>CM019167.2:108418535-109118482 GCA_009739505.2 Apolygus lucorum | reverse complement strand
AGCCCTGTAGGACCAAGCATTCACTCCCCATAAGACTTGAAGTAGGGACGAATGATAAAGCAAAAATATATGGATTTGAATGACAAACGAATGCTCACTGACGGGAAGTGGTCAAATCTCCGTTCACAATAAAGCTGATAAATGCGATCGTTTTTCGTTACTTCGAAAGAGTTTCATGTCACTCATTTCTGCTTATTTAGCAACCAGAATACATTTCGTAATGACAAACCCACGATATTTTGCTAGCAGTACTTTCTAACAGATGGAGTAGATTGCGAAGCTTGTGTGATGATAATAATAAAGTATTAGTTAATAGTAAAGGAAAAGCCGTGTTCTCTGCAAGGGGTGATCTACACCGAAAAATAATAAGCCGTTGTGCACTCTCTCGACGGCCTGAAGAGTATGTCCTTACAACGAAAGCGCTCGCCTCCTGTACTCGACTTGCTGGTTACGACGATTCTCCAATACCGTACGTAGATAATAATTGTATTCTTATAACTTGTAACCCATACATTTAATGCCGTTGTGTATTAATTTGCAGCGTTTTGATTAGGGTCCTTAATTGGAACTGGCCACTCACCACTCTACAACAGACATTTCTTTCTGCTCGAGTCGGACACGATGCGGCCCAAAATACAACGATACATGAGGTGTTCCCGGTACCGCACTTCGTCTGAACTTGTACACAAAGGACTCTCTGCTTAATGATTTCAATCACATCTATAGGAGCAACATCTCACGTGAAAAGGAAGAGTTAATCGCATTCTGATATCGTTTATTGCTCTGAGTTTGAGGGTTCTTTGGGGTCTTTCCGATCCGATCTGCAGGAGGAAACGGATGTGAATATTTGGTTGACCAGCTTCACGAAAAAATTCTTCCCCTTAGTTACTCGAAGCAACATCTCAGGGTGATGAGGAACATCAACAATAAATATTAAATAATTAATTTATGTTCATATTTTGAAGCTCTTATTCAGCAACTGACTAACATTTTTTAATTTTTTTTACAAATTTCGACTGTTTTAAAATTTAATAATCCATTCCATATTCAGTTTAAATTCCATTTATTCAATATTCTTAACCCAAACTGACAATTTTTTTTGCATTCAAAAGCGAAAAATTATGAGCTCGAAATGTATACTACTCGTGTTTTGGGAGATTTTTATTGTTTTTAGGACATTTCAGGTTAGGAACCACCTTGTGGTTAGTCATAACAAATGTTCTTTATTGCGTTCTTCGTTTACAAGGATACATCTTTTTTATTACAACTATACATCTGTAGAGGCTGAGAGTCATTCCTAATACAAAATGATTGAACCACAAGCAAACGGCTAACCTTATATTAGCTAGGGAATCCAAAACACATACCCATGTTTTTATGTATCTCTGTGTTGCCCAATGTGGATCAGGCAAATGGTATATGAAAATAATGGTACTCATAACAGGATATTAATAGTGACTGTCCGTTTTGTGTTGATCGCTCTATTGAATCCAACGGTAAGAACCAACTGAAACGACACATTCCCTTATGCTCCCCAGTTGATACATATTGGAGATGGAACTTTCATATTTTGTTTCATATCGACGAGCTGAGTACTCATACACACAAAAAGGGGAAAAAACAAGTTGAGGGACATTCTATTTGCGTGGAGGATATTGGGAGATTTTTGAACTGACTCAGTGTGTGACTGTAGGTCGTCAGATAAATAAATGATAAAAGAGATTAGAGATGAACTTTTTTCAGAAACTCCAAAGCAGGTTGCGGGCAGGAGGGCAGACCATATTAAATTTGCAGGCCCATCCTTTGAGAGAACAGGTCATTACTAGATGGGAATTCTTGCGATCGCAATATTTCAGATGAGCTTTACATTCACCCATCAGAAATTCAGCGTTCTATCTCTTGGCCAGATGAATTTACTTGGGTTTTTCGTTTTCATTCATTTAAAAATGTATGATATACTGGCTCACTCCACTTCGTGCCATATTATAATAATAAGGTTTCATTAAAACGTCATCTTCCAACCTGAATAACCTAATAATTTTTGAAGTTTATGTCAGTGCGAAATTTCAATTTTCAAATCCTGTTCCTCTCTGTTTTCCTTCGTAAAATGTGTACCCTTCAGGTGGGTTTTGGACCGTTAGCAAAGACTGACTACAATGAGCTGGGACGACAGTCGATTTTTCAACTAATTTGGATAGATCCCCCCCAACCAAACTTTTACCTTGATTAACCCGTAGAAAGCAAGAGTTATTCGTGTTGAAAATTGGCGTTTACAATTTTATGAGCAAAAGTCGTTTGGAGACGGAACTAAAGACTTGATTTCCTACTATTCCTCAATTCGACAAACACACGTTGATGAAGAAATTTCCAAATTCTGGACTTTCGGTCCCAAGATTAACGTCAGTCTACCTATAAACTTGAAAACAAAACCTTGTCAACTGTGGATTGAAAAAAAAAATCAATATAGATACCTACAGAAGTCAATCTTGATAGATGTATTTGGCATAATTTCATCCTTTTTTGCGGGTTGATACTAATGATTTTCAACATATACTAATATATTTTCAAGTACCAAAACAAATGTTTGATGTAGATACTATTGTACAGGTTTATGGCTTGTGCTTATATAATAGTTGGAAAATATTATTATCAGATTAAATTATTTCCTATACAAAGCCTAGTTTAAAACGCTGCAAATTATTACAACAATGGTTTATTATTTTTTCTGTATAGATCACTCGTCTTCAAAATCACCAACCATCCAATATGAAGAAAGAAAAAAAAAAAAAAAAAAAAAAAAAAAAAAAAAAAAAAAAAATTAAAATTACCAACCATCGATCGCATTTCGGTCAGCTTCAATTTGAACGGAGATTATGCCTCTTTTGCGATTCACACTCGTTTTGATTTATATATATATATTATATTTCAATATAAACCCTTAAATTTTCGTAGGGAGCGAACGGTTTGCCCTACAGAGCTCCGCGTGGTCTCAAAAATTCTAAAAATTCTATAGAATCTTAAATTGAAGGAAAACAATACCTTTATTTCGAAATTGTTTGAGTTAGGGCGTTTTCAAAATTTCAAAATTGATTTTGGAACCCTTATAAGTGACCTACATCAACCAAAAGCTTCGGGGCACAACTAGACCCCAAATGGAGACTACGTACCAAATTTCATCAAAATCGGTCAATGCTAAGTGGCAAAAGTGCCGCGTACGGCGTTTATTTATATTTTTATTTTGGATTCTACGTACCTTGAAACGTAAACCATCGAATTTTGAGGGGGTGTTAAAATTTTTTTTTTTTTCTTGGTCGATTCCAAAGGTTCATTATTGAAAATAATAAACCAAAAAACGCTGCAAATTATTACACAAAGGTTTATTATTTTTCTGTACAGATCACTCGTTAGCAAAGAACACGGCTTTGCCATTGTTACCACCACCAACATGAAGAAAAACATCGATCGCATTTCGGTCAGCTAAGATTTGAACTGAGATTAGGCCTCCTTTGCGATTCACGCTCGTGTTTCTGATTTATCGTAAGTTCAGCCCTTAAATTCAAGTAGGGAGCGAACGATTTGTCCTACAGGGCTCCGCGTGGTCTCTAAAAATTCTAAAAATGCTATACTATCTTAAATGATGGCAAAACAATACCTTTGTATCAAAAATTTTTTTGTTGGGGTTTTCAAAATTTCAAAATTCATTTTTGAAACCCTTGGAAGTGACTTACATCAACTAAAAGCTTCGGGGCACACTAGACCCCAAATGCAGCCCACATACCGAATTTCATCAAAATCGGTCAATGCTAACTGAGGAAAGTACCGCGTACGGCGGACGGACGGCCAAATTTTCATTCGATTTTGGTTCATTATTTTCAATAATGAACCTTTGGAATCGGCCAAGAAAAAAAAAAAATTTAACACCCCCTTAAAATTTGATGGTTTACGTTTCAAGGTACATAGAATCCAAAAATCGAATAAAAAATTTGGCCGTCCGTCCGCCGTACGCCGTACGCGGCACTTTTGCCACTTAGCATTGACCGATTTTGATGAAATTTGGTATGTAGGCTCCATTTGGGGTCTAGTTGTGCCCCGAAGATTTGGTTGATGTAGGTCACTTTTAAAGGTTCAAAAATGAATTTTGAAATTTTGAAAACGCCCTAACTCAAAAATGTTGATACAAAGTATTGTTTTTCCTTCAATTTAAGATTCTATAGAATTTGTAGAATTTTTTGAGACCACGCGGAGCTCTATAGGACAAACCGTTCGCTCCCTACGATAATTTAAGGGTTTTACGTACGATAAATCAGAAACACGAGTGTGATTCGCAAAAGAGGCCTAATCTCCGTTCAAATTTTAGCTGACCGAAATGCGATCGATGTTTTTCTTCATGTTGTATGGTTGGTGGCTTTGCAGACGAGTGATCTATAGAAAATAATAAAACATTGTGTAATAATTTGCAAGCGTTTTTTGGATTCTACGTACCTTGAAAACGTGAACGTTTGAAACGTAAACCAACAAATTTGAGGGAGGGTACGATACCGAAGTGAGAGACATCCCTTTCTTCGGTAAAAACGAGAAAAACACTCAAGTTCGATCAATTTCAATACTCTCACCCTTGATCAGTGCTAACGAATTTAGGAACGCTATGTACTTGAAATTCTAATCCCAACACTTGGCTTAGTTTAAATTTTATAGATACATGAATTTGGTTGACGTTGCAGTTTCTAAAATGATATTTTTGAAGCTTAAAGCAAGATGCCCCCCGTGATATATCATGGCACTACATCATATGAGTTGTTCAATTTTAAAACGAAGAACAAATTTCGAAATGACGTATGGAATGATTTAGAAGAGTTCGGTTCACATGAAACTATAGGTGATATGTGTTTCTTGGAAGCTAATATTAACATTCAGAGCATACAAATAAGTTTTAAAACACCGTACTTCGACCATGGAAAATCCTAAATAAAACATTCTTGAAATATCTGCGAAGAGCCCTCATGATGTCCGCCATAATTGCAGGAGGGAAATTGAAAATAATAATGAACATAAGTATGCACTTGCGTACATGTATTTACTCATCGATCACTGAACTTGCAACTTGGAGTTCAACAGAATACCCACAAACCTTCGAGGTATTTGATTGTCGACGTTATTTTGTGCGGGCCCGTCATTTGATTGAACCATGAACTTGAAAAGGGTTGCATTCGAGGCAAACTCGCCGGAAGAGAGGCGGGACTGGACGGGAAAACACGTCCGTAGTTCCGGCTTGCGTAGGTCGCTTCGTATATTTATAGCTAATGAGGATTCAGTTCATTCCCACTCTGTGGCAGAATCCCTCTCCATGTCATTGCCGCTCTTAGTAGACGTGCCTAATGTCTTAGCACTGAATGTCTGGCTCCTCAAATAATTTCCACGATAAAGGAAGCTCGATAACAGAAGACACTTAGCTAGCGTAAAATTACTAGGAACTAGCACAAACAAGCCTGTGCAACGTCGTAAGAGTTAGGTGGAGAGGTGGTGATGAATGAAGGTTTTCGTGAAGGCCACCGATCCAGTGTCAACAGGCATCAGGAGTCCAACAGGTATAGTCCTTGAAAATTGTCATCAAAATTGGACTGTCAGTTGATAGTTGCACTTTACCAGAATTCGCGAAAACCGACATGAAAACTTGAAATTTTGACGTAGGGAGATTTTTGTTACATCCCAGAAATGGCAACAATGATCCCGTCAACTTGGTTTACTCGGAAGCAATACTAGTTCTAAATATAGATACCAACTCAAAACAAGGTAATTTGTATTGAATATTAAGTAACTCTAGTATTGATGTTAAAAAATCGTATCTGAAAATTCCATCTTCTCCAAATCGTTAAATGGAGATTGAAATAACTGCGTTTAAGGCTAAAGAGGGTGACAAGTGTGCGAGAGAGACAGCTATATCGGGAAAAGAGAGAGTCAGGAGCTTAATCATTTTCCCAACAGTTCTCAGCTATCAGTGGACCTCATACTCCATTTGCTAACAACCAATGAGCGTGCGTTATTTTTCATTTACCCTTTCCGTCTCCAATTATCCAAGAATCGGATTTCTAACCAATCATTCATCAATTATCAATGATAATGAATATGCAAGCTATCTCATTTTTTACTCAACACCTTTAATAGCCCGAATTCTGCGATTTCATGATGAAAATAATTATAGTATGGTAAAAATTCAATGATGGAAACCGGGATATACTTATTCTGGATACATCCCCGTATTATAATTGAAAAAAAATCTTTTGTGGTGGATGAGAAACTTTGGGAAAACTTTTGAATACGACGCTAGCGCCATCTCCTAAAAGAGACTCAAACTAAAGGGCTGTCCCCTTTAGCCTTAACGTAGGGTGGAGTGGGGTAAATGTGGAAATGGGGCAAATGCGGAAATGGTTTTGAAAATGGCGCCATTTGAGCGCCTTGCCTCAGAAACCTTCTCAAGGGAAAATTATTCACTCAAGAAAGAGTCATTTGAAAGATAAAGTGCAAACCAGTTGGCGCAGGAAAGTTCATTTTGGTCATAAAAAAGTGGAGGAGAAAAAAATTAAATATAGCGTTCTGTTCGTATTGAAATGGGCTTTGTTTGCATTTACCCCATTAATGCAACTAAATGTTTTTATGGGATTCGCAGGCCGCTTCCGCATTTGCCCCGATTAGTGGGGCAAATGCGGAAGTCGGTCGGAATTTTAAAAAACACAGTTTGGATCATAAGAAGTAAATCTTTTGTACAATTTGAAGAGTGCATCGTAATCTATGTAAAATAAGCTACTCATTAAAAAAAAAGTGAAAATAGCGTCATCAAAGGAAAGTTACTGAGGATCAAAGTTGAACAATTGACATTTTGGGTCGCAATTGCCCCACTCCACCCTAAGTTTACTATATAAGCTTACTGGTTAAAACCAAGCTAAGGAAACACCTCAAGTCTACACAGTCATGAGCATATCTCAACAAACGCGACCTCACCAAAAAATAAGTATTTTTGAATTTCTGTACCCTTGTAATTACTTGACGGAGACAGCTTAAGTCATTCTTGTACAACTTGAACCTGTTGTAAACTTAATTTTATTCAAAAGTTATTGATAGACATAAATGCTCTGGTTCAAGAACTATCATAGTTTAGAAGTAATAAACTGAGTAAAGTGCATTGATTTTAAGATTTTTAAGCTTAGAATTTTCGAGGGTAGCAAATTTATGAATACACTAATCTTAGGGATCCAAACATTCATAAAAAAATATCTTCAAATTGACTGGCCTAAGAAGAATAACCGTGGAACCCTATACTCAAATATCTTATATTTCGAACTCACACTACACACTACCACCACCCATTTCATCTAAACCTATTTTTCGAGTACATAATCATGAACCTAGGATGACGACGGTCTCGTGATTCACCACTGTTCTGTGACTACGATGTCTTCATTCTCACTGAATTACGTATTGACACACCGAGTTAAGCTTAATAATCCACTCCACGAAGAGTGAGAGCAGTTTAGTGACTTGAATTATGGAGAAGACGAGTAGAACTTGTTGACTAAGTATTGTCAATTGAAGGAGAACGCGAATGAGTTGACTAAGTTGACATCACCATCCGCTCCTCCACCTTCAACCGCATACATTGTCAACCGACTCACTGAGGAGCCTTTATCGTGGTGTTTGTTCCTACCAAACAAAAGAGTTAATCTGATCATTTGCGGCATTCAGTCGCATAGTTGGCTAATCCAAACTTGCCTTAATGAAGAGTCATTTGACATTTATTCCATTTAATGGAATTGTGGTATACTGGAATGGAAGTCAATGAGGAATTTCACCGAATTCCGTTTGCATTTTTCCTGAATAGTTAATGGTGTGGGATAGGTGAAAATCGGGTTGATTTCGGAAAATAAGTCTCCTGTTATTTTGGGAGACATTCAAAATTTATGATTTCAAAGAATAACCGGGAAAACGGACCTCTTCAACGTGAAGCAGATACGCTTGCTGATTGGCTGTTCGGATTGCCGGCTCCTCCCTGTATTGCCCGATGGAACAACGAAATCGTGTTAATTAAGAGGAAAGTTATCAAACAAAAACAGGGGAAACCTAATTTTAACCATCTTGCTTTTTTAATTTTTTTTCTTCAGTTTTTCGTTTTCGAACTTTACTGGTTTTGTGAAATGTTGCATCTGGGGACTATAGATTTCTCGATCTCAGCGCTTCAAGCGGCCGTAAATGAACTATTCCAGGATGACGTCATCCTTCTGGTTTTGTTTAAACGTTCATATTTTCTACACTGTCTTGTTTATTCGTAAATTAGGAAGTACGGGCTGAAAGTTTGCCTTAGGAGGTTTTTCGAGGTGCTGAATCTGATTTTGGGGGCAAAAATAGGAAATTCCGACGTGGTGAAATTCCTCATTGGAAGTTTCATATTCGGAAGAAGAAACCCAGATTTCCTGGCCAGCAATCCAAAATGGGTACCCTGGACCGATTCGTAATTTCATTCAATGTCCACTTAACAATGCAGCAATCAGTTGAGTGCTTATAAATTAAAAGTTACGATGTCTCAATATATTTCATAATTGTAATATAATTATAATTAAATTATAATATGACAACAGTATTATGTTGGTCATTCAAGTTGTGTATCTATATTGCGATTTTCAGATCGGAGCCACTAATCACGAGTATAGGCCACACGCAACAGTGGGTAACCTCTCTAATTTTGTAACAGAAAATAACTCAATTGAAACGACCAGTACAACACCAGGTGCAAAGGGAACACAGCAGCAGTGTGAAGCAGAAGCAGGTGAAATAATGAAACATATCTGCCGCCATTTCCCACCGCAAGCACTCATGGGCCTGCCAGACCCCTCCCAGGTGCTACGTGTGGCGCTATAGATCTGCCTTTACGATACTACCAACGGAATATTATTTTTAATGATAAGACTGGTAGGGTGGAAGTGAAACGGTAATTTATGTGCCACCTGTCCGCCATGCCAACCTGAGTCTCTCCCCCACGACAACATAGAGTGGAACAATGTCAGCTGATCTAATTAGAAGAGGTGACAGTTGCGGATTAATCGTTCTTCCTCCCAGGAAGAGTCTATTCCAGGCCCTTCACTTCAACCCCACAGCATTCAGTGGTGAAAAGTTCCGGTCATGTTCTTGTGGAATATACAGAGTGTCCCAGCAACAATTCTATTATGAACCAAGCTAGTGATCCATTATTAAATCAGCTTTGAAAAAAAAGGTTTAGTGGTAAACACCAGTAATATTTGCAAATAATCCAAATATGACATTTTCGCTCGTCGCGCATGCTCGCAAATGCAAGCCAACTTTGTTTTTACAAATGAAAACTTCTGTTCTTGATTGCAGATTCAGAACCTACGTCGAATTTTTTGAAAAAATCGATTGGTTTGAACGTGCGCAACCCGTTCAACGCATAAGTAAATTTGCGCGCAGTGGCAATTTTTGACAAAATTTACTGACCGTCGAGGCCAAATGTGGTAATATGATTCAATAATATTTTTAAGGCTGAATCGTGAGGTTATATATGTTTTTCGATTAGCCCCCATTTATGAAGAATTATTACTATAAGTACCTCTCTTAGTACTATAAGTACCCCTCTCCTAGTGAAATTCGACCATTTTCACTCTAAATCGCTACAGAACAATCAGATTCGAAGAAAAGAGTATATTTGTATTATTAGGTTTTAGTTATTTACTCCGAATCAGAATACTGTTAGTGGCGCTAACCAATCACAATATTACGAAACTCCATAAGTAATAACTGACTGATCCATAAAGAAACCCTTTGTGGCCCGGATAACCAACGACCCGCGTGCGTAACCGACTAGTTGAACTCTGAAACAATCTATCAATTATAAGCACTCCATAATGTTGTTCAACTGTAGAGATAATAGATCGCTGTGGGCTGTATGTATGTATGTGTTGGGCAGGCTGAACTTAACATAATGTTAGCCTAAATGTCGTGACCCTTCCTAGAAGTCCCCTGTCACAAAATCAATTAGAGTTAGTTTGAATTGGAACGTCAAGAACGATGAAGGGTGGTGAGCTCTGAATAATTACCTGAGTAATTCCGGGGCCTTTAGTGAGTTCCTCAGAAAGACGTAAGGGACGTTGAGTGGGCTTCTAGCGCAATTAGCGGAACACTCACACGAGTTGAAAGTTGATTGAGAGGCGGTAACTATTGGAACACCCCCGTCTCCAATTAAATTATTGATGCAAGAAACACAGCTCAAATAAACTATAATTCTGACAATGAAAGGCCAATGCTACTATTAGCGAAGTTATTAAATTCGTTTTGGTTTATTATTTTCAATGATGAACCTTTGGAATCGACCAAGAAAAAAAAAAATTTAACACCCCCTCAAAATTTGATGGTTTACGTTTCAAGGTACGAAGAATCCAAAAATCGAATAAAAATTTGGCCGTCCGTCCGCCGTACGCGGCACTTTTGCCACTTAGCATTGATCGATTTTGATGAAATTTGGTACGTAGGCTCCATTTGGGGTCTAGTTGAGCCCCGAAGATTTTGGTTGATGTAGGTCACTTCTAAGGGTTCAAAAATGAATTTTGAAATTTTCAAAACGCCCTAACTCAAAAAATTTTGATATAAAGGTATTGTTTTCCCTTCAATTTAAGATAGTATAGAATTTTTTGAGACCACGTGGAGCCCTGTAGGACAAACCGTTCGCTCCCTACGAGAATTTAAAGGTTGGACGTGTGTGAAAGCAGAAACACGAGTGTGAATCGCAAAAGAGGCTTAATCTCCGTTCAAATTTTAGCTGACCGAAATGCGATCGATGTTTTTCTTCATGTTGGATGGTTGGTGGCTTTGCAGACGAGTGATCTATGTAAAAATAATGAACCATTGTGTAATAATTTGCATCGTTTTTTATGCTATTATTGACGAAGTTATTCAATTCTTTTTTTTCTCATATTTGAATACACAATTCGACGGAAATGTTTCCCGAATATTTATAAATTATCACCTGCGACAGAGTGGGCCAGGAACACCTGAGATACAAGTGAACAGTCAACACTGGCTCATGAATGTTAATTTGTTACTTTCGAATCAAACGTTTTGAAACACAATTACATACACCAACAAGTTATGCATGTAGATGTCATAATTCTGCACAATGAGTAACATACATACAGATAGTATCAAGTTTGATAATACAGTAGACTCGTGATAATTCTTTGAGTCAAATATGTACAAAATACCGCAAGATTCACGCATATAATATGTTAATATCGTACGTTGACCGCGCCACTGGGAGACCTCCTCCTCCACCACCACTAGGCCACGCATGGGCTGCATTTTGTGGCGGCTGTGACAAGCGAAGGGTTCTCCAAGTAGCCTACGAGTAGAGGTGTCAGGGGACAGTTGTAAACCATGTCAACCTCACTCTCTTGGTAAAACAGTTGTAAAACAGCCGTTTCTTAGCCAGTCAGTAATAAAACAGCTCGACCTCAACACAAGTCCTCTAGGAAACGAAGCTCCAGGTGACCACTATTCACCATTTCAATTCGAATCCCAGTCTTCTAGTCACATACCCCACTTCCTGTCAAATCAAGATTTTTTTACATATTTAGTTTCGGCAAATTTTTAGAGACTTTCTACTGGCATGTGCTCGAAAATTTCGATGAAAATTTCCCCAAAAGTACTCTCCACGTAGAAATCTTGAATTGCATTTTAGTATTGTGCTTATTCCTGAAATTTGCTATAAACTTGATGATCTCTTTTAGCCGGTCAAAGAACAGTTATTCACGAAAAAATGTTTTGTAACCACACATTGCGAGACCACAAGCCCGTAAATCTGTGAATCACAACTACTTGCATGAGCAAGTCCATTGATCTTTACACCCACTTCAGTCAGCGAAGAAAATGTTAGTATTATGTCACTTATTTTTTTATTTATTTTTTTTTCTGGAAATAACTGAGGAAATTAATTTGAAGTTAAAAATTAATACGAAGTATACTTGAAATCGTCGTGAAATATCACAACAATACCAATAGAATAAATTTTAAAAATCAATGTGGAGAAATGGTAAGAAATTGGTTATTACTTCGTGTTTCGGCTTGTTTCCCAGCAATAAAGAAACACATAGCAGCCGTGCCGATAGGAGCAGGAAGAGATCCATCTGGATTCCCATCTCAGCTCACCAATTCAGTCGCCTCTCAGACCTCTTGAATGTTACGCAGCCATGATTTTGCTCGAATTCTTCCTCGCAATTTATCTTTCCATTTAGACCAAGTATCCACCGAGAAGCTCAGAGTCTGAAAATGTTGACTCCTTCATCTCTTGATGAATGCGGTCTTCCGCATATTTCTGGATGAACAATTCATTCGCTTTCTTCGGACCTCAACCATCTGCATTCATTTCATTTTGAGGATCTCTATTTGATATACCCTTATTTTTTGCTTCTTGAGGAACGAGTTTTTCGAATTCGGAACTTCTTTATCTTGACGATTGACGGAGGACCATCTCCAGCCCCGTATCCAGGTTCCAGCTTCCAGCTACAAACCCAGACTCCCTATCCTTTACAACCTTCAATTTGAAAAGTCGCTACTTGAAGTCCTACCAAGGCACATTATTTTTGGTTCATTATTTTCAATAATGAACCTTTGGAATCTTCCAAGAAGAAAAACTCTTCAACCACCCTCAAAATTTGCTGGCTAAGATAAGAAAGTATGACAAATGATTTATGGCAAGCGGTGTCGGAGCTGAAAGGAGTGGCACCCAACCACATCAGGGTGATGGCTGCAACATTGGAGTTGCGCTCGTTTGGCATCTCGGCAGATGTACTCCGTAGTATCACCACCCGTGTTCTGCTCGGCTCATACCTCAATTGTTGGTCTTTTATGGCACTTCCCTTCATCCCTCTCTCCCACCCCCACCTTCCTCATCTTCCCTCATCCCTAGGGCCGGCGTCGGGTGAGTCCTGGGCGTCCTCCCCAATAATATTTGATTTGATGCATTGATTTTTATTTATGGCTACCCCCTCCGTCATATCAAAACCATTTGTTTTGAGAGAAGATCGTAAAAAAAATATATATTAAAAAAAAATTAAATATACAAATTGTAGAAATAATTATATAGAATGAATAACTATTATAGAAATTATAAACCTTTGTGTTCTAATTCGCAGCTTTTTTTTGTACACAGCTCTTACACTGGGGGATTGCTTGCACCACTCCAGGTACCTCCACGCGCAATTTTCGCCTAATACGAGTACTCCTTTAGTAGATTCTCAATATCATTCTAAGAAAATAAGAAGAACATTTTGATTTATTATTATTCACTTCACTTCGGAGAAATAAATAAACTACTTCGATGGATTGATAGGTCGTTTTACCTTAACGCCCCTATTGACGAAACACTCCGTTCATGCAGCACGAGTGGGACTTTTTTTCTATGAGAATTTTGTTTTACGACACAAAGGGGTGACTCAGCCATCTTATGGTGCAAGAAAGTTGTGAATCATTGGTTGAACAGTAAAAGTCCCCACCCCTATCCCCCCCCCCCTATCCCCCCCCCCCCTATCCTTCTTTCCATGTTTGCACCGACTTCCGAGACACATTAGTTCAGTTCCGAACAGAAATAAAAGCCGGTGATGAAAAAACATAACTCAATGGGTTTTGATGGGAAGGCCGATGTTGTGAGTCATATCTCACCCGACCTTTCGTGCCCCCTCACCTCTCTTGAGCAATACCCGCCCTGGGGTCCTCCCTCGCCCTCTCTACCGCCCTTGGGTCGTAAAATCTCTGCTTCGCGTGACAAAAGAGGAAGTAGCGGAGGAAAAAAGTTGGTTGATGATGGGGCGAAAGAGTCGATCGCCCCCGTTCCAGCTCGCGGCCTCGACTCACGACTTGAACCGCTCAAACTGCGACCTGCGACTCGATCCGGCATAAAACAGTCGGCCGCCACCGAATTTAGTCGGCCGATTAAGTTTGTGGATCGATTTCCCACGCGATCGGCCGAAGATGAATTGAAGCGAAAAGGCGATGAAGCGAGTTGCGAGCGTGACTGGCGGTGCAATCGGACGAGACCTGGCGACGGTGATGGGCGCGCTTCTCACACCCACACCGACGAACAAAACAAATACCCATCAGAATACTTGATAATTACATTAAAAATCATCCTCGAGTACCAACAATTTCAACCCAGTTCTAGAAAGGAGGACATTTCAGCAAATTTTCAAGAAAAATGAAGCTATTGGAATGACCTCAAAATTTTTAGAATGGACTTTTTTAATAAAAATGTCACTGAAATCCATTTTGGAACATTCTAAAACAATCTCTGAACTTTTTCTAAAAATCACATGTTTGGATATTGTGATATTAGGTATCAATTTAAGCGAATTGATCAGGGAATGGGGGCGTACTTGCCTATACTCTGGGGGAATGAATGACCGATAAGTCCAGGAACAGCTGATTGGCTTCCTCGCACTGAGACTGTTGTGATTCCCGAGGAACATCACAATATATATCATACCGTCACTCCATGTCGCTCCGAATGATAAATTGAGTAATTGTTTCGCAAACATTTTCAAGTTTCCGTCAAAATGTTCATAATAACAAACAAAAAGACGAATTCGTTAGCCAGGAATTTTAGACAACTCTGAGGGGTTAAAATTCCAAAAATAATCCAAAAAACGGAGGTTTCCCGGTTTTTGTGGTTATTTCCATCTCAATCATAGTAATGCATGGTGTTTTTGGATTCAGCAAAAAATTTCTGACACCAATCCACTTTCAAAAATTGAAAATAGTCCTAAAATTTAAAAAATATAAAATGAAAACGCCCGTATATTTGCTGTACCCAAAAATTCAATAGAGTATACTCAATGAGTTCGAGGAGACAAGAACATGAATATGAACTCCTAACATTTTCAAAACTTACCCTGTGCATACAGTATGTTGGTATGGTATACTGAAAATCGAGAAAACAACAATACACGTGTTGGTACTCAACAAGTTTGATTTGGCGAGAAGAGTTTTTTTAGGTTTTGGTTTATTATTTTCAATAATGAACCTTTGGAATCGACCAAGAAAAAAAAAATTTAGCACCCCCTCAAAATTTGATGGTTTACGTTTCAAGGTAAGTACGTAGAATCCAAAAATCTAATAAAAATTTGGCCGTCCGTACGCCGTACGCGGCACTTTTGCCACTTAGCATTGACCGATTTTGATGAAATTTGGTATGTAGGCTCCATTTGGGGTCTAGTTGTGCCCCGAAGATTTTGGTTGATGTAGGTCACTTCTAAGGGTTCCAAAATCAATTTTGAAATTTTGATATAAAGGTATTGTTTTTCCTTCAATTTAAGATTCCATAGAATTTTTAGAATTTTTTGAGACCACCCGGAGCTCTGTAGGACAAACTGTTCGCTCACTACGAGAATTTAAAGTTTGGACGTACGATAAATCAGAAACACGAGTGTGAATCGCAAAATAGGCCTAATCTCCGTTCGAATTTTAGCTGACCGAAATGCGATCGATGTTTTTCTTCATGTTGGATGGTTGGTGGCTTTGCAGACGAGTGATCTATGTAGAAAAATAAAAATAATAAACCATTGTGTAATGATTTGCAGCGTTTTTTAAAAGTATTTAACGAAGACGTTGGTTGTATAATTTTAACGATTCGTGCTATGTGCCACACCCTACCTATCCTGCGCACAATGTTCCAATGCCTACTACTCCCTTCCTACGGGCATACTGTACAGGAAATCCCTTGTTAAGGACCGGAAAACCTCGGGAGTCGATTCTACAACTAATTTAAGTCTTAGCAACTTTGTTGTAACATCTTGTTTTTCCAAGTTTTTTCAATTTCAAATTTTTTTCGCGTTTTCGACTTTATCTCATTAAAATTACCACCTTAGTTTACTGTGAAATGTAACAATTAATTTCTTTTGGTTATTAAGGTGTTTCTTCCGTATGGTTTTCCACGTACCTCAACACCAAAAACTGCTTTACAATGTTATAAAGAACAACAATTTTACAATCGAATTTAGGGGAGAAATCTGTGTTTGAACGTGGATCACAAATTTCTCCCCTAAATTTGGTTGTAAAATATTTTTTGATTATACCATTAGAAAGCTGAGATCTTTGCGCAGTTTTGAGTGTTGAGGTACCTGAAAAGCCATGGAGAAGAAATCTCCTAACAACCAAAAGAACAAAAAGGAAATTTGGCCAATTTGACAAAATTTACCTTACGAGTGGATTTTTCATCCATGAGGACTCCGAAAATGGTTTTTGTAGCCACTAGGAATATGGGGAAATTGACGCCGTTTCCAATGGTACCCTCATTTTCAAATTTTTACGGTAAATTAAGGTAGTTATGGTAATTATAGTAATGTAAGGTCAAAAACACGAAAAAAATCTTTAAATTGAAAATCTGGAGAAAACAAGGGGTTAAAACCAAAGTACTAAGAAGTTTTTCCACTTGAATTAGTAGTAGAATCGAACCTCCGAAGTTTTCCGGTCCTTAGCATGGGACAGTCTGTATATATACATTTTCTTCGTGGCATTCTAAATCGATTGCTGGGTTTTAACGCGTCTTCATCGTTACATTTACATTTTTTTAATAGAATAGTACACAAAAAAGGTAATCGGACACGAACCAGGGCATTCAAAAATTTATATAAAATATTATACATAAATAATTAAAATTATGTGTTCTCTTCACATACATCCAACATTCTCGTGTTATTGTTGTTATCTCATACTCCTATATTCTCGGGATAACGCAGGTGAGTCGGGAGCACTCAGGTCCTTTTTCAGCCTCTCAGGAGCACTCGGGCGGTCCCCCCCTGTACAATATCCACCAAGTTAGGTCAGGATCGATTCAGCTGTTTGGCATTTGTCAGTTACCAAACACCAGCAGACAAATAAACATATTCCCGGGCAACACACTGGAGTTATGAGCACCACTGAGAAATATCCTTCGGACTCAGTTCAGCGGAATGTAACTAGCGCACAACGTGTATTGTCAACACATTTTGAAGGCCCCCATGGATGGTTAGTTTCCTCTTGAAATCTAGCTCTCAAAAGTAGGTCTTCAGCATTCACTTTCAACGTGGAAGAAAGGAAATGAATTAGCGGGTTACCCTGACGAGAAGAGGGCAGCAGTCGTTTCGCTTCGGGTTGACGCACGGCATCAGTATTCATCGCGGTGGACGGCGACGCGGCACCAAGGATGACAGTGACAGACAGCGGCACCCCCTTCGAACGACCTCCGCGGAAAATAATTTCGCCCTTTTCAAACAGTTTTCCGGAGAGAAAGCCGCTCGATGCGATGTGACGACCTGCAGGACCTGTTTCTTACACGGAGAAAGCAAAGGCGGACTCTAACAAACTATATCATTCCGCACAGTCCAAGGAGAAGAACCATGAATAATAACCAGATTCCGCTGATATTAATTGTCTTGATTTGAAAAACATCCGGCGGGAGGCTTCGAATTACTTCTCTAACTAGCTGCATTTAGCTTGGAATTTGGAGTTACCACTATCCACTAGGAAACTCTTCAAACTTTCTCCACGCCAACCCGCGCAATCCCTGAAAATGTCATCGAAATAGAATTAGATATGTAGAAGTTTTGGCTGTGGCAAGGATTTCACGTTTGCGCATGCGCAGCGGCTACTATCAGTCCTGGGGTGGTGATTTTCATAGAGGACCATCTCCATGCCAACCCGCGCAATCCCTGAAAATTTCATCGAAATAGGGTGAGAAATGTAGAAGTTATGGGTGTGGCAAGGATTTCATGACAGACACGGAACCAAAATTGTTCAGGAAGGTCTAAAACGTAAAACGCGAGTGGAGATTTTGATTTTGGAGAACTTTTTTTTTCAACCATGAAAAGTGAAAACTAAGCTTCCGCTACCTTGGTAGACTCGGAAGCAAAAGGCAGAAAAAAAAACGTCTGCCAAGTGGGTGTGGCACATAGCTTCCTCGTATCCATAACCCGATTGTATAGATGATCCGATGAATAGTAGTTAATCTCAAAACGTCAAAACAAGTTAATCTGTAACATCCCTGAAAATTTCATTGAAATCGGATGGAAAATGTAGAAATTATGGCCGTTACAAGGAATTCACGTTTGCGCATGCGCAGTGGCTACTATCAGTCCGAAGGTGGTGATTTTCATAGGGGACCATCTAAATACTAATCTGTAACATCCCTGAAAATTTCATTGAAATCGGATAGAAAATGTAGAAATTATGGACGTTACAAGGAAATTCACGTTTGCGCATGCGCAGTGGTTACTATCAGTCCGAAGGTGGTGATCTTCATTGGGGACCATCTACAACCTAATCCGCATAATCCCTGAAAATTTTATCGAAATCGGGTAGAAAAAGTGGAAGTTATAGCCGTTACAAGGAAATTCACGTTTGCGCATGCGCAGTGGTTACTATCAGTCCGAAGGTGATGATCTTCATTGGGGACCATCTACAACCTAATCCGCATAATCCCTGAAAGTTTTATCGAAATCGGGTAGAAAAAGTGGAAGTTATAGCCGTTACAAGGAAATTCACGTTTGCGCATGCGCAGTGGTTACTATCAGTCCGAAGGTGATGATCTTCATTGGGGACCATCTACAACCTAATCCGCATAATCCCTGAAAATTTTATCGAAATCGGGTAGAAAAAGTGGAAGTTATAGCCGTTACAAGGAAATTCACGTTTGCGCATGCGCAGTGGCTACTATCAGTCCGAAGGTGGTGATTTTCATAGGGGACCATCTAAATACTAATCTGTAACATCCCTGAAAATTTCATTGAAATCGGATAGAAAATGTAGAAATTATGGACGTTACAAGGAAATTCACGTTTGCGCATGCGCAGTGGTTACTATCAGTCCGAAGGTGGTGATCTTCATTGGGGACCATCTACAACCTAATCCGCATAATCCCTGAAAATTTTATCGAAATCGGGTAGAAAAAGTGGAAGTTATAGCCGTTACAAGGAAATTCACGTTTGCGCATGCGCAGTGGCTACTATCAGTCCGAAGGTGATGATTTTCATAGGGGACCGTCTACACACCAACCCGCACAATCCCTGAAAATTTCATTGGAATCGGACAATAACTTCGTATAGTTATGCGCGTTACAAGGAATTCATGACAGACACACAGACAGACAGACAGACAGACACACAGACACACAGACACACAGACACTGAACCAAAATTGTTCAGAAAGATCTAAAACGCAAAACGCGAGTGAAAATTTTGATTTTGGAGACCTTTTTTTTTTCGACCTTGAAAAGTGAAAACAAAGCTTCCGCTACCTTGGTAGACTCGGAAGCAATACATAAGTAAAATTGAATGTCAGCTGTCGATTTTATTCAACAAGCTGAATCTCAATTTTAATTTCATTATTGAAAAGAAAGTGGACTGGAATTGATCGGGTAATTTGAAAAAGGGAAACGTTCCACTTGCTTCGATTTTGAGAAAATTAAAAAAAACTTCCCGATTACTCCATTTTTTTTTACCGTATACATACCACATTTATAGAAACCAAAGTTATGACAGACTTCAAAATCACTATGCAAGCATAACAGGTTGTTTTTATAGCTACTTGAAGTTGATGGAATTTTTCCCTTTTTCATGTGAACCAAAATGAGGGTTGCAAAAATTAATTAAACAGTTGTTTTGAAGCACTGAATGTTTTCGTTTATTAAAATACTTCTTGAAAACAGGTTTTAAAAATGTTGGAGGCTGTTTGTAGGTATGTATCAATTTTTAAAAACATAAAAGGATGACTCAAATTGACGAGAATTTTCACTTGTTGCACGATGTCTCTTCACACCTGATCTTTGTATAAGCCCTATCAAGTATGTATCAAATTCGTTTTTAGGCCGTCCATTACATAGATTTTCGATCAGAGTTTCTTTTTCTTGTGAGGAGAATGATTCTGTGCACTTTTTCCGACAGTTACAGTTTGGTCCAGTTGATTTTTGCTTCCGAGTCTACCAAGGTAGCGGAAGCTTTGTTTTCACTTTTCGAGGATGAAAAAAAAAGTTCTCCAAAATCAAAATTTTCACTCGCGTTTTGCGTTTTAGACCTTTTTGAACAATTTTGGTTCCGTGTCTGTCTGTCATGAATTCCTTGTAACGCGCATAACTATACGAAGTTATTGTCCGATTTCAATGAAATTTTCAGGGATTGTGCGGGATGGTGTGTAGACGGTCCCCTATGAAAATCATCATCCCCGGACTGATAGAAGCGACTGCGCATGCGCAAACGTGAATTCCTTGTAACGGCCATAACTTCCACATTTTCCATCCGATTTGAATGAAATTTTCAGGAATGTTACAGATTAGTATTTAGATGGTCCCCTATGAAAATCATCACCTTCGGACTGATAGTAGCCACTGCGCATGCGCAAAAGTGAATTTCCTTGTAACGGCCATAACTTCCACTTTTTCTACTTGATTTCGATGAAATTTTCAGGGATGTTACAGATTAGTATTTAGATGGTCCCCTATGAAAATCATCACCTTCGGATGGATAGTAGCCACTGCGCATGCGCAAACGTAAATTCCTTGTAACGGCCATAACTTCTACATTTTCCGTCCGATTTCAATTAAATTTTCAGGGATGTTACAGATTACCTTGTTTTGATGTTTTGAGATTAACTACTATGCATCGGATCATCTATACAATCGGGTTATAAATACGAGGAAGCTATGTGCCACACCCACTTGGCAGACGTTTTTTTTGTTTTTTTTTAAATTTTTATTTGTTGATTAAGTCCTAAATAAATAAGTAAATACAATATACCTTATTGAAAAATAATATCACACTTACATTGTCTTTGATAATTTAGCGCTCTGCAGGCGTAAACTTAATGAAATAACAAACATGAATGAAATTATAGTTGCACACTTTTATTTTTTAAATTTTATTTATTGGGGGGTACTGTATCCTGTCGTCCTCAAGTTACTGTGTGTCGTTGAGGTATCCCAGTGCCAACATGCGATCCATAATGTGCTTGGGTCTTCGAAGTGGGCAATTAGAAGCGACTGCACATGCGCAAACATGAATTGCTTTTCACGGCCATAACTTCTACATTTTCCATCCGATTTCAATGAAATTTTCAGGGATGTTACAGATTAGTATTTAGATTGTCCCCTATGAAATCATCACATTCCGACTGATAGTAGCCACTGCGAATGCGCAAACGTGAATTTCCTTGTAACGGCCATAACTTCCACATTTCCTATCTGATTTCGATGAAATTTTGACGGATTATGCAGATTGGGTTTTAGATGGTCCCCTATAAAAACCATCACCCCAGGACTGATAGTAGCCGCTGCGCATGCGCAAACGTGAATTCCCAGTAACAGCCATAACTTCCACATTTTCTACCCGTATCACTCATTGAATCGCACAATAAACTTGGAACACTACAAGAAAACAGTAGAGCAAAAGTGCAAAACACTAAAACTATAAATTTATTATAAAACCCCTAAAACTAACTAATCAGCTGTCATCTTCTTCTTCTTCATCGTTTAAGAACAGGGTTGGTTGGTAAAAAGCGTCATTAACGCCACCTTCAGTAGAAAAGGGGAAACATTCCTGGAATGTTTCCCTTCTTCAACTGAACAGAAGTTTCGAAGCCATATTTCGACAGGTTACAATGCGGGAATGTTTTCCTTTTTCGGTGGAGTAGATGCGCCTTCGAATTCTGAACATTTTGATGGAAGAAAACATTTTTGGCCAAAATGTGATTGTTTCCCTTTTTCAAATGACACGTTCAATTAACATTGATCACGCATTTTGAAGCGGTATTCAGTTTTGTTGATTTCAATTTGATAAAAGGTCAATAAAGAAATAAACGTACATTCGTAAAAATAACATTGAAGGTTTTTTTTTTTGGATGTTGTAGGAAGGTTATTGATGATGTTTCTGGTTAGAATTTAACATTTTACTTCTCATCCAAAGGTACGTCCTCTGAAATGTTTGTTTGACACGCAACACATCAACTACTGATTGAACGTTTGATTGAAAATATAAAAAGATAGAAACAGAACAGGTTTGAGGTTCAAAAACAGTTAAGTTGTCAGTGGAGGAATTGAAAAAAAAAATCATTCCTATAGATGATAAAGGCAAAAGCGGATAATCCCCTTCCGGATTCAGCAATTCAATTCATTTAAACTGAACGGTATATAACTGTAGTAGGGGTTTTTTGAAGGTGTTGAATCTGATTTTGTTTATTTCAGCTTCCTTAGCAACCAAAAACCATATGAATGCACCCAGAACGTTTGAACTACGTTTTTTTTGCTTTAAAATGAACTTGATGGCGATTATCGCCATCAAGTATGGCCATACTATCATAGTATGGCCATACCATACTATCAAGTATGGCCATACCATACTATCATAGTATGGTCGGTAGGTACTATTAATGAAAGAGCCTTGTTCTTTGCACACGGGAGTATACTTCTTCACAGGAAAATAATTAACCGTCGTGAAATAATTCGGTACACATCAAATACCATAATATGAAATTTAAATTTTATAAATCAGTTGGTACCTATGGTCTAACTATGAACAACCTGAATATGTTGACCAGAGTAAATTTTTGGATTTCCTTATTGAGAAATATGTGGATGGAGAAGCGCTGAAAGTGTCGATCTATCTACCAGAATTCTTTTTAACAAAATAACTCGCAATGTGGGGAATGAATTAATAATAAACTATAGAGGAATCTCATGTATGAAAGCATCGCCAAGAGGATACGCGGAACTCTTTATAGGGAATACTATTGAGCTGGACGGTCGAGGATAGAAATATTCGGAATGAGTTACGGTCAGGATTCAGGAAAAAGTAGGCATTTCACCGTCTATAATATTTTCAACTGAAATATTTAGATAGAGGTTGGCGGCGGTGACAACATAGATTCCTGATTGTACTCTCAAGGAGGTGATTTAAAATAGTGAAAACACTGCTTCGGTACCTTGGCAGACTCGAATGTAAAAACGCTGCAAATTATTACACAAAGGTTTATTATTTTTCTGTGTAGATCACTTTCCTGCAAAGAACACTCATTAATTTGCCATTGCCACCACCTACCAACCATATTTTCGCCTCTCAATCAAGTCTATTTTGAAGAAATAAACGCTCAATTCACACTCAGTTCGAAGAAATAGGGAGTTGTGGGTCCCTTCATTAGGAATTTTGATTACTGGTTGCTAAGGAAGCAAAACTGAGTACAACTAGAAGAAACAACGATCGCATTCAGGTCAGCTAAAATTTGAACGGACATTAGGCCTCTTTTGCGATTCACACTCGTGTTTCTGATTTATCGTTAGTCCAACCCACAAGTTCTCATGGGGAGCGAACGGTTGGTCCTGCAGAGCTCTGGGTGGACTCAATCGATTCTAAAAATTCAATAATTTTTTTTCAACTCAAGGGTGCCAATAACCCCGACTGTTTGCCAATTTTGACGTTGGAGTGTTATCAATTTCCAATAGGTGGACCTAATCTCGTCAGCGTTGTTAATTATATAAAATTGTTATTAATAAACATTTGTTGACTCAGTATTTCAGCTCCCATGATCGTATGATGACTATTGCAGGTTTACTCCATCATCCCATCGATGGGGAAATGAGTATACGGATGTTTCTTTTCAGTAGGGCAAAAAAATTATCTTCGTTATTCGACTTTTCACCAGTGTGCTAAATTTTACGCGTGAAACGAATTCATCGCAAAATCTCACTCCTCCTCACTGACCTGATTGTTGTCCTTTCTATTTGGACAATCTGATGAACGGCCCACTGAACTGTCTAAAGCTGCACTCAGATCATTCACAGGCAGTAATTCAGTATCTCTCTCGGCCAAACCTAGTATTCCACACTCCAGTCCTTTGTATTTCCCATATTTTCCAAATCTTCCAAATCACTTAAATCAAAATAACCTCCTGAACATTATTTCTTTCAAGCTCCCACTATGTATATTCGCGGAGCTACTAACTACTTTTTCAATGTAGTTTATGATGATAGTGTAACCGGAGGTTGTGCGAATCTCATGTCCCAAGGGTATGTATAATTATCTACAGAAATATCCTGCTATACGATTCATACAGGTAGAAATTCGCTCCTTTTAGATACATATTTATTACTTCGTCGATATCAGTGCACACCTTCATAATAATGGATGATAGAAATCGCGAGTACCTGGACATCAAAACGATCAATCATAAATTGAACATTTTAGGGGATTCTCGTCAAATAAATTGAAAATTGTGTCCAAACCAAAACATTGGACTCTCAAGAGAGTTGAGTAGAACAATTAAATTTAATTATCTGTGATGAAGCCCATTGTGGGGATGTGGCTACTGGCTCCCTGGAAGGGTACCCAGTGTAACCCTAAACGCATAATAAAAATATCTACCCACTTTCAACTTTACCTTATTTCGAATGTATTGTAAATTGAAGACTCAGGTACAAAGAGCGAACTTTCATGCCATTTTATTCATGGTGCCTTTTGTACCAAAACCTCCATAATATAAAGAAGGTGTTCAAGTGCAAAGGGCTCTTATAGTCAAATTACAATTACCCGCGCCGTTTGATACAATATGTATCATACAATTCTTAGATTAGTAATCCGAATGTAATATTTACGTTCGTGAGATAACTAAAAATTTACAGTATTGTGCAGCAATAATATAAATTGAATGAAAATATCGACATCGAGAGGGGGTCCCCTCGGAAGCATTAGGATGAATGAGGAATCAATGAATAGGGTAATCAAAGCTCAAATGAGATGAGAGAGGAATAGAAGAGAGTCAATTTGCGAAATCAGGACGGCACCGTTGGAAGGTCAATTGCGGTTGATTATGAATGTATACATCCTGAAACTGATTTCATCAGGGAAAAATGTGTTCATCAATGGTTAGTTAAATCCGTACTCTGCTGTTGAATGGAAACAAATTAGCTTTCTTGGCGTGGGCGATTAGGTAGTTTACCCATTCGGTTTCATTCCCAGGTTCTCTATTGTAGGATCTGTGGGGGAGAGCAGGGATTCATCCTAAATTCTATCACGAAGAAAACTATGAAAATAGTTTATCCACACCACAAACAAAAGCACAACGGTCCATTTGGAAAAAATCGTTCCATCTCGGAAATATTCAATGGAAAGAACAGTTGAATCGGTTTTTTTAAAAGGAGGTAACAAAAGTCCACAAATATGTCATTGTTGTTATTTTTTTCCATTTTTCTGTTCTTTAACCCTAGGCGCATCGTTTGCAATTCAAAGGGCATGCGAATGACGTCTCTAACATGATAAAAATCGCCCTTGAAAATCCTGGTTTCTTTTAGAATATTTGTTGGCGTATTGTTTTCACATTTCAAGGTTTAAAAAAAGTATTCTCCAAAATCAAAATTTCCACTCGCGTTTTACGTTTTGGACAATTTTGGTTTCGTGATTTTCGTGTCTGTCTGTGATAGGCTGTCTGTCATTAAATTGTCGGAAACTCCAATTTTGATGACATTTTCATTGAATGTGGGGGTTTGCTAGTAGATGGTCTCCTATGAAAATCATCCCCCCCCCCCCTGAATCAATAAAGAAACCGTTGTAACAGCCATACCATTTACCTTTCTCGACCGAATCCGATTAAATTTTCTGGGTTTATGCGGATTGGGGAGTAGACGGTCCCCTACGAGGGTAGTGCAGGGTATTCAGAGATTGACGTTTCGAGATTAGCTACGATGCATAGGATCTTCTATACAATCGGGTTATGGATACGAGGAAGCTATGTGCCATACCCTTTGGCTGACGGTTTTTTTTCCATTTCTATAGCAACTGTGTTCCATTATTTTACGACTTTCCGGGTTTCCAATGATAAATGGAGTAATTTATCATGGTTTCAGGAAGTCTGCAATTCATAAAAAGTGAGATTATACACGATTTCTTTTAGAAGGGCGTAAATCCATGGAAAAATACGTTAAATGCGTCAAATTTATTGCTGAGACAGAGAAAAGAGTTTTTCTCTCACAAATTTATCAATAGCGGCATACGGGAAGTTTTTCTTGATTTCCCGAAAGTTTGGTTGCAAGGACTTACGCCCTTTTAACCCTTCAGTGGTAGACCCCGGAGCGCGGCGCTCCTTCAGCCCATTTTTCGAATACTGTGGTTCACAGTGGCTATCCTGAGGGCTATGATTCACAGTTCCCTCCTAGAAACCACCTCTACGCAGGACCGTACCCTCCTCTCAGTCCCCAAACCCCCTCAGGGTTATTATGGATTGGTTTCTTGCACTAAAACGTGAATGTGTCAGATAGCTCTTAAGTCTGAGCGCTCTTCTGACCCCAAGAAGTGGCTGCAGGAAGATTCTGTCGAAAAGGCAGAATGTGCATCTGACTGAAACGGCTTTGATTAGTCACATTTTAATTGCTCAGTTATTTGTATTTCAGAGTTGAGCAAAAGGAACCTATTTTTACCAATACGTATTCCTGAGTTCAATTTTTAAAAAAAACTTTTTTTTACCAATATGTTTTTCATTGAACACTTTTAGATACACCAGTAGATGAGTTGAGTATCACACTCTGACCAAAAACATTAAAAAATATGATAAATATTGATTTTTTCGGGAGGAAATACCGAAAGAGCGCCGCGCTCCTGGGTCTACCTTTTGCGAGATGAAATTAGGTCTACCACTGGAGGGTTAAAAGAAACCGATTCAATTGTTAACTACTTTTGACGCAGGTCACGGTTTTCAAGATCAAAGGTCTTTTTGCCTAACCAATTCGCACCCCGGATTGAATGAAAACATGCTGAAACGTATCACACAATGGTTTATTATTTTACAGTATAGGTCACCCGTCAGCATAGACCGCGGCTTTTCCATTCAAACTACCAAAGTTTTCCGAGAGTTGAGGGCTTCATTGCGTAAATTTGGTTCTTGGTTGCTATGGAAGCCTAACTGATGACAAGAAACAGCTCCATTCAAAGAAACGAACAATGATCGCATATGATCAACTGAGATTAGAACAGACAATTTTTCACACTATTTCACACTCGTGTTTCTGATTTAATATACGTCCAAACCCCTATAGGGATCGAACGTTTGGACCTACAGAGCTCTGGGTGGTCTCATTCAATTCTATTTTAAATTGGTGAAAAATGATGTCTTCATATCGAGAGTTTTCGAGCTTGGGCGTTTTGAAATATTCAACCCCCACTTCTCAACTCTTATAAGTAACGTTAAAGGTTCGCGGGGGGGTTAAAAATTTGTTTCTTACTTGATTCAAAAGGCTCATTATTGAAAATAATAAACCGAAAGAGATGAAACGCGGTTATTTCAATTGAAATTATTCAATATTATTAGTTAGTTATTAATATTATTCAATTATATTAGTACAATTCGCTATTTTTCCGAATTTCAATGGACTATGGGTATCGAAGTCGACTATATTGAAAATTCATTCGGTTAAAATATCCAGATACATTTTAGTTTCGAGTAAAGGTATTGTTATTAACCGTCGAGTATTATTATACTTTTTAGCGACATCAATGAATCTTTTCTCTAGTCACTGTTACGTATTATGTGCATTACTAGTCATTTGACGATATGTCCTCACACAGACCTTGAGAATACTTGAATTGGCAATTTTCTCATTCGTTTCTTCAAGTGAGCGAGAGAGACCCCGCTGAATTCCTAATCAACCTCCTTCGTCAAGTCGTCGATGAATCTCTCCAAGGATGAATTGTTCTCTCCATTTTCCGTCTCTAATTCCGAAAAACGTGTAATGAATATCTCACGACCACTTGCTCTTGAACTTGACTTTCAAAAGGGAAAATGAGTAATTAATGCGACATCAGACTATCTTTTGAAAAGTTTCCTTGGAGGTAAATCTGTTATCGTCGATTCCGCCATTTTCGGGTGCCTAATTAGCAGAGTTGTTGTTATACATAGACGTTCGGTAAGTTCCTTTTCGTGCTGATGATTGAGTCTGGTCCTAGAAAAACGATATCTTGAAATCCTCTTGGTTGACAATGTTCATTAAATCTCTGCTCCTCCCCCCCCCCCCACACGCACTATCATCTCTAGATCTCTAAATTCATACACTCTGTAAGAAGAAAGAATGAATAAACCGCACCTGTCTATAGTAACAATATGGAAATAACCAAAGCCATGAATATGTAACTAAAATACAGTTTGACGCATCGCATTTATCCAATAGATAGTGACAGCACCCTTGGAGTTTATTGCCTGCGGTGTTGGAATGAATTGGGAAACGTTCGTTACTCATTCAACAGGTGGCAGCCCGCAGTTCAAACCCTCTCTCGACAGCACAAGCAAGAGCGCCAATCGGTTCTTCGTTAGATATTACCGCTCGGACGGTCATTTAAGGAACGGATTACAATACATAAACAGGTAGCAAACTTGCAATCACTTCTCCTGACGAGTTTTCGATCCGATGAACCAATGACAACTCTTAATGCCTCACATAAGATTGCATACGTGACCCTGTAATAAAGATGTTGTATTTGTATTCTTGTATTGAAAACGATGAAATATTTAATAACAATCTCAACCTGGGAGTGATGAGTAACGGTAACAATAAAAATTATGATAAATTGCCATGCATAAATAAAGATAAATCAGAAACCGCAGATGCAAAACGAATTTCCAAGGCCTAGGTAGACCGGCCAAGTCAAGAACGTTGTTCACAGTAACCAAGAGAGGACACTGAGCTTCAGATGGCAGTCAAACATAATAGGTATACTTGAATAATGTTTGATTTGTGGACAAAAATACCTCCTCAATCTTGGGATCTTTCTAATTTTTCGATAAGTCGATTTTCCACTAACTTCGGGAACTGCCCAGGATCTACACTACCTACGAGCTAGACAGACGTTTTCCATCATTGAGGTACCAGCACTCCAGAGAACCGACAATTCCGGCCTGCCTTTCAAATAACTGAAGAGATGAATATAATACCCCAATATTGGGCACTGGTGGGAGGTATCTGCCAGTAGGCACACTGTAAGGGGAAAGGGGAGTCCATCCCTTTCAGGTAGGTTGAGGCGAGAGGACTGTAAAGCAGGAGATGCTCGGAATATGACAGTTCAATCCCGCGATCCATCATGTGTCTCCCCGGTCTTCGTCATTTGACATTCCACGTTCCGCAGCGAACCGCCCATCTTTGTTATGCAACTGAAAGGCATCACAGAGAAAAGCCCTTTCAATTTAAAAAAAAAAAAAAAACCTAACCGTTGAAACCCAATGCTTTTCCGATTTTGGAACACAGTTCCGGGTAGTAAAATTTTCATTTTTCTCTTCAATGGTCAAACCCGTCAATTGAAAATTTGACTTAATTTTACTAAGTCATGATGCACGACGTTTAAGAACGTTCTAAAACGGATTGAAAAAGAATTCAAAAAAGTCCATACTAAAAATGTTGAGTATATCCTTAGTTAGTTATTACTATTAGTATTATCCGTAGTTCCTATCAAGGTACGTGGAATCCAAAACGCTGCGAATTATTACACAAAGATATAGATCACACGTCTGCAACTAATACAGCTTTGCCATTGTCACCAACCATAAGTACTACCTACCTACTTCACAATCAAGTTTATTTGGAAGAAATAAATGCTTTACGCAAATACTGCCTCATCAAATAACACATCCGTGTGACTTATAAGTTCCTTGTTTAAGAAGGAATGAGCTGGAAAGACGAAAAGTCATGTTTTCGCCAGAACTATCAAGGTGTACACTTAATAATTGCTCAAAACTGTCTATCAAATTGAAAATCTTGATTTTGATTGAGTTCCGGATATACTTTAGTTCCCATAGTATTTTAATTTGCCTATGTGGTTGTTTTTTTTTTCTTCGAAATTGTCATTCTAATGAAAAGGTTGCCAAAAATGAGTAATATGATGGGCCGGAAATGGACAAAAGGCACAACGAATGATATACGTGGTAAACTAATAACATGGGGAATTATCGAGGACGTCAAGTCAGAATTTTGGTAGTGTGGAATGAACAATAACAATGTATTCTGGAAACTCGAATCGATAAATCCACTTTGAACGGCTGGGGGGATACGGTAAGCTGATTACTCTTAACCTGCGCATTAATCCGTTGCAAAATAGGGTGTGCGCATTAAACTAAAATCGGGGGGAAACACATGAATCGTGTTCTTAGAATCCCTCTGATTCGGAAAAGCCAGAGATAATAATCTATAATGTTTTCATGAATAAGGGATTTCATTCAAAAAGTTTAGCCGCCAACACTCTTTCTACGTCATCACATGAGAGAAAATGACCGCTAGGGGCGGTAAACAAAGTGAAATTCCAACTTCAACACACCAAAATGCCACATTTGCGGTGTGTTGAAGTTGACATTTCACTTTGTTCACGTTTGACGTTACTTCCTTTTCCGTTTCTCGTCTCTACATTTCTACATTAATTCGGTACTCACAAATTTCAGCTTTCAAAACTATTTCTGTGACTTTTCTGTGGGATTGTGAGGTCCTTTCCCTTCAACCAATTGTAATGTAGCGTCAGAAGAAAGCAAGTAAAATACGGGTTTTCGCCAGGAACTAGCAAGAATATCCCGTTCAAAGATAATGTAGAGATTGATGTTTCCTCCTTCTTCAGAAAAACAGAAGGTAAGTTTTAAATTACAGCCACCATGAAGATTCCTTTCTGTTATTTTAACGGACATTTCAACTTCTGACTTAGGGACACGAACTGGCTGTTGCTGTGTTGAGCAACTTTTTTTTTTTTGTGAACCTGAAGGCCAGTAGCCACTCAGCTCCTCTGGGAGAGTATGGTCTGCGCTGGGGAAAGTCTGCGAAGGGATCACCGAGGTGTACACGTCCGCATTCTCTCGGACAGCCAGGCTGCGATCAAGGCTTTAGCTGCTTCCTCCATTAACTCAAAGTTAGTGAGGGACTGCTTCCAAACTCTCTGCTCCCTATTGCAACACAACAGTGTCTCTGAAGTGGGTGGCAGGACACAGCGGAGTAATGGGAAATGAGAAAGCAGATGCTGCTCACTAACCCCGTTCATTGGTCCAGAGCCAGTCATTGGCATTCCCAAATCTTCTTTTTGGGCGACCATAAACCGATGGGTCAACAATGAAACCACTAGTAGATGGTCAAACCTTAGAGGACATGCTCTAAGTAAGCGCATGGTGGCCAAACCTAATCCCAGCGCCACTGAAGAGCTGCTGCGGAAGTCAGGTTAGTGGTTGGCCAGGTAACAGGCTTTACTCTACTTCCACATGTAGTACTCGATTGCGAAGTGCTATCAAATCGCAGGTTTCACCTCCTCGGATCACCTACACCCATGGAGGCTTTCCCCGCACAAATCTAGCCAAACCGCTACTGGCCCTCGCCAAAGGGCTGGGACTCTTTGACTAGAAACAGAATCCGCAGAGTAGCACAATCAGCCACTAGGCTTCAGCGCTTTGGGCTTCCATCATCCTGATCCGCGGATTCAGCTACAATCTACAATCTAAGTACTTAATATCGAACATTTATTTCAACAGTACTTAACACCATCATAATTGTAGTTTTTTATATGATGAAAAATTCGTGTTGATGATTAAAACTTCTTGATTGATAACAACTTGTCCCGCATCAGATTATCAACTAGATCCGGGAATGGAACATTTCTTTTCTTTCTTACTTCGGCAACTTTTCTTCACAACTCATTGTAAATGTAAACCTGACACCAGACAGCAAATTCGAAGAGAGAACGTTAGGTGAAGTAAATACGAGATGAAGTATTGAAGTGAGGTACGACGCTATCCTCGCAGTTATAATGGGGAGGGAATTTTGGTTTATTATTTTCAATAATGAACCTATGGAATCGACCAGGAAACAATTTTTTTACCCCCCCCCCCCTCAAAATATGTGTAGAGTCTAAAAAACAATTAAAAATTTGGCCGTCCGTCCGCCGTACTCAGTATTTTCTTCAGTTAGCATTGACCGATTTTCATGAAATTTGGTATGTAGGCTCCATTTGAGGTCTTTTTGTGCCCCGAAGCTTTTGGTGTAGATCACTTCTAGGGGTTGAAAAATAAGGGTTGAACTTTTGAAAACGCCCTAACTCAAACACATTTGATGTAAAGGTATTGTTTTTCCATAAATTTAAGATAGCAGTCAATTTTTAAAAATTTTAGAGACTCGCTCTCAACGAGAACCTACGAGAACTACGAGAGAGGGTTGAGCTTACGATAAATCAAAAGCACGAGTGTGAATCGCAATGAGAGGTCTAATATCCGTTCAAATTTTACTAGACGAAATGCAATCGATGTTTTTTCTTCGTGTTGGTTAGTGGTAACAATGGCCAAGCCGTGTTCATTTCAGACAAGTGATTTATAGAAAAATAATAAACTTTTGTGTAATAATCTGCAGCGTTTTTGTAAGCGTACGGTAATGGTGGGAGTTTTAGTTGAGATGGATTTTCACGATATTGGCTACCTCGCGACAGTCAGCCAATCACATTCTCCAGTGTTTTTGACGTGGCGTTTCGTGGGATTGATAAACTGATTATTTCCCTTGTCACCTGTAATTTTCTGGGGGCTCTATTTTCGTGTGGAGCCAAATTTTGTTTTGTGGGAGCCAAAAAATTAAAAAATACGTGCGCACAACACCCTATTACTGCAGTCGGTCGAACAGCCTTGGACCCCAGAGGCATTTTTTTCATAAAGTTTGAAATGAAATACGAAGAGCAAGGAGATATTTCTCTGCACTCACACACTTTTCTTAACCACAGCATCGTTGCACGTAAAAATTCACAGCCCAAGTACTCATAGGTTCATTGCAGCAGCGGAGTTGAAGATGACAATATACGAAAGAGAACATACAACAAAGAAGGAGAATTACGGTATAGTCATAACAATAGTAAGATAAGCGTAGTAATGTAATCGTCACAGTAGTTTGGTAAGAGTGCAACTGATGTGATGCGCGATGCTTGAGCGCGGGAAGGCGATCCGTGTCATGATGCCTCCTGACCCAGTTGGGACCTCCTAACCGTCGTTAATTACTTCACATCTCCCTCTCGCCTCACAAGACCCTGGAAATAACCGGCCTACTAAAGTCCCACATTACCCACATACGAAAACTAGCGCTGCGGTCGCTGCTTGTTCAGTCACCAGGCTGCTTCCCTTGTCATCGTTTCAAACATCCCTGAACAGAACTCATTAGACTAAAACAGTAAGAAGCTATATCCACTAGGGAAATTTGCAGCTAGATTTGTGATTTTCGTCATTTTTAAGAGATAAAATAATATGACGTCATTTCAAACTTAAACTGACCACATTTACCCGCTAAGAAACCCAAAATAGTGCTAAAATGTCAGTAAAATCAAAACGAAAGGCCAAGAATATTGGGATCTATGAATCAAATTCAGAAAAATTAGGGTCAAAAATCGCTAATAAAGAAAAGTTAAGTGTAGGTAATTTGAAATTACGTACGCAGTATTATGGTATAGTCGGAATATATACAATTTCCTACACTGTACTCTACTGGTAGTAAAAATAGCCATCTTCAAACTCGGTACGAACCGGTGGAATATTTTGTCCAAAATTCGCTCCATTTTGTTGCAAATGAGAAGCAATTTACGTTTTCATTCGAGAATGTTACAATTTAGTGAAAAATAATCTTTCCAAAATCGGGGACACTTACCCTTAACGCACTTGCACTACCGAAGATAGAAAAGCTTTATATTTGTTCAGCAAACTAAGGTGTGTTTGATTGAAAAATTATTCAGGTCTATTATACTTACTCAAGTCTTGATGAGCCAATAAGGATTGAAATAACTTACCTGAAACAAGAAACAATACATTAGCGTCTTAAGAAGAACACAATTGAAGTGAAGTAAAGTAAACAACCATCTCAGGTTGAATTTTCGTCCAACTACTATCCCTGACGTCGTGGAATAAAGAAGGAGTTAAGAAAAACATAGTCTATTTCCACGAAAGTAGTGAGTTACAAGTAATGAGTTGAATTGATTTCGAAGGTCAGATCATCCAGTAACAAACAAGAACGCGTCGTGGACGTCATCAGCTGGGTTTCAAAGGGAAGATCAGAGTTGGCTCCTATGATTTCGCTCTACGGTCCAACCCGAAAAATTATCAAGACCTGCGAAACCGCTCTCGAGCGTTCACCAATCCAGATAATCTCCTTAGCCAACCGGTCTTAACTTCGGTGATCTCACGGGAACCGGTTCATTAAACCATCTAACGGCCGTTGGTTAGCACACACAACGACCTTTCGAATGAAGGAAAAAACGATGCAAATTATTACACAAAGGTTTATTATTTTTCTCTGTAGATCACTCGTCTGGAAAGAACACGGCTTTGTCATTGTTATCACCAACCAACTTGGAGAAAAACATCGATCACATTTCGGTTAGCTAACATTTGAACGGAGATTAGGCCTCTCTGCGATTCACATCCCTGTTTCTGATTTATCGTACGTCCAACCCTTAAATTCTCGTAGGGATCGAACGGTTTGTCCTACAGAGCTCCGCGTGGTCTCAAAAAATTCTAAAAATTCTATACTATCTTAAATTGATGGAAAAACAATACCTTTATATCAAAACTTTTTGAGTTGGGGCGTTTTCAAAATTTCAAAATTCATTTTTCAAACCTTACAAAATTTTATCAAAATCGGTCGATGCTAAGTGGGGGAAGTGCCGCGTACGGCGGACGGACGGCCAAATTTTTATTCGATTTTTGGATTCTACGTACCTTGAAACGTAAACCAACAAATTTTGAAGGGGTGTTGAAAAAAAATTCTTGGTCGAGTCCAAAGGTTCATTACTGAAAATAATAAACCAAAACATTCCGTGATACTTTTGGGGATACCCTGATATTACAAACAACTTGGAATGCGAAAAGTGAAAGAACGAGTATGAGCTGAGCACCACGTGTTGAGGGATCGCAGGAGAAGAGAGAGAAAAACGAGATATACGAGCAGAAAGCTCAAAATATTTGAAAAATGTCGAACAATACAGGTGTTAGCGATGGGAGGGGATACACAATAGTGAATGGATCTGATAGGGCGGATCCGCTTTGAATCAGAGAGACGTGCCTTGACGAATTTATCAGCCGTGATTTTACTGTTAGGTCATCGCACACCATCTGATCTGATGAAGCATCGCCACGCGTTCCGAGTATCGAATCACTTCGCGAGCCGACAACTTTCTCAGTGGTGCGTCACGTAGATAGGTAGGTACGCGGCCAACTTCGCACCCAGATATGGGCGAATTCCCAACACGGGAGTTCATTTATTTATCTCTCTCTCTCGTGTTTAACCTCGATTGGACCGTGGTGTCACTAGTGTCACCAAAAACATATCAGAAACACCACAGCTGTCCCCAAGGTATCACCAGAGTAACTACTCGTAGATTTAATTTTTTAACCCCCCCCCCCCCTTAAAAATTTCAAAAAATCACAATATATAATAGAGTTTTATTTTCAGAAAATTAAGAAGTTTTTTTGTAATTAATTTGGGGTTTCAGTTGGTCGTTCCTCGTTCCGGGTTAGTATTTTAACATGGAACATGTTAATTGCCCTAGAGTAACTACCTGAAAAACGTTACGCTGGGATCTCTGCTGGTCACGCGGCCTTTTCGACACTCCGGTCTTCGAGGCGCGAAGCGCCGAGCTACTCTCAATGCATTTTAGTTATTTTACTAGGGATAATATAAATCTTGTATTATACCTACCTACGACTATAGGTTCTGCACTAAATTTGGCTAAAACATGTTTCATGTTTTTATAATTTACGCCGTAGGCTGCAAGTAGATAGCATCTGGGGGTACAGGGGGGCTTGCCCCCTGGCGAGACGCGGAGCGCCGAGTTTCTCAAGAACCGTTTATTCAGTTAGGTTTTTCCCACATTTCACCGGCAATTATTGTTCAATTTTGATGATTCCAGCGGCAATCTTTTAGTTTTTCAATTCTCAAGGCAGATAACAAATTTATGTACAACTTTTAAACTTTAAGCGCCGGTTCTTGTAAGAAATACTTATCCGGAACGAGGAACGAACGGCGACCGACTGAGATCCCCTCAATTCCCATGGCATAAAATGTTATACCAGTATACAGGTAATGTAGAACAGTTCACGACCGCAGACACAAAACCAAAACTGTCCAGGTCTATTAACTTTAAAGAGAGTGATGTTTGATTAGGCAACAAATTTATTTCACCAACAGTGAAAAGAGTGCTTAAGCGAAAAAAGACTTCCTGTGGTAAACCCGTTTCCAGCTTATCATGTGGTGCGGAAGGAGGAGATTCAGGGAACTCACAGCCTCATTAAGCGTATTTTGGTTTATTATTTTCAATAATGAAGCTTTGGAATGGAACAAGAAAAAATTGTAACCTCCTCTCAAAAATCCAATGAAATTTGTACTAATTTTGACGATATTTGGTACAAAGGCTTCATTCGGGGTCTTGTTGTGCCCCGAGGCTTTTGGTTATTGTGAGTCAATCCTAAAGGACAATAATATTTTAAAAATTCAAAACGTCCTAGCACAAAAAATGCCATGGGCCAGCGACATGGGCGCGAGTCAAGCCAGGTCTAACCCCTGAGGGCCTAACGCCCCCATACTTCTCCTATCCCTGGACCTTAGAAAGTAGATGAGGGTTGTTTCGGTTACTCTGTATTGAACGAATGATGGATTAAAAACACGAGTGTGAATCTCACATGAACGTTCGCTGACGGAAGTGAGCCGAATTTCAGCAGATCAAATGCGATGTTTTTTCGTTTGTTCCAATAGAATACCATGTCACTCACTTGGGCTTCCATAACAAGCAAGAATCAAATCGATTGAAGGCACCCACAACTTTGAGATGATGTTTACCTGGTAGGGATATTCTGTCAAAATAACCTTGACTGTTAACCCTACGCGATAACATGGTTAGGTACTATCATTGGAAGAAGCCGTATTCTTCCCAGACAAGTGATCGATGCAGAACAATAATAAACCGTTGTTTATTAATTTTCAGCGTTTTAAGACGAGAGTTGAGTTACTGAGGGTTGATAGAGTGAAGACCCTTCTACTCTGATCTTTCCTCTGGAAAGCTAATGACAGAGTTCCACTTCCCAGAGTTCACTTCATCGTCCGACACCCGCTACAGTTTGGCTGAGTAGTTTCCACTGTTTTCAAGCGCGCTCTCCCTTGAAGAAAAAAAATAAAAAATTATTCCCGTTCATAGTCCTTTCTGAAAAGACTTTTCGCCGCTCGTCGTTTAGCGAACGACACTCCGCCACGTGAATTCAAGCGGGACTCGGCTAATGTGACAGTAGGCAACGTATAAAGGTGTAAAATAGTTTCTGAGCAGCCGCCCATTGTCCTTCGTCACTCACGTTCTGCTACACTTCTGTCACTCGCACTGTGACTAACGAATCCTCAACACATTAAACCACTCTTCGAGAAATTTCTCTCCACACTGCGGACCAAACCCCGAAACCTTTATAGAATATTTTGTATTCTAGGGTATCTCGATAATTCGACACAAGATAGTTCGAACCAAAGTCTCGAATCTGACATTGATGCCAATATTCATTAAATTGTGATTTTTCGACCGATGCTTAACAGTGCTAAACAAGAGGTTTTTCAATTGCTTCAATTGTAATTTAAATTTTCAATTTTCAATTAACAGTGTTATTTCATGTCAGACTGCATGGTATCTCATCCTAGTAGGAAGTACCTAGTGTTCATTGCCTTCATGACTTTTCACCGCCAAAATGACCATATTTTAAGTCTTTCCAATTGGACCCAGTTATGCAAATACCTGGTAAGCGACAAAAATCGAAAATCGAGTTTTTGGTATCGTTCGATTCAGCTTGTCAAGATCTACGATTCTGGAGTGGTTTCATTCAGTTACGTTTATTAAAAGTAATTAAATTATTACGTCAGGTAAGCGACAAGCCTTGTATCCGCGGTTTTTTATTTTGCAAAAACCTGGTAAGCGCCAAATGTTGAATTTTATTTCGCAAATACCTAGTAAGCGCCACTAGGTTTCATTGCAAATACCAGGTAAGCACCAATTGGTCACTACAGTAGTTACGCAAACACCTGGTAACCGCCAGAGATCGTCGTTTACCAGGGATTTGCGTAAATTCAGCTGGGCCAAACATCTGAGTCAACAAGCTGGTAAGCGACAGATTAATCTAAGAATTTTATTGTCACGGTCACGTTCTTCCATCCGAGATTCCAACAAAAAATTGCGTGGTTTTTTTTAACATTAAAATGAATACTCGTGGTAAGAAGTTAGTTCGAATGTGCCTTAGTGTCAACCAAGCTGACGATACAACGGTAAGTTGGATTTATTTTTACCATCCGTGTACTTTGTTTCTTTACTATTAAATTTATTTATTGCTTCCGAGTCTACCCAAGGTAGCGGATGCAGTTTTCAATTTTCAAGGTTAAAAAAAGATGTCTTCCAAAATAAAAATGTCCACTCGCATTTTACGTTTTAGACCTTCCTGAACAATTTTGGTTGCCTGTCTGTGTGTATGGCTGTCTGTCATAGCCCGTAACGGGCAAAACTAAACGAAGTTACTGTTCGATTTTGATGAAATTTTCAGGGATTGTGCCGGTTGGGGTGTAGATGATTCCCTATGAAAATTATCTCCCCCGGATTTATAGTATCCTTACATAGTTATTACATTGGTATTACATAGTTCACGAGGAACACGATTTAGCTATGCCCTGACTATCACAAAACGTATCAATCGAGGGAGAGGGAACTATATCAATGGCGTAGAACCTGTTAGTTATAACCAAATTTATTTTGTTATCATCTACTATCTTTTCATAAACATTTTCAAGTAAGTACAAGTACTTACATGAATTCGGTGACCATCATGCTTTCTTTTTTTTCGTGCACCCTCAGTAGAAGGTTAGGAGTGACATTTTCCTGGTAAAGTCTCTGTTCTTTTTGATGTGACAACAAACAGGAAATCGACAAACTGGCACTTACCCTGTTATCAATGTTCTATTTTCTGTTCAATCAATTTCGCAATTACCAGTTAAGCGACACATTGGCGCTTACCAGGTTTTCAAAATTTAGATTTGGTCTCTGGGTGATTTTTTCACAAACCAGGTAAGCATAAAAAGATACTTGCAGACATTTTTCTTACATTTTGACCGAATAGCTGGAAAGAACACACCAAAAAAAACCCCAGAGACGAAGTTTGACCAATTCCCATGCCAACTACCGAAACAACGTGTATACTCATAAAAACTTTGGACGCGTTTTTCTCAAAATCGACTTTTGTCGCTTACCAGGTATTTGCATAACGAGGTCCAATTATCTCAAACGTATTGAGTGGATTCGGTTTGAGAGGTAAAGTGTGGGGATTAAAAGAGGTATTGAATGAGTATGGAGTTTTCTATATTATTACAATAAGTACGCGTCCTCGGACCTTTTGCATGCAGTGAGGAGTAGTAGACGGTGCTGAGAGGTGAGAAGAAGCGCCGCATTGAATAAATGTATACTGGACCATTTGTTAACGTAGAAAGAGGATTCGTTGATGCAGCACACCTTTCATGGTACCTCCGCCTCTCACTGCTTATGTAAAATTGATACATGAACATACATACATACATGATTCATGATGAACCAGTTATTTGCATTTGTTGTTATTGTTGATTGGAGGTGTGATCGATTGATCTAATGATCCTTTTAGCTGTCCCCGCTTCAACTCCTATCGTTCAAGGTTTATTGTAGTTCAGTTCTATCTGCGATATCGCACGCTGAATGTAAAAAGCCAACGCGCAATCTTTCTCTAGCCTTTCAAAAAATGCTAGAGCCACCGCCTATCGGAGTTCTTCTTTAAGAGTATTTACAGTTTGGTAGGTAACTCAAGCCTCTGGTTTGCGTCCGGAATTCTTCGCCGTCTTTTTCACTCGAACAGTAGGTAGAAAACAAGTATCTCAAATCCCTATCCTTCCTACACCTCTATTACCCCCTCCACCTATTTAATATAAGATATTATTGCTTCGGGAACTGGAATCCTACGCATGCCAGCAAGGTGAGCTCTTTTTTCGTTTTTCCTTCATTTTCCTCTTTTGCAATAATTTTCTCCTGAATAAATTCGCTGCCCAGGAAACAGCTTGTCCTTCAAGAACTATCCCGCACACAAAGATACTAATACTTTTTTTAAATTCAAATCTAGATAAACAAGAAAGATTGTGAGAGAAGTGAAGAGATTTTTTCATGGGAACACTAGAAAAATCATCAAACATTAACGGAATTTCACCATATTTTGGAATTTCATCACAAAAAAAAATTGTTTCTCAACATTCAAGACCTCATGAGGACAATGCAAAAAACGTATGCCAAGTGGGTGTGGCACATAGCTTCCTCGTATCCATAACCCGATTATATAGATGATCCGATGCATAGTAGTTAATCTCATAACACCAGTCGCTAATTGCCTTTCACTACTCTCATAGGGGACCATCTACACGCTAATCTGGACAATCCTAGAAAATTTCATCAAATTCGGATGAAAAATGTAAGTGAGTAGATGTATGTGATTGGATCAGAAAAAAATACTTAGCCACGCCTGGGATTCGAACAGACACACAGACAAACAGACACGGAACCAAAATTGTTCAGAAAGGTCAGAAACGCTAAACGCGAGTGAAAATTTTGATTTTGGTGAATACATTTTTTTTCATCCTTGAAAAGTGAAAACAAAGCTTCCGATACCTTGGTAGACTCGGAAGCAATTAAGTCAAACCTTCGGTAAGAATTTAAAGCGGTATGCAAATTGAGAAAACAAATGAAATTGTACTCACTCCACGCTTGTACAACGCAATAAGAAGTTGATAAAAACGAGTACCTGCCTTATTAAGGTCTCAAGGGAGCATCTAAGGGATGGTACGGTGGCGGATACCAACCAGTAATAAGGTTACATTAAAGAGACTAATCTCTGGGTGGCGGATTTTATTATTACTTCTTGTTAGGGTGAATGGGCGTGGAGGGGGGGGGTGATTAATTAAACTAGCAGGTGGGACGGAGAAGAGAGAGAAGGTTGGGAACAACGGCGGTCTCTCCAGCTTCATTTCTTTCGATTCCAAGTTTTTTACTATTTTTTAATTCAGTGATTATTCAAGGGGAATGAAATTAATCAGGGAGAAGTAGTAATTTGAGGTTTCTCACACAAATAATGTTCTTATGATTTAAGCTACTTTGAACTCTGAAATATACGAGGAGGGTACAGCTTTGGAGTTATTTCACAAAGCTGAAGGAGGATTTTACTTTTTTCAAGTGTTTTATTCTACGAATAAAGTCACTCGCGATGAGATTGTGGAAATCCATTTTAATAAAAACGGACTTGAGTTAGAACATCGACGGTTAGGTCATCATCAGTAACAAGCAATAACAATTGTTTTTGTTTGTTACTGATGATGACCTAACCGAAATCGATTTAACTTGTAACTCAATATTTTCGTGGAAATAGACAACTTTCTACTCAACTCCGTTTTTATTTTATTCTTATTTTAATGTGCAGTCTGAGTCCCCTCTAGAAATCGTTAAAAAACGATTCTTCGAGTTATGAAAAAACTAAAATATAAATATAAAATATAAAAAGAAATAATTCAGTAAAACCTCACAACTATGTGCCACTTTTCTTACTTTCTTAACCACATCTCCATCAATTTTTGAATTAAATTGTTGGAAATTTTACACAAGATCTACACATCTCAGATTTCGAATGGCGTGTTTAAAAAAAATCAATAATGCGTAGTGAGGGAGGGGGAATTTTTTTCGTCTGGCACTTTGATGTATAGCTGAGTGGTACAACAATGTGCCAGCTCCTTTTTAGGGCAGAAACCAAGAAGATTACACGTATTTGGAACTTTCTTGTCACACCTCTATTGAAATCTACTCATTTCTTTTGATATATTGTTAGAAAAAGAATATTGGACCAAAATCATCATGTTTAAGCCAAATTTACAACCAAAATACTCTTCGATCAGGTGCTTTTCTTTTTTTTTGTATGCAGGGTAAGATGAATGAATAAAAATTGGATTCCAGTAAAGGCTTTAATAGGTCTCATTAAAAATTTGATGTGGCTTGTAGTAGACGATATTTGGTGGACTGGGCCATGTCCAAAATGTTCCCCTTTTGGTCTTCGCAGGCACAAAAACGTTTCCTTCTTCATCCTTCGTTGAGAGCCTGAGCCTTGGGAATAGCTTGCAACAGTTTTTACAGCGACGTTATCTGCTTTGCCAGAGGTTTGAATCAGCGCAGGAGTACATCTGCTTCTGGCATCAGGTTCAGCCACAAACCAGTGGGTTCAGGATCCCAAACAGCTTCAGGAGGATCATCTTCTCTGAGTCACTGCCTCCGTCGACGTATAGGAAGATGGACTACTCGTCACAGGAAGAGCTGCCTTCAGAGAGAAAATCGTTTCTTCCTTCACTCCAACTTTTACATTTTGACCAAAACCCCGATAAAAACTTAATTAATGAATATTTCAAAACAAAGCAACAAAGCAGATATCCTAGGGAAGAAGATGTAAACTTTCCAGAACCCTGGAGGAATTCGAACTTCAGTGGCCGGACGAGACTCTGCGGAACTTTTCGAACGGACCAATACAAACGTGGACTGCTGGCGCGACCTGGTGATACTGGACGATGTGGGAATCACATGCAGACCCTCCGACAAGGCATCGCTGCGTCCCGAATTTTCCCTGAGCCTGTAGGTTCGTTACTCCAGCCGCTGAGTGTCACATAGTTCTACCCCCTGGCACATAGTTGAGTGGTTTTACGGAAATACTTAATCGATGTAAGTGGGTCATTTTCCCAGAAAGGGCGAATCGTTGTCCAGGGAAGATTCCGAATGCACATTTATGATTTGGGTGTCAAAAAAAAATTCTCCATAAACTATCAACTTTGATCTACTTCGGGCAATCAATAAAATATGCACTTATGCACGCTAAAATATAGAAATTAAAGTTTAAACTGCTAAATGTCCAGTAATCTGCCATGTCCGGACCCCTAGGTAGTCAACTTTGCTTGAACACTGTGAATCACCTATGAAAGCAGCGGCCTGAATTTGTAGTGATTCTTTATTGCATATATCTAGACATGAAAAAAATGGGTTTGCAGATTTTTTCAGAAGCAAATAAAGCGAGCAGGAGGATAAAATGTGCTTGTCCGGAGGTTTCTGTCTTTAATCTGCCTTTTTTGTGTTTTCGTATTTTGGCGGCTTTTTATCGTTTCCCGCGGTTTTACTACCACTGTAAGAGGTGAGGTTAGTCGTTAGGTTATCAAAGAAAGCGGCGGGAAACGTATTCCTTCAGTGTGGAAGCGTGCGCAAGTGGAGTCAGTTGCGAAATTGTGGTGTCACAGTCACCGTCTGTCTTTCATCTGCCCTGTGTAAGAACGGCAAGAAATCGATATTATTGCTTCCGAGTCTACCAAGGTAGCGGAAGCTTTGTTTTCACTTTTCAAGGATGAAAAAAAAAAGTTCTCCAAAATCAAAATTTTCACTCGCGTTTTGCGTTTTAGACCTTTCTGAACAATTTTGGTTCCGTGTCTGTCTGTCTGTGTGTCTGTGTGTCTGTGTGTCTGTCATGAATTCCTTGTAACGCGCATAACTATACGAAGTTATTGTCCGATTTCGATGAAATTTTCAGGGATTGTGCGGGTTGGTGTGTAGACGGTCCCCTATGAAAATCATCATCCCCGGACTGATAGAAGCGACTGCGCATGCGCAAACGTGAATTCCTTGTAACGGCCATAACTTCTACATTTTCCATCCGATTTCAATGAAAATTTCTGAGATGTTACAGATTAGTATTTAGATGGTCTCCTATGAAAATCATCATCCCCGGACTGATAGAAGCGACTGCGCATGCGCAAACGTGAATTTCCTTGTAACGGCCATAACTTCTATATTTTCCATACGATTTCAATGAAATTTTCAGGGATTATGCTGATTAGATTGTAAATGGTCCCCTATGAAAATCATCACCCCTGGACTGAAAATAGCCGATGCGCATGCGCGAACGTAAAATCCGTGTAACAGCCGTGCGTACGTCAGAATCTCAAATTCTACACCATCCACTGTCTGGCGCCCGTAGCACATTCGTAGCGGATCAAACTATTATTCAAGGGGTCGCGGGTAGAATTCCTAGCCGTAGGCTAGAAATTTTTTTATTTTTTGAGAGTGACTCACCCACATTTTTCATCCGAATTTGATGAAATTTTCTAGGATTATCCAGAGTAGCGTGTAGATGGTCCCCTATGAGGGTAGTGAAAGGTACTTAGAGATTGGTGTTTTGAGATTAACTACTATGCATCGGATCATCTATATAATCGGGTTATGGATACGAGGAAGCTATGTGCCACACCCACTTGGCAGACGTTTTTTTTCTTTTTGGTCTCTAGTTCTTGTTTCTACCGAGCTGGTTCCAGCGGTATGGTTACACTTCAGCAGAATAGCACCAGAACGCGGGAAAAGCTGAAAAACCTAAGTGCCACCCAGGAATTTTGTGTCTTTTTTTGTGTCTTTCATCTGCCGGTGATGGTGGCTTTTGGAGAGATGAAAGACTTTTTCAAGTTGTTAACAATTTAATTTGAATTTTCCGTTGCAATTTAAAAACTTTACATTTTTCGACCTCAAAACTGTATTCAGCAACCGTAAAAATCCCCTGGTACCAAGTTTTGGCTCGAAAAACCGATAAATTGAGATTTCTTGGTTACTTTCGGAGGTTTCTAGGTTGCTATCAGAAAAACCGTGTTCCACGTTGGTTTAACCCTTTTCTACACCTGCGTCCCGCCCTGGTTCAATTTTTGGAATAACTCCCAGTTCTCGCTACTCATGGAGATGGGGTTCCGAGTATTTTTCCTTTACGCCAATAGGTTTCTTTCGATAGGTTTTCTTCTTTAATTTTTAATTAATTAATTAAGCGTCCCACTGTGTGTTCTTTCGTCGAAATTCAATTAGTATGGTGTGAGGTTAATCCCTGATTTTTGGCAGAACTTGAGTCGAACTTTAAGTTTTCTGAAATCTTGGGATACCGATTGTACCTTTCCAGGAAAATGACCCAAGTAGAAAATGTCTACTAGACATGCTTTGGAATTTCTATGAAGTACTTCTCACCAAATATATTGATCTCTGCTTTTATGAAATCGAATGTGTGGAGAGAGTTTCTCGAACGGAATTTTTTCTTATTTGTACAACATCTGCAGACATCCTGAGAGACATATGACCCAGTGATCCACGAATTCATAATAAATTTAAACCTTTTAAAAATCAAATCTAGGTGACATCAAAATTTAGCCTACCAACAATTTTTGATCAACTAGTTCAAAAGCTGGTTTTGGTTGGTTGGTTTTGAAATAAATCCTCATTTCAATCCTCGGGTTATAAATTCAATTTAATCCTCGAGTTTTTAGGTGTTTTGAAGTTAACCAAAAAGTCAAGGTGTTGTCTTGTTTTGGAATTCGGATTCAAGTGTTGAAACTATTTTGTTAGTCATACGTAATATTAGTACGCCAGTAGGTAGGTACCCTTCTTCAAATACCATCTTGGCCTGTGTGCAGTAGGTATTTTCAACAACGTGTTCGGAATACGTTCAAAATGAGGCGTTGTGTGGTATGGTCCCTGAGGAGTCCGCAGGGCGGGAACGGGCTGAAAGAGACCACTCGTGAGGGCAGAGTTGGTGGAGGCTGAAGAGGGTTGAAGAGGCGGTGGAGGTTTTTTGACAGTTTATCTGTCAGCGTATCAGGAAAACACGACACGAGGCGGAAGGAGAGCGACGCGCTACAATATGGCGCCCCACTCAGGTAAATGACCTGTCCAGCATTTTTACATCCCAAACCCGCTTGTCAGTTCTAAGAGATCAACAGGGCGAAACCTGGATATCGTAACATCAACTGGAACTTGTGTTCACAACTACTGACAGGTGAATCAGAACCGTGCGAAAACGCTGCAAATTATTACACAATGGTTTATTATTTTTTATTTTTCTGTATAGATCACTCATCTGCAAAGCCACCAACCATCCAACATGAAGAAAAACATCGACCGCATTTCGGTCAGCTTTAATTTGAACGGAGATTAGGCCTCTTTTGTGATTCACACTCGTGTTTCTGATTTATCGTACGTCCAAACTTTAAATTCTTGTAGTGAGCGAACGGTTTGTCCTACAGAGCTCCGGGTGGTCTCAAAAAATTCTAAAAATTCTATAGAATCCTAAATTGAAGGAAAAACAATACCTTTATATCGAAATTTTTTGAGTTAGGGCGTTTTCAAAATTTCAAAATTGATTTTGGAACCCTTAGAAGTGACTTACCTCAACCAAAATCTTCGGGGCACAACTAGACCCCAGAAGGAGCCTACATACCAAATTTCATCAAAATCGGTCAATGCTAAGTGGCAAAAGTGCCGCGTACGGCGGACGGCGTACGGCGGACGGACGGCCAAATTTTTATTCGATTTTTGGAATCTACGTATCTTGAAACGTAAACCATCAAATTTTGAGGGGGTGTTAAAATTTTTTTTTTCTTGGTCGATTCCAAAGGTTCATTATTGAAAATAATAAACCAAAATTGGCGTTACGACGGAAGTCGGTTAAGACCCCCATAATACGGAAACATTTTTAGAATATTAAATATAATATTATATAAATTATATTACATATATTATTATTATATATTATATTATTTTTTAGAATATTATATTTATATTTTTTAGAATTTTTTATCTTGTAAACCGTCGTACTTTTAGTCAAACTGCTCGAAATGAACAATTTTAAAATTATTTTAAGGGTAGAAGGAAATTTTCTTCATATCGGAAAACGCCTAGAAAGTGGCCATATTCAAATACCTTTTTCTCCGAATCTATTGAAGATATCAATTTGAATTTTTTAGAAGTTGTTATAGGTATTAATATGTAACTTTTAGTCATACAACTTCTGGAAATATTGCATACACAAAAATTAGTGCCACATTACACAAACAACAAAAACGCTCGTGAACTGTTGACTTTAAAAAGTTTATTTTTTTCAGATCCGCTACGAATTTCAAAGAAGGGGGTCTCAGCCGGTCGACGTTCGTTCCTCGTTCCGGGTCAGTATTTCGCCAAATCGAAGGCGCAAACACTTGAAAGTTGAACCTAAATTTGAAATTTTAAAGGATTTTAGAAATTCACTAGCGCACGGCCCTAGGGAGTTGAAAAACTGAAATATTACCGCTGGAATCATCAAAATCGAACAATAATTGCCAGAGAAATATGGTAAAAACCGTTTATTCAGTAGTTTTTTCTCATTTTGGTTTATTATTTTCAATAATGAACCTTTGGAATCGACCAAGAAAAGAAATTTTTTAACACGCCCTAAAAATTTGATGGTTTACGTTTCAAGGTACGTAGAATCCAAAAAACGAATAAAAATTTGGCCGTCCGTCCGCCGTACGCCGCACAGTGGGGCCAAATGGCCAAAAAGCGGAAAAAAATCATTATCTTTTGAACGAATTACTGTATCGTCTTGAGAATGGTTTCATTCGATTCCGAATACGAAAATACATTAGAAAAATATGTTTTCTGACGTTTAAATTTATTATTTTAGAACTAAATCTTGAATTTTGAAAAAAATAATGTTACTCAAAGTGGAAAAGCGTGTGAAAAAAACAGAAAAGCGGTTTTACAGGCGATGGGTGTGTGTAATTTTGTTTTTTTCTTCGTTTCAGAGGTTATAGGATACGATAAAGATGATTAAATTGAGGTTTCTTTATATATGTATGTAAATATATATATGTAAATATATATGTGTACATATATATTTATATATTTAATTTTCACAAAATTTTAAGTGATAAAAACCTCTGAAAATTGGATAGTAAGCGATCAAATATTGAAACGAATCCAAATTAAACGTTTGCTAAATCCGAATAAGAGATTTTCAACGATGACATGTTCTCGGTATGTCACGACAGTACGAACTGACCACACTACTGCGAATGACAATCCGAAGAACCTGGTTTGTTCAAACAGAACCTTGTTGACTCTTAGCTGAAATATTTTACGAAAACGTCGCTATTTACATCATTCTGTTTTCCAATAAAAAATAAAACAAAAAATGTCTGCCAAATGGCTGTGGCACATAGCTTCCCAGTATCCATAACCCGATTGTATAGATGATCCGACCAATGTAGCCTTAACTTGACTCCGTTACTCTGTGATTGTAGCTAACAGCCCACATAGAGGACATTCTACATGTCAACATTCACAATCCCTGGAAATTTTATCGATTTCGAGAGGAAAATGTAGAAGTTACAACCTTTAGTAGGGTTTCACTCTGAAGCTGCGGTGACGGCAGAGACGGCGTTCTTGGTGTACCTTTAATCACATTTTAACCCACTACATCTAAATTCGGTGAAATACGGCTATGAAATTTTTACAGCTTCTTAATAATGGTCAGATTTTCAAGAAAAAAAATGAGCCAAACCGAAGGAAGGCAAAGCTCGGTTTTTCCACTCCTCTAAAGTTGTATTTCGCTATAAAAACCCAAATCTGGAGCTAATGTTCAAGCTAAAATGTTATGAAAAAATGATTAGTATTTTTTAGAGATACTACATATATATATCCAACATTATATAGTTTTATTTAAATTTTTTGAAACACATAGAACGTGTTAGGAAATTTTCAAATTCCACTCTCAAAGTGCTTAAAATCTCGAAACATCAGGTTTGAGCCCCCATTTAGCTGTGAAAACAATTTTTAAACATTGAAGGTCCTTCACACCCTGATTCTACAGGTAATAGACTTTGAGAAAACCATATTACATTTCTTTTTTAGTCACTTTGCAAAAATGGAGTTTTTTCCACTCCGGCCCCACTGTGCGCCGTACGCGCCACTTTCCCCACTTAGCATTGACCGATTTTGATGAAATTTGGTATGTAGGCTCCATTTGGGGTCTAGTTGTGCCCCGAAGATTTTGGTTGATGTAGGTCACTTCTAAGGGTTCCAAAATCAATTTTGAAATTTTGAAAACGCCCTAACTCAAAAAATTTTGATATAAAGGTATTGTTTTTTTTCAATTTAAGATTCTATAGAATTTTTAGAATTTTTTTAGACCACCCGGAGCTCTGTAGGACAAACCGTTCGCTCACTACGAGAATTTAAAGTTTGGACGTACGATAAATCAGAAACACGAGTGTGAATCGCAAAAGAGGCCTAATCTCCGTTCAAATAATTTGAAGCTTTAAAAGCTTTAATTATTAAAGCTGACCGAAATGCGATCAATGTTTTTCTTCATGTTGGATGGTTGGTGGCTTTGCAGACGAGTGATCTCTATAGAAAAATAAAAATAATAAACCATTGTGTAATAATTTGCAGCGTTTTCTCTGGCAATTATTGTTCGATTTTGATGATTCCGGCGGCAATATTTCAGTTTTTCAATTCCCTAGGGCCGTGCACTAATGAATTTAAAATTTAGGTACAACTTTTAATGTTTTTGCCCCTTCAATTTCAAGAAATACTAAGAACGAACGGCGACCGACTGAGACCCCCTTAAATGTGTATCGATAGTAGGCACACGCATGGGAAAAATTGTTCTCGACCAATGATTGTATTCAAACCCGCAATTTTTCTTAGTTGTCATTCCTTTTCAGGAATTTCTACCGGTCAGGGGACCATGTAGGCACTAATTCAATTCTGCTCAACTTGATAGAAATCATGAACGTTTACAAGTGAACATTCCCTGAAAACCCTGGAAACCCCCATCTGCCTTACCAATATTGCCCTTGGTGTTGTTGGAACGGTCTGCCTGTGTCAGAGTGTTGAAAAAAAGTTCATTCATGAAATATGTCTCAACGAATTCTTATAGACTAAGTATTACATTTTCGGGTACTATGCTGTAGAGTCTGGTGTGCCAGAATAATAAGGGCGCGCTTCTCTCTTTTACTTGGCCCGAACTCGGTGATTGAAATAACTTCGAAGTTAGTACGTTTGGTACCGATCTGATTTGTATAATTAATCTACTAGAATATGCCTACTAATACCAGAAGTGTTGTAGTGTTCGTCATTCCTTACTACAAATGGATATTGGATTGAGGTACTTACTATTGTCGGCGATTGAGACGAACTTATTATCATTCCCCTTGTATTTCACACCCACTTCTCACACTTCCGACCAACCTCGCTAGAGGAAACACGATTTCAGATGTAAGCAGAAAGATCGGAGACAATGCGGATAAGATTGCTACATTTCGAAATGCTGGACTTTCTGAAGGTCATGGAAAGACTGAAGTCTTTGGGAACGGAAAAAAAGTAATTTTGGAGGACTACCGGACGACTCCCCGAAACTACAAACTGTATTTGTTTGCCTCTGACATGACAGAATCGACGAAAAACCTAATACACTCTCAAAAAACTGAACAGAAGCTGAAAACTGACAGACTTCTAATGATAGCAACAGTAAGAACAAAGAAGTTGGTCCGAATTTGTCCACCATTTTCAGGCTAACTGATAACAGGCGCTCACAGGAGGCTCACTGATAACAGGCGCTTAAGCGCACACTGATGAAAACGTCTATCGAGCAAATGGTATATACACTCCTATAATGCTCACCACCGCCTAGAGGAGTCCAGATTAATTGGCTCGACTAAGGGTTGGAGGAAAGTGTGCGAAAGACTCATATTTTCTTATTTGTCTCCAACTTTCCTGTAATTGGGTGTAGAACAACTAAGCGAGGTGCTGATCACCAAGGCAACTATCGATAAAGCGATCCTTTTAACAGCGTAACGTTTTGGTCACGATATGACCGAAGCAAATGACGACGAGCGGAATCCGAGCTATCCAGGCTAGTTGAAGTGGTCCTTTTGGTTTATTATTTTCAATAATAAACCTTTAGAATCGACCAAGAAAAAAAATTTAACACCCCCTCAAAATTTGATGGTTTACGTTTCAAGGTACGTAGAATCCAAAAATCGAATAACAATTTGGCCGTCCGTCCGCCGTCCGCCACTTAGCATTGACCGATTTTGATGAAATTTGGTATGTAGGCTCCATTTGGGGTCTAGTTGTGCCCCGAAGGTTTTGGTTGATGTAGGTCACTTCTAAGGGTTCCAAAATCAATTTTGAAATTTTGAAAACGCCCTAACTCAAAAAATTTAGATTTAAAGGTATTGTTTTTCCTTCAATTTAAGATTCTATAGAATTTTTAGAATTTTCTGAGACCACCCGGAGCTCTGTAGGACAAACCGTTCGCTCACTACGAGAATTTAAAGTTTGGACGTACGATAAATCAGAAACACGAGTGTGAATCGCAAAAGAGGCCTAATCTCCGTTCAAATTAAAGCTGACCGAAATGCGATCGATGTTTTTCTTCATTCTGGATGGTTGGTGGTTTTGTTGACCAGTGATCTATATAGAAAAATAAAAAATAATAAACCATTGTGTAATAATTTGCAGCGTTTTCCATAATTATATCCGACCATCGGCAGCAGTTGGCAGGGAAATCGTGAATGGGCGACTCGCGGTTTGTCGGTGTCACCGAATCAGAAGGTTCTCTGCTGACTGGAGGAAAACTCGGAAGGGCAAATAGGGAAATTGCCCAGCTGTTACCTCGGAATTCCCTTTTATAATTAACCTCGTCCCGTGAGAGACAGAACTGTGCGTTTCGGTGTCGTCCTCTAATCTCGTCTTCACTTGGCAAACTAAATAACTGAACCAATTCTTCTCTAGAGCAACGAGAGGTTAGATGAAGAACACGGGTGAGTTGAGCTGTACTGGAGCAAGTTTCCCCCGTTATCGGGCAAACTGTCTTTCACTCTGAGTTTGTCATTGGATTGTATATCGACCCACGATGGAGGCATTTCCATAAGTTTTGATTGAGGATTCAAATGCCTCCCTATTTTCGAGACCCCGCCTTTTTGGTCACTTAGGTACAGTGCTTCCTTTTCAGCATTAACAGGGTGTTCAGCGACCTGGAAAACCTGGAATACTCAGGGAATTTTACTCTACTGGAAAACCCAGGGAATACTCAGGGAATTTAGTTTTTCTCCCGAAAAAACCCGGAAAAAGCGAGAGCGCCGAAGATTTTGGTTTATTATTTTCAATAATCTTCTATTAAGTCGGTCAAAAGAGGGTATACATCTGTAATTACTTAATAAAAAAATCGTGAGTAACTGCTAGACGTGGCGGGTAGTCAGCTAAATCCAGCTCTATTGATTTTTGAAAATTTGCTCAGAGTGAAGTGCTTCACAAATAAAACTTGAATATTAACTTTTTCATATTTCTGCATGCGATGTTGGTCGTCGCCTCAGTTCTTAGACATCAATAAACCTTGAGGGAACCTAAGAGAAAGTAAGGCGAACAATGTAGAGCTGAGAACTGGATTTGAGAAAGATCACTACTAACTGATGTGGAGGGGGGGTCTTATGGAGAATTTCAGAAATCCTTACGGTCCTCAAATATTGATAAACTCGTAAATAAGGTGGCTGACTTCCCCAGTAGGCACATCAAGAGGATGAACTCAATCTCAGCCATAACCCCTTGACTCAACATTTGAGAGATGTCTGAAGTAGGAGAAGAGTGAAAAAAGAGGGAGGGTGGGGGGCTGTCACCAATAAACATGAATGACTGCCATCCGTTCTACCGGACATTAATCCAAGTTCGACGAGGACCTTCTGTAAGAGAGTGAAGGGGGGTCGTCGATCTCATCAATATCTGTCGAGTATTAAGAAAGTTGAGAGATGAATGAGTGGCGGCGAGGATTGAATAAATCTGTCCAGATATCACGGAGGGGGGAGAGTTTTCCAGAGGTAAAAATATTTAAAATAAGATTATTAGGTACTATTGGCCTGATCTTAACAAAAATGAGCCAGCTCTAAATTAGGCAGTTTTTATAGGTAATTATTGTAATTTTGATTTATTATATTCAATAATTAACCTTTGGAACCGAGCAAGAAAAAAAATTTCAACACCCCTCAAAATTTGATGTTTTACGTTCTAAGGTACGTAGAATTAGAAAATCGAATACAAATTTTCCGCCCGTCCGCGCTACGCGGCACTTTGCCCAGTTCGCGTGGACCGATTTTGATGAAATTTGGTATATAGGTTACATTTGGAGTGTAGTTGTGCTCCCAATGTTTTGGTTATTGTCAGTTGATTCTAAGGGGTAAAAAGTGGGAAAAAACGTTTTCAAAACGCCTAAGCTCAAAATGTTTCGATATACAGGTATTGTTTTTTCATTCATTTAATATAGCGACGATTTTAAAGAATTTTTTGACACCACCCAGGGCACCGTGGGATCACCCATTTGCTTAATTAATTACCTAATTGATGAATGTTCTTGACGTTTTTCATCAATTTTAAATAGCGTTCAATTTTTATAAACGAATGATACCACCCATACGAAGGAAAATAGTTGAATGCGCGTTTGTTGTTAAATTTATTTGAACATGGCGTTCTTGTGAGCTAGCTAGTAGCCCAGAAAATAGAGGAACCAAAGTTGGGTCAAGCTTGCAAAGAAATGGAACAAGAGATATTTTTTTCTAGGATCGTTTGGTATTGTGTGCGTATGGAGAAACCAAGTTTTCGGCCTCGTAAGCCCTTGGGAAAACATTTGGTGGGCTAAAAACCACGAAATTTTCGGACTTTTTTCAGTTTTTCACTTTTTGAGTCTGAACAACGCATTCTAGCGAAATATTGACCATATACATGCGTATGGGATTATGCAAGATACGCATAGATACAACGCATCCAGCGAAATATTGACCATATACATAATGAAAGATCATTAAATTTTGAGAAGAATGAACTGGTCAATCTTTAAATTGTATAACGGTCACAATTTACAGTCAAAAAACATCGATTTTTTCCAAAATTTCTAAAAACCTTGAAACCACCACTTTGAACATGTTTTATCATTGCAGCATCAATATTAATCGAAACCCCTCTCCCTGAAAGTTGTAGATCATCTATCAAAGAGTTCAAAAATCACAAATAATTTAAAAATTTTTCAATTTTGGATTATTTTAACACTTGAAAACCAAATTTCAAATTTTTTGTGCTTTTTGAACTCTTTGATAGATGATCTACAACTTTCAGGGAGAGGAGTTTCGATTAATATTGATGCTACAATGATACAACACATTCTAAGTGGAAGTTTCACGGTTTTTAGAAATTTTGGAAAAAATCAATGTTTTTTGACTGTCAATTGTGACCGTTTCACAATTCTCAATTTGAAGTTTGACCAGTTCATTCGATGCGTAATTCAATGATCTTTCATTATGTATATGGTCAATATTTCGGTAGGATGCGTTGTTCAGACGCAAAAAAGAGAAAAACTGAATAAAGTACGAAAATTTCCTGGTTTTTAGCCCACCAAAAGTTTTCCCAAGGGCTTACAAAATCGAAAACTTGGTTTCTCTATGCTCACACAATACCAAACGATCCTAGAAAAAAATATCTCTTGTTCCATTTTTGCAAGCTCGGACCCCTCTACAATTAGCTAATAGGATTAGTTGTATCTCTCCCTTTCACTTGACATGATAGACAAACAACCTTTCACCATGTGGTCTCGTTACCAGGTGGCCCCCTTTCCTTTCTGATCCTTTCACCTCCCTTTCACCCAGACTATATAAATAGAACGACGGACTGACGAACTTTAGTACTCTCTCGAGGGCCTGAAGATGATGTCCTTACATCGAAAGCGCTCGCCTCCTGTACTCGACTTGCTGGTTACGACGGATTCTCCAATACGGTACGTAGATAATAATTGTATTCTTATAACTAGCGGAACTAACCCAATTCATTTAATACAACCCAGAGAGGTGAGGGAATGGGAAGCCATGAGCGAAATCATCAGAACAAATTCTGATCTTCTCTTTGGAAGACAGCTGATGACGTTCGCGACGCCAGAAATGGCGGTCGAACGAAAACCCAACCTGAAATGGTTGTTTACATTACTTTTTGTTTACCAATCATTTATTTGGATAATCATCAGATATCCGAAGTTCTAAAACATCTTTTATTCAACCGTGGTTTTCAAGATAGTTTAGAAAAGGGTTCCTACCAATAAAAAGACTGAATTATCATATCAAATTTGTGAAGATAAGTATCCCGTCTCGGAAATTCAAATACTTACGAGATTCAACTTCATGCTCACGGGGTTGATATTAAATTCATAATATGAATATCTAATTATATAAAACGCCAACCGTACGTACGTACGTACGTATGCACGGAGGGGTCGTTGCAGAGGGAGAGTTGTAGGCTGGAGGGGTTGGGGGCGGGAGGAGTCGGAGGCGAGAGGAGTCGGAGGGGTTGGGGGCGGGAGGAGTCGGAGGCGAGAGGAGTCGGAGGGGTTGGGGGCGGGAGGAGTCGGAGGCGAGAGGAGTCGGAGGGGTTGGGGGCGGGAGGAGTCGGAGGCGAGAGGAGTCGGAGGGGTTGGGGGCGGGAGGAGTCGGAGGCGAGAGGAGTTGGAGGGGTTGGGGGCGGGAGGAGTCGGAGGGAGTTGGTGGCGGGAGGAGAGTCGGAGGAATAGTCTTTGCCTGCTTTTAGTAGGCTTTTCAGCTAGTACATAATAATAATGGAGGTGGAGTAAATGACCAAGCTAGTCTTCAGTAGTTTTTCTTTATTGCCACGACGTTTCTGTCCTGGATCAGGACCCTAATCATGTGTAGAATCTACAAAAAATGTGATAGTTGAACATGAGTTGGTGTCTACATAATTACTAGCTACATACATGATACTATCTTGATGGTAATGTTGAAAACTGTAAGTAATTATATTTCAACATTACCATCAAGATAGTATCATGTATGTAGCTAGTAATTATGTAGACACCAACTCATGTTCAACTATCACATTTTTTGTAGATTCTACACATGATTAGGGTCCTGATCCAGGACAGAAACGTCGTGGCAATAAAGAAAAACTACTGAAGACTAGCTTGGTCATTTACTCCACCTCCATTTACATTGGACTAGTCAAAAACCTGCCAAAATCATAATAATAATTACATAATTAATAATAATTACAATTTCATTTCATTCATCTATCATATTATGATAGATGAATGAAATGAAATTGTAATTCATTGTAATTGTATCATATTATGGTAGATGAATGATAAGAAATTGTAACTATCTTAGCATCAAATGAACTTTATTCCGGATGAGATCCAATCAAAATTAAGAACAATATCATCTCAACCTATCGCACTAATTCTTCAAAATTTTATCATATTAAAGCTTTATTCATTCGCAATTGCAAGGAATGCACACCAAAATTATGTTATAAAGAATGCCACATATTTAGAAACAGATTTTTATGTCCCATGTAAAGTAGAGAAAAGTCAAAATAATCCTTAGCGACACATAATTTCTCCATCACTTCAGTGCAAAGTAGCAATCACACTTAATATAAAGGGAAATGCTCTCTCTCTCTCTCTCCGAATGTCATTGAGAGTTACCAAGTCCAGTGGGCTTTTGAAAATAACAAGTATGATCGAATGAGAGAAAAGGTGTAATTTGCACAATTCCATTTAACCTTTGTCAAATAACAGCCTGTAATTAGGCGGACGCTGAGTATGGAAACATGGGAGAAGAGCCTCTCTGACTACGTGATTCCATTTATTAGAGGAATGTTTAGCGAGAACAGAGTAAATGCCGGAGGAGAATTATTCCTCTCGGTAGTTTTCGCGTCCCAAGCATGTAACGATGAACTATAAAACACGATTAATTTACACGCTTTAAACCTAATTTTGTTATCCTACATAGTTACTTGACCATTAGTAGTTTTGATTATAATAAACGTTTTGATAATTTTGGAATTGAGACCTAATATGTACCTAGTATGTAAGAAAATTAACAGATTTTTATAAGAAACGTTCATCAACCCTTCCTCACCCATCAGCTTCCTATTAACTAGCATAGGTTTGCCAAGTCAGATTGAGAATTTTCCAAATCAAATTGAGAATTTTCCATATCAAATTGAGAACTCAGAATGGGGGATGCGCCCGATTTTTTTTTTAATTTTCAATCGAAACCTTATCCTGAGAAATTTGACACCAGCCTTTCTCTTTTCGGATGATGTTTATTTATGCTTTTTGGATGAGTAGATCTTTTTCTATGATTTTTCAAAGTTTCGAATGTTTATGACGTCACGCGCCCCTCCCGCCTGGGCGGGACCCCTCAACCCACTGTGACGTCATAAACATTCGAAACTTTGAAAAATCTTAGAAAAAGGTCTTTTCACGCTAGAAGGTCGCGGTTGGAGTCACACTTCTCAGAATGAGTCTAGGTTAGATTAAAAATAACTATAAACAGTTTTTCTGACCCATGCGCACCCCCAATTGTTCCTCAATATCCTGTACATTCTTGACGAACTGTTTAAATTCATTTTTTTTCGTCCATTTTATCGAATTTTCAAAGAAAATGAAGCTTTTTATAATATTGCACATTCCTATTCCACTGAAATCCGTTTTGGAACATTCTTAAACGATCCCTGGAGACTGTATTAAAAATTAAAAAAACAACTTTTCTCAAAAATCATACGTATAGGTATATCCAGGTTTTTATGAAAATTCGTTCATTAACTCATGCGGCATGAATGGACTTTTAATGTTTACCGTGGAGATGAGGTGGATCGTTGGAAACGAGGAACTATCGCCCCCTCCACTCTTCGACATCCTCAACAGCTTAATCGCAACCCATCGCCTTGAGTGAGCGCCCCTCAAGCCCAGGGGATGGAGATCGACTTGCTCTCGCCGTCCACTGGACCAAGACGACAATATTGGCTTCTCATTTCATCATCCTCTTCATTTACCTCCAGACAACCTTACCCCAGCGGACTTCCAAACCTCTTGAACAGCCCACCAACCAGTTCAGCCGTTACGTCTAGGCTCCCTGGTTATGGTCCGTGAATCTTGAACCCTCATCAGACTTCTTGGCGGACTCCCAAGAGGTCGGATGGAATCCTGAATCAGCGGGCCCCAGACAGAGATTCTAGTGAATAAGGTGGAGGGGGTCACACCTATTACACAATGTCATGTTCATAACCAAAGCGAGACAACCAATGAAAGAAAATAGAAAATTTGGTCAAGAGAGGCCGCTGTAGATAATATATATTTAATGATGTCAATAAATATTGGACAATTTAAACAATCTGTCTAGGCGAGCTTCCTCGGAGACAATAACAGGGAAATACAAGTACACTCGTACGAATAAAATAGACGGTAATTTTTCTCTTCTTCAGATCAGGTTCATAGTATTCTATCAAGCCCACATCAATTCGAGTGACATTTAACTCCCATTTAACCCATGTCGAATTTGTCCATTTGTCCTAATGTGCCGTGACATGTTTTACGCTGAATTTCATAATAACATTGCAATCAGCCTCAAACAACCCTTGAAACTTGGGCACAGAGGAGCCTTAAGTTGAGATTTCCGAAAAATCCCGAACAGGATCTTCGCGCAATCGTACGGAGAAATTCATTGGAGACTGATGATGGAAAGAAGAGTTAGCTAACCCTCACATCCTGAACACGTCACCAGAATTTCACCATTTTTTCTATTAGTTCCACCGAGACCAATATCAAGCTACGATGAGCAAAATGATCTACAACGCAAGAAGAGAAAAGGTTGGTATTGAGGACTTGAACGTTAACAACCGTCCTGCACGAATACATTTCATCTTCTATATTTTCTTTAAATTATACGAGAGTTTTAATGGCAGCTAAAAATATTTAAATTTTTCAGGAGGTAACCAATTTTTTAAAATCCTTCGTACGTCTTTTTCATTCGGTGACCCAATTTTCCAACAAACTGCCAAAAAGGCCACACTGACGCTGTTAAATAACATCAGTCAAGAGGGTTATTCATAAATATGGTTAACGGGATAAATTAATGCATTACATTCAATGACACAGTCATTTCAGGATAAAATTACAATAAGTATAAGCGGATAACCTTTTGCAGTAATTTTTTTTCTCTCGAGATGTAGCCTCGAGATGTCAAACATCGCGACGCAAACTAGACGACCGAATACAGTGCTGAGATGACAAACCCACAACCTCATCCAATCGTATTTCCCTGTAAGTCCAAAAAAGCCTTCGTATATTCTTGATGAGGCATATATTGTAAACCTGAGTAGCCTGGTTTACAATAGTTGGGGAGTCCAACGTTTTCCTTTTATTGGTATTTTCTTTTAGTGGTATTTTGCTTTTGTCGGGAAAATTTTTTATTCGATTTTCGGATTCTACATACTTCTACATACTTGGAAACGTAAACCATCAAATTTTGAGGGGGGCGATTCCAATGGTTCATTATAGAAAATAACAAACCAAAATTATTCATCCTCAACTTACTAACTAAATTACATTGAGTGAAACTATTTTGTGCAGTAAAAAGGTAAATAAGAATGTAGGTATGTTTAATCACTTAGTGGTTGAAATTGAACTAACACAGGTTCAATGGGACGTCCCATTGGAATGCATGCATTACTAAACAATATGTTTCTCCTTGACATATTTTTTATAGGTTGAAAAATTTATTTTGTTTGGGTTGTTGGCTCCTTGTGGGTTTCGTACATGACTCCGAAGGATCCTTCTGGTATTCTCTTAGATAGGGGCTTAGATGTATTTGTAAGGGCGGCTTTCATTTCTCTCTCCAAGGGTCATTAAAAACGATTTAGTACCGATGAACACTCGAGGAGAGCTTAACGAAAAGTTAGGTTTCTCTCCCTGCCCGCAGGAAGGTTCCTCCCCCGAGAGGCAGAGACTCAGTGGGAGGTTGCTCCTTCAACACTACCACATTGTTGAAACTGTTCGATTATTAGTAAGCAGTCGAGAATTGTTTCAAAAACAGAGGTACACAAAAGTTTAACCACAAGTTTCTCTATACAACTTCCATTTATATAATGCTCCGTCTCAATTTATTTGACGGAGTAAGAGGTTGTATTCCTATACATCCTCCATGTCTGCATGAAAACGATACGGTACTTTTCTAGGTTGTAGACTACACAACTTTCTGCCGTATGTTCCCAAGATTTTTAGGATTATTTGAAAGAACCCAAGGTACAACGTCTGAAAGAAAAATTACCATTGGCAATACCTCAAAAATCAAAAATAATCAATCCGCATCCACATATTCCCAAAGTTACAAAATATTCAACTCGAACTTGAATTTTGTGAGGAGAAAAGTTTTTCCTACCCTAAACAAAACTATCTACGTATTAATTTTTTTTTAGATTTCTCCAAATAAATTTCAATCTATGTCAGCTGTAAGATTTTATTATCACAAACCTAATTACAAGCATTTGCGACTCAACATCTATTGTTTTCAACCGATTCGACGGAGCTTTCAGAAATTCTGAGGGTTAGGGGTTTGGATTTCAGCCCTGTAGGAAATTACAAAATCGCGCTCAAATATGGGAAGTTGTTGAGAACAGGCTGCTAAACGATTCAAGTCATTAAATAAACTGAGGATTGATTACAACACACATTATGTTATAATGTAAAAATATTTTTCCGGATCTTTGGACCCCTAGCTCGTAAAACCCCGAAAAAAAACTGTCCAACAAAAAAAGAAGAAAAATATAGGTACACATTGAATGCGCAGAAAATAAAATTGTATACTGGTCCTGAGGATAGATAATGATATAAGTTCTTCCAATAGATAATGAAACAAGTTCTTTAAAATTTTACGCGAGTACTGTAAAAGGAGGGAGTATAAGCAGGTGTTCGAGAGATAGAAAATATGCAGTAACTGCTGTAACATACAAATCCTCAGTAGGGGCAAAGAACGCCCATTCTGCTGAGAGACGTCCTAATAAAGAAAAAGCTTACAGTCACCGTAGAACTTCAACCCAACCAGAAAAATCATTTTATGGAATTAATTGTCCGAAGTTTTCACAAGTCTGAGACTCCAGCGAACCATTAATCAGCTCTAGGAGTTGACAGTTTTTTTTCACATTTCTTCTTCCAACGAAATTATAAGTTATGAACGCATATCATTAACCTAATCGAAAAATATAAAAAAAAACCCAAGGAAAAAGATTGTGATGAAGGAGGAAGTTTGCGTTTCCGCTTCGCCACTTGAGCTCCTATCGGCAAAAGTGGGATAAAATTGAAATGGAAAATGTAACTGCTATTCATATTAGAGAAGCAGTTTCATAAATAATTGAAAAGTCCATTCATGCAGCATGAATTAATGAGCGAATTTTCAAAGAAATCTTTCGGTTGAAGGTATGGTTAAGAAAAGGAACAATGGTGTTGCAATTTCTTTTAGAAAGTTTTTTTTTACATGGTTCTTGGTTTTTTCGATTTTTATTATAGCATACCAACATACTGTACGAACTGGGTATGCTTTGAAGATGTATGAAGTACATATTCATGTTCTACTCGTCTCTACGAACTCATAGAGTACCCACACGGCTATTGTTGGTTTTTTTTTCGATTTTCAGTATAACATACCAACATACTGTATGCACCGGGTATGCTTTGAAGATGTTAGGAGTCCATATTCATGTTCTACTCGTCTCTACGAACTCATAAAGTACCCACACGGCTACTGCATTTCTGGGTACAAGAAATATACGCACGTATTCATTATATATATAAATAGATACATACTTTTGTTAATTTTGGACAATTTTATAACAAATTTGAGGTCATTGCAATAGCTTCATTTTCCTTGAAAATTCGCTAATAAAAGGAAATAAATAAAGGGAAACTTACCAAATGCTCATTCTGAAAGCATTACAGTGGATCATTTTCCCCATGACCGCCATCAGAGGATCAGTTTCTACCCAGGACTAGTTAACCCACTTCCTGCTACCTCGAACAACTCACAGTTCAAGCCCAAGGACAATAGGCACTTATATCCGTGGAAGGGATGTGGAATAATACTACTTCAACAAGTGAGGATAGCAGGGGATTACATTCGTTGGTTCCTTTTGTTCCACCAAACATGAATATACAGTTAGAATGGAATTCAATACCGATGTAGGTCACTGAAGGGCTATAGACTACAGGTTATTGACATGAGGAGTTTTCTTTCAAATGGGCTTAAATCCACTTGGAAGGTTTTGTGGGAAATTGAGATTAACTAATTTCATGGCGAAGGGTTCCCAAATTTTCCAAATAGTTTGTTCATAGAACTTCTGATTGTAAGACCAAATTTCGAAATTTTGGCATGCGTTTTGAGGGAGACACGGTCATTTCTCATTAGGATATAGGTAAGCCATTTGATGAAAAACTATGGGCCGCTCTGAAAAAACGTATTGTTGAGTAATGCATGCATTCCAGGGGACGTCCCATTGGATAAGCATTAGGTCAATTTAAACCACTTGGTAAGCGATAAAACTGATTCACTTAATGTAATTTAGTATTTTAAGCAAGAAATAATGGTCTCATCATATTCAATCATCTCATAATCAAACATTTTTTTTTCACTAAATTTTAATTTTCAATTTTTTTCTTCAAATTTTACTTTTCATGACATTTTGGCCCGCATGTTAAGAGTATTTAATAGATAATGAATTTGGGAATTTTCAAGTAAGTAATAAGCACACAAACATAATGTGGAGAAATTGAAAAATATAGGGTCCCACGCCCCCTTAATATTTAATTAACCTCATCAATTATTTATTACTTTATATATTATGTTCTAACCGATGAATATGGAAGATTTGGTACATCGTGACCCGCTTCGCAGCGGTTGAGGAATCCTATTGATTAACAATCAGGCTCCCCCTGTTACGTATAAAGGGTATTCATAATTGAGAAAAACCGATTTCCATCGTAAAGAAAAAATAGTGCAAATAATGTATTTAAATAAAATGGACTGTATTAAAGAAACAATAAATTAATAATTGGATTGCCTAAGGAGCTCCTTCACAAGTAAGTAAATTCCCTAGGGTGCCGTTCCTTAAATTTGCCGTTAAAAAATTAAATTATAAATAAATTAAAAAGATCTGACCAGATCGTGAAGGGATGGGAAGTCCAGGGAAAATCGACGAGAAGAGAGGAGAGGAGAGGAGCCGAGAGTCGAGCAAATAGAGTAGAGTTGAGTAGAGTAGAATAGAGTACAGAAGAGTACAGTAGAGTAGAATAGAGTAGAGGGGCGACCAATGCCTGCAGATCAGCAGCTGCAAACATAGGGATAAAATAGTTAAAATTTTGATCTCCGGTTGGAAATGACGCAGATGCCAGGAGTCGCTGGACACTTAATTCATCCTCTGGATACGGGTAGTGTAGGTAGGTATTCTTCGAGGAAGACTCCAGCCGGATGTGGTACTTTTAGAGAAATGTAGGGAAATATAGCAAATAGATTAAGATCGGAGGTTTGAATAGTCGCAGAACACAACGAGAGCTTGGTGAAGACTGAAGGATTGAACGACGTAGAGGGGAGTAGGTACAGGTGGACACAATAGAGAAGGGTTGGGATCAGGGAGCGTTAGAGTACAGTACAGTACAGTAGAGTAGAATAGAGTAGAGGGGCAACCAATGCCTGCAGATCAGCAGCTGCAAACATAGGGATAAAATAATTAAAATTTTGATCTCCGGTTGGAAATGACGCAGATGCCAGGAGTCGCTGGACACTTAATTCATCCTCTGGATACGGGTAGTGTAGGTTCTTCGAGGAAGACTCCAGCCGGATGTGGTACTTTTAGAGAAATGTAGGGAAATATAGCAAATAGATTAAGATCGGAGGTTTGAATAGTCGCAGAACACAACGAGAGCTTGGTGAAGACTGAAGGATTGAACGACGTAGAGGGGAGTAGGTATAGGTGGACACAATAGAGAAGGGTTGGGATCAGGGAGCGTTAAGGGGTTCAGAAAAGTAAACAAACGGCTTGTGGAGCGGCAACACCCCCTTGATTGATTAATAGATTATTTTCCCTTATGTGAGCCGTTTCGGCTTCAAATCAACAAACAAATCAAGAACTGATTGCAAAAACAACAAGGAAAATTCCGGATTCTTACTGATTATGGCTAAAACATTACAACCCATACGACATTGTACTTCATTATTACCACGGCATTGGACCGGATCCACTAACTCTGTTCACCACCCTCTTGATTGACCTCTATTGTATTGCGTCAGCTAATACGTAGGTACAACATAAGCGGACGCTTCAATATCTGTAGTCGAGAAATCTACCCCTATATTCCATTAGTCTAACACGTACTCCCAAACATCACTATACCCAGATACATTAAGATTAGAGGCTACTTCATTGCATAACTGAATTAGATATGATAAACACCGCTGGGTCATCATCTGAATCTACCGCATCTCGAGTTTATAAAATTTCAGTCGAGCAATCAGCACCACATTAATTGCGAGCAAACTTTATATTAATACCGCTTTGAATATTTTTCACATTTGCGGGTTTGTAGTCCGACGTTTATACAATTTATATGTATAGGTAATATATTTTCCGCGTACGGTGTAAGGTGTACGGACGGACAAAAATATATTAGATTTTTGGATTCTACATACCTCGCAACGTAATCCAGCAACATTTTGTGAAGGGGGGGGGGGGGGGGGGTAATTTTTTTGCTCGATTCCGAAGGTTCCATTGAACATAATAAACCAAAATTCTCATTTTCACAGAAGATAATATTATTAATCTCTTAAAAGTACTCGGTACATGTTTTTTATTTTTATTTATTTAGTTTTTTGGTAGGAGGTAAAAACTTTCTAAGAAAAAAAGTAATAAAAAAACTAAAACTAAAAGAACTTTAAGCTCGAAATTTTCCATGCATCAATCTACAATATGTTGACACTATAATCATTTATTGTTCACTTCTAGAGATATTTGTACAAGAAAATTAGCGCTGATTCCGAATATGATATTTATTGATATGTTGATGATGATAAGCTCCACTAAAAACCTCAAAAAACACGTTATTCGATCCAATTGTATGAAAATTTGACCCGAGAATGCTGGCCAATAAAAGATGTCCAGAAAGTCTAGGATTTTTATTTCAAACGTATTTGTACCTAAATAAAAACACGCTATAACATTGAAGGGTGATACAATTTTACAAGTTAAATATAGGTAAATATTTACACAAGCATCAACAAATATGATATAGGATACCTATTTACAATATGTTTTTTAAATACAGAAATAAAATGGAAATGGCCATTAGGGGAAAGGGTAAACATCTAAAACTTCTATAAAGGGAGGGGTTCGATTGTAGCCCTGATTCAGAGCATATCCGACCTCGAGGTGAAACGTCAATGTTTTATAAGAGAAGTCACCGATTCTCAACCGATTACACTGTCACTCCTGCGGCACTGACTCCCTGAGAAATTAATCTAAGACCTTCGCCACAGCACTCGGATAACAGACTTGATTCCGAAGCATTTTTACTGACATTTCCGTTTCCACTACACTCAGCAACAGACAGGTCACATCTCCACACTAGTTCCACGTTTTAGACTTTCCTGAACAATGTTGGTTTCGCAACAATTTTGTGTCTCTCATGAGATCCTTGTAACGGGCGTAACTATAAGAAGTTATTGTCCGATTTCACTGATATTTTCAGTAATTGTACGAGTAGAAATGGTCCCTATGAAAATCATTGCCCCCGATAGATAGTAGCCGCTGCGCGTGCACAAACGTGAAAACCTTGTAACAACCTTAACTTCTACATTTTCCGCCCAATTTCGACGTACTTTTCAGATCGAGTGGAATGGCGTGTAGATGGTCCCCTGTGACGGTAATGCAAGGTACGTAGCAATTGATATTTTGAGATTAGCTACAAATGAAGCTATTTGCTAGACCCACTTGGGAGACTTTTTTTCATTTTACTTCTATTCAGTAGCGAAAGAGCAATAATTTTAAAAATTCTCATCCCTAATAGAGTGAGAAATTTACGTTTTGTCTATCTGACTGACTGAAGTTAATTTTCACTTGATTTGAATTTAATTAAGAATAAGTCGCTGATTTTTGTTCTGGTCTGTATAGAAACCAGCTTGTGAAGTTGAGAATTTACTGATTGAGAATTTAGTTATGGTCTGTGTGGAAACCAGCTTGTTGGAAAAGCAAAAGGCTTCTGGTCTGTGCAGAAACCAGGACACCAAATTTATTGAAAATTCTTTTTGAGCTTGAGCTGAAAGGAGTTGAGGAGAGTGAGATCAATTTGCTAGTAGATTTTGTAGTTGGTATATTCAGGTGAGACCCGACAAGGGTATATATAGCCTAGTAGAAAGTATGAAAAAGGCAACAGTGATGCATTAAAGCACCATATTATGCACAGTTGAAAGTTGACATTCAGTTAATCAATAACAAAACGGGTAGTTGGAAAAAGTTGGAAAATTTAATTCCCGATTATCACAATAATTGATAAAAATATTTGCACTTTCCTGACGTCCATCATGGGTCGGTAATTTTAAGCTTCGGGGTTGGAAGTATTCATGTAATTTGAGACCTGAGAGGAACAACCAGTTTTAAGCAGACGAAATCTTGAATGAGTCGTCAGAAATGATCAATTTCAACAAAGCTAAGAATTGCAAGAATTGCATGCAGTCCAAAGTTGCTGTTGTAGTTGGAAGTTGGATGCTATGAAGAAGTACGATATTATCTAAATTTGTAAATAATCTGAAATGAGATAAACGAATGTTTATCTGTTTTGTTGTTTGTTTTTGTTTTGTTTGTTTGTTTAGATGAGTATGAATATAGTCATCTCATGATATTCCATTAGCTACCCCTTCATTAGGTTGAACCTCACTAACGTTGGCGATCTTTTCGCTTTGCTCAATAATTGAAAAGTGTGATTTATTTTGCGTATGATTCCAGCTCATTCGTGTTTCCCTAGAACCATTCTGCTAAGAAAGGGAAAAAGGTTGTTCGTCTTGTGGATATGGGCAGCTGCTGTGGGATTTCCGTTCTCCATCCTCGGACACTGAGGGGCGTGATGCGAGCACTGATCACATCCTCAGGTGCCTCTTAGCCTGAAAATCCTCCTGCATTCTGAAAAACCCTCGCATAACCAGAAGTAGACCCAGCATATGCGCCGTTTCCCTCGGATTTTACTAACCAAATAAATCGAGAACATTTATCTCGCAGGCTTTATGGGGAGGATCGCTAGAGGGTGCTTGGAATTCGTTAGTGGACCGTACGAGTATATTTCGGAGTGGCGGAGAGGGGGATGGTTTGCGACGGTTTTGCACATTCAGTGTATGTGGTACACCGTTCCGCTTTTTCCAATTTCGATTCTCGGCGAACGAGGAAGACACACCCGCAACAAGGTGCTGATCCCGACCTCTTTTCTGAATATAAAGCAGTAAAGAGAAGAGAAAGAAACAGAAAATATTTCAGCTCCTTTCCGACTCGATGTCCTCCAACACGCTATCGAATCTGCCACAACGGAGGTCCGGTGGAGGAAAGGGGGATGACGGAAAAACTCGAATGAAAGGAATTTGGTGTTTAGGCACCGAGGAAAGGTGTTGTCTACAACACCGAAGGACGTTGGGGTCTAGCTCACATAGGGAAGTTGGCGGTCTAGTCATCCGAGAGAAGTCGGAGTCTAGCCCACCCAGGGAAATTGGGAATTTCCTCAAATCGTGACATGCCAATCCAAGATATTATCATCCATATAAGATCCACATAAGATATTAATATCCAATCAAGATATTAACTAACTGCACCTCGTTTTTGATATTCTTCTGGCAAGTAGTTTTGACGTAACACCCAATTCGTTAACATAAAGCAAACATGTCAATCTATTTCCATCCATGTCCATACCTACTCAGAGGCACTAGCTCACAATGTTCTTAGGGAAGTAGGCTACCCCCTTTCCGCATACCAAATAAACTTACAGAATTTGATATCCTGATATCCTATTAGGTATAATTTTGGACGTAATTGGTTCAGAACAGGTTTCGCAGATTCCCCGGGAAATGTAAACATGTGTACATGTAAAAACGCTGCAAATGATTACTCAACAGTTTATTAATTTTACCCGTCCGCGAACAGGAAGGCTCTTCCATTAATAGTTCCTACTAATCATATTATCGCGCAAGGTTAACAATCAAGTTAACAAACAAGGCCAACAATCAAGTTAGCAAACAAGCTAGTTAAAATTTAAGTTTATGTTGACGGTAGGTTCCAACCAACACAACATCGCTATACAAAAGTTGTAGGTGCCTTCAATTCGAAATTTAATTTTTGGTTGTTAAAAGCAGCACAACTGAGTGACATGAAATTCTATTCAAAGATTAATTTCACAACACGTGATTAAGGATTGTTGTTCGTCTTGGTGGTTTAATTCGCTTCTACAAGAACAATATCTTAAATTGATGAAAAAAAGTCGTGGAACTTTCATTAATTAGGTAAATAACTACCTTCATTAGCGAACAGTTAGCCATACAGAGCTCTGGGTGGTGTCATCCGACGCTTCGAAATTTTAAACTAATGGAAAAAAACCTTTGCCAAATAGGTGCGGCAAATACTTCTCTCGTATCCATAGACTAGAAAGTATTAGTTATGATAAACAGAGTATTACTCTCGAAGTATTCACCATATATATGTTTTTTTCTTATAGAAAGTGCTTTGAAAAGTAACAAAATTTGGCTCCCACACAAGAATAGAGCCCCCAAAAAATGACAGGTGATAAGGAAAATTAACAGTTTAAAAATCCCGCGAAACGCCACGTCAAAAACGCTGGAGAATGTGATTGGCTGGCTGTCGCGAGGTAGCCAACATCGTGAAAATCCATCTCCACAGAAAATTCCCCCCCTACAACTGCTTCGTCGCAACTTACTTCACTTCAATACTTCATCTCGTATTTACTTCACTACATATTCTTACTTCGAATCGGCTGTCTGGTGTCAGGTTTACATTTACGAGTAGTGAAAAGAAAAGTTACTGAAGTACGAAGGGAAAGAAACGTTTCATTCTTATTGATAATCTGATGCGGTACAAGCTGTTATCAGTGCCCAATCGAGAAGATATTTTTTAATTTGACAGTTCGCTCGTTTTATAAAAACTAGGGTTATGATGGTGTTAGGTACTGTTCACAAAAGTGTCATTGAAATTTAGTTGGTGGGTTCACGAACAAGAAAAAATAGAGAACTTCCTCAACACAGCGACAGCGAGTTCGTGTCCGTAAGTCAGAACTTGAAACGTCAATTAAAATAAAACGCTGCAAATTATTACACATTGGTTTATTATTTTTCTATATATAGAAAAATAATAAACCATAAATAAATAAAACCATAAATATATAGATAAACCATAAATATAGATAAACCATAAATAATAAACCATCTATATATAGATCACTCGTCTACAAAATCACCATCCATCCAATATAAAGAGAAGAAAAAAAAAAAAAAATCAAAAAAAAAAATCAAAATCACCAACCATCGATCGCATTTCGGTCAGCTCTAATTTGAACGGAGATTAGGCCTCTTAAATTGAAGGAAAAAAATACCTTTATATCAAAATTTTTTGAGTTAGAGCGTTTTCAAAATTTCAAAATTGATTTTGGAACCCTTAGAAGTGACCTACATCAACCAAAAGCTTCGGGGCACAACTAGACCCCAAATGGAGCCTACATACCAAATTTCATCAAAATCGGTCAATGCTAAGTGGCAAAAGTGCCGCGTACGGCGGACGGCGTACGGCGGACGGACGGCCAAATTTTTATTCGATTTTTGGATTCTACGTACCTTGAAACGTAAACCATCAAATTTTGAGGGGGTGTTAAAATTTTTTTTTTCTTGGTCGATTCCAAAGGTTCATTATTGAAAATAATAAACCAAAAAGAGCAAACTTCATGGTTCAACTTCAATTCTTAACTTTCCTTCTGTTTTTCTGACCACTCGATTCTTTCGTTCTAAAATCCGGATTGTCCATAATCCGCGTAACATCAGTCTCTACAGCAACTGTGAACGGGGTATTCTCGCTAGTTCCTTTTACTTCCTTCCGAAGCTCGATTACAATGTTGGTTGAATGGAAAGAACCACACAGTCGCACGGAGAAGTAATAGAAATAGTTTTCAAAGCTGAAATTTGTGAGTACCGATCTCCTAAATTAATGTGGGAATGTAGAGACGAGAAACGGAAAACGTGATGTAATGTAAACAAAAGGAATGCCAACTTCAACACACTAATACCTCACATTTGCTGGTGTGCGAATTTACCGCTCCAAGCGGCCGTTTTATCCCAGTTCATGACGTGAAAATCGCTTTGGTGGCACAGCAAACTGTCAAACTTTCTGAATGCAATCCCTTATTCATGAAAACATTTTAGGTTATTATCATGGCTTTTCCGAATCAGAGAGTTCTTAAAAACACGATTCAAGTGTTTTCCCCCGATTTTCGTTTGATGCGCACATCCTATTAGTTGTTTAAACAGTGTATACTAAGAGGTTTGTACAGAGTATTAGTCTCGATGCAACAGAGAATTCACTCTCACACTAGGAAACCAGGCGGATGGATGGAAGTTCACTGGGAAAACTGATTGGAACGTCAAGAGCAGAGTTGCGTTTTGATTCACTTCAACTCGTATTGACACCATCACTTGTCGCTGGAACAAGCTGTGGGACGTCCGGGGAAAAAGTTGAAAATGCGTTCAGTTCATAGTTCGTTGGTTTTCTGACAGCACTGGATATCAAGCCTAGTTGTGACCATCCGAAGCAAACATTTTCAATCTGCTTGATTGTGATTGTAACGTATTCATACGCGTCCCTTTTCAACAGGATTAGGTAGAACTTAATAAAACTTAATGATACTTAACTAACTTAATGATAACTTAATAATAACTTAATAAAAACTTAATGAACATTTTTAGGACGTCCCACAGACTTGGGCGTCTTTATGCGATTAATCTGAGGTAAAGTTGGACAACATTCATCAGAGAAAAAACGTCTGCCAAGTGGGTGTGGCACATAGCTTCCTCGTGTCCATAACCCGATTGTATAGATGATCCGATGCATAGTAGGTAGTTAATCTCAAAACATCAAAACAAGTTAATCTGTAACATCCCTGAAAATTTCATTGAAATCGGATGGAAAATGTAGAAGTTATGGCCGATTCAATGAAATTCACGTTTGCGCATGCGCAGTGGCTACTATCAGTCCGGGGATGATGATTTTCATAGGGGACCATCTAAATACTAATCTGTAACATCCCTGAAAATTTCATTGACATCGGATGGAAAATGTAGAAGTTATGGCCGTTACAAGGAAATTCACGTTTGCGCATGCGCAGTCGCTTCTATCAGTCCGGGGATGATGATTTTCATAGGGGACCGTCTACACACCAACCCGCACAATCCCTGAAAATTTCATAGATATCGGACAATAACTTCGTATAGTTATGCGCGTTACAAGGAATTCATGACAGACGGACAGACACACAGACAGACAGACACGGAACCAAAATTTTTCAGGAAGGTCTGAAACCTAAAACGCGAGTGGAAATTTTGATTTTGGAGAACTTTTTTTTTTCATCCTTGAAAAGTGAAAACAAAGCTTCCGCTACCTTGGTAGACTTGGAAGCAAAATAACCGTTCATTATGTTTGGTTTTCCCATTTTTCTCTGCCAATTATAGTTTGATTTTGATGATTCCAGCGGCAATATCTTAGTTTTTCAATTCCCTAGGCTGCTGCACTGATGAATTCTTGAAAATTTCAAAATTAGGTACAACTTTTAAAGTTTGTGCGCCTGTAATTTGAGGAAATACTAACCTGGAACGAGGAATGAACGGCGACCGACTGGTATGGTCTCAGTGAGACCCCCTTAAGCAACATTTATATTCTTACATTCTGATAACTAACAAAATTAACCTAATTTAATACCGTGTCATGAATTGTTTGGAAGATAATCCCGTTCTGGCCACCTGACATCATCTCTTACGGCCCAGGCCTGATGAACTGCCTCTGAATTGACTTCCACCAATCCTTTGATACGAACATCACTCAGTCAAGGAAGGAAAAATAAAATCGTAGCGATGAGCTGGAAGTCGAATTTCATTTACATAGCTCTTTGGGTGTGACGGCAGAGCTGAGGGTTGAGACGGGTCCCAGGATTCTCAGGGCGTCTTCACATAGTAATTCCGTAATCCAGTTACGTTATGCTAATGGGCTTTCCTTAGTCTCAGAATTCCGTTCTTTCAGCCATCGCAGGCGTGGAGCGCAGTTACCGGGTGATTTTCATTCATTTCAGTGAAAGGAGCTTCTTCTGACTGTCCATTTCAACTGTAGGGAATAACTGGGTGACATGAAAAGGGATTCATAATAACGAGACATCCCTTCCATGACTTGACTACTGCAGTGCAGAGACAATTCTACGGAGAACAACATTCATTTTAGTTGAGGTGAGATTGTTGATTTTATCATTGCATTAATGATGTGATATAAAGTTACTATAAAAGTTGCAATAAAAACTTGTCATCATAATTAGAAGTATCTTTTTGGTTTATTATTTTCAATAATGAACCTTTGGAATCGACCAAAAAAAAAAAAAAATTTAACACCCCCTCAAAATTTGATGGTTTACGTTTCAAGGTAGGTAGAATCCAAAAATCGAATAAAAATTTGGCCGTCCGTTCGCCGTACGCGGCACTTTTGCCACTTAGCATTGACCGATTTTGATGAAATTTGGTATGTAGGCTCCATTTTGGGTCTAGTTGTGCCCCGAAGCTTTTGGTTGATGTAGGTCACTTCTAAGGGTTCCAAAATCAATTTTGAAATTTTCAAAAACGCCCCAACTCAAAAAGTTTTGATATAAAGGTATTGTTTTTCCTTCAATTTAAGATTCTACAGATTTTTTAGAATTTTTTGAGACCACGCGGAGCTCTGTAGGACAAACCGTTCCCTCCCTACGAAAATTTAAGGGTTTAGATTTAAATATATATATATATATACATATAAATCAAAACACGAGTTTGAATCGCAAAAGAGGCCTAATCGCCGTTCAAATTAGAGCTGACCGAAATGCGATCGATAGTTGGTCATTTTGATTTTTTTTTAAATTTTTTTTTATTTTTATTTTATTATTTTTTTTCTTCATATTGGATGGTTGGTGATTTTGTAGAAGAGTGATCTATATAGAAAAATAATAAACCATTGTGTAATAATTTGCAGCGTTTTGTTGTATGAGTTTTAAATTGGTTCAATTTAGAAATGTTTTAAAATTGAGAATGGATGTTATATGGTGAACTACTAGAATAGACTGATCTATTATTAAATGTATGGGGTTAGTTCCGCTAGTTATGACAATACAATTATTGTTAACGTACTTTATTAGAAACTTTACGGTTGGTACTATTTCCCTTCCCATCCTACCACCACCTGGTTTAAGAATAAGATCGACTCGGTCATTCTCTTGATAGAATCTATAGGTATATGAAGTGATGAAAGTTTACGGGAACTGTCCTTTCTAGGTGGTCCCTCTGACCTGCAGAAGGTAAAGAGTATTGATCTCACCGTTGGCTACATTTTGCTCCTACCAAGGTAGCGGGAAACATTGTTTTCACTTTTCAAGGTTAAAAAGAAAGTTCTCCAAAATAAAAATTTCACTCGCGTTTTACGTTTTAGACCTTCTTGAACAATTTTGGTTTCGTGTCTGTGTGTCCGTGTGTCCGTCATGAAATCGTTGTAACGGGCAAAACTACACGAAGTTTTCCGATTTCCGAAAAAAATTCAGGAATTTGGGGAAAGGTTTGGGGTGTGAATGGTCCTGTATGGAAACCATTACCACCGGACTGATAGTAGCTACTGCTAATGCACAAACGTAAAAATCCTTGTAACAGCCATAATGTCCATCATTGTCCACATTACATCCGATTCCGAGATTGTACGGATTGGGATGTTGATGGTCCCCTGTGAAAATCATCGTCCCCTAACTGTAGCCAGTTCTCATGCGCAAACTTGAATTTCCTTGTAAAAGCCATATTTTCAATATCTTCAATTTTTTCTCCCCGAATTCGGTGAAATCTTCAGCGGTTGTAGGGTAGTGCAAGGTGCTTAAATATCATGTTTTGAGATTGAGATTAGCCACTTTGCATCGGATCAGCTATACAATCGGGTTAAGGATACGAGGAAGCTATGTGACACACCTAATTGGCTGAAGTTCACGTGAATCTGTTTTCACTCTTTCGCGATAAATTTCCACCTCACACTTCTGAGGATTATGCCCGATTTATAATTACAGTAAAATACAATCGCTGATGGGTTGAAGGAAGAGAGAAATTCCTTCCAGGGTGAGAGACCTGTATACACCCTCGTGTTGATGAAAATTCGGAAGTTAAAACTGGAGGGGGTAATAGGAGAGTGGGGAATGGGAAGTGTCGGGAAGTTGAATGTAATGCTCGGCAACGGGGAGGGCTTAAATAATTCAAGCAAGGTCTTCAGAATGGCCTCAATAATCCGTACGGTGCAGCGGCCAACGAGGCACGTTCTCACTCTATATTCAGTGAGTTGCGTTGACCACCGTTATAGCAGTACTCGGCGCTTGGGATGGTGGGAGAAGACGACACTGGCGGAGGCTATGCTGGCGGCAGATAGGATGACGGCCATGTCACGACTGTCACGCTGCGTCACGTAAGCCCAAACATGCGTTCGCAGTGTCTGACTCACATCCTTTCAACACACGCTGAGAATAGTGTATGACAATCGACCCGAAGTAAATAAAGTCAACTTTATTGGGATTTGGGTCCAACAGCAAAATCCTCCTCTTTCACCAAATTTTCGAAAAATGTATTTTCTTCATCAGGGCTCAGAGGATGAGTTTAGGTTTGAACATCAAACCACGGTCGGGAATGAAGAAGTTGTATAAACCAGGAACACTAATCATGAAATTGGTGTTGAAAACTTGACTATTATAACTAAAAATTGGAAAAAACACAATAACATCAGGCTTTACATTTAATAATATTGGTGAAACATAATAAGACAGTCAGAAAGACGCAACAACAATAATAATCGATAATTATAATAATAATTATTATTATATTTGCGTCTTTCTGACTGTCTTATTTTGTTTTACCAATATTATCAAATTTAAAGCCTAATGTTATTGTGTTTTTTCCAATTTTAAGTTATAATAGTCAAGTTTTTAGGACGTCCCACAGTAAGACTTGGGCGTCCTTATGCGATCGATCTGGGGTGAAGGAGGACAACACTCAACAGAAGAAAAAAATAACCACACAGTAATCCGTTTTAGACCATTCTGAATCCAAATCCGCGAAAAAAAACCATAGGTGTATGTCTGTGTGTGTGTGTGTGTGTGTGTGTGTGTGTGTGTGTGTGTATGTGTGTATGTGTGTGTGTATGTGTGTGTGTATGTGTGTGTGTAACAAAATCTTGTGTACTCTGCCCAGGCCTTAGTTCTCAACCGATTTTCCTAGTTCTTTTTTTGTTCGACGCGGAAAACTATCTAGTTGTGCACTACGGCGCCGGAATTTCGAATTTCGCCTTTTAAGGGGGGAAGAGGGGGGGTTAATGCTTAAAAAACGTACGTTTGCGGGCATAATCTTATAAACTCTGCCCAGGCCTCAATTTCCAACCGATTTGTGTGTTTCTTTTTTTGTTTGACTAAAATAACTTCCGAGTTGTACATGATTTCACCAGAGTACCAAAATTTGCAAGAGGAGGGGATGGGTGGGGGGATAATATTCACAAAATATCTAATTTTTCAATATTTCGGTTCCTTTACTGCTTACTAATTGTATCCAAGCTTTGAAATTGAGGAAAAATTCTCATTATACCTTAGGATTTGCATGAATTACTTTCTGTACCACCATGGAAATAAAAGTGGAGCCACCATGGTGCCAGGGCACCATAAACCTCATATTTCTTGGGTTTTTTGGTGTTTCACCTTGAATACGGATGTGACATTCGACGGACTGCCTACTAAACCTAATAGATGAAAGTTCAATGTTACGACGTATTTCCGCTTTGGTGCCAGACCGGCACCATTGGAGGTGGTGGGGGGGGGGGGGTGAACTCGAATTCGCATGTTGGGTGTCGTAGATCATGGATTTTAAAATGCTCTTCAGATTCGAGGCTCCCATGCCGCTAGAAGTGTTATGGTTTATAATGGTGGGGGGGGGAGGGTCACTATTTCTTCCCTAAAGTAATAAATAAATTACATCGAGAGAAACAGTCTTATCGCTTAACAACTGGTTAAACTGATCCAATACTTATCCAATGGGACGTCCCCTGGAATGCATGCATTACTAAACAATATGTTTACAACACCAATTTCATGATTAGTGTTCCTGGTTTATACAACTTCTTCATTCCCGACCGTGGTTTGATGTTCAAACCTAAACTCATCCTCTGAGCCCTGATGAAGAAAATACATTTTTCGAAAATTTGGTGGAAGAGGAGGATTTTGCTGTTGGAAACGCTGAGAAACACACGCAAATACACCTAATGAGCCATTACCTAACTGTACAGTGGATTATTGTGCAACAGATGATAGCGAAAAAACCAACTATTTTGGGTGGTGCCAACCAAAACTACACTACTACAAACTAGTTTTCTAAAATAATCTTTTTCAGACCAGTTTGCTTTGGGTACAGACCTGAAAGAGACTTCCAACAAATTCTGTGTCAAAATTTTATAGGATATAATCGTTTTTACGATCAATTGAAAAGTTGTAGCGTTATCGCTCCAGATATAAGACAAACCCATGTCAAAATACAGTGATTAACACACTCAATGGGTATAGAGTGTGCGCACAGTATAGTCGGTATTTATACTCAAGCAACTAGAATAGACCAGAGTAGGAGTCAGTTTATTGCTTGCAAGTTACCCTGAATTTGAACGTGGAAGAAAGGATCTGGAGTGTGGAATGCAACTTGTCCGATTTGTTCTCCACCGTTCGGGCGTTGGATCCGGATTCGAGCACCGAACTGAGAGCCCTCGAGAGCGCTGCTCATCGCATAACCCATTCAGCTGCAATGGGTTTGTACGAGTATATTCGTGCGCGGTGCGGTGTTTGAATAAAATGGCACTTGTTCGGCTATCATCCACTTTGTTCAAGAGCGACCGCTATTTTCAAGGTAATGGGAGGTGCGCCTGATTTTTTAAAAATTTTTAATCGAAAGAAGTCCTCATCCTGAGAATTTTGACACCAGTCGTTCTCTTTTTGGATGAGTAGATATTTTTCTATGATTTTTCAAAGTATCGGATATTTATGACGTCACGCGCCCCTCCCGCCTGGGCAGGACCCCCCTGCCTACTTTGACGTCATAAACATTCGAAACTTTGAAAAATAGTAGAAAAAGGTCTCATCACACTAGAAGTTTGCGGTTGGTGTCAAAAATTCTCAGAATGAGGTCTAGTTTAGATTAAAAATAACAATAAACGGTTTTTCCGACCCATGGGCACACCCAATTGTCATTCAAAAACAACGATTGAATCAACTTCCGTGCAGACGGTTTGGAAATAAAATAATACTACAAGATGATGGTACGTGTATGTGTCTACCGTGGAGTTATTGGTGGGGATATATGACATCTAGATGTGATTCATCAAATCTCTGAGCAAGAGGAATATTCTTTCATCTCCATGATATGAGAGTAGAACTGCTGTAGCGTGTAATATCGAGGTTCCTTCGTATGTCAGGGGTAGCGTGCATACTAATCGAGGGTCGACCTAGGTAAATCTACCTAGAATTTATAAAAGTTTCACTGCTAGGGTAGAACCAGAGTTCGGTGGCTCCTAAAGGCCAAGCAGTCTTCCATAAAATACTAATAAGTAAGAAGAAACATTTTAGTAGACGGAACTTTAGGTACAGTTGTCACAAGACAAACTCAACTGGGTAAGAACGATCGGCAGTTCCAAGTGATTTATATATAAATTTTTTATGTACATATATATTTTTTTTGAGGCCATTGCAATAGCTTCCAATATTATTCGATGTATTGATCTGGTGGTGAGGGGTAGGGTTTAGCAGAACCGAGGTTTAAAGTAGATTTTAGCGTTAGGAGGCGATGGAGTGCGGTATAATAGTCATTCGAAGCCAGAAGCCCTTCAGATCCCGTTGATACGACACGAATAGAATTAGGGGAAAAGATTACTTTATACGGCTCCGAGGTATTATTGAAAGGAAAGAGGTAGTGCGGGGCACAACCACCGTACCGTCCAACCTCGGATACACTATCCCTTCTATCCAGGACAGATCCTTTCATCATTGCAGTCGCTTTTTATCATGATCCCCCGTTTCATAGAAATATGCTCAGCAGAACATATTCTCAATCACCCCGTGGCACGAGAGTAATAGAGTCTTCCGTCAGAAAAGTATAGGAATATAACCTGAAGCCATTGAATATCCCACGGAGCAGCGATTTGAAAATCTTACCCACTTTTTAAGTAAATAATGAATTTTTTCAACATCTCCGAGTGGAAAGAGATTAAACGGAAAACATTTATAAGCTGTCGTACGTATAACTTTTTTAAAAGAAGACTGCAAATTATTACACAAAGATTTATAATTCTTCTATATAGATCACTCGTCTGCAAAGAACACGGCTTTGCCATCGTTATAATTCTTCTATATAGATCACTCGTCTGCAAAGAACACGGCTTTGCCATCGTTACCACCAACCAACTTGAAGAAAAACATCGATCGCATTCCAGTCAGCTAAAATTTTTACGGAGATTATGCCTCTTTTGCGATTCACGCTCGTGTTTCGATTTATCGTAAGTCCAACCCTTAAATTCTCGTAGGAAACGAACGGTTTGTCCTACAGGGCTCCGCGTGGTCTCAAAAAATTCTAAAAATTCTATACTATCTCAAATTGATGGATAAACAATACCTTTATATCAAATTTTTTTTTGAGTTAGTGCGTTTTCAAAATTTCAAAACTTATTTTTCAACCCTTAGAAGTGACCTACATCAACCAAAAGCCCTCATACCAAATTTCATCAAAATCAGTCAACGCTAAGTGGGGGAAGTGCCGCGTGCGGCGTACGGCGGACGGACGGCCAAATTTTTATTCGATTTTTGGATTCTACGTACCTTGAAACGTAAACCAACAAATTGTGAGGGGGGGTTAAAAAGTTTTTTTTCTTGGTTTTTTCATTATTGAAAATAATAAACCAAAATGAGTAACCCGCGAGGGAAGTGGTCTGAAAGTGGTCTGAGTTTTGGTTTTGGTTTTGGTTTCTATAGAATTTTTTGAGACCACGCGGAGCTCTGTAGGACAAACCGTTCGCTTCCTACGAGAATTGGACGTACGATAAATCAGAAACAAGAGTGTGAATCGCAAAAGAGGCCTAATCTCCGTTCAAATTTTAGCTGACCGAAATACGATAGATGTTTTTCTTCATATTGGATGGTTGGTAGCTTTGCAGACGAGTGATCAATATATAAAAATAATAAATCATTGTGTAATAATTTGCATCGTTTTACCCTGAACCGGGCCTCTTCAACGAAATACACAATGGAACTAAATTCTGGAACAAAGTTGCAATACAGTATTATCAGCCGAGATAAATTTCTGCGAAGTCCAAACAAGAGGGTAGGTGATGAAAATGGAGTTGTGAAGCGGACGGGAAGGTGAGAAGTTTGAGCGAACTGTATGCTGAGAATAATACTGTAGGTAGCGTTTCACTCTTCAGCTACGGCCCGAACTTCGCCCGTAACTTCCCTCAACGATTCCATCACAATAAACTATTCAGAAACACGACAGAAGACCAAGCTTGGAGAAGCACTGTATAGGAGAATATTGTGTTTAGTAAGTTTAACCAACGAATGGTTAGAGTGCATAAAGGAAAATGGAATGATGAGGTGAAGATGTCATGTACTATTGACATCGTACATTACTTCTGTAGGTAATGATGAGGGTGGTGATAAATTGCGGTTCGTTTCCATTCTATTCAATTTTAATATGATTGCCTAAACCATCATGAGACCTTGACAGATTCATGTGGGATGGTAGAATCTAATTCACTCTCATTTTGTTTTGAAACACTTTGTTAGAAAAGGCCCTAAACACAGCGTCATAATGGCTTGATAATTAAATACTCAACCAAAATGAATGTCTATCACTATGAAGAACAAAACTGCGTGTCCATGATAGTGAACCAGTATGTTTGTGTTTTAAAGAGTTTAGAAGAGAGTTTTTGGGTTTAGAAGAAAAGGTGCTTCTCGAAGTGAAAATCACAAAACAACTGACCTAAATAAATAAAATGTAATTTTTAAAACGAGGGTGAGGAGGTAAAAGTATTCAAGAACCCGTATTTTTTCCTGGACGTAAAAGCACGAAATCCAATACGCCGGGTTAGCCGAGAAGCTGTTAAGATAGGTGGAGCAGCGAGGACTGGTCAGGGTCGGGGCAGGAACAGGTTTTCGGTCCTGGAAACGGGATGAAATGGATTCAGGTCACTAACCAACGGGTAACAGCCAACAGGACATGGGACCTGGACCAACTCGTTCGGGAAGTGATATTTATAGATGCACGATAATTTTCCATTGCGTGGGGAAGGGTAGGCACTCTTCGGAACAACAACCGGGAAAAGAAGAGGACGTTGAGTTATTTCCCAAAAAGTTCGGAAATGAGTTTTTAGTGTAGTTGGAAATTATTATAGTTGAAATTATCATAAGTCCAACCCTTAAGTTCGCATTGGGACTGGACGGTTGGTCCTACAGAGCTCTGGGTGGTCTCATTCTATTCTAAAAATTCAATTCTATCCTAAAACTGATGAAAAAACCATTGCCAGCGTATCAACCGTAGGTACTACCTACCTACTTCACAATCAAGTTTATTTTGAAGAAATAACCGCTTCAAACTCAATTCGAAGAAATAAGAAGTTGTGGGTGCCTTCATTGGGAAATTTGATTACTGGAAGCTAAGGACGGAAAACTGAGTACAAGTCAAAGAACGCGGCAAATAATTACATAAAAAGTTTATTATTTTTCTGTATTGATGGCTCGCCTGCAACGAATACAGATCTGCCGATGTATACCTACCAACCATATTTTTGCTTCACAATCAAGGTTATTATGAACACGCTTCACACTCAATTCGGAGGAATAAAGAGTTGTGGAATACGGAAATTTGATTACTGGTTGCTAAGGATGACGATCGCATTTTGGTCAGTTAAAATTTGAACGGAGATTAGGCCTCTTTCGCGATTCACAAAAATCCAACCCTTATGTTCTCGTAGGGAGCGAACGGTTTGTCCTACAGAGCTCCGGGAGGTCTCTAAAAATTTTAAAAACTCAATACTAATTCAAATTGATGAAAAAACAATACCTTAATTTTGAATGTTTTTGAGCTAGAGCGAACATCAACATCTCTCATCAACCATCAACATATCATAGATAGCAGGGTGAAGCAGTAGATAAAAAGAAGTCTGCCATCTTCTTTGGTTTTGATGTTATCAACAGGTCAGTTTCCAAGAACGTCTCTGGGGGTAACAACTGGAGTTGGCCATTACGTGGGGATTAGTGTTTAGAGGTAAGTAAAATGCTAAATTAGTCAATGTCATGCTTTATTATTGTAGCTGATATGTTTTTCTAGAGAGAACTTATTGGGTAGAAGGGAATTTTTTTTATTATGATATGTTTTGTTGGGTGTTCATACTGTGGGAGCTAAAATATGACCTCCAACCAGTATATGAATGACTAATCATTCACTGGCTGGAGGGTTATTTGACGGTTTTTAAATCGAATGGAGGCTTCCCAAGTGAAGAAACAACTAAACTGCTGATTTTTTGCCTCAACTTGTTTAAATAACTATCCTATCCAGTGAATGAACAGGTGAATGTGTACGGGAATGGAGTGTTCATTCACTGGAATTTCAGGGTTCATTCACTAGGAAATAGTGTTCATTCATGGGGTGAAATACATTAACTCCTTTATTGTGAAAATTAGCTATAAAAATCAACTTTTCTCGTCTTCTCCCATGCTAATCTTGTTCCTTATATAATTTTAAACAACATCAGACAAATTCAAGTAGTGTAATACTGCAACTTTAAGAACTATAGACATTAAAGTTCGTCACTAGTGTGCTAAAAGCTTAAGTGTTCATTCATTGGGCGAGTCGCCCTACATACCAAATTTCATCAAAATCGGTCAATGCTAAGTGGCAAAAGTGCCGCGTACGGCGGACGGACGGCATTTTTATTCAATTTTTGGATTCTACATACTTTGAAACGTAAACTAACAAATTTTGAGGGGGGGTTAAAAAAACAATTCTTGGTCGATTCCAATGGTTCATTATTGAAAATAATAAACCAAAATCGGCAAAAAAAAAAACATTCCTTTGTAGATTCAATCATTCACTCATGCTGCAAGAATAGGACTTTTGTTTTATCATGTCCAATGATGAATCTTTGGAATCGACCGAAAGAAAAATTGTTTAACCCTCCTCAAAATTTGTTGGTTTGCGTTTCAAGGTACGCAGAATCCAAAAATCTAATAAACAATTTTCGCGTCCGCAGTAAGCGGCACTTTTCTTAGTTACCATGGATCGATTTCGACGAAATTTGGTATATCTGAGCTCCATTTAGGGTCTAGTTGTGCCCCGAAGCTTTTGGTTAATGGCAGTCACTTATAAGGGTTTTAAAATAAGGGCTAAAATTTTCAAAACGCCCTAGCTCAAAACATTTTGATATGAAGGTATTGTTTCTTCATCAATTTAAAATAATATCGAATTTTTTTATTTGAATGAGACCACCCAGAGCTCCGTAGGACCAACCGTTCGCTTCCTATGAGCGCTTAACGGCAAGACTTACAACAAATTAGAAACACGAGTGTGAATCGTAAAAGATAAAGATAAGAGACCTAATATCCGTTCAAATCTAAGTTGACCCAGATGCGATCGTTGTTCGTTTCTTCGAATTGTACTCAGTTTTGTGACCTTAGCGACCAATAATCAAATTTTCAAATGAAGGCACTCGAATCCTTCGAATTGAGTGCCTTTCAAATTTAACTTAAATACTTTCAAGTTAAACTTGATTGTGAAGCGAAAATATGGTTAGTAGGTAGTGGCAATGGCAAAGCCGTGATCTATAAAGAAAAATAATAAACCTGTGTGTAATAATTTGCAGCGTTTTTCGGTTAAATTCAAGTTTATCGTCGATCCTGCAGAATTCCGGGAAAATGGATTTCAGGGGTAACTCGTTCGTTCAACCATCTGTTCAACTGGTCGTATTATAATGGTGAGCTGAGACCATCGAGTTTTCTTTATCAAGAAAACAACGGTAATTGGGATAGTCAACCTGATTGCCCTCTACTGGTACCTCGGAGAACCGTGAAAAAAGGGACCAGTGAGGCGTATCGTCATTTAAGGCCGCCGCCGCGGATGGTTACGTGGAAGCATCTACCAAGTCATTTCCCCACGTTGGGAACTCCGGCCCGGTAGAGGCAAACCGGAGTGCCCGCTTTGACAACCTTTGCCACCGATCGTGGCGAATCGATGACGAAAGACATTCAAAACGCGCTGGGATGGACCTGGTTATTGTCACGACTGCTTGTGTCATGGCAGTTGAGCGCGTAAGTTGGACTTTTGCGGTGTGCGCTAGGTCTAATCGTGAGCACGAGGCTGCTGCCTCAGATTGGCCAATGGATGCGTGAAATTGCGTCAAGAAGAACTCACATGAACAAACGCCATCGACCAACGACACATCTGGTGTATTTCAGAGTTCGAATGGATTACTACGACTGGTATTACGTGTTGAACCTTCGACAGCCCCTTTCCATCCGAGACCAGCCAGATTGCACCTGCAACAGTGGCGTCTCCTCCAAGCAAACATAGCAAACACTTTTTGCCTTACTAAAAATATGCAAAATGAATAAATTAATTTTTGTTGAGATTCTCCCATAATTTCCATTTTCCTCTAGTAATATTTAGCCGATTTAGAAAAAAAAAATTATAAAATTTAGGGACTTCATATCGACCAAGGAAGTTACATGAAACAGCAGAATAGAATAAATACGTATTCTGATTTGGATACTAGCCCGCAACACACCAGAGAGTTGAGTAGAGGTCGGTAACTACGACACTGCAAATTATTGCGCAAAGGTTTATTATTTCTATATAGATTACTCGTCTGAAAAGAACCCGGCTTTGCCATTGTCACCACCTACCCACTACATACCTACTTCACAATGAAGTTAATCTGGAAGAAATAAACGCTTCACAATCAATTCGAAGATACAGGGAGTTTCTTCATATGGAAATTAGAATGCTGGTTGCTAAGGACGCAAAACTGAATACTACTAATTTTCGGGGATATTACAGATTAGTATATAGATGGTCCCCTATGAAGATCATCACCTCCGGACTGATAGTAGCCGCTGCGCATGCGCAAACGTGAATTCCTTGTACCGGCCATAACTTCTACATTTTCCATCCGATTTCGATGAAATTTTCAGGGATGTTACAGATTAGTATTTAGATGGTCCTCTATGAAAATCACCACCTTCGGACTGATAGTAGCCACTGCGCATTCGCAAAAGTGAATTTCCTTGTAACAGCCATAACTTCCACATTTTCCATCCGATTTCAATGAAATTTTCAGGGATGTTACCGATTAGTACCTATTTAGATGGTTCCTTATGAAAATCACCACTTTCGAACTGATGGTAGCCACTGCGCATGCGCAAACGTGAATGCCTTGTAACAGCCATAACTTCCACATTTTCTACCCGATTTCGATGACATTTTTAGGGATTACGCGGATTAGGTTGTAGATGGTCCCCTATGAGGGTAGTGAAAGGTATTAAGAGATTGGTGTTTTGAGATTAACTACTATGCATCGGATCATCTATACAGGGTGTCACCCTAACTCGAGGACCAAACTTCAAGGATCGATTCTACAACTAATTTGCAAACTTTTTTGTCTCCTGACATTTTTTTTTTAACGCTTTAAAATTATACTTTTTTCACTTTTAAGATTTTGTTCGTGTTTTCGACCTTGAGCCATTAAAACGGCCATAACTCCCTCAATTTACTGGATAAACTCAAATATGAGTATACCGGTGGAAAGAACGTTAAATTTCCTATCAGTTCATCAGGACACAAAAGTGAATAAATTGGTCAAAGTCAGAAATTTAAAACTTTCTCGAAAATCACCATTTTTCAGGCTGACTCATCTTATGTAATAAACAGCCGTATCGGCGGGTACTCAACGGAAAAAACTTGCCCAGAATCTCAGCTTTCCAACGGTCTATCAATTTTTCTTTTTAACATTCAAATTAGAAGAGTAAATGAAGTTTGAATGCCCGAAAACGTGTGTTTTACAAGCAAATCCAGTGTTTTAAGCGGTTTCTGGTCCCCCTCGACCTCAAGATGGCTTGACGATTTTGGTATCATTTCCTATGTAATTTTCTACGCTGAATCAAATAGTGATACTTCCGAATGGTTCCGACTGCTAGAAAGTGGATTTTTTTAAGAAAACCTTCGTTTTTCGTACATAAAATACGTATTATTCTTAAATGTGGTAGTGAGCATGAAGTAACACCTTTGAACTCAACAAAAACTTCAATCAACTAGAAATTCGGTGTTTTTATTGAGTTCAAAGGTGTTACTTCATGCTCACTACCACATTTAAGAATAATACGTATTTTATGTACGAAAAACGAAGGTTTTCTTAAAAAAATCCACTTTCTAGCAGTCGGAACCATTCGGAAGTATCACTATTTGATTCAGCGTAGAAAATTACATAGGAAATGATACCAAAATCGTCAAGCCATCTTGAGGTCGAGGGGGACCAGAAACCGCTTAAAACACTGGATTTGCTTGTAAAACACACGTTTTCGGGCATTCAAACTTCATTTACTCTTCTAATTTGAATGTTAAAAAGAAAAATTGATAGACCGTTAGAAAGCTGAGATTCTGGGCAAGTTTTTTCCGTTGAGTACCCGCCGATACGGCTGTTTATTACATAAGATGAGTCAGCCTGAAAAATGGTGATTTTCGAGAAAGTTTTAAATTTCTGACTTTGACCAATTTATTCACTTATACGAAAGGCTTAAAAAGCTTTTGTGTCCTGATGAACTGATAGGATATTTAACGTTCTTTCCACCGGTATACTCATATTTGAGTTTATCCAGTAAATTGAGGGAGTTATGGCCGTTTTAATGGCTCAAGGTCGAAAACACGAACAAAATCTTAAAAGTGAAAAAAGTATAATTTTAAAGCGTTTAAAAAAAAATGTCAAGAGACAAAAAAGGTTGCAAATTAGTTGTAGAATCGATCCTTGAAGTTTGGTCCTCGAGTTAGGGTGACACCCTGTATAATCGGGTTATGGATACGAGGAAGCTATGTGCCACACCCACTTGGCAGACGTTTTTCAATTTTTCACGGTAAATTAAGGTAGTTATGGTAGTTTTAGTAGATATAAGTCGGACACACGAAAAAAAAAAACTTAAAATGGGAAACTGGGAAAAACATTGAGTTACATAACGCAAAATTGCTAATAGACATTTTCACACTTAAATTCGTTGCAAAAACAACTCCAAAGTTTTCAGGTCCTTAACATGTAGAATGCCTTAGTTAGCCGATAGGGCTACTGCCAAATCTCAATTTGACACTAGAATCAGGAGGCAAACCCGTCGCAAATCATAGGAACTTGATGGCCGAGAGAACGAAAATCCTTTAGCCACGAGGTAAGAAAATATTTATAACTGAAAGGAGACATATTGCCATTATACAGTACACATGGTGATAGGTGCAGGTACATACGTGGACGCAGAGGAGTAGATGCCTCAACTCTAGCCTACACCACTCTGTTTTTTTAAAATCATGTTCCCTTTCCTTTCAACTGAATCCCACAAGGCACACGCCCGGAAATCCTCTTAGTTAATAACAGTGGCCGAGTGAACTTCATTTTTTTGGCGGGGCTCAGAGTAGCAAAATTATCCCATCCAATTATAGAATGAAAACTAACTCACAAAAATTATATCCAATTTTTGAAAAGAAAAAATCAAAGTAAATTGCAATTAAATATAAAGCAATCTTTAATTAATTTTATGGGAAGTCATGCAAATATGGCACATCTAAGCAGAGTGAGAATAAATAAACTTGAATGGGCAAGATACGTGTAAAGTATAGAGATGGAGAATACGTACTTCATACTCACTAAGGGTCCACGATAGCGTATCAAATAGCGCGGAATTACCTGAAACAAGAAATGGAACTTTGGTAGTGTCAAAAAATATGGAGTGGATAGTAACATTAGAATCACCCGTATCGACCCACTAAAAGCCTTTCACCGTTATCAATCGTAAAAATAGAACCTCTTAGCTGTGCGATTTGCATCGCATAAAGTTAATTACCATTCTCATTCATACCATGAGCAACAACCTAAATAAATGAAATGTTGCACCAGTTTGTTATTATTTAGTATTTGTTGTATGGTTGTCAAGAAACTAGAGGTGGAAGAGAAAAAGAATTATTGAAGTCATCTTTTGAGTAGTGCAAGATGTGCTTTGTATCAATAAATAGTACTTCATACATATTATGTGAGAGGGTGGTCCCTTACACCATGTGAATGACATCATAGTTGAGGAGTTTTCTTTCAAATGGGCATATATATATATATTAGGAATGTTTTGTGGGAAATTAAGGATAACTAATTACATGGCGAAGGGTTCCCAAATTTTCCAAATAGAAATTCTGGTTGTAAGACCTAATTCGAAATTTTGGCATTCGCTTTGAGGGAGACACGGCCATTTCTTATTTTGATATAAGCACATATGATGATAAACGATGAATATGAGCGACCATAATCACCGGCATGATATCCTCCTCGCCATACTTCGGTCGATAGGGTTGTCCCAGAAGTTAATAGCGTTGTTCGCTTCCTACCTGTCTGACCGAGCGCAATGCACTAGAGCACCCTTTCGTCCTGGCAAAAAGTCACCACAGGCATTCCACAAGGATCAGTACTATCAGGGTTGCTTTTCGTCATTTTTCCAACTCAATATCTCTTGTCCTACAGAACTGTAATTTCATGTCCTACGCTGACGATCTGCAGCTATATGAGTCATGTGAGCCGGAAAACATAAATGACTATATTTTGGAAGTCAATTCTGACTTAGCACGCTTGTCCACATGGTGTTGCGATCACGGTATGTCCATCAATACCCTTAACATTAAAGGTATGATTTTGGGAAATCCAAAGATTATTTCCAAAATTGACAAAAGTGAAGTTCTTCCGATCAGTATCAGTAATAACACACTTGAAATTGTGAATGAGTTCAAAAACCTTGGGGTCCTCGTTACTAACTCACTAGACTGGAATCGGCACTTAGCGGAAACGTGTAAAAAGGTGTATGGGAGCCTGTACCAGTTGCGCAGAATTGCCTACGATTTTCCTAAGCACGTGAGGAAGCTCAAGGACTCCTCATGCCCTGTGTGTGGTGCGTTTTGTTTGTCGGTTGAGACTGGATGACCATGTAACTCCATCTTATCTTGAACTGGGGTGGCTCAAAATAGAGGAGCGAAGAAACCTGGGAATAGCAGTAATGCTATTCAAAATATTAAAATTCAAAAAGCCACTCTATCTATTCAATAATTTCCATTTTCTTTCATCCGTGCATTCACTTCCAACCCGCAGAGCAGAACCTTACAGATCCCCAATCACAACACCATATCTTACAGTAAATCTTTCATGTTGCAAGCAATAGCTATCCATAATCTACAACCTCATAAATTTGACTTGAATAAAACAGTATCAGCATTTCGAGATGAGCACAAAGAAACGTTACTCAAAACATAAGAACATTCGATTTTTAAAAATGATAAGCAAATTATGTTAATTTAAGAATAGATTATTATATTATGTTATGAGTTATATTATTCTATTATATGATTATTTTTATACGTTCAACGAAATCGAGGATGTAAAAACTTATTATGTCAATTGATCGGGATTAGGGTCAACTGAAAACAACACCTTCTTCGCCGAGCTTTCGGTAAATATATTACCTTCTTCAGGGCCTATAAAACAAAACAATATTCACCCTTAATAGCAAACTCTAACAATCCTTTGAGTATAAAAACAACAAAATTACGAATCGACAACAAATAAAAACCTAATAATAAATATAATAACAAATTTCACTTACTCGAAGGTTGTTTATTTAGTGACACCACCAAATAAACAAATAAATAAATAAACAACCTTCGAGTAAGTGAAATTTGTTCAATTGAACTATTGAATTATTGAAATTTGTTTCAATAATGAACCTTTGGAATCGACCAAGAAAAAAAAATTTTTAACACCCCCTCAAAATTTGATGGTTTACGTTTCAAGGTACGTAGAATCCAAAAATCGAATAAAAATTTGGCCGTCCGTCCGCCGTACGCGGCACTTTTGCCACTTAGCATTGACCGATTTTGATGAAATTTGGTATGTAGGCTCCATTTGGGGTCTAGTTGTGCCCCGAAGCTTTTGGTTGATGTAGGTCACTCCTAAGAGTTCCAAAATCAATTTTGAAATTTTGAAAACGCCCTAACTCAAAAAATTTCGATATAAAGGTATTTTTCCTTCAAATTAAGATTCTATAGAATTTTTAGAATTTTTTGAGACCACGCGGAGCTCTGTAGGACAAACCGTTCGCTCCCTACGAAAATTTAAGGGTTTATATTGAAATATATATATATAAATCCAAACACGAGTGTGAATCGCAAAAGAGGCCTAATCTCCGTTCAAATTAGAGCTGACCGAAATGCGATCAATGGTTGGTGATTTTTATTTTTTTTTATTTTTTATTTTTTTATTTTTTTTTTATTTTTTTTTTCTCTTCATATTGGATGGTTGGTGATTTTGTAGACGAGTGATCTATATAAAAATAATAAACCGTTGTGTAATAATTTGCAGCGTTTTTGAAATAAACACGTTCAATCAAAATCAATCAATCAATCTCTCTTTCTCTCTCTCTCTCTCTCTCAAATTATTGAGAATTAGAGAAAATAAGTAGATGGTGCAACGATCATGGAATGTCTATGAATACAAAAAAAGTACAGCAATGATTATAGCCTACCCTAGCCTCAGAAATAGGATTTGCCAAACCAATATGGTTTAGTGCTACGCTGTCATGGAACGATCAAGTAACAAAAATGTGCAATAATGTTTATGGCTCGCTGTACCGACTTAGACGTATGGCAATTGACTTTCCGTTCCATGTACGACTGCAACTTGTCCAGTCTCTTGTACTTCATAATTTTGAATATGCATCACGGCATACTGTGACCTAACTGGTGACCAAATTATCAGGCTTCAAAAAGCACAAAATGCTGTAATAAGATTTGTATTTAGGCTAAAATTGGACCAGCATGTGACACCTTATCATGCGAAGTTGGGTATTTTGAAAATGAAAGAGAAAATTCAATATGCTGTGTCTACTATGCTTTTTAAAAATATGAAGTTTGGTACGCCGCAGTACTTAGCTGAAGAATTTTAATTTTTGAAAAATGTCCATGATCGGCAAACTAGGAATAATATATTGAAAGTACCACTACATCGAACGGCAATTTATAAAGTCATATTGTACCCACGCCATCGGAATATATAACAATTTCACTGACCAATTTCAACCCTAATTAGTGACTAACATCAACCAAAAGCTAAGGGGCTCAACTAGACCCCAAATGGAGCCCATAAACCAAATTTCATAAAAATTGGTCAATGCTAAGTGAGGAAAGTGCCGCGTATGGCTGACGGACGGCAAAATTTCTATTCGATTTTCGGATTCTACGTTCCTTGAAACGTAAACCAACAAATTTTGAGGGGTGGTTAAATTTTTTTTTCTGTGTCGATTCCAAAGGTTCATTATTGAAAATAATAAACCAAAATCGTAGTTCTAGAGGTACCAAAACTGCTAATACCAACTAAAATAAATTTAAGGACTTCTTTTATATTTTATTATTTTTATTTCTGAGTGTACTAAGGTAGTGGAAGCTTTGTTTTCACTTTTCAAGGTTGAAAAAAAAGTTCTCCAAAATCAAAATTTCCACAAGCGCTTTACTTTCAAGACCTTCCTGAACAATTTTGTTTTCGTGTCTGTCATGAAATCCTTCTAACGGGCATAACTATGCGAATTTATTGCCCGATTTCGATGAAATGTTCAGGGATTCCAAGGGTCGGCGTGCAGACGGTCCCCTATGATAATCATCATCCCCGGACTGATAGATGCGACTGCGCATGCGCAAGCGTGAATTTCATTGTAACAGCCATAGCTTCTACATTTTCAATCCGATTTCGATGACATTTTCAGGGATTGTGTGGATTGGGATGTAGATGTTCTCCTATGAAAATCAGCACTGGTAGTAGCTACTGCGCATGCGCAAAAGTGAATTTCCTTGTATCAGCCATAACTTCTACATTTTTCATCCAAATTTGATGAATTTCTCAGGCACTGTTCAGATTGGCGAGTAGATGATCACAAGTGAAAACCATAGCCGCCAAATTGATAGTAGCCTCTGCGCATGCGCAAACGTAAATTCTTTGTAACAGCCATAACTCCTACGTTTTCTATCCGACATCGATGAAGTTTTCAGAGATTGTACGGATTAGGATGTTGATGGTTCCCTGTGAAAATCATCGTCTCCGAACTGACAGTAGCCAGTGAGCATCTGCAACTTGAATTTCCTTGTAACAGTCACATTTTACATATTTTCTTCTCGAATTCGGTGAAATCTTCAGAGATTATGAGGTAACTTGAACTATCTTGTAGATGGGTAGTCTAAGTTACCCAGAGATTGATGTTTCGAAATAAGCTACATATCATCGGATCATCTATACATTCAGGTTAAGGATACGAGGAAGCTATGTGCCACGCCTACTAGGCAAACGTTTTTATATATTTTTTATTTTTTCAATTTTTATATTTTCTTCTTATTTTTATTTATTTATTTTTCCTCAGGGTGAAATGGAAAAACGAAGTAAGTGAAAGAACCAGCGATTTCTACAGAGGCTTTTCCTTGCTACAAAAGGAATCGAGCTACCAAATGAGATTTTCTTCCACCTCATTTCTGAATAACGGGTTGATTATACACACACGTCAGCCTGTACCTGAATGGCAGATTATCTATGAGATTCTTTTATCTACTTCGATTGATTGCGAAGACTGGGGTTTGACATTCTCTAGAATCAGTTACTGCAGACAAACGATTCGCAAACTCTACATTATTAGCTGTGAGTTCATCGAATAACATTCTCGTGTTGGATGACGTTTCTCTGATTGCAAGGTGCGATAATGTGAAGGGAATGTGTTGACGTGGAGAATGAGCTTTCATCTATGATATTTGAATAATTACAGTTGATTGGGTTTCGATATCATAAATTAGACATACACATTCTCTCCTTAATATAAATAAGCATGAATAGTCCGTTATACGTAGGGGAATAAATGCAGTTACTAACTACCATGGTTAACGGTTGTTACCTTAGACAAATGTAACGTTTCCCCGTCTCCATATTGACCGAATGGAAAGTTCACTTAGTGGTTTCATCTTAAACTTCAAGTTATACTACTATTTATGGTTTCTCATAGTAAATTCAAATCTTGGATAGGTTGGTCAGTAATTACTCGTAGGAAGAATAATCATATTGTTTAGTAATGCATGCATTCCAGGGGACGTCCCATTGGATAAGCATTGGATCAGTTTAACCAGTTTTTAAGTGATAAAACTGTTTCACTCGATGTAATTTATTGATTACTTTAGGGAAGAAATACTACCCCCCACCATTATCCACCTTAACATTTCTAGCGGCATGGGAGCCTCGAATCTGAAGAGCATTTTTCATTACGATACCCAACATGCGAATTCGAGTTCACACCCCCCCCCCACCCCAACGCCAACAATGGTGCCAGTCTGGCACCAAAGCGGAAATACGTCGTAACATTGAACTTTCATCTGTTAGGTTTAGTAGGCAGTCCGTCGAAGTTCACATCCGTATTCAAGGTGAACCACACAAAAAAAACAGGAAATAAGCGGTTTATGGCATCATGGCACCATGGTGGCACCACTATTAGTTCCATGGTGGTACAGAGAATAATTCATGAAAATCCGGAGGTATAATGAGAATTTTTCCTCAATTTCAAAGCTTGGGTACAATTAGTAAGCAGTAAAGGAACCGAAATATTGAAAAATCGGATATTTTGTGAATATTATCCCCCCACTCACCCCCTCCCCTTGCGAATTTTGGTACTCTGGTAAAATCATGTACAACTCAGAAGTTATTTGAGTCAAACAAAAAAAGAAACCCGCAAATCGGTTGGAAATTGAGGCCTGGGCAGAGTTTACAAGATTATGCACGCAAACGCACGTTTTTTAAGCATTAACCCCCCCTTTCCCCCTCTTAAAAAGCAAAATCCAAAATTCCGGCGCCGTAGTGCACAACTAGATAGTATTCCGAGTCAAACGAAAAAAGAACCACTAAAATCGTTTGAGAACTAAGGCCTGGGCAGAGTACACAAGATTATGCCCAAAAACGCACGTTTTTCGAGCATTAACCCCCCCTTTCCTCCCCTTAAAAGGCAAAATTCGAAATTCCGGTGACGTAGTGCACAACTAGATAGTTTTCCGCGACGAACAAAAAAAGAACCAGGAAAATCGGTTGAGAACTAAGGCCTGTGCAGAGTACACAAGATTTTGTTACACACACACACACACACACATACACACACACACACACACACACACACACACACACACACACACAGACATACACCTATGGTTTTTTTTCGCGGATTTGGATTCAGAATGGTCTAAAACGGATTACTGTGTGGTTATTTTTTTTTCTGTTGAGTGTTGTCCAACTTCACCCCAGATCGATCGCATAAGGACGCCCAAGTCTTACTGTGGGACGTCCTAAAAAGGGAGGAGAAAGTTATATTCCATTCAAATTCGCCATAAATGGCAATCACAAAGTTCAGCAGGCATTAGTAACAGTTCGAATTCGTTCTGCGACCCATTGCACACTTGTCAGCTCGGGTATAAATTATTTATGTAGCCCCCTGTGTTTTCCCGGAAGCACTTGAGTGCCAGCGCAAGTCAGATATGAATTTATGTATTGGGGACTCGGTTCTTCACATTCTGAGCAACTCAAAATATACAGATGAGGTTTCAGTGCTCCAGAGTCTCGGGTTGAACCCGACATATCCAACACCTCCATCGACAAAGTATATTCCCAAATTCGTTGAGGTTATTAAGTGACAGCGAGTAACACTTAGTTCTTTGGAAAAGATGGTGTGTTCCCCAAAAAACTGGAATTTCAGTCCCAAATAATATGAAATATGTGAAAGGTGCACCCGACCTCAAATATTCTTATCTACTATCACTCAAACGCTCCATGAGAGACCTCCTCAACCTTCCTCAAATATCTTGTTAACAGTCAAGAATATGTGATCGTATTTCAAATAAATGGGCACCTCGAATACATGCAATTGGATCTCTTCGATCAGGGATTGGAAACAGGAATTTTTCCGATGACTTTATCCCGTCTAACATTTTTAAAATGTCCCCTCGCATTGAAACATACATTAGACGGAAATGTACAGTACATCAAGGCTAAAAATGTTTAAAAATCGAGTTTTTTTTTAGGGTAAAATACTATTTTCGCGCTATATGGTACATTCAGAATCTGCGTAAAATTGTCTAGAAGAACACCAACCTTACAAAGTCAACAAAATATGTAAGTTGAAAATCGGATAAAACATTTTTTGAAAATCAACAATACTTCAGAAATTGATTGCACAACTAATTTGCAACAATTTTTCCCTCACAGCACTTTTTTCACTCCGCTCAAAATGCCTTTATGGTTTAATGTTTTCGATAAGGAACCTTTGGAATTGACCAAGAAAAACAATTATAACGCCCTCTAACGCGCTCGAAAATTTTCGATATAAAGGTATTTTTTTGGTTTATTATTTTCAATAATGAACCTTCGGAATCGACCAAGAAAGAAAAATGTTTCTCCCCCTCATAATTTGTTGGTTTACGTTTCAAGGTACGTAGACTCCAAAAATCGAATAAAAATTTGGCCGTTCGTCCGCCCTACACAGCACTTTCCCCACTTGGCATTGACCGATTTTGATGAAATTTGGTATGTAGGCTCCATTTGGGGTCTAGTTGTACCCCGAAGATTTTGGTTGATGTAGGTCACTTTTAAGGGTTGAAAAATAAGGTTTGAAATTTTGAAAACGCCCTAACTCAAAAATTTCGAAATAAAGGTATTGTCTTTCCATCAATTTAAGATAGTATGGAATTTTTAGAATTTTTTGAGACCACGCGGAGATACATCTTTAACATTATATGTTAGATACATCTTTAACATAAGAATAACAATAAAAATATGTAATCAAGAATGAATCAAGGCATAAGTACGAGCACTCATTATTTATAAGAATTAGGTAGCATGGTATCTACAAAATAAATGTTTAAATTTAATATTATATTCATCGCTGTATGTTGTAATAAACCAAGCCAATAAATTGAATAAAAAAAATTCAGGATTCGTTTTATAATGTTCTAAAACGGACATCAGTGGAAACAATGTTCGAAATTTTCCATACTAAAAATTTTCAAACATTGCAATGGCTTATTTTTTTTGAAAATTCGCTGAAACGATGTTAAAACTGTCCACAACTCTGAAAATTGGCATCGCAGACAAGTAAAGGAGTTTACGTTGACCTCCTGGAAACATCTTCAGTATCAATGAACTTTTCACGCGTCACCCAACAGGTCACAAGAATAGGAGCTCCGTCGCTCATGATCATACAGTTCTCATGGTGATGAGCAGGTACCCACTCATAGGATTCTCATGATAGTCTGGACATGAGCTCAACAAGCGGGTAATGACAGAGACTCGGGGCTGGAAACCGTTATAACAAAGGCCCCCGTAGGAGGATACTGGAGCTAGCGGTCTGTGACGTAACGCCCGTCCGCGGTGAAAGCAACCTCTTCAGGGCGTCTCACAAGCAACAGTCACATAACGTTTTGTTGAGCATCATCAATCCCCAGATTGACCCTTGGGAATAATTCGAGACTTGTAGAACAGAAGTACCTGGTTTTCGCGAATTGTTCGCACAATTATTCAGTTTCTCCAATTTTCTGTAACGACAAACGAATTTTAGAAGTTTCCCAGCCAATCGGAAAAGTATGAAATCACGACCTCCATCGCTATCTGCGGATTTTAAAAATGGTATTGTTTAGTATTGGTTAATGAGCGGATCGCTCAAATTCAACCAATAACGATTGACATTTGTAATTAGGTTTCTACTACACAAAACAATTTCATCAAACAATTATCAATGCACTTTAGTTAGTATATTGAGAAAGTACCATATCATTTCTGGCATTAAAAACGCTGCAAATTATTACACAAAGGTTTACTTTTAGAACGTCCCACAGTAAGACTTGGGCGTCCTTGCGATCGATCGATCTGGGGTGGTGGAGGACAACACTCAACAGAAAAAACGCTGAAAATTATTACACAATGGTTTATTATTTTTCTATATAGATCACACGTCTACAAAATCACCAACCATCCAATATGAAGAGAAGAAGAAAAAAAAAAATCAAAATCACCAACTATCGATCGCATTTCGGTCAGCTCTAATTTGAACGGAGATTAGGCCTCTTTTGCGATTCACAATCGTGTTTTGATTTATATATATATATTTCAATATAAACCCTTAAATTTTCGTAGGGAGCGAACGGTTAGTCCTACAGAGCTCCGCGTGGTCTCAAAAAATTCTAAAAATTCTATAGAATCTTAAATGGAAGGAAAAACAATACCTTTATACCAAAATTTTTCAGTTAGGGCGTTTTCAAAATTTCAAAATTGATTTTGGAACCCTTGGAAGTGACCTACATCAACCAAAAGCTTCGGGGCACAACTAGACCCCAAATGGAGCCTACATACCAGATTACATCAAAATCGGTCAATGCTAAGTGGCAAAAGTGCCGCGTACGGCGTACGGCAGACGGCGGACGGACGGCCAAATTTTTATTCGATTTTTGGATTCTACGTACCTTGAAACGTAAACCATCATATTTTGAGGGGGTGTTAAAATTTTTTTTTCTTGGTCGATTCCATAGGTTCATTATTGAAAATAATAAACCAAAATAACCACACAGAAATCCGTTTTAGACCATTCTGAATCCAAATCCACAAAAAACCATAGGTGTATGTCTGTGTGTGTGAGTGTGTGTGACAAAATCCTGTGTCGTCTGCCCAGGCCTTAGTTCTCAACCGATTTTCGTGGTTCTTTTTTTGTTCTATCTAGTTGTGCACTACGTCACCGGAATTTCGAATTTTGCTTTTTAAGGGAGGGAAGGGGGGGTTAATGCTCAAAAAATGTGCGTTTGCGGGCATAATCCTGTAAAATTTGCCCAGGCCTCAATTTCCAACCGTTTTGAGTGTTCCGTTTGTTCGACTTACAAATCTTCAAAATTGCTCACTATTTCACCAGAGTATCAAAATTCGCAAGAGGAGGGGGAGAGTGGGGGATAATATTCACAAAATGTGCGATTTTGAAATATTTTGGTTCCTTTATAGCTTGCTAATTGTATCTAAGCTTTGAAATTGAGGAAAAATTCTCATTATACCTCCAGATTTTCATGAATTATTCTCTGTACCACCGTGGAACTAATAGTGGTGCCACCATGGTGCCAGGACACCATCGAGTGAAGAAGTTTTTTCGCTTACCTACTGGTATTAATTGACCCAAAGCTTATCCAATGGGACGTCCCCTGGAATGCATGCTTTACTAAACAATAGGTTTTTCTATACACTGTATGTATAGATCACTAGTCTGCAAAAACACAGGTTTGCCATAGCCACTATCTTTTTATTTAAGAACTCCTCTCGAAGACGGAGGGGGCACGCCATGAATGAAATGATAATAATGATAATAATAAAAAGGAGGACACCCATGACTCACCCGACGCCGGGATGAGGGATGATGAAGGAGGCGAGGGTGGGTGAGAGCGATGAAGGGCGGTGCCTGTATAAAAAGACCACTAGTTCAAAGTTGAGCCGAGCAGTACGTGTCTAGTGACACCACGGATTACACCTACTGAGATGCCAAATTCGCGCAACTCCGTGCCACTTTTCCCACAACACACTCCGCCTCATGACAAGGCTGCAGACATCACCCTGATGGTGTTGGGTGCCACTCCTTTTAGCCATAAATCATCTCTATCACACTTTCTCACTTAGCCCGCCATGTCAAAATTCAATACTACTTAAAATTGATGAAAAAACAATATCTTTATATCAAAATTCGTTGAGCTACGGCGTTTTGAAAATGTCAGCCCATATTTTTCGAGTGACCGTAATCAAGTGACTGGCATCAACCAAAAGCTTCGGGGCACAACTAGACCCCAAATGGAGCCTCCATACCAAATTTCATCAAATCGGTCCATGGTAACTAAGGGAAGCGCCGCGTGCGGCGGAAGGACGGCAAAATTTTTAAACGATTTTTGGATTCTACATACCTTGAAATGTAAAACAACAAATTTTGAGGAGGGGTTAAAAAAAATTATCTTGGTCGATTTCAAAGGTTCATTATTGAAAATAATAAACCGAAATCGAGTCTGGTGTAAAATGTATCCCCTCCCGCCACTCAACCCCTTCCCGTACAAATTTTGATACTTCGGTAAAGTAATAACGGTAATCAATTGGAAAGCTGTCCGTGTCGAACAAAAGAAGAACGCGAATTTGTGAGTATTGGGGACTAAGTAGGGCGCTCAACGTACTGTGAGAATGAGACTTATTTTCAGTGATTAACCCTCTGGTCCACCCTCTTAAACTCTAATTTCGAGTGTTGTCCTTCTTCAAACCATATTAATTCAATAAGGACGCCACAGCCTTACTGTGGGACGTCCTAAAAAGTTGGATGATGCTGCACCGAGCGTAACCAATAGAGTGGTGTTCTACTGGGCTGTTGCTCCGTAAAGATCCGACCAACGACGGATACCGGCAACCAGAAACAAAGAGTTGTTTGGAAAAGAAATAATGTGTCTAATAAAGCATTATTTCACCAGACAAACGGGACAGGTGTTGATTGCAAGCAGGACATTTCGACTAACTAAACCACGCCAAAGGTTAGTCCATCCATTGAAGCGGATTTCTCTGAGTTGGGTCCGTTCCTCATTTGCTTTGACACGGGTTTGTTTACATCAGAGGAAGAAGTATCTTCGAAATTTTGACGGTAGACTCGTTAAGACTCCAGAATTCGCTGAATACATTTAAGGTATATACCATGACAGCGTGGCTTTCGTGTTAGTGAATGGTGACATTTGGCAACAAAAAAAATTCCAATCATGCAGATTGAGTTAATGAGCGAATTTTCAAAGTAATCTTCAAAACGACGGACAATAAAATCGAAATATCAGCTATATGACAGCCTTGTGGGTGTTATGTGACATACCACGAATCGTTATAATTATACTATCAACCCCTAGGTTGAAAATTTTAAAAAAATCTTCATAAACTACTCTCCTCGTCGACCCGAACTGACCGAATAAAGCTGGTGTAGTGGGGAAGCAGTTTAATCGAAGTAGCCCGAGAACCCTGGTCGACTGTTGTCTCCTGGGACTGGAACAGTGCAGGATCGTGTATTCTGAGCGACAAGTGGTGACTCCAAGTTCCAACTAACATAGAGGTCCGATCAAACCGAACCAATCAATTAAGCGTTCGCGGTAATATGTCACGTTAAACTCCGCAGGTTCAATGGCGTTCTTGTAAGGGAATGTCATCAAATAATGAGCCTAATTTAGCCAGCTACTTAAGAATAATCGAAAAAAGGACGAGCACAACTGCGACCTTCAATTTCTTTGAAGAACGATGATTCCAACCACAGAATGAAGGGGCAATGAAATGAATGGAAAATAGTTAATAAACCTTTTTTTTTAAATAGCAAATCACCAAGTCCTTCTAAAGTGATTTTACTGCTATTGGAAACAACAAGATGGACATAAGTTTAATAGTTAGGATGTTGTTAGGTAGATTTGTTAGTGGATCTTTTAAGGTATATCTATTTGTAGATCTTGTGAGGTAGATCTGTTCGAGGATCTTGTAAGGTAGATATGTTTGTAGATCTTGTAAGGTAGATATGTTTGTAGATTTTGTAAGATAGATCTGTTTGTAGATTTTGTAAGGTAGATTTGTTTGTAGATCTTGTATGGTAGATATGTTTGCAGATCTTGTAAGGTAGATATGTTTGTAGATTTTGTAAGGTAGATATGTTTGTAGATCTTGTAAGGTAGATATGTTTGTAGATCTTGTAAGGTAGATCTGTTTGCAGATCTTGTAAGGTAGATTTGTTAGTGGATCTTGTAAGATAGATTTATTAGTGGATCTTGTAAGGTAGATTTGTTAGTGGATCTTGTGAGGTAGATCTGTTTGTGGATCTTGTAAGGTAGATCTGTTTGTGGATCTTACAAAATAGATCTGTTTGTATTTCTTCATAGATAGATCTGATTGTCGATCTTGTAAGGTAGATATGATTTTAGATCTTGTAAGGTCGATTTTTTTAGATCTTGTAAGGTGGTGGGTGGTGGTCTTGTCTGTTTGTGGATCTTGTAAGGGGATCTTAGGGGGGGGGGTTGGATCTTGTGGGGTTGTTCTGTTAGTGGATCATATAAGATAGATCTGTTTGTAGATCATGTAAGGTAGATCTGTTTGTAGATTTTGTAAGGTAGATATGTTTGTAGATTTTGTAAGATAGATCTGTTTGTAGATTTTGTAAGGTAGATTTGTTTGTAGATCTTGTATGGTAGATATGTTTGCAGATCTTGTAAGGTAGATATGTTTGTAGATTTTGTAAGGTAGATATGTTTGTAGATCTTGTAAGGTAGATATGTTTGTAGATCTTGTAAGGTAGATCTGTTTGCAGATCTTGTAAGGTAGATTTGTTAGTGGATCTTGTAAGATAGATTTATTAGTGGATCTTGTAAGGTAGATTTGTTAGTGGATCTTGTGAGGTAGATCTGTTTGTGGATCTTGTAAGGTAGATCTGTTTGTGGATCTTACAAAATAGATCTGTTTGTATTTCTTCATAGATAGATCTGATTGTCGATCTTGTAAGGTAGATATGATTTTAGATCTTGTAAGGTCGATTTTTTTAGATCTTGTAAGGTGGTGGGTGGTGGTCTTGTCTGTTTGTGGATCTTGTAAGGGGATCTTAGGGGGGGGGGGGGGTTGGATCTTGTGGGGTTGTTCTGTTAGTGGATCATATAAGATAGATCTGTTTGTAGATCATGTAAGGTAGATCTGTTTGTAGATCATGTAAGGTAGATCTGTTTGTAGATCTTGGAAGGTAGATCTGTTTTTGGATTTTGTAAGATAGATATGATTGCAGATCATGTAGGATAGATCTGTTTGTGGATCTTTCAAAGTAGATCTGTTTGTAGATCTTGGAAGGTTGATTTTTTGTAGATGTATTCGTTAGGATTTGATATCCTAGTAGGAACACCCACTCGTAATCAAGTAAGACAATTGAAAATAAACGGCAGTACTCTATTCTTTAATTTGCTAGTCAAGGGAGTCAATAAAAATTGCTAAATTGGTTATCTTCCTGAGTGTGAAAGCACTTTCAGCATTTGCACATCAAAGCTGTGCAGTCCGAAACGAACATGTTCAATCAATTCCTCATCAAAGGAACCAATACAGCGGATGACGATGGAGTTCGGGATCGCAGACCAGTTCTAAGCTGATATGAGGCTTCTCAGAGAGCTATCGCGGTTCAATGGGAATTACAATTGAGCCAACGAATAGCCGGGATGAAGTGGCTCCACTATAACAGATTACCTACCACACTTCCCTCTCATCGCCCCTTGGTGGTGGTGAGGAAAGTACTATAAGATGTCTTTTCCGCATTAAGGAACCAGCGGCAGCTCTCAATACCCCGCAGCTGGGGATACTTGATTTTCTCAAAATTAAAAATAATACTATCTAGAGCTACATTTCAGTAAGATAAATCGCACTCCGTATTATTTAGAAAAGAGAAGTACCTACCATTTTGACCATACGGTGTAATATTCTATCCTTACTATGCTAATACGTACTCTTTAAAGAAAAAAAATTAAAATAGGTTTTTTCCTTAACTGTGTTGTTTTGACAGCAGCAGTTGGGATCAATCAACGCATACAAGACTCCTGTGAAAGAAGATATCAAGACCCGTTTTAGGTCAGATTTACACTTCGGATATTCCTTACCTAAGCGTCTTTTTGTTTTGTCCGTATTGAAACATTTCAAAAGGCAAAATAAAAAATAACTATTTAGGTCCCCATTTCAGTTTCTCAGCTGGAGAAATTATTACTCATTTCTACTTAAATCACCACATCTCGCAATTCTATATTTCTGATTTGTGTTCGAGGGCCATCGTCACCATCTTTTCTCAGCCTCGAAGAGTAGAGCGCCGGAATTTAAATTAGTCCTTTGCTGGTAATGAGAGGAGAGGTGGTGGACAATTTGACGCCGCAGACGCTTTTTTCTCACTCTTGGGAGAAGAGGTCCCAATATTGTTATCGAGCCGAGGAGAACGAGATCTGCATTTATAATCAACCCTTTCAAGTCTGCGATTTGTACGACTGGTTGGTTGAAATGTTGACCCGGATCCTCAAATTTCCTGCAGTTCAAACGTGCTGTGCCCTATAATGCGAGTTTCCTTGACTATGCACATATATATACTCAATAGTATTGATACAGGTACTCGCCAAGTACTCTACCAATATGTATCTGATCTCCCCGCTCTTTGCATATCTCCCTGTTATTTGAAGTCAATATGTGATATTACAAATAAAATGTATACCCATTGAAAAGAGATGATTATGCCAAGTTCATTAACCTTTGATACCTCAGAGGTGTAATAGATATTATTTTCGAGTAGCCAAAAGAAAAGTGTTCTAATAAAGAGTTTTGTCAAGATTTGAATCTACTTTTTTGTCGTTTTTAGCACTGAACCCATGCGCCCTAGTACCAAACTGACCCAGGGGGCGTTGATGCAAACAATGGGGGGTGCGCCTTGATTTTTTTAGATTTTTAATCAAAAATAGACTACATTCTGAGAATTTTGGCAACAACCGCGACCTTATAGCGTGAGTAGATCTGTTTCTATGATTTTTCAAAGTTTCGACCGTTGATGACGTCACGCGCCCCTCTCGCCTGGGCGGGACCCCCAGCCCACTGTGACGTCATAAACGGTCGAAACTTTAAAAATTCATAGGAAAAGATTTACACACGCTAGAAGGTCGCGGTTGGTACCAAAATTCTCAGAATGAGGTCTACCTTAGACTAAAAATAACAATAAACAGTTTTTCCTACCCAGGCGCACACCCTATTCTTTTTAAAAAAAACCTCAGCCCCACTTATATCTTAGCAAGAGTGATCCAATTTTTTCTACTACGAACCATGCCCAAAATAATACCACAGAAACGTCCAAAAATGTTTGTCTATTTGAAAACTTCTGGCTTTTGAAAAAACAAATCAATGGACCCCGCTCCCTCGTCCTGTTAATGTTGGACCCCTCTTGAATGTCCTCAAGACCTTTCAAGACAAATTCTTGGATCCTATTCGAGGTCGACTCTTCTCGTTGAGTCTGTGCTTCCTCTTCACCACGAGGTTGATGTTCTGTGGTGGTTATCACCTGTCCTAGGAGGATGACCCTTTTTAGAGATAATTCTAGGAGTTAATGACGACGTGTTTCACTGTCCAGCTGATAAGATTGAGGAGGACAGCCTCCGTCACCGCAAAACAAAGAACTACCCGATGAGTTTCACATCATTTACATTCCATACTGAGGTTCAAAAGCCGTGGAATAACTCAGTTCTTCTTGAAGTAGGGATGGGGTGGACGGGAGGAGAACCCCCCCCCCCCTGTCATCCTCTAGTTACTCCAAGGCTGAAGCATGTTCCATGCTTAAAAAACTGTGTATATCGGAAATAGAAGGAAAGTCATACAGACAGATCGGTCAACCAAGATTGAAATTACTACTAAATAAAATTACTTACTAATAAATTACTCAAGACGGAGTTGAGTTACTTGGGTATTCCTTGAAAACTTTTTGAGTTTTTATTGAAGGATGTGAACCTCGTTGGACTGCTTACTAAAACTAATAGATGAAAGTTCAATGTTACGACGTATTTCCGCTTTGGTGCTAGACTGGCACCATTGTTGGTGGTGAGAGGGGGGGGGGGGGGGTGAACTCGAATTCGCATGTTGGGTATCGTAGATCATGGATTTTAAAATGCTCTTCAGATTCGAGGCTCCCATGCCGCTAGAAATGTTAAGGTGGATAAGCGTGAGGGGGGGGGGGAGTCACTATTTCTTGCCTAAAGTAATAAATAAATTACATCGAGTGAAACAGTTTTATCGCTTACCAACTGGTTAAACTGATCTAATGCTTATCCAATGGGACGTCTCCTGGAATGCATGCATTACTAAACAATATGTTTATAGAAGAATTTGACTGTCAAGATGAGAGCAAGAAAAGTATTTCTGGAACAACGAAGAAGATTGGATTGAATCATACCTTCAGTTTTGATGTGACAAATTCAGCAGACTGTAAAATTTCTCAGTTTTTCTTCAACGACTCAAGTTACTACTTCAAACATACGAAGGAGGCTAAAACATTAGCTCTGCTATTTGTTCAACTTAAATAATTCCAAAACGAAGTCCAGAATTGATAACATCCGCAATTGCACTGATTTTCCTTTACCAGCTGGGGTGCCGCAACCTACGAAGTATGTAAATATGTGGAGTGAGTAACTTCCAAATATTCAAACGCAAAAAGAAGTCGCATGAGTGATTATTCAAAAAAGAATTGAGATGTTTGATTCCAGAAGGTACTAAATTTTCATCCAGGGTTTTAAGGGGGTAGTTCTTCACTAAAATGCGATCGTTTTGGGGCAAAAGGTAATCTATTACCTTGAAAAACAAGGGTGAATATCCCGTTTAATTTGAAAAGGCACCATATCCAGCACAATGGCGGTCTCTCATCCGTTTTGTTTCAAAAAGTACTATATCCATAAATCTGATATTTCAAATCTCGTTCAAAATTATTTTAAACTTTGAACTAATTTAGGTACCTTTTTTTCAAAAATATTTATTATAATTTAGAAATATATATTTTTTTAAAACATCATTTTGTGTAATATTTTCTCACTCTGACCAAAATGGATATAGTACCTTTTGGAGTCAAACTCCTCAATTTCAACCGTTTTCGGTTATTTTCCATATTGATAATTTTTTTGTTTTCTACTTTATACGATTGATTCGAAAAGGGAATTTCACATTGAGGAGAAATGACTTGACTCTCGAATCAAAACCGCAGCATATTATTACACAAAGGTTTATTATTTTTCTGGGTAGATCACTCGCCTGCAAAGAACACAGATTTGACATAGCCACTACCTACCAGCCATATTTTCGCTTCGCAATCAGGTTTATTTCGAAGAAATGAACGCTTCACACTAAATTCGAAAAAGTAGGGGGTTTCGGGGTGCCTTCATTAGGAACTTTGATTACTGGTTGCTAAGGACGCAAAACTGAGTACAACTCGAAGAAAAGAGCAGCCTTCGCATTTTGGTCAGCTGAAATTTGAACGGAGATTAAGCCACTTTGCTATTCACACTTGTGTTTCTGATTGATCGCAAGTTTTATAGGGAGCGAACGGTTGGTCCTACAGGGCTCTAGGTGGCCTCATTCGATTCGCGTGACGTCATAAACATTCGAAACTTTGAAAAATCATAGAAAAATATCTCCTCATCCAAAAAGAGAACGGCTGGTGTCAGAATTCTCAGAATGAGGTCTACTTACAATTTAAAAATTTTTAAAAAATCAGGCGCACCCCCCATTGTATTTGATTTTTGGATTCTACGTACCTACCGTAAAACGAAGATTTCGCGGGGGATTAAAAAAATCTTCTTGGTCGATTACAAAGGTTTATTATTGAAAATAATAATCCAAAACAAGTCGTAGAAACGACCCAACCGACGATTTTCGAAGGTTAACATCCGCCAATTTTCACAATTTGAGAGGGTGAAAACACAAAGGGTGTGAATTCTATTCTTGTTTACTTAAAATTGATCTGAGTTTGATTCGATTGTAAGAAGTAGATCGAAGAAGTATTTACATTTGGCCCTATGAGATAAATATTAATGAATACATCATATCAACTCAATTCCGGTAACTTGTAGCAATTGAAGAGCTGGGCCGAAAAAGGGTACATGTCACTTTTTTCAAAAAAACATTTTTGCGTCAAATTGAAACTTGAAGTTTCCTCTACAGGATAAATGCAAGGTAATTTTAACTTCATGTCTATTTTTTGCGATGAGAACAAGCGAAAATGTGATGCCTCCACTAGACGAAAAGGGATCCATGTCCCCGTTGCTAGGTTGCTCACCTGATGAGTAGTTGTTTTCTTCTAGTGATTCTAGCGAACGTTTTCACTCGTTTAGTTAATTTTGATACCTATTAGTTTATTTTCGCCTTTTCTTTGAGAATGGCCGGAGTTATTTTGACGACCGATGATGTGGATAGACTAAACAAATCGCGTACTCGAACAATAAACTTTTCCGACTGGAAGGACACCTCCAGGATGAACCTGCGAAACTCGGGGCAGCCGTACATTTCGAATTTCGAATCCTGAATACAGATCGTTTCTACAATACAAATCTGTAGATGTACCGATGGGTGTAGTTTAACCTATTAACGCCCAGTGTTGCCATATGGCAACATAGAGGACCTTTCTGTTTGGGCTCCTTCCTGAGTCATTGAGAAAAACCTAGATCCTAGGGATTCTTTTCTCCAGGTCTGTTTGATCCAGGGTTTCCACCACACCAAACCAAAATTTCCCACAGCCCATCCTAAAATTTCCCACGATTTCCCACAGACAAGTAAAAAATTCCCTCCTAATTTCCCATAGCCCTTGATGAATTTTTCCTACCTTTCACTGGACTAAAGAGTCTAAATTTAGACTCTTTACACTGGACAAATGATTTTCCATGATATATTTTTTCTTTTCACTTTGAAAAAAGCGTGATAAAATGAAAGAATCGGTCAAAAATATTGACTGTGGGAATTTTTTCCCACAGAAATAAAATTCCCTTTTTTTTCCCTCGGACCCCCGGAATTTCCCACAAAAGGGAAAAATTCCCACGAAGTGGAAACACTGGTTTGATCATAGAGATGTGTGATTTTTAACTCCAGCCACGAGGGTGTGGCGCATAGCACGAAACTTCATCCACAACTTCAATGGGTAAATGACCTGATTAGTGGTCTTTTTTGACGAATTATGATTATATGACAATGAGTTGATAGATTTTCAGTCAATATTGGACGTATTCCGCATTCAATATCCAGAGAGATCTCACAATCTACTAAAATCTCAGTTTAAAAAATATATGTATCATACGGCAACGTAAACCCATTGATATGGCAACTTAAGCCCATGAAATTCGGCCAGGAGATTTTTGAAATCATTTTTCCCGTGTTCTAATGACTATTTATGAGTCGGAATACCAGACTTAATTTCAAAAATTTAACAAAAAGTTTTGGGCGTTAATAGGTTAAGTAAAGGTTCAATTTTATTGTTTCAAACAAAACTTAGAACACTGAGAACTTTTTCTACAGTCTACTAAATAGAATAATATTTACACCAAACATTTATAAAAAATATTGAAAATATAACATTTTATATTTTAAAACCTATTTTATTGTTTTTTTTTATATTCCTGTAAAATGAAAACTCATTGTTCGGTGAAGCATAAATTTCAGGGAACGTCCTTCAGATAGGGAATAGAAAGATAACTCCCTCAAATAGATAGCTTCGTTATATCATTATAGGTGCATTCAGGCGAGAACATGATGTAGAGTCAGGTGGGGTAATAGTAAACATGGGGTAAATGTAAACAAGTGACATTACCGCCAACGTGGTGAACTGAGGAACTAAAATTGATGGTAAACCTTCTCTATCGAGCACTTGGATTGTACTGAAGAAGTTGCCGCTCATTCTCGTCAGCTGATCTGCACTTGATAAAGTTCTGCCGAAAACTTTGATTGTCGAACATTTTAGTGCTCAGGTTTTGTTCATCTGGCCTGCTCCAAACAGCAAGTAAGTGATTCCAACTATTTTTATCCATCATATAGAATTTTAGCTTGCTTATGCATGGACGATTTTCGTTGTACCTCTTTTTCCTGCTGGGCTATGACGTGTTTACAATTACCCCATACTTTTTTTACCTATGGGGTAATTGTAAACAAATATTTTCCACGCTTATTCAATGATTTCTGATTAAGTAAATGTAGAAATTTCGCTCGTTTCGATTGCCTCTGTTTCTATAATATCCACATTTGGTTTTTCTATTCCAGGAAGCCTCGTTCATACGTCAAAAAGAAGCCACTCCCGCCGTACACTGTTCAAGACATGGAACAAGCCGTCTTTGATGTCAAGAACCAAAATAAGACCTACAGAGAGGCAGAAGAGGCGTATCGTGTCCCTATTTCGGTAATCTACCATCTTATTGAGGGTCGAAAAACCAGTATTCACAAGATGGGGGCTGGTCGGTTGCCCGAATTGCCAGAGGAAGTCGAGAAATGCCTCGTGAAATGCCTCATTGCTCGTGCACAGATGGGGTTCCCTTGTGATAAACAGGAACTAAAAGATCTTGTTCAAGAATACATTCAGAGCAATGGAATTCAATCACGTTTTCATGGGCGTCCAGGAGAGGACTGGTATCTTGCATTCATGAAGAGGAATCCAGCTATCACCTTGAAGAAGCCCGAACATTTGCAGAAAACCAGGAAGAAGGCTCGCGACCCATTTGTAGTTTATCAATTCTTCGGAAGTGTAAAAAAGGTTTATACCTATGTCATCTCATATCGATGAAAACTGTGGACGCCTAATATTCAATGCTGATGAGTCAGGATTTGCTGATGACCCTTCTCGCCTCCGAGCAATTGGAGAAAAAGGCAAACCACTTCAAAGAGTCTCTGATGGATCAGGTCGAGATTCGACGACAGTACTCGCCTGTATTTCGGCTAGTGGTAACGCCTTACCACCTCTGATTGTTTTCAAAGGTGCTGCTGTCCAGCCCCGCTGGATTTCTGAAGAGGCGTATCCAGGCACAATGTATGCCGCTTTGATTATTTACTGGGAGTTTATGGAAATATACCTAATGTTTACGATTTGAGTTTATTAATTCATTCAGCACCGTCCATCCCGGAAATTTGAAAATTTAGTCAGTGGAACTTGATTGAAAAATGTACTTGAAGGAAATGTAAACAGCAGATTGGGGTATTTTTTTTTTTTTTTTTTTTTTCGTGATTTATTATTGCAACTGAATATTTAGTACAATCCATCTAGCAATATTACATATCATTTTTACACTCCTTGAGAGCCCGTTTACAGTAAAACGCACTCCCTTCTCATAACAGTATCTTCAACACTGAGCTATAACTGCACTTAAACAGCACTAACTAAGTCCAGTGGTTTTTTTCGCTTGAGTCGCCGGAGTTCATCTTCGTTGTCCAAAACCTAGAGCATTTCCAGGTTCTCATGATTGTGGAGGCGTTGTTCGTGCCTCGTTTAGTACCTTGCCATGATTTCGTGGATTTTTTCCATCCTCAAGTCTCAATGAATATCATCGTTCCTCATGTACCAAGGTGCACGCACTATACTTCTCAGTATTTTATTTTGGGAGGTTTGGATTTTGTTAATGTTTGATTTTTTGGCACAGCCCCATAACTGAATTCCATAGGTCCAGATAGGGCGAAGGATCTGCTTATAAATAAGCAGTTTATTGTGGAGAGAGAGACGAGAATTCCTTCCCATCAACCAATACATCTTTCTGAATTTGATTTTAATTTCCTTTTTTTTCTTTTCTATATGTTTTTTCCAGTTTAATTTGGAGTCGAGGGTCATACCCAAATATTTAACTGCATCGGTATGGGGTATTTTATTTGAATTGATCTCAACATCCATGACAGGAATTTTTCGGTTAGTAAAGTTGATGTGAACCGATTTTGATTCATTCAACTTTATTCTCCACATCTTGGTCCACTTAGAGACCTCAGTGATTGACTTCTGTAGATTACTAGTTGCAGCTTCGATATCATCATCGACGGAGAGGATAGCCGTATCATCTGCAAAGGTGGCAACAGTTGTACCTTCTCGTTGGGGTAAGTCCCGTATGTACAGTCCCTTCGATCCTTCTGTCTACTTGGGGTAATTGTAAACAACGTTCTTCTCTCTCACAAATGGTTCTTGGAGCTTCTACTAGTCTCCATATGACTGTGTCTGCCACGCTTTTGACCTAGGTGAACCTCGTTGGAAGATGCTTGTTTACAATCACCCCTTAACCTATGGGGTAAATGTAAACGCTATGGGGTAAATGTAAACTGGCTCTGGATTTGTCCCAAATGCTATTAGATCAAAAATTTTGGTGCCTCCCAACTCAGCAGATGCTACAGTTTCACGAGAAAAAATTAGATCGCACATTCGGAGTTTTATAAAGAGTTGAGGAGAATTTTGATCCAAAACATAGAGATTTTGTTTACAATTACCCCACCTGAGAGCATTATTCATCAATCTCAAAATACGCGTAAATTTTGGTAGGTATGCTAAATGGTGCTTTTAGAACGGTGGCAACGTAATATCTATCACACCTAAATCTGGTGGGAAGAGGGAGGGAGGGGGGTACATGTTACATTTAGCTTGCCAATTCGTGACCAAGTGATTCAGGATTTGTTTTTTGGCTTCCCTTTTCGGCCGCGCTCTTCAATTATGTCCGTAGAAATTAGACCATGTTGAAACTTCTAAGTTTTGTTCAGGATTACCTCAGTTAACCCGCGGTGAGGATTTTCAATCGTTCTAATTTCGTTTTTGGTATCTAGATAGTATCAATGTAAAATTCAGTCGATCCTCCGTCTGTAACGAGGCTGTTTCATGAGCCCTTTGTTGAGTGATGAAGGATTTCTTCAGGTTCCCACTCTTTCCCCGAGTTTTTCTGTCGTTAGTCATTCGGTGGGACTGCGGGATTCGTAGCGGTCATTATCTTCATGGTTTTAACCAGCTGCAGCTCGAGAGACCGAGAAATCGCCGCCTCGCCAGGATCAGTCTTTCAGGACATTTTTATTGAAACCGTAATTATTCGAGGCTTCTACCATGGATGATGTTCTTCTTTTCCGCTGTCTTCCATCCTTGCACACTTTGGAAGAGAGTCGCTGATGTTGAGAGAGAAAGATTGTATCACAGGACAAGAAGCCGGATATCGTCTGCCATAATCCTGGATAAGTTGAGAAAAGCAGCCAGAACATGGAGCAGACCTGGCGGGCTAAAACCAGCAAATACAATAGACAAGATAAGTGGCGCGTGGTGTGGTGTGAAATGAGTGCCGCCGAGTTACTCAAGCATGAGAACTCGGCGGGAGTGCTCCGTGGCGTCACCACCCGAGTCCTCAGGAGCTCATACATGATCTGGTCATTTACATGAGGACTTAATACCATCCATCTCTCCCACCTCTATCTCCCTCAACTTCCCTTTATCAATACGGGGATGATGATTTTCATAGGGGACCATCAACACGCCAACCCGCACAGTCCCTAAACATTTCATCGACATGGGATGAGAATTGTAGAAGTTATGGCGGTGGCAAGGATTTCATAACAGACACGGACACACACACAGACAGACACGAAACCAAAATTGTTCAGGAAGGCCTGAACCCAAAATGCAAGTAAAAATCTTGATTTCGGAGAACTTTTTTTTTTCAACCACGCTCTGTTACCTTGAAATAGAGTCGCAAATATTGTGATGGAATAACCTACTCGTATTTCAACGCAATTATTTCATATAAATTAAAGTTATTAATTAACTGAAATATAGTGATATTAATTGGGTATGGTTCAACAACAAATCGGAGAGAGGTTTATACATATAGATGGACTCCTAAATCGTATAAAGGTCCGAAGTAAAATAAAAATTAAATGAAAACGTCTGCCAAGTGGGCGTTGCACATAGCTTCCTATTATCCATAACCCGATTATATAGATGATCGTCCGTCTCCTCGGAATGTGGAATCCGATCCAGGATTTGACTCGGACGTCGTCGTCATCGTCAAACGAGTCAAACATAATTCGCAATGCCAAATTCATTCCGAAAACAATCACAAATCAATGCGCGGCCATATTGAATTTGTAGTTAATCTCGAACCCCCTGAGTTTAAACTCGTAAATCGCTCTGGTGAAAGACGTTCCTTGCTAAACGTGGATTATCTCTCGCCTCTTTTGGTTTAAACTCGTTTCGAATGTTTGGTGAAAGTACGCATTAGAGATTAATGTTTTGAGATTAGCAACGGTGCATCACATCATCTACAGGGTGTCCAAGTAACTACGCTCCCCCCACTTATTTTCTCTAATAGTGTAAGAAAAAAAATCGGATTAACGCTATTCTTCACAATTTTTTGCGTAGAATTCAAAAATGACAAAATTGAGCAATGAGCAATTGCGCAACCATGCGCAATCATTATCAACTTTGTTTTTGGTTTATTATTTTCAATAATAAGCCTTTGAAATCGAGCAAGAAAAAAAAATTTTAACCCCCCCTCAAAATTTGATGTTTTACGTTTCAAGGTACGTAGAATACGAAAATCGAATAAAAAAATTTCCGTCCGTCCGCCGTACGCCGTACGCGGCACTTTTCTTAGCAACACTGGACCGATTTGGTTCAAATTTGGTATGTAGGCTCCATTTGGGGTCTAGTTGTGCCGCGAAGCTTTTGGTTGATGTAGGTCACTTCTAAGGGGTGAAAATTAAGGGTTGAAATTTTCAAGAGTGCCCTAGCTCGGAAACTCTCGAAATAAAGGTATCGTTTTTTCACCAATTTTAAATAGTATTGAATTTTTAAAAAATTTTGAGACCACCCGGAGCTCTGTAGGACAAACCGTTCGGTCCCTACGAGTACTTGAAGGTTTTCCTTCGATAAAACAGAATCATGAGTGTGAATCGCAAAAGAGGTCTAATCTCCATTCAAATTTTATCAGACTAAAATGCGATCGCTGTTCATTTCTTCGATTTGTATACAGTTTTGCCTTCTGCGTAACCAGTAATCAAATTTCCATATGAAGCTTTCTATATTCCAATCGAGTGGGAAGCGTTTAGTTCTTTTTAATAAACTTGATTGTGAAGGTGTGAAGCCAGTATGGTGTGGTAGGTAGTACGTAGCTGGTAGGTAAAAAAAATGTTGGTGGGTAAAAAACGCTGCAAATCATTGCTCAAAGGCTTCTTCACTCTTCAGATCACTGATCAACTGAGAGAGCTCCGAAGCCATTTTCAATCCTATTGAATGGAAGTGCTCTTCCAGGCGTCTCCAGCATTCGAGGAGATCTTCTTCACTCTTCAGATCACTGATCAGCTGAGTGAGCTCCAAAGCCATTTTTACTCCTATTGAATGGAAGTGCTCTTCCAGGCGTCTCCAGCATTCGAGAAGATCTTCTTCACTCCTCAGATCACTGATCAGCTGAGTGAGCTCCGAAGCCATTTTCAATCCAATTGAATGGAAGTGCTCTTCCAGGCGTCTCCAGCATTCGAGGAGATCTTCTTCACTCTTCAGATCACTGATCAGCTGATTGAGCTCCGAAGCCATTTTCAATCCAATTGAACGCAGGAAGCTGAAATTTGAGAGGGAAGGTCAAGGGAGAATACAGATGGTGGTAGGTGCTATTGATGGAGAACCAGTGATCTATACAGAAAGGTGATCTATACAGAAAATAATAAACCTTTGAGCAATGATTTGCAGCGTTTTTTACATTTTATTAGGATGATTCATTAGCCTTCGTAAGAAAATCGATGATTTCCTCCACAAAAAGTGACTTTTTCGGCTGTAGATACGGTAAAATGAAATCAAATCAAGAAAGGGACACCACCACGCGATTCAGCGTAGAAAAACAGTGCTAAGTATTGTGCCGCACTTGAGGTCCACCTTCATCTCAACTTTGGCGCAATTTCTGAGTTGCGCATTTCTGAGCGCTCGATGTGCGGGCTGCGCGCGCCCAAAAAAAAAAAAGTTGACGTAAATTTGACGTAGAATCCGAATCTGCAATAAAAAATGGGGGTTCTCATTTGAAAAACGCTGCAAATTATTACACAATGGTTTATTATTTTTCTATAGATCACTCGTCTGCAAAGCTACCAACTATCCAACATAAAGAAAAACATCGATCGTATTTCGGTCAGCTATAATTTGAATGGAGATTAGGCCTCTTTTGCGATTCACACTCGTGTTTCTGATTTATCGTACGTCCAAACTTTAAATTCTCGTAGCGAGCGAACGGTTCGTCCTACAGAGCTCCGCGTGGTCTCCAAAAATTCTAAAAATTCTATAGAATCTTAAATTGAAGAAAAAATAATACCTTCATATCAAAATTTTTTGAGTTAGGGCGTTTTCAAAATTTCAAAATTCAAATTTGAACCCTTAGAAGTGACCTACATCAACCAAAATCTTCGGGGCACAACTAGACCCCAAATGGAGCTTACATACCAAATTTCATCAAAATCGGTCAATGCTAAGTGGCAAAAGTGCCGCGTACGGCGGACGGCGGACGGCGTACGGCGGACGGCGTACGGCGGACGGCGTACGGCGGACGGCGGACGGACGGCCAAATTTTTATTCGATTTTTGGATTCTACGTACCTTGAAACGTAAACCATCAAATTTTGAGGGGGTGTTAAAAAAAAAAATTTTCTTGGTCGATTCCAAAGGTTCATTATTGAAAATAATAAACCAAAACAAAGTTGATAATGATTGCGTATGGTTGCGCAATTGCGCATTGCCCAATTTTGTCATTTTGCTTCCTCACTACCGAAGGTAGGGAAGCTTTGTATTCGTGAAAGAAGTGAAAAAAAAAGTCCTCCAAAATCAAAATTTCCACTTGCTTTTTGCGTTTTAGAGCTTCCCAAACAATTTTGGTTCCGTGTCTGTCTGTCTGTCGGTCTGTCTGTCTGTCTGTCGGTCTGTCTGTCGGTCTGTCTGTGGTCAATCCTTGTCCCGGGCAAAACTATACTAACCTGTGGTCCGATTTTGATGAAATTTTCAGGGATTGTGCGGGTTAGGTCCTAGACGGTCCCCTACCAATTTCAGCACCTTCGGACCAATAGGAGCGAGTGCGCATGCGCAAACGTGAATTTCCTGGAACCTCGGTTTCTCGGTTTCTAATGAACCGATTTTGCTCAAATTTGGAGGTTAGTTAGGGACTAACTTCTAAGAGACACCCTATAAGTTTCAATCAAATTGGTCAAGCAATAGCCGCTGCGCATGCGCGAACTTTAAATTTATTGTAACAACCAAAACTCCGCAACTATGCAACCAATTTCGATGAAATTTTCAGGGATTGTGCGGGTTAGGTCGGTGGACCGCTAAATAAAGAATCATAATTTTTTCGCCAACTGATTCTATACGTCCATGTTACAATGAGTGAGGAAGCTATACTGCCCACCCAACTTGGCAGAGGTTTTTTTAATTCTACGCAAAAAATTGTGAAGAATAGCGTTAATCCGATTTTTTTTCTTACACTATTAGAGAAAATAAGTGGGGGGAGCGTAGTTACTTGGACACCCTGTATACTATCGGGTTATGGACGCGAGGAAGCCATGTGCCACACCCACTTGGCAGACTTTTTTTAATTCGCTAAAAGTGTGTGTGTATCGACAGTGTCACAATGTTACAAAAGCGGATTTCAGACATGACAAAATTGACATGATTTCTGACATTGCAGTATCTTTTTTTAAATTAAAATTCGTTATAAGTCCAAAATTCTGGTAGCCTTTGGAGTGTCCTCGTGACCTCCTCGTGTCTCGAACGGTATTGTTTACCGGTCTGCCATGTGGAGGTGGAGGTGGAGGTGGAGATGGAGGTGGAGGTGGAGGGTTTACGAGCGGAGGAAGCCAGTTGGAGGCGGGGAGGAGCAGTGGATGGAAGTGCGGACACTTCTATTCTAATCCGAGGCTGACGTAAACATCCTCGAAGGAAGTCGTCCGGGAGTTTGGAAGCAGAAGTGGAGGATGGGGGGGGGGGGGGGGTCGCAGACTCGCCAACGAGGAGAAAAAAAACGATTTGCCACGAAGGGAAAAGTCTACTTTTTTTGGGGGGTCGAAGTCTGGACGGAGGGGGGGGGGGGTTACGACCTAGAAAACTCGTCACTAAAGGGATAATATAAACCCACCAGGCGAATAAGCGAAGGACGAAATTCCCCCTCCACAACTCACCTTCCCCGCACTACCTCCAAATTCGTGTTTCCGGCCGATTATCCCGCCTTCTTCCAAGTTTCCCTCTCCGCCCACAACCGGCATCCTCAAACACTAATTCCGAGGAGCGGGCCGAGTCAAGAGTTCACACCATCAATCCAGGATGAACTGGAGGAGACCCTGCAGAAGTAGGCGGGAGCTTACGTTTCAGGGGAGTGTCGAAGAATCGGGAGTTGTGATGAGCGGAGGAGGAAGTTTCAGGGAAGACGACGGTTAAGATGGAGCGGGGGGGGGGGAGCGCTGTTTCCCGCCCGGGAAAACTTTCTCATCCAATTAGAGAAGTTATTAGCACTTCAAAGGAAATTGTCGAGAAGCCATTGAAGGGGGGGGTGAAGGGGCGGTGAAGAAGGGGGGGGGGGCGTCCTACTTGACCTTCAAACCAGCGATTATCTGAGAAAAACGCTGCAAATTATTACACAAAGGTTTATTATTTTTCCGTATAGATCACTCGTCTGCAAAGAACACGGCTTTGCCATTGTTACCACCAACCATCGAGTACAGTAAAAATAGGCTCAATAAGGGGATAAGATCGGAACTAATTCGTCTAAAGTTGAAACTTCGTGGAGATGTTCCTTTTGGCACCAAATTGTGCTAAAAAAAAAAAGTCTCTAGCGATTGGAGGGGTGGAAGGGGGTGGAATTTCGGAAAAAACCACGAAATTTTGGCCCTTTTATCACTTTTTGGCTTACAGCTCCATAACGGTGCATCTGCCAGAAAAATTTATTGTTACACAAATTAAAGATACCAATGAGCTACTTAAACATTAAAATTGGTTCGGCGTTTTAGCCACAATCGCTCGTCAAAGATCGGCGATTTTTAGGAACTTGGCTGAAAAGTGGCGTGTGCTCACGTTCAAACGCTTCTAACACAAAAACGCTGCAAATTAAAAACGTCTGCCAAGTGGGTGTGGCACATAGCTTCCTCGTATCCATAACCCGATTATATAGATGATCCGATGCATAGTAGTTGATCTCAAAACATCAGTCTCTAAATCTTCCACTACCCTCATAGGGGACCATCTGCACGCTAATCTGGACAGTCCTAGAAAATTTAATCAAATTCGGATGAAAAATGTAAATGTTATGGCTGTTACAAGGATTTTAAGTATGCGCATGCGCAGAGGCTTCTGTAAATTTTAAGGCCTTGATTTTCATTGGGGACCATCTACAACCTAATCCGTGTAATCCCTGAAAATGTCATCAAAATCGGGTAGAAAATGTGGAAGTTATGGCCGTTACAAAGAATTCACGTTTGCGCATGCGCAGTCGCTTCTATCAGTCCGAGGATCATGATTTTCATAGGGGACCGTCTACACACCAATCCGCACAATCCCTGAAAATTTCATTGAAATCGGACAATAACTTCGTATAGTTATGCGCGTTAAGGTGGGATTTCGCATGCAGCGGCTGCGGCCAGCGTACGCGTCTCCGAGACGCGGCGGCCAGCCGCCCACTACTCCTTCTGTGTATTTCAATGGAACCAATTTGACATGACCGCCAGCGGCCGCGGTCAGAAATTCGGGCCGCCGCGTCTCGGCGGCTCGACTGCTCGAGGGACCAGTCGAGACGCGCCCCTTCCGGCGGCTGTATATGCAAACCCGTTTCATTTCAAGTGAAATTCGGTACTGTACATTGTATTGTGTCAATCAATTGTGTCGGTATTGTACATCACGGAGGTGAAGACTGTAATTCACGCAAACCCGTTCATTTCAAGGGAAATTCTTGGTTGAAGTTGAGCCGGAAAAACAGTCGGAACTTCTCTTCATCGTTCTCGAGGTGCAACTGCACTAGTTTCGAGAAAAAGCCCTCCTCTTTTCTTTTTTTAAACATTGGACCTATTGGTCTTCTGATAGTACAATTAAAATCTTCCTCCTCTTCTTCATCCATTAATAAACACACCGCGAGTTTCCTTCTTGCCATCACGTTTCCGCTCCCGTTGAACCAAAAAAATAGACTGATGATCGACGGGACGCCGCGTTCCATCGCCGACATGCGAAACTACCCTCTCCCGCGGCCGGCCGCGGCCGCGGGCGGTCGGGCAGTTGGCCGCCGGCGGTCGCGTCTCCATGCGAAATCCCACCTTTACTAGGAATTCATGACAGACACACAGACAGACACACAGACACGGAACCAAAATTGTTCAGAAAGGTCTAAAACGCAAAACGCGAGTGAAAATTTTGATTTTGGAGAACTTTTTTTTTCGTCCTTGAAAAGTGAAAACAAAGCTTCCGCTACCTTGGTAGACTCGGAAGCAATTGTCACTGAATCAAAGTGGTACAACATCAAATTCTGCGATAGAATGGCTCCTATTATTTCTATTTCCCCGTTCCTTGAGAAGAGATACAAGCGAAAACCCCAATTAGTACAGTAAAAATAGGCTCAATAAGGGGATAAGATCGGAACTAATTCATCTAACGTTGAAACTTGGTGGAGATGTTCCTTTTGGCACCATATTGTACTAAAAAAAAGTCTCTAGCGATTGGAGGGGTGGAAGGGGGTGGAATTTCGGAAAAACCACGAAATTTTGGCCCTTTTTTCCCTTTTTGGCTTACAGCTCCATAACGGTGCATCTGACGGAAAAATTTATCAATGCACAAATTAAAGATCATTAAATTATGCGTCCAATGAGCTACTTAAACATTAAAATTGGTTCAGCGGTTTAGCCGCAATCGCTCGTCAAAGATCGGCGATTTTTAGGAACTTGGCTGAAAAGTGGCGTGTGCTCACGTTCAAACGCTTCTAACTCAAAAACTGCTGGTCCAAATTAAAATTGTCACTGAATATTGTGATATAGATTTTTATGTCATTTAAATAAACAAGTTCACAGCATTTTTTTAGAGTACACTATTTACCTATACTCTGAGGGCAAAGTATTACGTTTCGTACGATTTAACAACTGAAGTCTCGTTTGGCGAGTATTTTACCGATTTTATAATGGTTTCAATCGATTCCGCAAGAGAAAAGTTGAGTATTATATTTTGTTTTCCAACTGATGGAAGACTAGGAGTTTGAAATTCGTAGGTATACCTCCAAAATCAGCCATCAGCGGAACTTGACGCTATGACTACTTTGGGGTTTTCCCTTGTATCTCTTCTCAGGAACGGGAAAACAAACATAATAGGAGCCCATCTTTCGCAGAATTTGATGTTGTACCACTTTGATTCAGTGACAATTTTAATTTGGACCAGCAGTTTTTGAGTTAGAAGCGTTTGAACGTGAGCACACGCCACTTTTCAGCCAAGTTCCTAAAAATCGCCGATCTTTGACGAGCGATTGCGGCTAAACCGCTGAACCAATTTTAATGTTTAAGTAGCTCATTGGACGCATAATTTAATGATCTTTAATTTGTGCATTGATAAATTTTTCCGTGAGATGCACCGTTATGGAGCTGTAAGCCAAAAAGAGAAAAAAGGGCCAAAATTTCGTGGTTTTTCCGAAATTCCACCCCCTTCCACCCCTCCAATCGCTAGAGACTTTTTTTTAGTACAATATGATGCCAAAAGGAACATCTCCACCAAGTTTCAACGTTAGACGAATTAGTTCCGATCAAAAGTGCTATTTTTACTGCACTAAATGTAGTCATAGCGTAAAGTTCCGCTGATGAATGATTTTGGAGATATACGAACTTCAAACTTCTAATCATCTATATTCAGCTAGAGTTTTTGGAAGATTTCAGCATATTGCAGCCAGAAAACAAAATTATTACAATATTCAATTCGAATATTTCCATTATGAGTGTAAAATTCCTACTAATGTCATCCAGGTAGCAATTATATCATAAGAAGTGAAGTTACGCCTGGAAGCATGACCAATGCAGTAAAAATTAACTTTTCTGATTAGACTAAATAAATTCGTACAAGGTTGACACTTCGTATAAATGTTTCTTCGAGATGAAAATTGACCCTTGGACTGCCATTAGTCAGGATTCTTCCGTGACAACAGTGTGACAACACAGGCTGACAACTGTGTGAAGCATATTCAGGCAGCGCCTATATATGGTCTTGAAAGAAATTAATATTTTCGAACGAGATCAAGAGAGTGTGAAAAACCTGGTAGAAGATCGGAAAGACAATCCACTAAACTCCAAAAAAATAGAAGAAGATTTGGGAGTAAAAAACGCTGCAAATTATTACACAATGGTTTATTATTTTTCTATATTAATCACTCGTCTGCAAAGCCACCAACCATCCAACATGAAGAAAAACATTTCGGTCAGCTACAATTTGAACGGAGATTAGGCCTCTTTTGCTATTCACACTCGTGTTTCACATTCATCGTGAGTCCAACCCTTAAATTCTCGTATTGAGCGAACGGTTTGTCCTACAGGGCTCCGCGTGGTCTCAAAAATTCTAAAAATGCTATACTATCTTCAATTGATGGAAAAACTATACCTTTGTACGGCGGACGGACGGCAAAATTTTTATTCCATTTTTGGATTCTATGTACCTTGAAACGTAAACCAACAAATTTTGAGGGGGGTTAAAAAAATTGTTTTCTCGGTCGATTCCAAATTCCATTCGATTCCATTATTGAAAATAATAAACCAAAAAACCATTCGTGCAGAACAGATGAGAGAACTTTCAAAGTTTCCGTTCAAGAAAATGAAGCAATTGCAGTGACCTCAACACTTTCACGAGGACGTTTTGGAATTTTTTCAATGATATCCGTTGCGGAACATTTTAAAACGATTCCTGAAGAGTTTCAAAAACTCAGATGAATGATAAGTAATAATTAACGATTATTTGAAAACCCAAATAATTACGATTACTTGGAAACAATTTTTTGAAAATCGAAATAACTAACGACTATCTCAAAAAGATTATTTGAAATCAGAATAATAGGGAACTTGGCATGTACCCAAATTTTGATGATTTGTTGAAGGAAGGTGGTACGTACACACTGTATACGATTTATGGAAGTACTTCAGGAATCGTTTTAAAATATTCCAAAACGGGTTTCAGTGAGGAAAAAATCTAAAAGTCAAAAGTACATGCTAAAAATTTTGGGTCCATAACAATAGTTATATTTTCTTGAAAAATTCGCTAAAAGTACTCTCCTTGTCTCCACGGCTCGTGAGTAGTGACGATTCAATACTTTCGATATTTATTGATATCGATATTTTCGATATTTGTATTGATATTTTTCTTGCGATATTATCGAATATCGAAAGAAAAATATTGATATCGAAACAAAAAAAATATCGGTTTTGATGGATAATCCTTCTAATTTGAACTGGGATTGTGTTAGTAGATACCGATTTAGAAAACTAATCAAAAGCATATTCGATATCAGTGAAATCAATATTTTTCTTTCGATAATTTATCCTGATCACTGATATTGATTAAAAACGATGCAAAATCATATTCGATGTCAGTGAAATCAATATTTTCTTTCGATAATTTATCCTGATCACTGATATTGATTAAAAACGATGCAAAATCATATTCGATTTCAGTGAAATCAATATTTTCTTTCGATAATTTATCCTGATCACTGATATTGATTAAAAACGATGCAAAATCATATTCGATATCAGTGAAATCAATATTTTCTTTCGATAATTTATCCTGATCACTGATGTTGATTAAAAACGATGCAAAATCATATTCGATATCAGTGAAATCAATATTTTCTTTCGATAAATTATCCTGATCCCTGATATTGATTAAAAAAAAACGATGCAAACACATATTCGATATCAGTGAAACCAGTATTTTTCTTTCTATATAACTTATATTGATAGAAAAATGGTACAAAACTCATTCGATATCAGGAAAATCAGTATTTTTCTTTCAATATTCTATTGATATCACTGATATTGATTTAAAAAAACGATGCAAAAGCATATTCGATATCAGTGAAATCAGTATTTTTCTTTTGATATTCTATTGATATCACTGATATTAATTTAAAAAAAGATGCAAAACTTATTCGATATCAGGAAAATCAGTATTTTTCTTTCGATATTCTATCAATATCACTGATATTGATTTTTTTAAAAATGCGAAAACAATGTTTAATAATATTGAAAGAAAAAGATGTGATATTGTCACTGATATTGAATATTATTCAATGTCACATCTTTTCCTTTCGATATTCTATCGATATCACTGATATCGATATGTTTCTTCCGATATTTTATCGATATCGATACTGCCTTCCGATATTATTTTGATGTTGAATATCGCATCGAAAGGTACAGCGAATCGTCACTACTCGTGAGTATCCAACGAGTACCCAACGCTATCTATTTTGGAGCGAATGTCAGCGCCATCTCTTTGGTTGTCGGGGATTTGACACCCACGCCTCCTTAATTGGAAGACGATCCACGATTCCATTTGATACGAATAGATACGAGTACTTGCAGTCTGAAGGGACAGAGCCGAGAGGAGGATCTATACTGCCGTGCGAAGCCAGAAAGTCGTATCTTGACTTCACCCAACTTTCGGGAAAACGGCCTAATAGGTTTCGTGGAGATATAATTCGTTCGCGGGATTATTTTTCCTCCTTCTACCACAATTATAGGTTTTTCTTAAAAGAAATTAGTAGCCGAATCGATTTCTGGAGTCAAAATTAAACTTTTTTTGAGTGTAAACAGTCAAAAAACAATGATACGAGATTAAGCCCTCGTAAACCCGAAGTTACGACTATTCTGTTCATTTTAATTCTTGAAACATTAATTCATTTGAATTAACATTTTAATTCAAGAAACCATTTTACCTTGATTATTTTGTCATCCTACTTGACTCAAAGTCAATCGTATTTAATATCACTGTTCAGAGTGTAAGAAAAAACTACTGAATAAATAAAAATAAACGTTTATTCACTTAGAGTATAAACGTAAAGTCACCACTAAATGTTGAGTTTTCAGAGGCAAAAAGTCGTATCATGTCGATTTAATGCAAGAAGTCGTATCGTCGAAATAGGCAGATTCCCGTATCAATGTCAAGATACAAGTTTTCTTCTTCTGAATCGCTCTGATAGCTAGTTTCTTAGCAGAATCAAGTTAACACGCCTTAACGCGAAAGTCGGGAGGCTTGTTTGAGGCATTTCTAATAGAAATAGGTATCTCAAAAACTCCGAAAATCGATAGAAATCGACCCCCAAAACCCCTGTGTACCAAAAACTCAATTTGGTCAAATTTCCACGTTACGACTTTCTGTCTTAGCACGGCAGTATACAAGATAACAAACGAGGCAGCAACAAGTGGCACAACGACCAGAGAGATCATCAGGTTGACCCGCAAGGCAAACGCTTACATCGAATTAAAGGGTGAACAGAAAATTACTGCCAACCCTCACGTTCATGAGGGTCACCAGATTGCCGTCGAGCAACACTTTCCTCACACACACTATTGTGAAATATTACATGAAAGAGATTATTTATAAACTGTTTGTCCATCTATTTGTCTGGTTTCTCTTCCACTTTTTCATCAATCTTTTCAATCTTTCAATTCTGCCTGTTTGTCTCTCTTCTCTTCTCCCTGTGTGTCTATCTGCTCATCTCTAAATTTGTCTATAAGTTATTTATCTGTTCGTCGTCATCCTTTCTGCCTTTTTGCCTATCTGCTCTCCTGTGTTCTGTTCTCCCTGTTTGACTATGGCTTCCGAATCTACCAAGGTACATCGTTTTCAGTTTTCAAGGTTAAAAAAATGTATCCAATATCAAAGTTTCCACTCGCCTTTTTACGTTTTAGACTTTCCTGAACAACTTTTATTCCGTGTCTGTCGTGAAATCTGGGCAGATGGTAACGGACAAAACTATACGAAGTTATTGTCCGATTTTGATGAAATTTGCAGAGACTGTACGGGTTGGGGTGAAGATGGTCCCGGAGTGACAGTAGCCACTGCGCATGCGCAAACGTGAATTCCTTGTAAAAGCCATAATTTCTGCCTTTTCCATCCTGATTCGATAATATTTTCAGAGATTGTGCGGGTTGACGTGTAGACGGTCCCCTAAAAGAGTAGTGCAAGGTACTTAGAGATTGATTTTTTGGGATTATCTACAATTCATGGGATCATCAATGCTATCGGATTATGGATACGATAAAGCTATGTGCCACACACACTTGGCAGACGTTATCCTCTTCTGCCTGTTTGTTCGTCTGCCTTCCTGTCTTTTTTTTTTCTTTTTCCGTTGGAGGTCTTTTTGCGAGCTGATTTTCAGACTCCTTTCACTGCGACCAACAAGATCTATTGTGGAGTGCCTCCAGGTATATTAGCCTACTAAGAAGGGTTTACTGAAAACCCCTTCTTCCCACTTTTTAGCAAAGCAAAGAAGATCAGTGTAAGTCACCTTAGAAACGTCGTCAGGCACTAAGACATCACTTCCAAGGGTTGTAAATCTAGCTCGACTCAGTGCTTCACAGTAGCACATAACATGTTCGGCATCTTCCGTTTCCATATCACAGAAGTGGCAGATGTCCGTTGTTACTCGTAGTTTGCCTCTTCTTTAGGTGATATCGAAGTGGGCAGTGACCTGTTAACAGACCCACAAGTATTCTGACGTCCTTTTTAGGCATAGCTATGAGTTCGTTAGCCCGCTTCTTCGAGAACGTCAAGAATAGTTTTGCCTGTCTCAGACCTGGGAGGTTTTGCCAGTATCTTACTCGCTCGTTTTTTTTCCCAGTTTTTAACCACGTTTTGTAAACAACTTTTGGTGGTTCCCAAGATCGGTTCTGGTCCTATTGGCAGGGACTCTGAGCCTCTTTTAGCAAGGTTATCAGCAATTTCATTACCCTCATGACCGGGTATCCATAGAAGGGTAACCTGGTTGTTCTGGGCCACAGTTTTGAGGGTATTCAGGCATTCCCAGACCAGCTTCGAATTTATGGTGTATGAAGCAATGGCCTTCAAGGCAGCCTGAATGTCAGACAAAATGTATATTTTGGCTCTGTTGAGATGCTTGTTCAGCTTTTCTTCAGCACATAATTGAATTGCATGAACCTCTGCCTGAAAGATTGTGGCATTCGTCCCAAGAGACTTTACGAGGCTGGCCGAAGGGCCTTTAATGCCTATGCCAGATCTTCCACACATGACTGATCCATCTGTGTACCACACAAGAGAGCCCGGTGTAAAGTTGGGCATCCCCTTTTTCCACTGGTCTCTGTCATTGATGACTACCTTAATAGGGATTTCGAAATTTTGTTTTTCTATCATTAGATCAGTGATTGTCAGGGCCATTCCATGCTTTCCTGTCTGTTTGTCAGTCTTCTCTTCTGCCTGTTTGTCTATATGTTTGTTAATCTGTTCGTCCTTCTGTTAAGCTGTCCGAACCGTGCGCGCTTTGCGCAAATTTCAAATAGCCAGACCAACTTCGATCGTAACTGATCATCATCAAAATTTGTACATGACCGCAGTGTGCTCGCTGGAAGGGAAAGGGGTATGTAAGAACAATGTGCGCACCAGCGCGCAGGTGAGCTTAACTTTCAAACGGCTGGGCCGATTTTCATAGGAATTTTAGCGTCGTGCACATTACAATACTTAGAATCAAATTTCACCAGTTCGTTGCCCAGGGAATACAATTTATTTTATTTACTTCCATTTATTGGAACCTACCATGAAATGATTACTTCCCCTCAGCTCATCCAAATTTCACAAAAGTCGGTAACTTTATGCCGTTTGCCTATAGCAAGCGAGACCGGAATCCCGTATAACCGCTAAACACTAACATTTGAATGACCGAGCAAAACGAGCAGACTCGCTGGTATAGATGAGATCAACCAAAACTAGAAAAAGTAGTTGGATAATTTCTAATAAAGTCGTGATTTGTATTTTCTTCAATTTAAGCGATGTATCTCATAGGTTTGATGGAAATTAACGATATTACCTTAGCACCTCACCTGTACAAGAAATTAACGATATTACCGTAGCACCTCACCTGTACAACGCATGGCCAGCATTGCGAAATATCACTACGAAAATAACACTTGATTCTCTTCACCAAGAGGTTGCTTGAGTGATGAAAGTAGTGCTCAAGTCTCCCAAAAGATGATTCTATTCAACTTGTTATTATGTATAGCAGCGAGACCTGAATCCCCTATAACCGTTAGCGTAGTTATTTGCACTTGGACAACGATTCTATAGGAATAGAACGTTCAATAATGATGCCAATAAAAGTTCAGTTTTTTATCATTTGATCTAGCTACTCAGTACATCAGTTATTACAATACGAATGTTTATTCTAATTAATTATTCTAATTCTAATTATTCTAATCAATAATGGGGATGAAATTTAATTAAATAAGTTATAACTACGACTGATAACATTTTTATTATCAATATCATCAATCACAATTAGAACTTATATTTTCCGGCAAGGATGTGTGCCTCAAGGATTCGCACACAAGCGTCGAATAATTTTTTTATCTACGTGGAAACCTGAGTTATGTGTCAGAAAATTCATCTTTCCATGTTTCCTTGCTTGGAGGGCACGAATATAATGAAATAGGTGGTAATCAACATCAGTAAACATCGTGTGGCCGTGAAAGGCGTCGTGTGGCGATATCGATAAATTAATTAACGCAGGATGTAGAGGAAGAATTGAGCCAGCGAGGTCAGTCGACGATGGGCAGAACCTGCATTCATCATGTCGCACAACCAATCTTGACCATTGTGGTTATGACATCCCGCACGAGCACAACGCTGAGCCTGTTATTCCCAAAATTGAATGCAAAACCTTGTGCTGTACGTACTCGTAGACGAGATATAAATGTTTTGTTTTATCTCGTAGTTGAAAATCTTGTTGTGTGTAAAAAGTGTCTGACAGACACGAGGAAAATTTCAGTAGTATGTTGACAGCAGTGAGTATCTAGAATATCCCAGGCGCTCAACCGTAGCGTTTACCTTCAGCTCTGATCTAACCACCACGGAGAGTACTTTGTTTTTGAAAACCAACGTGTCCCTAAGACACTTTATACACTGTCAGTTGAGCAAACCTCCGTGTCCCTTAGATACTCAGATACTTAGATACTTAGATACTCAGGCAACCAAAAGACGTAGGTACGTTTTCGGGCATAAACTTGTGTCCTCTGCCCAGGCCTCAATTTACTACCGATTTGCGAAATTCTTTTTTGTTCAAATGATTTTAGAGTTCCACATTATTTCACCAGGGTATCGAAATTAGCAAGGGATGGTGGCGAGGGGGGGTGGGGGTAACATTCATGAAAAATATGATTTTTCAATATTTTGGTTCCTTTGTAGCTTACTAATTGTACCCAAGCTTTGAGATTGAGAGGACATCCGGGACACACCAAACGTGGGAGACCCGGGTTCGCTTCCAGGCCGTGACATCAATTTTTTTTCTGATTTAATAAATTACGTGTTTATACAGGGTGTTTCACGAAAAGGTTACACCCCCCTTCATTTTCGCAAACTACAGAGTAAAAAATTGCGACCAACCCAATTCTTCATGATTTTTCGTGAGGATCTCGGAAAAAATACATTTGCGCAAAAAAGTTGCGCGCAATTGACACTAATTTATTGTATTTCATTTTTTCAAATAGAACCCCTCCTTTTTCATTACAGATTCGGATTCTACGTCAAATTTCATGAAAAATTCATACCCGAATCGATTCATTTAATTGCGCGCAACCTGGCTATTTTGAACGCTCTAAGTTGCGCAACTCCACAATTGCGCAAAAATTAGGTTTTGGAGTACCCTTAGTGTAGCACATGTTTTTTCATTATTTTTTGACGCTGAATCACAGGGTGTCATCCGTTTTGAGGAAACCCAAGATTTCAAGAGGAAAAATTAACATTTCTTTCACGAAAACATCAGTTTTGTGGTCGAAATCATGTTTATTTTTTATTTTCTCACCTCCTTTCGAACCACGGGCTTGGGGCCGTCTACGGTGGAGTTGAAAATAAAAACTGGCAGCACGATCATGCTTGAACTGAATAAAATTGCCTGGAAACTCATAACGATTTAAAAAGAGCGATTTTTTCACTAAAAACAACCGAATTTTTGGCCGCCATTTAGAAAACTTCCAGTCAAATTAAAAAACGGATGACACAATGTGATTTAGCGTAAAAAAATGATGAAAAAACATGTGCCACACTTGGGGTTCTCCAAAACCTAATTGTTGTGCAATTGTGGAGTTGCGCAACTTAAAGCGTTCAAAAAGCCAGGTTGCGCGCAATAAAAAAAATTGGTTCGAGTATGAATTTTTCATGAATTTTGACGTAGGATCCGAATCTGTGATAAAAAAAGGGGGGGTTCTATTTGAAAAAACGCAGCAAATTATTACACAATGGGTTACTATTTTTCTATATAGATCATTCGTCTGCAAAGCCACCAACCATCCATCATGAAGAAAAACATCGATCGCGTTTCGGTCAGCTTTAATTTGAACGGAGATTAGGCCTCTTTTTTCGATTCACACTCGTGTTTCTGATTTATCGTACGTTCAAACTTCAAATTCTCGTAGTGAGCGAACGGTTTGTCCTACAGAGCTCCGGGTGGTCTCAAGAAATTCTAAAAATTCTATAGAATTTTAAATTGAAGGAAAAACAATACCTTTATATCAAAATTTTTTGAGTTAGGGCGTTTTCAAAATTTCAAAATTGATTTTGGAACCCTTAGAAGTGACCTACCTCAACCAAAATCTTCGGGGCACAACCAGACCCCAGAAGGAGCCTACATTCCAAATTTCATCAAAATCGGTCAATGCTAAGTGGCAAAAGTGCCGCGTACGGCGGACGGCGGACGGACGGCCAAATTTTTATTCGATTTTGGTTTATTATTTTCAATAATAAACCTTTGGAATCGACCAAGAAAAAAAAAATTTTAACACCCCCTCAAAATTTGATGGTTTACGTTTCAAGGTACGTAGAATCCAAAAATCGAATAAAAATTTGGTCGTCCGTCCGCCGTACGCCGTACGCGGCACTTTTGCCACTTAGCATTGACCGATTTTGATGAAATTTGGTATGTAGGCTCCATTTGGGGTCTAGTTGTGCCCCGAAGCTTTTGGTTGATGTAGGTCACTTCTAAGGGTTCCAAAATCAATTTTGAAATTTTGAAAACGCCCTAACTCAAAAAATTTTGATATAAAGGTATTGTTTTTCCTTCAATTTAAAATTCTATAGAATTTTTAGAATTTCTTGAGACCACCCGGAGCTCTGTAGGACAAACCGTTCGCTCCCTACGAAAATTTAAGGGTTTAAATTGAAATATATATATATAAATCAAAACACGAGTGTGAATCGCAAAAGAGGCCTAATCTCCGTTCAAATCAGAGCTGACCGAAATGCAATCGATGGTTGGTGATTTGGATTTTTTTGATTTTTTTTTTTTTTTTTTTTTCATATTGGATGGTTGGTGATTTTGTAGACGAGTGATCTATATAGAAAAAATAATAAACCATTGTGTAATAATTTGCAGCGTTTTTGGATTCTACGTACCTTGAAACGTAAACCATCAAATTTTGAGGGGGTGTTAAAATTTTTTTTTCTTGGTCGATTCCAATGGTTCTTTATTGAAAATAATAAACCAAAATGAAGTTAGTGTCAATTGCGCACGATTGCGCGCAACTTTTTTGCGCAAAAGTATTTTTCCTGAGATGTTCACAAAAAAGTCATGGGATTTTTAGAGTGTAAAATCGTGGGTTTTTGAGTGTTTCACCTGTAATTCGGATGGAACTTCTGCGGACCAAATGTCCTTACTTGGTTCCAAAGGTTCTTTATTGAAAACACTCACAATAAACCAAAATCGGTAGTTTTGTTAACGGGGGTGTGTCAAGAGGAATTAGTAGGCGCTTGCCTTCTTAGCTAATAATTAACATGTGTGCTAACACTTTGATGATAGTCTGAAACGAGATAGCAGCTGAAAAAGTACCTTTTCATTAGGATGTCGATCACGAGTGTATCGGTAAATGAGAGCAACTTTTTGAGGGGCCATTCGAAATTAATCTGAAACAGTATTTTTTCGAAAGACCTTCCCTTCGGTTTTCCAATTCAATTCGACTAATATGTTAAAAGCAAAAAACGGTTGGGGGTGGTGGAATGGAGTGAGGTATGGAAAGGCCCGTCGAAACTGGGGACGGGTTCCAGTTTTGATTGGTGAAACGGGACTTGAAATTATAGAGCTCACAACTTACAGGCGAGAGAGACCTCTTTGTCAGTCAACCAGCAATCGACATTTAAAAGAGCCAAACAAAACAGAAGGCTCAATTGAAACATCGGGAAATTGGGAACCCTTTACTGATAAGAGCAAACCCAAAACATTCTTCAGGTCTCGAAGATGTTCCAGTCACACATCATTGGTTAGTGGCGAATTTTCCAACAACCATTTTCTGTCTTTTTCGATACGTTGATAGTTTTTGAACTCTGAGAAAATTAATAGACCTGCTTCCAACCATCAAGAGCTCCAAAATATGGTTTATTATTCAACCCATATTTCATGCGCATAAAATTGAAGGTAGAGAATTAACTGAGTCTTATCAGAAGTAATGAAACAGCGGTGGATACCAACCGCCGAGGTCGACACGCACATGATTCAACTGTTTTTAATAATTGATTTTCAACTGACTACCGTTCCAACGAGTCGGACTCGCTCGAGTTCCTAACACACTAGGCAAATTTGTGAGAACTAAAAGGGTAAGTAACGACTATCAAGGGTGGGTGAGCTGTCCATAGGAAACTGGTCCAAGAAAAGCAGTTAATCAGATTGGAATAGTTTCCAATGAAGCTGTTAAGGTCCGAAGTAAAGCATTCATGACAGTATTGGAGTAGCAAACGGAAAGATTTTAGTGAAATGTACAGCCGGAGCTGACTGGAATAATATGAATCCTTGAAAATGTCATTAAAACGCTGCAAATTATTACACAACGGTTTATTATTTTTATATAGATCACTCGTCTACAAAATCACCAACCATCCAATATGAAGAGAAAAATTAAAAAAAAATAAATAAAAAATAAATAAAAAAAATTAATTAAAAAAAAAAATCAAAATCACCAACCATCGATCGCATTTCGGTCAGCTCTAATTTGAACGGAGATTAGGCCTCTTTTGCGATTCACACTCGTGTTTTGATTTATATATATATATTTCAATATAAACCCTTAAATTTTCGTAGGGAGCGAACGGTTTGTCCTACAGAGCTCCGCGTGGTCTCAAAAATTTTTAAAAATTCTATAGAATCTTAATTTGAAGGAAAAACAATACCTTTATATCAAAATTTTTTGAGTTAGGGCGTTTTCAAAATTTCAAAATTGATTTTGGAACCCTTAGGAGTGACCTACATGAACCCAAAGCTTCGGGGCACAACTAGACCCCAAATGGAGCCTACATACCAAATTTCATCAAAATCGGTCAATGCTAGTGGCAAAAGTGCCGCGTACGGCGTACGGCAGACGGCGTACGGCGGACGGACGGCCAAATTTTTATTCGATTTTTGGATTCTACGTACCTTGAAACGTAAACCATCAAATTTTGAGGGGGTGTTAAAATTTTTTTTTCTTGGTCGATTCCAAAGGTTCATTATTGAAAATAATAAACCAAAAAACACCCAACCGCCAGTAACATGAATTTCAGGTATGCGCATGATATGATATTCAGGAGCAAGAACCTCAAACCCGTATCACCCTACAAACCCGAGCTGTATCAGGCCATTAGATCTTGAGAAATCCGATTTTCTGGAAAATTACGTTTACGTAGAAAACGATGAAATTCAAATGGATGACTTAGGGGGTAAATTCCATACATTTATTAAAAATTGGACTCAAGCTTTTTATTGTTGCTTTGTGAATGACGACATTCCGGCACAGCATCGACATTTAATATGTTCAATAACGTTTCTCCTAAATTCTTGGGGAGACCAAACTTCACAAAGGAATGCGTTAAATAATGAAAAGGAGATTTTTGACCTTTTAGATTTCCAGTTGTGTTCCCTGAAACCATACTCTTCCCAGCAACTTCTGTGCATCATCAACGGAATTCCGTTAATGAGAGTGCCATGAATGGAACTGCTCAAATTATATTGATTAATAGGTCCTAGGTACCCATCGAAAACAGATGACATCCACTTTCATTTTGCTTCCGAGTCTACAAAGGAAGCGAAAGCTTTTTTCACTTTTCAAGGTTAAAAAAAAAGTTTTACAAAATCAAAATTTCCGCTCGCGTTTTACGTTTCAGACCTTCCTGAACAAATTTGGTTCCATGTCTGCCTGTCATGAAATCCTTGCCACAGCCATAACTTCTTCATTTCTCATCCGATTTCGATGTATAATTTTCAGGGATTGTGCGGGTTGGCGTGTAGATGGTCCCCTATGAAAATCCTCACCCCCAGACTGATAGTAGCTGCTGCGCATGCGCAAACGTGAATTCCTTGCAACAGCCATAATTTCTATAATTTCCATCTGATTTCGATGAAATTTTCAGGGATTATGCAGATTGGCGTTTAGATGGTCCCCTATGAAAATCGTGGCCCCCAAATTGAATATATTTTATGCGCATGCGTAAACGTGGAATCCTTGTAACATAAATAAATAAAACACTTCTACATTTCCAACAATGTATAGTCCCCTAAGAGGGTAGTGCAAGGTATTTAGAGATTGTTGTTTTGAGATTAACTACTATGCATCGGATCATCTATACAATCGGGTTATGAATACGAGGAAGCTGTGTGCCACACCCACTTGGCAGATTTTTTTTTAAACAAATTTTTAGAAAACTGGACTGAGAATACTTACTTTACCAATTTTCGAAACTAGAAGTGGTGACATGAGAAGGTGCATCACCTTCGATTTTATAACATCTTTGAGCGACAACAAAAATTTATTTTTATCATTTTTGTGACGCGCTTTTCATACCTATTGGTGGATTGAGAAATAATTTCGATTGTTATTTCCTTGTTTTTGCTTTACTCTTCTATATACAGTCATTTTCCCAAAAGTTTTTGAGTTTGAAATTAATATCCAAATATTTCTCATTCGTATATTTTTTCTAATTTTTCTGATTCTCGTAATGACCCTTTTCCTCCCTTTGTAATGTTTTGATGGTATGAGCTGAAATTATAATTACGTCCGGTAGTCTTGAAACAAACGAGCTCCTGTCTTTCATTTGTTAAAATAAATTAGAGAATATTCTTTATTTCTGTTATTTTTGGCAACCCCACAAGTTACACATTCCCGTTTTATAATGTTCTTTTTTCAATAGTTACTATTACCTTCACCAGAATATGCTCAATATTTTCTGTATAAATTATCGGGTCTAAGAATTTAAAATAACTGAATAATACGACAGTATCAATAAGAAATATGTTAGTAATTTATCGAATGAGAACCAAAATTGATCAGGAAGCTCATAAGTTTAGAATGGGAGAGGAGTATTCCGAATTTTGAGGTCACAAATTTGTTCAACCTATTTGAAACTTTCTAACCCCCACAACAAAGTGATTGGAAATTTTACCTATGAAACTCACCTAAGATGTTGAAATGATTTAGCTGTTCTTCTGAAGGGGTCGTGGTTCACTGTGACCATTTTGAGATTAATTTCTTCAACCATTGCAATCCCAATGCCACCCAGTAGATCCAAACTCTTCTAAGAAGTGAGGCTTAGTAGGTTGGCCAAAGCTTCCACTTGAACAAGAGTAGGTAGGTATGTATCTTCTGGGAACGCCTTTAACGACTCGAACTCCCAATCAGAGTTGTTGGAACTCGCTCCGTCGAAGATTTTCAAAGTCACACATTCCAGCAAGTGCTCTGAGATCATGGGATGTATTCTTTCATTTTGCCCAAGAAGTTCAGATAGCAACCTGGCGTTCCTCACCACTCAACAGATGTTGCTTCGGAAAAAGCTGACTTTACGACGCTTACCTCCGGTAGTGGGGAGGTATTTATACGGGCAATTTTCCATCACATACCTGTAGCTTATTGTGACATTTCCACTTAACCCCCTGATTGTTATGAACGAGGATGCGAGCAAGTCTTTCACTCCAGTATTGAATAACGAAGGAGAAGCGCTCGTTTCGCGAACTGGTCGTTAGTCATGAAATTTGAAATCCATCAAAGGCCCCACGTTAGTCAAAGTCGGAAGAGAAGGCGAAAAAAGGGGGGAAAAAATCTGAGCTTGAATCAACAAGAGGGTTTCCTCGCCTTTGTTCAAAGGCACGGGCGGTAAACAATTTAATTTCGTGAGCATTCCGCCTTTTGGGCCTGATGGTGATGGCGGGGGGTATCCAATAATGAGATGGACTTCCGAATAAAAAAAAGAGGAGGAAAAAACTCATTGGGGTACGGGGGTCATTCCTTAGGCGTCACGCTCTGAATATCATTCACTGCTACGTTGCCGATTTCAACGGAGTTCACCGTATTCGGAATGAGACACCAAAAGGATCGAACCGGACATTGAAAAATACCACTTGTACTACAAATAAGGAGGCCGAGTCAGGAAGAATGACTTGGTTAGCAAATTTCATTAAACCTATCATGAGCATTTTCCGGAAGAATATTGTATATACAGGGTGTCACCCTTACGGGCGCACCACCGGGCAGGGTTCGATTCTACTACTAATTTGCAACAAAAAATGTCTCTAAGCAATTTTGTTTTAGAGGCTTCGTTTTCGACTTATTTCACATTTAAGATTTTTTTCGTGTTTTCGACCTTACATCATTAAAATGGCTATAACTCCATTAATTGATGGAGTAAATTCAAATTTGATTATATTATTGGAAAGAGCGTCAAATTTCCTATCTCCCTGATTGGGTTTTAAAAAATTTCAAATGAAACGAACGGGTGTAAAATAAACCAACGGTAAAAAATTGGGAAAGTTTCGAAAAATTTCACTTTTTTCAATGTTTGTTTCTCGAAACGTCGTGAACGGTAATTTCCATGCTGTAGGCCTAAAAGTTGCATGTGAATCCCAGCTTTCTAACGGCGTAGTCATTTTTTTAAAACACCACTTATTCAGTTAGAAAACGACGTTTTTAGGGCAGAAAACGTTCATTTTCGGGTGTAAATCGGCGTTTTTCACCGGAAATGCTTTCCAACTTAATAAATCATTTGACATGAAATTTTGCGTACTTTTTGACGCTGAATCGAATGGTAACACTTTCCGATCTCCTCGACAAACAAATAGTACTTTTTAAGCCCTTTCTCGGTTGAACAGGGTACAACAACTGAGTCCTCGACTCCCAATTTGTTATCTATCGAAAAGATAAAGCTTTCCGCAAATGATCTGGACGATATTTTCAAGACAGAGGGCAAAAATTAGGTAAGTCAACAAAGTGGAAGGAGTGCGAGTCATTAATCACCCAGACCTCCCTTAATGACAATTTTGGATAAAACGATTAACGAGATTGAGCCCTTCGCCCAACGGAAAGGGCTTGAAAAGTACTATTTGTTTTTCGAGGAGATCGGAAAGTGATTCAGCGTCAAAATTACGTGAAATTTCATGTCAAATGATTTATTAAGTTGAAAAGCATTTCTGGTGAAAAACGCCGATTTACACCCCAAAATGATCGTTTTCTGCCCTAAAAACGTCATTTTCTAACTGAATAAGTGGTGTTTTTAAAAAATGACTACACCGTTAGAAATCTGGGATTCACATGCAACTTTTAGGCCTACAGCATGGAAATTTCCGTTCACGTCGTTTCGAGAAACAAACTTTGAAAAAAGTGAAAATTTTCGAAACTTTACTAATTTTTTACTTTTGGTTTATTTTACACCCGTTCGTTTCATTTGAAATTTTCTTAAAACCCCATCAGGGAGATAGGAAATTTGACGCTCTTTCCAATGATATAATAAAATTTGAATTTACTCTATCAATTAAGGGAGTTATAGCAATTTTAGTGATGTAAGGTCGAAAACACGAAAAAAATCTTAAATGTGAAATAAGTCGAAAACGAAGCCTCTAAAACAAAATTGCTAAGAGACATTTTTTGTTGCAAATTAGTAGTAGAATCGAACCCTGCCCGGTGGTGCGCCCGTAAGGGTGACACCCTGTATAATGATGTATTCTTGTGAGAAATTTGGTCTTCATTCTGATGAAACCGAAACTGGTCTTAGAGGTTAATTAGTGGATATCATTACATGTAGAGTTCACCTACCTTACATGCGCAAATTTGAGCCTCAGTGAATTTTACGTTGTAATATGTATTTATACGAACTAAGTAAATACATTTTTGGACTTGATTAAGATTGAAACCTACCAACATATATTTAAGAAATGAAAAGTCTTTTTAAAAATAATTTTTTAAAAAATTGTTGGAAAAATATTTGGTCTACCCTTGTCGCTTAGTTGAGCAAATATGATGAACTTTGTTTGAGGTGACATACGTTTCCAGTTGTCCGTTGAATAATCATCACATCGACGATTCTTGAAAAAATAATTTTCGGCCAATCAAAATACATTCTTTATCAACTTAGCGGAGGAGTATAGGAAAGTAAAAATGACCAATATTTACCTAAACCCGAAAACATGTATTTCGATACCTTAAAGCACGAAGGCGCTAAGTCAAAAAACGCTGCAAATTATTACACAATGGTTTATTATTTTTAATTTTCTATATAGATCACTCGTCTGCAAAGCCACCAACCATCCAACATGAAGAAAAATATCGATCGCATTTCGGTCAGCTTTAATTTGAACGGAGATTAGGCCTCTTTTGCGATTCACAGTCGTGTTTCTGATTTATCGTACGTCCAAACTTTAAATTCTCGTAGTGAGCGAACGGTTTGTCCTACAGAGCTCCGGGTGGTCTCAAAAAATTCTAAAAATTCTATAGAATCTTAAATTGAAGGAAAAACAATACCTTTATATCAAACTTTTTTGAGTTAGGGCGTTTTGAAAATTTCAAAATTGATTTTGGAACCCTTAGAAGTGACCTACATCAACCAAAATCTTCGGGGCACAACTAGACCCCAAATGGAGCCTACATACCAAATTTCATCAAAATCGGTCAATGCTAAGTGGCAAAAGTGCCGCGTACGGCGGACGGCGTACAGCGGACGGACGGCCAAGTTTTTATTCGATTTTTGGATTCTACGTACCTTGAAACGTAAACCATCAAATTTTGAGGGGGTGTTGAAATTTTTTTTTCTTGGTCGATTCCAAAGGTTCATTATTGAAAATAATAAACCGAAACGGAGTTTTGAGAAAAATGCTAAAGAAATTATCACCAGTGCACAATTCCTAAAATAATGGCTTATTTCACTAAACAATTCAATTTCGTCTATAAATTTTCAAGCTATAATCATCAAGAAGGTGATTAACAATTTTGTTTTAAAAAAAATGAAAATGTGGAAGATGTATGGACATAGCGCCTTTGTGCTTTAAGGTATCGATGTTCTATCTGCATGTTGGTGGTTTCAATTCGATAGTCCGAAAAAGTTTCCCAGCAACATTAGATGTGGTTTCCCAGAGGCTGCGTACACAAAATAACTTCTCCTCAACACTAAAGGCCATTGAAGAAAATCATGGTATTTACCTTGACCCACGCGAACTTCCACGTGTTGAGCGAGCTCCATTCGCTCCGCAGGGCAGACAGTAGGATGAACATAACCAAGGAGATAAAAAAGTACAGTCAACTCCATCCGAACAAAGAATGACTGCTCAGGAAACACTGGATGAATGGTACCCTGCCCTCCTGTGGCTCCGAGTATATATACAGATGGATCAGCTAAGGATGCTACCCGGAATGCTGGGGCAGAAGTTCATTCAACTGCCTTCCAAATAAGAGCGCCTGTTGGAGTGATTGCTGCAAATTTTAATGGTGATGTCAAAGCTATTCAGCTGACATTGGAAGAGTGTGTGAAGCTTGACAGGCCTCCCAATATAGTTATCCTGGTTGACTCATAGGCAGCAATTACTGCGGTATCGGGTATTGGTCTAGTAGGTAACTCTGGTGCTATTCGGTAATGCAGAGTATGAGCCTAATACTCTGCTAAATAAAGGCATTCGGCTTGTTTTCCAGTGGGTGCCAACCCACTGTGGAATACATGGAAACGAAATGGCAGAACAGCTCTCAAAAGATGACAGATGACCCAGACAAGTATACCTCTGACCCATTATTCAGCAAGACGGATGCTAGAAACAGTTACAATGAGACACGTGGATGACGCCCGGGAGAAGAAATGGGAACCCTTGATAAGCAAACCTGGGCGAGATCTTCCTCGTAGGGTTGGAGTGACCTGCTTCTGCCTCCACGCAGGACACGACTGTATGGGCGAGAAGGGGTTTCAAATATGTTAGCTTTGTGGGACAGGAGAAATGAACGGGTACCACTTAGAGCTTCATGATGATAGAACATCCTTTGTTGATTAATGTAGTTACCACCGTACTGCAAAATTATTTTGGGCTGCCAGATGTTGATGGCTGAAATCGCCTCATCGCATCGACACAACGTAATTGAAAAACGTCTGCCAAATGGGTGTGGCACACAGCTTCGTATCCATAACTCGATTGTAGTAGTTGCTTAGTAGTTAATCTCGAAACATCAATCTCTAAGTTCCTTGCACTACCCTCATAGGGGACCATCTACACGTCAACCCGCACAATCTCGGAATACTTCTTCGGATGTCAAATGTACAAGTTATGACTCTTACAAGGAATTTACGTTTGCGCCTGCGCACTGGCTACTATCAGTTCCGGGCGATGATTTTCATAGGAGAACATCTACAACCCAATCCGTATAATCCCTGAAAATTTCGACAATATCGGATGGAAAATATGGAAGTTATGGCTGTGGCAAGGATTTCATGTTTGCGCATGCGCTGCAGCTACTCAGTCCGGGGGTGATAAGTTTCATAGGGAACTATCTACAAGTCAACCCGCACAATCCCTGAAAATTTCATCGAAATCGGACAATAACTTCTTACAGTTTTGCCTTTTACAAGTATTTTATGACAGACACGGCACCAAGATTGTTCAGGAAGGCCTGAAACGTAAAACGCGAGTGGAAATTCTGATTTTGAAATTTTTTTTGTCAACCTTGATAAGTGAAAACAAAGCTTCCGTTCCCTTGGTACACTCCTTACTGCATGACAATATTTATAATTAATATACTTTCATCGGATGAGACACGTCAACATGAACAAGAGAGAGATTGATTTGATAACGATTTATGTAAAAATCTGGCAAGATTTGGTCGTACACGACCACTCTTACATCTAACCAGATATAGAGAGAGAAAGTGAAAGAGATAGAATGAGAGAGAGAGAGAGAGAGAGAGAGAGAGAGAGAGAGAGAGAGAGAGAGAGAGAGAGAGACGAGAGTTGGATTGACAGTGTGGATAAGCGAAATAAAGTCAATTAAACTCGTTTTTCGAACACCGGGAAATGTGTGAGTGGCGTCTGGATTGTTCTTCTTGCATTTTCTTTATTTTACGCTCCACCCCTCGTTTCTCTTCGATTCATTCCCTCCCTGTGGACAGTATTGTTTCCCTTCCCAGCATTCTCTCACGACCTTAGCCAGGATTTCATCGGAATACGGTGGTACACACTATTTTCTCGCCTGTTATTCAAGCTTCCACTCTTTTCGATACGCCGCACCCACGGATTGGAAATCCTCAGACTTCTATCAAAAACTCCATTCTATATTTCGATAAGCATATTTATCTATGGATCTGATAGTACAGGGTATGTATCATGCGAATGAAACCCTCGAGTTCCAACACTCATTGATACTGTTGGAGCATAATTATTACTGAGTGAACCTTGGGAATCAGAAAAAATGTACGAGGACCTTTGACAATATGGATGAAGGAGAAATCATGGAACAGAAGAGACTATCAATTGCGAAGTCACGATTCAACCTCTGTTCTCATGCAAGTTTTAGGTTTTTCATTTCTGGAGGAACCCAATTTATTTTTTCATCATTAATAAATTAATGGACCATCCTTCTCAGCCTCTCTTCTGCCCAGAGCAATCGGGACATAATTCATCGCTTACAGAATAATGTACTTTGATGCTGCGATGCTGTGATCTTCTCATGCATACAGATACTTTCGAAATGACTGACTTCACTACGAGCTGAAGATTGAATCCGTCGATGAGATCATTTGCAGCCAAGCTATAATCACCTTTTGAGGCTCCAAGATCATGTAAATGAGGATGTCGTCCAGCTTCTCAACACAGATGATCTGCTTAGAAGACTTGAGAGAACCATGCCACACGGTCTAATTCACTTAGTGTGACCATCAAGTCACAAGAAGTGCAAATGTCAGTCCAATAAGAACTAAGTGAAGTATCTTAGTTTTCTTAACGTACACCAACTATGTATCAGAAAGATGTTGCTTACAAGTTGTAACTTGGTGCAACAAAACAAGTTTAAAAAATCCTTCTCATTACTCTCAATGAGTTTTAAAAAAGGCGAACGGTATTCGCCTTTTTTTTCAAGAGGAATTCAAATTTCACATTTTCGCGAACCAATCGAGCCGTCTGACGATAGGAGTGAGAATTTTCCCGTCCAAATAATTTCAAATGTATAATAAAATGGGGGCGAGAAAAAGTGATACTTCAATTCCTCGTACAACATTATGGGAGACACATTTTTTAAATCCTTTTCATGGCGAAAATGGGAACAGTGGTCCATTCATTAGGAAACACACAGAACACACACAGAAAAATCATCTATTGGGTAAGACCCAGTATGGACAATTTGGGCACAATTTGTCATCGATAATTTCAATCGTGTTCGAAGTCTACCAAATGACATAGAATCGATACGTACTCTATCTGTTCCTGTTGTCTGCACGTTTTCAGATAACACCTAGACTCACTCTTGACGAGGAATCTTGCTTCATTACCCTTCTTCTTTTCAAATCGGTAATGACCTTCCCAGGATCTCAACTGATTTATTGCCTCCGACAGTCCAAGCATTAGCAGTCCCCTGTGAGCCTCCAACTTTGTCCCTTCATTATTCATTCAAAAGAATATTCACGATTTACCTCGAGGATAAAGACGTTTTTCACTCGGTCGGTCTCTTTCGCAATGGAACTCCTGGGAACGGGATTTGGTGCCACGTAGTATTTTGTAGAAGAACTCCATTATGCTGCAAATTGCAGGAAGACTCTACTTCGGAAAGCATTAATAACTTCAACCCACGTCAACTGGAAGTCAACATTCAGACAACCGGTTCCCCAATTCCCCGAGTTTTGCAACCTATCAATTCGGCAAGTATTGCACTATAATTTCACTCCAATGTTATGGCAAAGGAAAACTTCACGGGATGGTAATTTTACGTGTTATACCTCAAATGTTTTTCAAAGCCCTTGAAACCTCATTCCCAAGTCGTAACGTCTGGTTTAACCAGAAAGTCTACGCTATCTACCTGCATCCGCCATTAAACAGGGTGTATGCCTAACTGAAGGAGTCGATTCTACAACTAATTTGCAACAAAAAATGTCTCCTAGCAATTTTATTTTAAAGGCTTTGTTTCCGAGTTATTCTAATTTTAACATTTTTTCGCGATTTTGACCTTACATCATTAAAATTGGTCATAACTCCTTTAATTTGCTGTGACAATTACAATTTGTTGATACTGTTGGAAAGAGCATTAAATTTCCTATCAGATAGATCCTTTTTTGAGTCATGGTTCAAGACATGAAAAAGCCCTCTGAAAGAAAATTTTACGTAAATTGGGAAACCTCGAATCTTTTCAATCGCAAATTGAACTACGAGAACCAACCTTTTTTCAAGATGCAGGAACGATAAACACTGCGCCAATAGTTCAGCTTTTCAATGGTAAAGTTAGGGGAGAAATTTGTGTTTGAACGCAGAAAAACGTTAATTTTTTCAACGAAATCAGCGCTGCCACAAGACGATCTGAGGGGTCGGACGATGGATGTGGGTGGGCGCCGCAGTAGACCTCGGAGCCCCCGAAAACAGGAGGCCGCAGCGCTGATTTCGTTGAAAAAATGCACGTTTTGCCGCGTTTCAATATTCAAAACGCCCTAACTCGATAACTCTCGATATAGAGATATTGTTTTTTCTCTGATTTAAAATAGAATTGAATTTTTAGAATCGAATGAGACGTCCCAGAGCTCTGTAAGAAAAACCGTTCGCTCCCCAAGATATTTTAAGAATTGAACTTACAAAACATCAGAAACACGAGTGTGAATCGAACAAGATTGTTCACTGACGGAAATTGGTCTAATGTCCGTTCAAATTTCAGCAGATCAAATTCTATGAATGGAGTTAGGCGGTTAGAACCGTTTCGTTTCTTCGAATAGAGTTTCACTTCACTCAGTTAGGCTTCCTTAGCCACCAAGAACAATATTTCGCAATGAAGGGATTCTCAGCTCTCGGATATCCATGTTATTGCTAGTAGATAGTATTAATGGAAAAGCCAAGTTCTTTGCAGACGGGTGAACATTCCAGTAAAATAATTAACCATTATGTAATCATTTGCACCGTGTTTCTTACTGAATTCATTGAAACGAATACTCGGGCCTCAGTGTTTTATTTTTATGTTTAGTTTTCTATATTTTTAAACGACTTAAAACGCTTATAAACCAGAAGGAAAAGGTCTCAAGGTCGACAAAGGTCTGGGGAAGGAAGACGATGTTTTTATTTTATTTTAATTGAACGTTTTACAGTGAAAATAATTTCATCAGCCAGACTCATCTTCAGTTCGAAGTGATTATGGTACGATCATAAATATAACCTCTGAATCGGGCAGTGGTGTTCTTCGAAAATGCGTAGTTAGTGAAAGGATGCGGAAAATCACTTGAAGAAAAAAAAATCAGATAGTGAGTGGATCGTCAGACTATTCTTAGCCTATTGAAATGATTATTTCAATGGGTATTTCATACTCCACACTTATTTAGTGCCAAGAAGAAAGGCATCAATCCAACATTTTTCAAAATTTCAAACTAAAATTTATGTGTATACGAGAATGTTTTTGCTTTGCATAGTGAGATAGGTATTTTTCCACTGGAATCAGATACATACATTACTTCCACTGGAATCAGATAAGAGCATTTCATGCTCATCGCCACTTCGAAATTTGAGGTTTCAAGGCGTGTAGAACCCAAAAACCGATTCCATCCACCCAGCCGACACCATAACCGGCGTCACCGTGGGATGGTCGGGCACCCTTCAACTCGATGACTTTCGCTAGTTGTAACAGGAACAGGGGACGTTGGTTTCCTTCCTTTTGTTAGGTTCGGGAAAGAGTTCTCAGAAGGAAATCCTCATCCTCATCTAGAGGGAAAACTGGGGAAAGCGATTCAACGATTTCCTCTTCTCTTCCGCCCAATAGGATCTGGTTAGACTCTCAAAGGCAGTCCTTTATAGAATTTTATAAGGATGTTCTAATAGTAGAGATTGCAGCACCTATAGACGCCTGCCGTTTGTGAGGTAGTGAGAGTACACCAATGAAATTATGTATGGTGTAGAAGAATTTGGAGTGAAATCCTCCTTTCTCTAATGATTCCTGTATTTTGCAGGATTATTCTGGAAGAACTTGAACTCCACCAATCTTTTATTTGTGTGAAAATAGTCGCCAATCGATTTATCGAAATCCGCTGATGTATCCAATTCTTTGTTGTTAATTACCACCAATACATCAAGAGCTGACCGACTCTAGAGCTGACTTGCTCAACCACACCACTTCGTCCAACACGTTCATCGGCGGCCGCCCAGGAACACCCAATGGTGTTGGAGCTATACAAAGAGGAAAAACAAACATTGGTCTCGGAGTTGTAAGTTCAACTCCTTCCAGGGCGAATTATTCAGGGCACAACGAAAGATGACGAACGAGCATCGAGTGAAAACAGTTTTGTTTCTCCACAGCGAGTCCTACTACCGTTACGATCCGGCAATGCACGATCAAAAGTTAGAAAAGTCGAAGGAACAAAAACTTCAAGGAAGAACTTTTTGATGAAAAAAATGATTTGATGAAAAGGAAACTATATATTTTTCGAACAAATCACTTCCCACTAGTCAAACCCAACTTATAGTTTTACAGTTATATCATAGAACCAATTTGTTGTTGCGTAAAGACGTGCAACGCTTCACAACTCTAAATGGAAACTTTCTGTAATAGTGCTATAATAGGTGGGCTGATTTCTGTTGGTTTTCGGTTGGCGTTTGAAGGATCATCCCACCATTATTATCAGGGGCTACAAACAATAGTAAAACATAGTGGGAAATTTGTCTCAAATATGGTTAATTTTTTTTTCGAAAGAGGGTTTACTGATAAGGAAGAAAACCATAGTGTGCCGCTCGAAAAAGGATCCAAAAGATTTAGAGAACTCAAGGAAGATGGAAATTTGAAATGTAGCGGCAATCTGTATGGGGGCAGCCATGTTGTGACGTATCCACCTGCCTAACAAATCTGATCCCATTCGAGTGAATTCAGTCGTGATTCAAGAAAAGCTCAAGTGAAAACTCATTATGGGGAGGAAGAAAAAACAGTGTTTTATGAAGTGGTGCGCCAATGATGTCTCCACAGAGAAAGTATTTGTCAGTGTGCCGAACGCATACCAGGGACAGAAAGCAGAAATGGTTGGAGGCTGCAGGACAACCACCTTCAACAACCCGGTTTGATTGTTGTGAAGACCATTTCAATGTAAGTTTTTGACTCACTGCTTTATTTTTAATTACTTACATTATTGGGCTTAGGTATGAATCAGCCAAGACGTTCAGTTGACACGTTTTTGGCAAACTTGACTTGTGACGTAGCCGCCCTCAGCCTCCCTCAATTTTCGCGTAGTTTTTTGACAGAGGCTTCACTTATTTAGCTAAACTTAGTTGCTAGTGGCATCAACGAATTGTTTACGGAATACGACACGTTCGACGAGGTGATGTCACAATGAAACTTGGTTGAAAATTTAATTTTCATTAAATTCAATTTAATTGAAAATGGTATAGATCACGTGTATTTACTACCAGCATAACTCAAAAATTTTAAATTTTAAAATTAAATTAAAAAATTTTAAACTCGGGAATTTATTTAATAACTTGACACACTCCCTGAAAACGGAGGAATTTAAAAAGCTATTTACAGAACTGTTGGAGAAGTAGGTATGCAGAAGAATAAGAAAGACCTTTTTAATTTATCATGTATAGTATAATTTAAATGATTTATAATCATTTTAATTATACAGAGTATAGGCTAAATGAACTCCTGCCTAAGCTTCCATTTCTATATTTATCATTTTTGTATTATTTTTTCTATGGAGGAAACGTATTATGTTTTTATAGCCAGAGGGAATGGAAGAGAGGGCCAAATGGTCCTAATTCCTCCTGGTGAAAAAATAAATTTATCAATCAATCAGGCTTCAACTGCCCTTTACCTAGGATTTAAGATTGTTATAAATACTGAATTGAAGGGATTAACAACTTCAATTTCTAATGTGAACTAAACTGAATTATTACCACATAACGCAATGGAAAATTATATAGTTGATTAAAGGATAGACTTGAAAATACTAAGTAAATGTTACTTCAACCTCAATAAGTCCTCAACTCATATTACTCCACTACTAAGCCATCCCCACCACTAATCACCCTGACCCCATGAAAATGAAAACATATTGTTTAGTAATGCATGCATTCCAGGGGACGCCCCGTTGGATAAGCATTAGGTCAATTGGTTTAAAGTGGCTTACTACTTGGTTTGTAAGTGATAAAACTTTTTCACTCGATGTAATTCATTTGGTATTCCAGGCAAGAAATATTAGCCCCCCCCCCCCCCCCGCCTCTTCACCCTTATCCACCATAGGTAACACTTCTAGCGGAATGGGAGCATCGAATTAGAAGAGCTTTTGAAAATCCATGATCTACGATACCGAACATGCGAATTCGAGCCCCCCCCCCCCCCTCCCCCCCCCCCGTCACCACCACCAATGGTGTCAGTCTGGCACCAAAGCGGAAATACTTCGTAACGTTGAACTATAATCTATTAGTTTTGGTCGGCAGTCCTTTGAAGTTCACATCCGTATTCAAGGTGAAACACACACGAAAAAAACCCTACAAAATATGCGGTTTATGGTGACCTGGCACCATGGTGGCACCACTATTAGTTCCATGGCGGTACAGAGAATAATTCATGAAAATCCAGAGGTATAATGAGAATTTTTCCTCAATTTTAAAGTTTGGGTACAATTAGTAAGCTATGAAGGAACCGAAATATTGAAAAATTGGATATTTTGTAAATATTATCCCCCCGCCCGCCCCTTCCCCATGCTAATTTTGATACTCTGGTGAAATAGTGTGCAATTAGGGTGATTCTTGAGTCGAACAAAAAAAGAAACACGCAAATTGGTTGGAAATTGAGGCCTGGCAGAGTTAACAAGATTATGCCCACAAACGTAAGGTTTTTAAGCATTCCCCCCCCCCTTCCCCCCCTTGAAAGGCAAAATTTGACATTCCGGCGACGTAGTGCACGACTGGATAGATTTCCGCGTCGAATTAAAAAAAACCCTAAAATCGATTGAAAACTATGGCCTGGGCGGAAGACACAAGATTATGCCCAAAAACGCACGTTTTTTGAGCATTAACCCCCCCTTTCCCTCCCTTAAAAGAAAACATTCGAAATTCAAGCGACGTAGTGCACAACTAGATAGTTTTCCGACTAGATAGATTTCCGGTTCGAATAAAAAAAGAACCACGAAAATCGGTTGAGAACTAAGGCCTGGGCAGAAGGCACAAGATTTTGTCACACACACACGCGCACACCTACACACACATACAGACATACAGCTATGGTTTTTTCCGCGGATTTGGATTCAAAAAGGTCTAAAACGGATAACTGTGAGGTTATTTTTTTTTCTCTGTTGAATGTTGTCCAACTTTATCCCAGATCGATCGCATAAGGACGCCCAAGTCTTACTGAGGGACGTCCTAAAAAACGTGTTCCAAATGGGTGTGGCACATAGCTTCTCGTATGCATAGCACGATTCAATCGATTATATGATGCAAGTATGTACCTACATCCTCCAAATTTGTTGAAGAAACAACGATGACATTAATAGCGAACCCGCCAGAGTCTCAGCCACACAATCCCTGAAAATTTCATCAAAAACGGACAGTAATTTCGTAGAGCTTTGCCCGCTAAAAGGATTTGCGGACACTCTGACCGACTGACACGACACCAAGAAACAGTCACGAAACCAAGATTGTTCAAGAAGGTATGAAACATGAAACGCGAGTAGAAATTCTGATTTTGCGATTTTGGAGGTTATTTTCATTTTTAAACCTTGAAAAGTGGAAACAGTGCTTCACCTATTTTAGCTGTCTTGGAAGCAACAAAATAGTTTACATTTGCCAAGTCAATAGCCCGATAACGAAAAAAGCATCTGACGCCTCTAGGTCTAGTTGAATGAGGAGTATTTACATAGGCTCAGTGCCAAGTTGATGATACCTCGTCAAACTATCACCACAGGCTACCATTTATAATAGTTTCAGATCACTACATCATACAATACTCTCTATAATTCGATTCGCAAACACCTACCAAGACAATAATTCTTTTACGATGGATAACGGTAGAAAACGCTGCAAAGTATTACACAAAGGTTTATTATTTTTCTATATAGATCACTCGTCTGCAAAGAACACGGCTTGGCCATTGTCACCATCAACCAACCTTTCTACTACACCTAGTTACTACCTATCTACTACATACCTACTTCACAATCAAGTTTATTTGGCAGAAATAAACGCTTCACACTCAGATCGAAGAAACAGGGAATTGAGTTTGCTCTAATTACTATGAAATTTGATTACTGGTTGCAAACAACTCAAACTGAGTACAATTCGAAGAAATTAAAACGATCGCATTTTGGTCAGCTAAAATTAGAACGAAGATTAGGCCTCTTTTGCGATTCACACTCGTGTTTCTGATTTATCCCAAGTCCGACCATCAAGGTCTAGTAGGGAGCAAACGGTTTGTCCTGCAGAGCTCGGGGTGGTCTCTAAAAATTCAATATTATTTCAAATTGGTGAAAAAACGATACCTTTATTTCAAGAGTTTTCGAGCTAGGGCACTATTGACAATTTCAACCCTTAATTTTCACCCCTTAGAAGTGACTGACACCAACGAAAAGCTTCGGGGCACAACTAGACCCCAAATGGAGCCCATATACAAAATTTCATCAAAATTGGTCCATGGGAACTGAGGAAAGTGCCGCGTACGGCGTAGGGACGGAAAAATGTCTATTCTTTTGTCGTATTCTACTTACCTAGAAACGTAAACCATCAAATTTTGAGGGAGGGTTGAACAAAAATGTTTCTCGGTCGATTCACAAGGTTCATTATTGAAAATAATAAACCAAAAGCTTCCGAAACGTTAGAACAAAAACTCATCTTCTTAATGGCCAAACACATTCTACAACGAACTCGTAGTTGTCAACTGTCGAAAACACGGACCCACAACAGGATTCTCTCTGCGTCTATAATAATCCATCAGGCCGTATTGTCTGCAGATGTAAGTTGTATCCTACTACAGCACAACTGTGGAAAACCACATTACAAGTTAACTCCCCAAATGGTTAACTCATTTGAAGTTAATAAAACACTATCATTCGTTCATCAGAACTACAACAAAATTTTCTTTCTAGAAAAAATTTGAAAAACAGTAGGAGAAACAGCTATTTTTTCACCAGGAATCCCCGACAACAACCTAGTATGCCAGATTGAGTAAACGGTATTATGAAATGTTTTGCTATGAACAGTATAGTACAATAGAGTCCACTAAAATAAGTATCAAATCCAAATTGTAGTTATAAATACCTGATTCTACGGGAATACCTATCATTAAGAAGAAAAAGGCAAGGGCTGAAGCCATTCGTTACGAGCACTTCCTAGTAGTACCTGAAACAAACAAAAGAACAAAATTAGTATGTTTGCAGTACACTCTCTCCACACATTAAGTGCATATAGAATTGGTTGATAAAAACGTGTCATTGGTTAGTACATAGCCGTATCATTACAAAATATGAAACATTATTTTCACAATCATGAAGATAATTTTGAGAATCGATAAACGTCAACAAGATGGAAGAATTGTTCAGATCATGTTGATGATTTTTAACATAAGCCGTAGCTCCCATATATTGGACGATTGGAAAAAACAATAAGCAATCATGTTGGGATCTCAGGGGACCTCCTAGGGACTAACGAACACTATCCCCGAAACTCTCATCAAAATCGGAACTTGGTTTTGTAAAGGCACGAAGGATAAATTGTTGAAGTCGTTGAATAAAGAACCCAAATTGTTTGTCCAGTTGCACAAATATCCTGTTTTCCTACCTTTGGTAGTGAGAAAATGAAAACAGTAACAAATTATTGACAGTTCACAATTCAATGAGAAATTGAAGTTGATAAAATAGACAATTTTAAGGGACATTGTATTATTTAAAAATTATGTAGCAATATTCAGCAAAATATTCAGAGTGACACTATTTGTAAATATGAGTACTAATTTCTTCCTCTACTTCTTTATTAACAGTTCATCCTAATAATACAAAGTTGATAATAATTTAAATAATCAAACACGGTTAATACGGAACACAGGGTTTCCACAGGTATTAACGGACAGTTACTAACCAGAAATTACACTGCTACATAAAGTTATTAGTAGAAAATCGATATAAGCAAAATGCGATGAGATTGTAAATGGATACGTCTAGCAAATAGGTAGGAGTTGAAGTGAAATTGACGTTGACCAACAATTTTTGGTTTATAATTTCAATAATGAACCTTTGGAATCGACCAAGAAAAAAAAATTTTAACACCCCCTCAAAATTTGATGGTTTACGTTTCAAGGTACGTAGAATCCAAAAATCGAATAAAAATTTGGCCGTCCGTCCGCCGTACGCGGCACTTTTGCCACTTAGCATTGACCGATTTTGATGAAATTTGGTATGTAGGCTCCATTTGGGGTCTAGTTGTGACCCGAAGCTTTTGGTTGATGTAGGTCACTTCTAAGGGTTCCAAAATTAATTTTGAAATTTTGAAAACGCCCTAACTCAAAAAATTTTGATATAAAGGTATTGTTTTTCCTTCAATTTAAGATTCTATAGAATTTTTAGAATTTTTTGAGACCACGCGGAGCTCTGTAGGACAAACCGTTCGCTCCCTACGAAAATTTAAGGGTTTATATTGAAATATATATATATATATATATATGAATAAATCAAAACTCGAGTGTGGATCGCAAAAGAGGCCTAATCTCCGTTCAAATTAGAGCTGACCAAAATGCGATCAATGGTTGGTGATTTTGATTTTTTGTTAATTAATTAATTTATTTTTTTTTTCTTTTTTCTCCATATTGGATGGTTGGTGATTTTGTAGACGAGTGATCTATATAGAAAAATAATAAACCATTGTGTAATAATTTGCAGCGTTTCCTAGATGGATTAGATGAATGGTACAAAGTAAACTAGTGTTCGTACAACGCACAACAAACGTGAACAGATATTCAAACGCTAGAAACGTTTAAATCGTGATAACGTATGGCATTGAAACGTAAACGCCGCAAATTATTAAACAAAGGTTTACTATTTTGTTATAGATCACTGGTCTGCAAAGAGCACGGCTTCGCCATTGTTACCAATTCACCATTGTGGTCTCTAAAAATGCAATACTATCTTAAATTGGTGAAGAAACAATACCCTTAAATCAAAATTTTTTGAGTTAGGGCATTTTCAAAATTTGAACTCTTGTTTTTTAACCCTTAGAAGTGTCCTACATCAACCAAAATCTTCGGGGCACAAATAGACCCCAAATGGAGCCCATATACCAAATTTCATCAAAATTGGTCCATGGGAACTATGGAAAGTGCCGAGTACGATGTACGGCGTACGAACGGAAAAGTTTTTATTCGATTTTTGGATTCTACGTACAAAACAATAAAAAATTTCTTGGTCGATTCCAAAGGTTCAATATTGAAAATAATAAACCAAAAGTTTCGGAGTGAAAATATAGATTTCAGGGGAAAAAAAACATGTAATGGATGTAAGCTGTAATTTGAATGGTGAATGGTAGGTGCGTCGTCTACAAGCTCTGTTTTGTGACGTTTATTTCGATCCCGACTTCAAATTACTGGAGGAGAGGACGGGGGAAAATAGAATGAACCGGGCTTCCGACTTTTATAAGAACCGTGCAATTTCAGCAGATGAACCTCGATCCTTTTAATTAAGAAAATAGAAAACAAGTCTACTCGTCCGAACATAGTGAAAAAATGAATAAAAAAATCTGGGAGCCAATATGGAGGTTCAGCAGAAAAGGAGACCTAAGATGCAGCCACCGAGGACTTCTAAGTCGCTGAAAAGGCAGTGTTGACACTCGTGGCCTCAATAGACTCTGAAAGGCTCAGACCAGAAGGGGCTCGAGATGATGAGGATTTGAAACCGTATTTTAATCAAGTGGGATGTTCACACCATACAGTCCCTTATCTTTCCCGCTGCTACAATTCCCTTTCTGAAGACCATCCGACTGGGACTTCCGAGATTTTTATAAGATTATATATCCGCTTCATTCCGATTGGATCTTATATGGATTCCACGAGAAATACGTACGTTGAAGAAACCAATAGAACTTGCTACTGCAAGTAGGTTCTACTACCGGTTTTTCTGGGATCAACGAGATGCTCTCTCTCCGCCATGCCGATCAGCTTATTGAAATCTTGCTAAGCGGTACTTCGTCCCCTGAACTTGAGACAATCATCCCCACTCCCAATTGTTTTTTGTTAATTTTTTCCGTAGTCAGGATACTAATGTTGCTTCATATGTTTGTTTTTTTCTAATAATAACCACCAACCTATTGTATCCGAACAATGAAGGTTATGAATTACAACAACTAATTGAGCGACTGTTTTTGTAACAGACTAATATAAGAGGCCGTTGCTAATTGTTTAGCGAATTTTTTCACCAAAGATTTTCATTTTTTTGCTATCATTACAACGAAAGTGATGACAGGTAGTTTCTAATTTCTTGAATCGAGCTAACCATGACAAATGTCGGAGAGGACCATTAAGAAATCAATCGCATCTCAATTCATGTTGTCAATCTACTATAAAATGATTAATACAAAGAGCGATTTATGTAATTTTTGAGGGAAAATTTTGGCTACCTACCAATTTTTGGGAGAAATTGTAATTAACAAGAACAATAACGACTTCTCTTTCAGTTTTTATTCGTAATTAGGTTTTGGTTTACTAGGTACACTCAGTCCTTCCAAAAGGGACTCCTTCAGATTTCAGGGGCCGACAAAACTACGGGGTATCAAAGTTATGGAAAAGTTGAATCGAGCAAACATGATTGATTGAATGAATTTTAAAAACGCCGTAAATTATTACACAAAGGTATTGAATGAATGGGGTTAGTTTCGCTGGTTATAAGAATACAATGGGGTGTGCGCATAGGTCATAAAAACTGTTTATTGTTATTTTTAATCTAAACTAGACCTCATTCTGAGAATTTGGACACCAACCGACCTTCTAGCGTGAGAAGACCTTTTTCTATGATTTTTCAAAGTTTCGAACGTTTATGACGTCACAGTTGGCGGGGGGACCCCGCCCAGGCGGGAGGGGCGCGTGACGTCATAAACATTCGAAACTTTGAAAAATCATAGAAAAAGATCTACTCATCCAAAAATAGAACGGCAGGTGTCAAAATTCTCAGGATGAGGTCTACTTTCGATTAAAAATTTTAAAAAAATCAGGCGCACCCCCCATTATTATCTACGTACCGTATTGGAGAATCCGTCGTAACCAGCAAGTCGAGTACAAGCTGGTTACCACGGATTCTCCAATACGGTACGTAGATAATAATTGTATTACACAAAGGATTATTATTTTTCTATATAGATCACTCGTCTCCAAAGAACACAACTTTGCCAATGTTACCAACAACCAAAATTAAGAAAAACATCGATCGCATTTCGGCCAGCTAAAATTGAACGGAGATTAAGCCTCTTGTACGATTCACACTCGTGTTTCTGATTAATCCTAAGTCCAACCCTAAAATTCTCGTAGGGAGCGAAAGGTTTGTCCTACAGAGCTCCGCCTGGTCTCAAAAATTCTAAAAATTCAATACTATCTTAATTTGAAGGAAAAACAATACCTTTATATCGAAAGTTTTTGAGCTAGGGCATTTTCAATATCTCAACCCTTAGAAGTGACTGGCATCAACCTTTAATCAATCAACTGGAATCAACCTTTATTAATTTAAAATATTTAAAAAACGGAGTTTGGAAAAACGTTGTCTATTTCCACAAAAATAATGATTTACAAAGTTAAATCGATTTCGACGGTTACGTCATCATCAGTAACAAACAATAACTGAAGGTACATCACAGAGAGCATAGTTTATAGTCACAGGTGAAAGGAAGCTTAAATCCCATTGGTCGAGAAAGTGAAAGTCTTACCGACACAGATTGAAGCAGATATAAGTAAGTAAAAGGAGAATCCTATTGGTTCAGAACAGTTGAAGGGATTTAGGAGGATCAACAAATGCCAATCTAGGCAGACAAAGTGAAAGGGAGCTCAAACATTGGTGATGGTAACATTATGAATGGGGGGGGGGGGGGGGGGGGTGGTGGAGTTATTGCAGGAATGAACCCATCAACGGTGAAACATGTTGAGGGACCACCTCATTCGGACATTTAACAGACTCTTAGGAATCTCGAACTTTTCAAGCACATCCAATCCAAGTCTTACCGACACAGATTGAAGCAGATAAAAGTGAAAGGAGAATCCTATTGGTTCAGAGCAGTTGAAGGGATCTTGGAGGATCAACAAAATTTGTTGATTTTAATGCCAAACATTGGCATTTAATGCCAATCTAGGCAGACTAAGTGAAAGGGAGCTCAAACATTGGTGATGGTAACATTGTGAATGGGGGGGGGGGGGAGTTATTGCAGGAATGAACCCATCAACGGTGAAAAATGTATGTGTATATCTCCCTTCGGACAAAAATGAGGAAATTCTATGTACTGCCTGTTTGCTAGATAAAAACTAAAGTTATGATAGGATTCTCTCACTAATTAACAAAAGGATCTAGTGTATTGATTCTTTCATGAAAAGAATTTAGTTGTTTTTCAGTTCCTGTCTATAGAAAACGCTTGTTTTCATACATGGTGAATTTCTCTCCCTGAAAGGATATTTTTCTTCTAGAAAGGAAATTGTCAAAAACCATTCCTACTTCATAAATTTCATAAATTTAAAGCAGAATTCGAATTTGATGTAGGAATTTTTTTAGGAACTCTGGAATAAAAATTCCTTCCAGCACCTCGAAAACCGTGGTTTCAAGTTTTCAACGCCTTTAAGGTCGATCTAAGAGGACAAATAGTAGAATAATCAAACGAAACAAGAGGTACAATTTGTACTTTGACATCTGATTGTGACTCCCATTGCAAACTGGAAAATAGAAGCTCAACAGGCACAGCTAAACTTAATGATTGAGTGGGGACTGACTGGCTCACCTCTGAGTAGAGATATAATCCCTAGACTTGTCGACGTATTGACATTTGCCGATATTGATGAGATGGGTGACGTCATTAGTGGTTCAACAGGTAGGAAAAATATGAAAGTCACCTATATGGTTTCAACGGGTTCATTAGTATCTTTTATCACCAATATTGCCACCAGCTCACCAAAGGATATGAATTCAAATCGGTCGAATGACAAAAATTGCTCCGAATAAAAACTCGAAGGACCGCAAAACCCGGAGTGATTTCCACAAGTCCACATTTCATGCTTTCCACCCAATAACAGTACGAATCATTGATGAGACTTGTACATGGCATAAAAGGTAATCCAATACAGTAAAAACCCGTTGCCTTCCATTTCGAAAGTTCGAAGAAGAAAACATATTATTTAGTAATGCATGCATTCCAGGGGACGTCCCATTGGATAAGCATTAGATCAGTTTAACCAGTTGTTAGGTGATAAAACTGTTTCACTCGATGTAATTTATTTATTACTTTAGGCAAGAAATACTGCCCCCCCCCCCCCACCATTATCCACCTTAACATTTCTAGCGGCATGGGAGCCTCGAATCTGAAGAGCATTTTAAAATCCATGATCTACGATACCCAACATGCGAATTCGAGTTCACCCCCCCCCCCCCCTCCACCACCTCCCCAACGCCAACAATGGTGCCAGTCTGGCACCAAAGCGGAAATACGTCGTAATATTGAACTTTCATCTGTTAGTTTTGGTAGGCAGTCCGTCGAAATTCACATCCTTATTCAAGGTGAAACACAAAAAAAAAAAAAAAAACACACGAAATAAGCGGTTTATGGCATCATGGCACCATGTCCTGGCACCATGGTGGCACCACTATTAGTTCCATGGTGGCACAGAGAATAATTCATGAAAATCCAGAGGTATAATGAGAATTTTTCCTCAATTTCAAAGCTTGGGTACAATTAGTAAGCAGTAAAGGAACCGAAATATTGAAAAATCGGATATTTTGTGAATATTATCCCCCACTCACCCCCTCCCCTTGCGAATTTCGGTACTCTGGTAAAATCATGTACAACTCGGAAGTTATTTGAGTCAAACAAAAAAAGAAACACGCAAATCGGTTGGAAATTGAGGCCTGGGCAGAGTTTACAAGATTATGCACGCAAACGCACGTTTTTTAAGCATTAACCCCCCCTTTCCCCCTCTTAAAAAGCAAAATCCAAAATTCCGGCGCCGTAGTGCACAACTAGATAGTATTCCGCGTCAAACGAAAAAAGAACCACGAAAATCGTTTGAGAACTAAGGCCTGGGCAGAGTACACAAGATTATGCCCAAAAACGCACGTTTTTCGAGCATTAACCCCCCCCCCCCCCTTTCCCCCCTTAAAAGGCAAAATTCGAAATTCCGGCGACGTAGTGCACAACTAGATAGTTTTCCGCGACGAACAAAAAAAGAACCAGGAAAATCGGTTGAGAACTAAGGCCTGTGCAGAGTACACAAGATTTTGTTTCACACACACACACAGACATACACCTATGGTTTTTTCGCGGATTTGGATTCAGAATGGTCTAAAACGGATTACTGTGTGGTTATTTTTTTTTCTGTTGAGTGTTGTCCAACTTCACCCCAGATCGATCGCATAAGGACGCCCAAGTCTTACTGTGGGACGTCCTAAAAAAAAAAGGAAAAAAACACAAGGCTTTATTCCGGACGTACTGCTGTGGTCTGATGTTGGCAGAAACTCTAAATTTTGGGCAAATCGAAAGATAACTTCCATTTTTTTTCAATTTTAGATACATGTAACGAAAATTTAAGTATTTACTAACAAATGAAACTGAATTTTTATCATTTCGTAAGCTTGAAACGTCGACCACAGTGTCATGGTCACATCACTCCTCATTTTTACCGAGGGGTTAACGCTCCAAAATTAATTATCCGTTAGAAAATTATATATTTTTCATGGCTTTAATGAACACTAATCTACTGACTGATTAACTGAACCGCTGACCTAGCAGTCTCGTAGGTACGTGGAATCCAAAAATCGAAGAAAACTCGGCGCTTTGCGTCTCGCCAGGGGGGCGATAACACCCCCTTGTACTATCTACTTAAAGCCTACGGCTTAATTATATAAACATGTAACATGTTTTAGCCAAATTTAGTGCAAAACCTTTAGTCGTAGGTAGGTATAATACAAAACGTATATTACCCCTAGCAACATATATCTAAAATGCATTAAAAAAACGTGGCGCTTCGTGCGCTCCCGCGTCACCCTCGAGCGTAACGTTTTTCTGATAGTTACTATAGGGCTAAAACATGTTAAAATGTTAAAATCTTCAGTTCCCCATGGACCGATTTTGATGAAATTTGGTGTATGGGCTCCATTTTAGGACTATTTGTGTCCCAAAGCTTTAGGTTATAATCAGCAACGTCTAATGGGTGAACAGTGGGGAAAACATTTTCAAACCGCCCTACCTAACTCAGATATACAGGTGTTGTTCTTTAGGGGGGTCTCAGTCGGTCACCGTTCCATCTTCATTCCGAGTTAGTCTAATCTCTTACGAACCGGCGCTCGGTCGCCCCTTCCCACCCAACCGTCCGAAGGAGCAACGTTGCCACCCACCACCTCCAGTGCCTCCCCCATCCCCCAGCCTTCTCATGGCTGGTCACTTTTCATCAACAGTTTTTCCCATTTTTCTCAGGAAATAATCATCCAATATTCATGTTTCTTGTGGCATTCTTCTAATTTTTATAATCTCTACACTAATACACTTGTTCAATCCAAAAGTAAAATAAAAAGTAGTACCTAAATTTGAAATTTCAAGGATTTTTGAAATTCAATAGTTCATCTATCTAGGGAATTAAAAAAATAAAAGATTGCCCCTGGAATTATCAAAATTGACCAATAATTGCCAAAGAAAAGTGGGGAAAACCGTTTATTCACTGACTGGGACCCCTTAATTAATAAAGTTACCTACCTCGATTTTTGGGAATTTGGTGACACCACCCAGACCTCTGTACGCCCCACCGTTCGCTAATAAGGATGATAATTAGGTAATAATGAATTACATTCCATTTTTCAACAGTTTAAGATAGTGTTCAGTTTATAGAAACGAATGAAATCATTAAATGAGCAATTATTGTGACATTTATTAGAATACTAATACCCACGTGCTAGTATCCCTTTCAGCTAGCCTGGGAAGACTCACGCGCCCCTCTCCCACCTACCGCTGGTCCTTAAAAGGGTCGGAAGAAGTCGTGCTCTTCGCATACGGGTGATCTCTACAGAGAAATAATAAACCGTTGTTTGATAATTTGCATTGTTTGCTTGAGATTGAATTACCTTGTCTGAATAAAAAATCCTCAAGAAGTAACGTACATTTGGATAGAATAACATACTTTGCGTCAAGGTTAAGGGATTTATGTGTTGACAAATGCGTTAAGATGATGTTTGAGGAAGAGAAAACATCATCAACTGTAATAATTTGCTGCAGTTTTACAATAGCAATTAACTTGAAACAGCCTAAGAATAAGTGGTTAGCTCAATTTGAAAACATTATAGGAACACGTTCTTTAAATCACTTTTAAACAAAACAAAAATAAATACATTAACGATGTATTTTATACGTACGGAATAGAATAGTTTTATGTCGAATATATATATATAATTAGCATCAAACATCCGTAAGCAGAAATGAAAATGGATTGTGGATCGCTAATCTATGTTAAGGTACCGATAATTAGTCAGAAGGAAGAGGGAGGTACTTCCACAACACCAAGATCGATTCAACAAAAGCAGAGCCACAAATTGAGCTCTCAGATCGGACGATCTGCGCTGAAATGACGTAGAAGATGATCGGTTCGAAATAATTTGCAGTTTAGATTTTATCGCGATTGCTCATCAATGAGAATTTTTTTAGTTAGATATAGCCCATTTCGGTTGATAATTTTCAATAACGAGAAAAAACTGATCGCTTCCATTTTCATTAAACCACATCACCCTCAAACGCGTTGAAATTGAAAGGGTCGTCACGGTTCGGCAGATTCTGCGATCTTCATAAGTTTTAAAACGAATTCCGAGTCGGACCACTCCAACGGTGAAAGCACAGATTTTCATTTGTTCGATTGCGGGAAACGAAAAAAGTCCATTCATGCAACATGAGTTAATGAGCGAATTTTCAAAGAAACCTTTCATTTGGCGCTTTGGTTAAAAATGTCGTCATGAATATGGATTTTGGAAGGTCAAATTTAGAGAAATGTCAGTCATAAATAGCTCTTATTTGGAGTCTTCTTGAGTAGGTATTTGTTTGTTGGAATATCTTTCCACGGAATTCAGCCAAGTGTGTTGCATACTCGTAGCCAAATGCATTGTACATATTGTGGAGGATGCATAACCACACTGGAGGAGCGCCTTCTCCAGAATACCTTAAACTCGGTCATTTAATACCAATGAAAATTTCATGAATAAATGTTGAAAGAGATTTTCCGACGATTGGATGAACGTTTGGGAGTCGTTTGTCGAAGTGTGTACTTACGACTTACCAATGCATAGCAACGACAGTTATATGGATAGCGGTAGGTTCCTGTTTTCGACGATTATTTGTACTAAACAGGATTCGAGGTAAAAGCATAACAACCTTCCTAGCTTCGGGTGCTCCTGGCGATGTCGTTTATGGTTTTCTCCCTTTGCTACAAAAACATTATTGCGCTTTAGTTCTTTCGTATTTAATTTGTGAGATAATTTCAAATCTCATTACCTTATTGTTGCATTAATGAAAGCATTGAGAATAGGATAACGAGTAAACACAAAGTGGCACAAAGGACACAAAGGTGCTAAGAAAATGTTGGAAATGATTATATAACGGTTTATTACTTTTCTGTATTACTCGTCTGCACTGAACTCGGCTTTTCCATCGTACGAACCATTCCATCGCGCAAGGTTGATAATCAAGATTGTTTGACTGATAGTAACTATCAACAACAACATCATGATCAGAGAGTCGTGAGTTCCTTCATAATGAAATTAGATCCAGGGTTGCTAAGGAAGTACAACTGAGAAACAAACAAAGTTGTATTCGAAGAAACGGAAAAAAACTGCACATTGTTACAAAACTGTTTATTATTATTCCACTAATAGAACTTACCAACTATATCATCACGCAAGGTTAACAAGCAAGTTAATTTTGACAGGAAGCAATACCAACAAAACATCGCAATACCTAAGTTGTGGGTGCCTTTAATAAGAAACTTGGTTCTTGGTAGTTTGCACAAGAGAATGGCATGAAATTTTATTCGAAAACGCAACAAATTTTTGAACGCAGGTTTATTATTTTTCTGTGTAGATCACTCACAAGCAAAGAACACGGCTTTGCCATTGTCACTACCTACCTACTACATGTAGTAGTAGGTATAGCTACTTGACAATCAAGTTTACTTGGAAGAAATAAACGCTCCACACTCACTTCAAAGAAATAGGAGGTTGTGGGTGCCTTAAAAATAATAGGTACCTTTATATCAACATTTTTGAGCTACGGTGAATTCAAAATTTCAGTCCTTAGAAGTGACTGAGACCAACCAAAAGCTTACGGGCTCAACTAGACCCCAAATAGAGCCCATATACCAAATTTCATCAAAATCTGTCCATGGGAACTAAGGAAAGTGCCGCGTACAGAGGACGGACTGTAAAATTTGTATTCGATTATTGGATTTTACGTACCTTGAAACGTAAATCAACAAATTTTGAGGGAGGGTTAAGTTTTTTTTTCTTGTCGATTCCAAAGGTTCACTATTGAAAATAATAAACCAAAAGGATCGCATTTGAACAGCTGACAGCTCCTTAAGTCGTTCATGTGGGATTCACACTCGTAATTCTAATTCATAATCCGTTCAACCTAAAGAGTAACAGAGACAACATCCAAGAATCTCCATACAATTGCCCAAGAAGGCCCTCCTAAGGATGGGTAGGTGGGGGAAGGAAGCGTGGGTCCTCTAAGGCTAGCCATAGATATATACTAAGATACACCATAGTAGAATATATCTATGGGGCTAGCTCACCGAGGTACTGTAGGTTACCTACCTACAGTCGTTTTTATTTTTCAGTTTTTAATTTACTCATTTAATTATTTGAACCAGTTGATCATGTGTCAATCTGATTACCTAGGAATTTTAAACAATAAAAAATTCATTCTCTTCTGGAAATTCTTGGAGTCAGGTTATTACTAATTTAAAGTTTTCTTTTCAAGTTATCAATCTTATAGGAGTGGTATAGGAAAAGTACCCCCAATAGGTACCAACACATGGGACTGATACATTGATTCACATTGATGCTCATTTAACGATTTTTGATATTTTAGGTTGTTTCGTTCGTTTCTAAAAATTGAACTGTCTTAAATTGATGAAAGAAAAAGTCATGGAACTTTCATTAATCGGGTAATTGAGTATCCTCATTAGGCGATGGGTTGGTCTCACAGAGCTCTCGGTGGTGTCATTAAATTCTTTAAAATCGGCAATATTCTGAACTAATTACTTTTTATGTGAAATAACCCGTTTAGTACTGTATGAAAAAATAAATAAATAAAATTTAAAAGAGTAAACTAATGAAAAAACAACACCTGAAAATCGAAAGTTTTCGAGTTGAGGCTTTTTTAAACTGGTTTTCACCACTTTTTACCCCTTCGATGAGACTGAAAATTAACGAAAACTGTAGGGGCACAACTAGATCTAAAATAAAGCCGATTTGCAGAAATACGATTTTTATCCATGAGAACTAGGCAAAGTAAGGCGGACGGAAAATTTTATATCCGATATTAAGATTCTACGTAGGTACCTTGTAACGTAAACCATTTGCTTTTTCTCACTCGATTCTAAAGGGTTCATAATTGATATGCAAACGAAGATTTGACCTTCCAGCTAACATTAATTTTCGATTCTCCCTTTTGTTTCCGATTTATTTGCCGTTTAAGCCTCAAGTGCTTATAGGGAGCGAACGATGGTCCAACAGAGCTCTAGGTGGTCTCTTTTGATTCTAAAAATTTAATACCTTTTTAAACTGATAAAAATTAATACTTTTATGTTGAAAAATACGAACGAATATCGAACTAAGGCGTTTTGAAAATGTTAACCACAATTTTTCACCACTAAGCAGTTACTGACACTAGTTTGGATTCTACATCCCTTAAAACCTAAAATACCACATTTTGAGGGGGTAAACATTTTTTCTTGTTCGATTTTAAGGTACATTATTGATAATAGCGAAGGAACCATAACATCGCTCCTGAGATAAATGGACCAAGGAACATTTTGCGGTAAAATTTATACAGGGTGTAACGGTTTAGGTCGTACCACCGGCCAGGGTTCGATTCTACAACTAATTTGTGACTTTTTTTGTCTCATGACTTTTTTTTCTTAACCCCCTTAAAATCGGACTTTTTCCACTTTTAAGATTTTTTTCGTATTTTCGACCTTACGCCATTAAAACAGCCACAACTCCCTTGTTTTTCAGTCAAAATTCAAATGTAATTATACCGTTGGAAAGAGCGTTAAATTCTCTATCTTTCTAGTGTTAAATAAAACTTTTCAAAGAAGACTAAGATGTTGAAAATTGAGCTCGAATAGTAAAATCTCGAAAATCTCGGAAATTTTTCGTTTTTTCAAACGTTCGTAACACTAACTGAAACTGCCGGTTAAGTTCTCACTGTAACCCCAAAAGTTGACCCAAAATCTCAGCTTTCCAACGGTATGGTCATAAAATTGTTTACAGTGGACTAATGGTGTAAAATCCTCGTTCCCGTGCCAAAAACCGTGGATCTTCCAGTTAAAATCGACGTTTTTCGCGAAAGACATTTTTGCTCTAAAATGAGTTAGACAGCCGTCTTTTCGTACTTTGTCTCACTGAGTCAAATGATGACACAAGACTTATCGAAAAAGCAGTCACTGATATCAAACCACCCTGTTCATAATAACACTAGGTTTCGAACATCAGATTAGTTATCTGATCAGTGATCAGTTCGTGACCTGCCTACACATCTACTTGTATCATAGCAACTTTTTCCAATCAAGAGTATGCCGATATGCTGCTGGTTTATGGTTTCACAAACCAAAACGCCAGTGAAGCTGTACGGGAATACAGCGGCGGTTCCCACACAGGCGCGTAGCCTCCAAAAACGTGTTTTCAAGGGTATGTAACCGGCTGACTATGCTGTTCATGTCTTGTGTTCTGTGCACGTCACTAACAAAGGGGATTTATGTCATTTCGATAAGTCTTGTGTCATCATTTGACTCAGTGAGACAAAGTACGAAAAGATGGCTGTCTAACTCATTTTAGAGCAAAAATGTCTTTCGCGAAAAACGTCGATTTTTACTGGAAGATCCATGGTTTTTGGCATGGGAACGAGGATTTTACACCATTAGTCCACTGTAAACAATTTTATGACCATACCGTTGGAAAGCTGAGATTTTGGGTCAACTTTTGGGGTTACAGTGAGAACTTAACCGGCAGTTTCAGTTAGTGTTACGAACATTTGAAAAAACGAAAAATTTCCGAGATTTTCGAGATTTTACTATTCGAGCTCATTTTTCAACATCTTAGACTTCTTTGAAAAGTTTCATTTAACACTAGGGAGATAGAGAATTTGACGCTCTTTCCAACGGTATAATTACATTTGAATTTTACCTGAAAAACAAGGGAGTTATGGCTGTTTTAATGGCGTAAGGTCGAAAATACGAAAAAAATCTTAAAAGTGGAAAAAGTCCGATTTTAAGGGGGTTAAGAAAAAAAGGTCATGAGACAAAAAAAGTCACAAATTAGTTGTAGAATCGAACCCTGGCCGGTGGTACGACCTAAACCGTTACACCCTGTATAGGCGACACTATCAAAATTTGAAGAAAATGGAGGAAAGTGGGTTCCAGGTTCCATGAGAAATTGAGCAAAACTTCGTGAGTAACTTGAACTGAATGAGTTCACAGGACAACAAAGAGATAGTTTACTTCGAAAAGTTCACCTATATTCTGCAATACAAGCTTATGTTTATCTTGGCATCCAATTTTCTTTAGATACGCAGAGGATGGTTTTTCCATCTTCTCAGCTGCTGTTAACCGAGCTAGAACATGAACGTAAATTACATGTCATTGACTGGCGTCGTAACATGAATTACTTGTAATCCGACAATTTTACCGCTCCGCTCGACCGTGTATATTTGAAACCCGTTCAAAAAATGGAGGCACCGTAGTGCGAGTATCGAGAGACGGGTACAGGTGAAAACCCTTGAAATCGGGATTCGATCATCAAAAACAATAGGTTTCTACCACATTCTTGTTTTTCTTTTCTCTGGGGTCGTTCCGTCGATGATGGGGAGCAGCTGATTGCGTCAGACCTCAGCGGACAATGGGCCGGCGGACGAGGGAAAGGCATCGCTTCCACTTAGCGAACTAACTTCAGAAAAAACCGTACGAGGATACCGAGGCGGTCAGTCGACCAGATGAAATGAACTGTATTTCCGGAAATCATCAATCTCTCAGTGCGATGGGATGTTCTTTTAGATGGATAACAAGTCAACATTTTGAAAGCCAACATTACATGCACTCTTCATAGATTGGTTAGAAATGAGAGTGTTGCTCGAGGAAATCACACATCTCCTGTTTAGACGGCTAGAAGGTAATGAAGTCGAACGAATAGAAGATTCGTTGACAAAGCAGCTCGTCACACAGTTGTGTTATCCAACTATTCAAAAGGGTACACTGGAAAACAAGATTCGGATATTCACTTATCACCTGAAGCTATACAAGCATTTCAATGTTGCAAAAATGAATTGAAATCCGCTGTTATGCTAGCCTATCCACAAGCCAATGTACCATGGTCACTAATGGTCGATGCCTCCAATACTGCACTAGGAGGTCCAACAATGTGCGAATGAGGCTTGGCAGCCAATTGGATTTTTTTCTAGACGGCTTTCTACTACAGAGATGAATTATAGTGCCTATGATCGAGAATTACTTGCAGCATATTCTGCTCTACGATATTTTCGATATTTACTAGAAGGGAGAGTTTTTACGATCTTCACTGATCATAAACCTCTAACGTTTGCATTAGCGCGTCAATTAGATTTCATAGGCCAGTTTACAACTGATATCAAATACTTGACAGGGAAAAATAACATAGTAGCTGATTGCCTTTCACGCCTAGAGATAGAAACTGTTGACTATGATAAAGTAGGCTTGGAACAAAGAGAGGAAGATCTGCCACTCTCAGGTTTGACATTGGTCTGGAAACGAATCAAAATGTCCGGTATAGAAAGACCTATCTTTTGTGACATTTCCACAGGATTCGTTCGACCTTTTAATCCAGCTAAATTCAGGAAAGCAGCATTTGAAAGTGTCCACAAACTGTCCCATCTAGGTAAAAAAGCCACTCTCAAAATGTTGAAACAACGTTTCGTATGGTCATCTATGGCAAAAGACTGTACTGAGTGGGTAAAGACGTGTGATGCATGCCAACGTTGTAAAGTTCAACGACACACGAATGGGGAAATAGGCATTTTTCCTGCACCCTCAGAACGTTTCAGACATGTCCATATTGACTTGGTAGGACCTCTTCCATCAAGCAAAGGTTTCAGGTACGCCTTGACCTGCATAGACTGCTATACCCGATGGCCAGAAGTAATCCCTATCGAGGATTGTACTGCTGAAACAGTAGCCAGTACATTTTATACACACTGGAACACCGGAAAAAATTACATCTGATAGGGGAAGACAGTTTGAAAGTGAACTATTTCGTTATTTGATGAAATTATTAGGTACAGCTCACACATTTACTTCGGCTTACAACCCCAAAGCAAACGGAATTTTAGAAAGATTTCATCGACAGCTAAAGTCAGCTATTCGTTGCCACGCCTCTGAGCGTTGGGTTGAAATCCTTCCTACAGTACTGCTGGGTATGAGGACAGCGCTAAAGGAAGACCTGAATTGCAGTACCGCTGAACTAGTATACGGCACAACTCTAAAAATTCCAGGTGAGTTTTTGGAAGAAAGTACAACTACTCCACAACAAATTTCATGAACCAATGAACACACCAGCTCACATCACACTTGCACAAAAGTTTTTGTACACCCTGATCAAAATTGCAGGCGCGTATTTGTTCGAAACGATGGAGTCAGACGACCGTAGCAGCCAACGTAAGACGGACCATTCCCGGTAATACGAAGAACACATAAAACATACATCATAAATAGAAGAGGAAAAGAAGTACCAGTAGAAATCGGGAGATTGAAGCCAGCATACATACCTAATGACGAACTACAAGAAGAAGATACAAGGACAATTGCATTTCAACCTTCATTACGAGAACCAACCCAGCCACTGATACAGATTTCACCACAACATAGAACATCAAACACACCCCACATAGAAGACCGAAGGCAACAAGCTACTCTTCCAACACATACAGTTCCCTGGATCGCAAGACCGAAGACTACTCGAAGTGGACGGACAGTTCGCTTGCCAGTCCGTTTTCAGGATATGGTTTTGTATTGAGGAGGGGGGTATTTGTGGCGTCATTTGTTTAATATTTGATTCATATTTAGGTTACTCAAAATTCCAAATTATTATTCACCTGTTCCAAATTCCCTCACCTGTTTGATTGATGTTCAAAATATGCTCACTCGCTATTGTTCCGTTCATGAATCTACATGCAACTTCATTTAATTTATTGTAACTTAACACGCGTAATTCAAAGTACAACAAACATAAATTACTACGAATACAGATAACAGACAACACCTTCAACATCAAAACTTCGTCGCTACAGTGGTATTGCACAACTCAAGTAGGACATTTCAACACGTATTCCATATTTAACCTTTTGCAGTCGTATTTCATGTGAGACATGCACCCACCGTCATCCTCAATTACTTATGCCTAAGAACTTCTAAGTAATTTTTACCTATCCAAGATACTCAAGCAACAAAATGCTCCAATAATGAGAAATTTCACCGAATTCTGTTTGCATTTTTCCTGAATAGTTAATGGTGTGGGATAAATGAAAATCGGGTTAATTTCGGAAAAAAAAATCTCCCGTTATTTTTGGGAGACAATCAAAATTTATGATTTCAAAAAATAACCGGGAAAACGGACCTCTTCAACGTGATGCGGGAACGCTCGCTGATTGGCTGTTCAGAGCGCCGTCTCCTCCCAGCATTGCCCGTTGGTATGACGAAATCGTGTTATCTAAGAGGAAGTTATCAAACGAAAACATGGGAAACCTAATTTTCCCAATCTTGCTTTTGGTTTATTATTTTCAATGATGAACCTTTGGAATCGACCAAGAAAAAAAAAAATTTAACACCCCCTCAAAATTTGATGGTTTACGTTTCAAGGTACGAAGAATCCAAAAATCGAATAAAAATTTGGCCGTCCGTCCGCCGTACGCGGCACTTTTGCCACTTAGCATTGACCGATTTTGATGAAATTTGGTATGTAGGCTCCATTTGGGGTCTAGTTGTGCCCCGAAGCTTTTGGTTGATGTAGGTCACTTCTAAGGGTTCCAAAATCAATTTTGAAATTTTGAAAACGCCCTAACTCAAAAAATTTTGATTTAAAGGTATTTTTTTCCTTCAATTTAAGATTCTATAGATTTTTTAGAATTTTTTGAGACCACGCGGAGCTCTGTAGGACAAACCGTTCGCTCCCTACGAAAATTTGAGGGTTTATATTGAAATATATATATATATAAAAATCAAAACACGAGTGTGAATGGCATAAGAGGCCTAATCTCCGTTCAAATTAGAGCTGACCAAAATGCAATCGATGGTTGGTGATTTTGATTTTTTTTTTTGTTGATTTTTTTTGATTTTTTTTTTTTTTCTTTTTTTTCATATTGGATGGTTGGTGATTTTGTAGACGAGTGATCTATATAGAAAAATAATAAACCATTGTGTAATAATTTGCAGAGTTTTTCTATTTTTCTTCAGTTTTTCGATTTCGTACTTTACTGGTTTTGTGAAATGTTACATCTGGGGACTATAGATTTCACGATCTCAGCGCTTAGAGCGGCCATAAATGAACTATTCCAAGATGACGTCATCCTCCCGGTTTTTTTAAACGTTCATATTTTCCACACTGTTTTGTTTATTCGTAAATTAGGAAGTACGGGCTGAAAGTTTGCCTTAGAAGGTTTTTCGAGGTGCTGAATCCGATTTTGGGTCAAAAATAGGAAATTCCGACATTGTGAAATTCCTCATTCGGGAGGCAAAACTATTTCCGCTCCATCCACTACCCAACTAGTTTTTTTCGTATATCGATTAAGACAGTTGGTTTTGAATTATAAGCGCATTTTTGCGTATGCCCCACTGTGCGTCGTATCTAAGACGAACCAAACCTACTAGGCAATGCAACTTGCGACGTATCTGTACTCTGGGTGTATAAACTCTTCAATAATACCATCGACTGCCCGTCACTCCTCGCGAAGATCAACCTTCTTGTCCCACGCATCGCCACTCACTCGTCTTCACAGTTCCACGTGCCATTTTCCTCTACGAACTATCAACAAAACCAACCCCTGAACAGAATTCCTCGCAGTGCCAACCTCTTCTTGTCATTGAACCCCGACTTTGACTTTTTCAACTCCCCTCTCTCATCACTAAAGACATTTATCACCTCCTCCCCATTCAGCTATAATTAAACTTAAAAATCTAAATTCTCGTATGTAACTTTTGTTGGACCAAATTTCTCTCCCCGTTAGAATGACCTACTTTTTTGGTTTATTATTTTCAATGATGAACCTTTGGAATCGACCAAGAAAAAAAAATTTTAACACACCCTCAAAATTTGATGGTTTACGTTTCAAGGTACGTAGAATCCAAAAATCGAATAAAAATTTGGCCATCCGTCCGCCGTACGCGGCACTTTTGCCACTTAGCATTGACCGATTTTGATGAAATTTGGTATGTAGGCTCCATTTGGGGTCTAGTTGTGCCCCGAAGCTTTTGGTTGAGGTAGGTCACTTCTAAGGGTTCCAAAATCAATTTTGAAATTTTGAAAACGCCCTAACTCAAAATATTCCGATATAAAGGTTTTGTTTTTCCTTCAATTTTGGATTCTATAGAATTTTTAGAATTTTTTGAGACCACGCGGAGCTCTGTAGGACAAACCGTTCGCTCCCTACGAAAATTTGAGGGTTTATATTGAAATATATATATATATAAAAATCAAAACACGAGTGTGAATGGCATAAGAGGCCTAATCTCCGTTCAAATTAGAGCTGACCAAAATGCAATCGATGGTTGGTGATTTTGATTTTTTTTTTTGTTGATTTTTTTTGATTTTTTTTTTTTTTCTTTTTTTTCATATTGGATGGTTGGTGATTTTGTAGACGAGTGATCTATATAGAAAAATAATAAACCATTGTGTAATAATTTGCAGAGTTTTTCTATTTTTCTTCAGTTTTTCGATTTCGTACTTTACTGGTTTTGTGAAATGTTACATCTGGGGACTATAGATTTCACGATCTCAGCGCTTAGAGCGGCCATAAATGAACTATTCCAAGATGACGTCATCCTCCCGGTTTTTTTAAACGTTCATATTTTCCACACTGTTTTGTTTATTCGTAAATTAGGAAGTACGGGCTGAAAGTTTGCCTTAGAAGGTTTTTCGAGGTGCTGAATCCGATTTTGGGTCAAAAATAGGAAATTCCGACATTGTGAAATTCCTCATTCGGGAGGCAAAACTATTTCCGCTCCATCCACTACCCAACTAGTTTTTTTCGTATATCGATTAAGACAGTTGGTTTTGAATTATAAGCGCATTTTTGCGTATGCCCCACTGTGCGTCGTATCTAAGACGAACCAAACCTACTAGGCAATGCAACTTGCGACGTATCTGTACTCTGGGTGTATAAACTCTTCAATAATACCATCGACTGCCCGTCACTCCTCGCGAAGATCAACCTTCTTGTCCCACGCATCGCCACTCACTCGTCTTCACAGTTCCACGTGCCATTTTCCTCTACGAACTATCAACAAAACCAACCCCTGAACAGAATTCCTCGCAGTGCCAACCTCTTCTTGTCATTGAACCCCGACTTTGACTTTTTCAACTCCCCTCTCTCATCACTAAAGACATTTATCACCTCCTCCCCATTCAGCTATAATTAAACTTAAAAATCTAAATTCTCGTATGTAACTTTTGTTGGACCAAATTTCTCTCCCCGTTAGAATGACCTACTTTTTTGGTTTATTATTTTCAATGATGAACCTTTGGAATCGACCAAGAAAAAAAAATTTTAACACACCCTCAAAATTTGATGGTTTACGTTTCAAGGTACGTAGAATCCAAAAATCGAATAAAAATTTGGCCATCCGTCCGCCGTACGCGGCACTTTTGCCACTTAGCATTGACCGATTTTGATGAAATTTGGTATGTAGGCTCCATTTGGGGTCTAGTTGTGCCCCGAAGCTTTTGGTTGAGGTAGGTCACTTCTAAGGGTTCCAAAATCAATTTTGAAATTTTGAAAACGCCCTAACTCAAAATATTCCGATATAAAGGTTTTGTTTTTCCTTCAATTTTGGATTCTATAGAATTTTTAGAATTTTTTGAGACCACCCGGAGCTCTGTAGGACAAACCGTTCGCTCTCTACAAAAATTTAAGGGTTTATATTGAAATATATATATATAAAAATCAAAACACGAGTGTGAATCGCAAAAGAGGCCTAATCTCCGTTCAAATTAGAGCTGACCGAAATGCGATCGATGGTTGGTGATTTTGATTTTTTTTTTTTTTTTTTTTCATATTGGATGGTTGGTGATTTTGTAGACGAGTGATCTATATAGAAAAATAATAAACCATTGTGTAATAATTTGCAGCGTTTTTTAGAATGTATATTGGGCTCGCCCGTAAAGAAATAAGAAATCTGCACAACATTCGGCAACGGGAGGCTGTTTTCGATAAATTTAGGTAGGAAACAATCACCGCGTAAGCCCAGTGCTAGACTGTTAATAGCAGTGAATAGTTGTGAAGGTTCCTTACGAGTGGGTACATTCCTTCCACAGAGAGTAATACGAGAGGAGGCTGAGAGCCGTGAACTATGGCCGAGTTGCGGTGAAAGGTGAGACGTTGCGGTTTGAGCGGAGATAGAATGAGAAGAGAGTCGTGAGGAGGGGGGCTATCACTTTCACGAAGCTGCACCCGCAAACGACTGATTCCCCGCCTCCGCGCCCAAATTGACCCCCGCCGCCGCCAAGTGGGCTCGGCCAGATGCCTCTCGAAGGTGTTCCTGGCCGTCTTGTCCCGTCTTCATCCCCGCGGAGCGACCCTGTCAATCCCGCGGCCTCCGACCTCGTCTTCCCACGCCCCTTTTCTCTCCCGCAAAAGTCAAAATTAAAGTACGTCGTGATTAGAGAAACCCCCCACGTCTTCAGCAATTCTCAAACCACGAGGAACTCGACTTGAAAACCAACGATAAATCAGCGTGTTCGCGATGTCTCCTCATTTCATCTGTTTTGACTCTCGAGGGAATTAGGAGGAATTGTTTAAATCGATGTCAGTCACGACAGTAAACCCACCAAAACAGAAACAACGACGAAATCACTTTTTACAGTATTTTTGACCGACATCAAAAGAGGTACTCATATCAGTGTGTCACGGGACAATTTTTTTCTTCGACATTTTATGTTTTTACTTTGGCACATAAACGAAAAACGCTGCAAATAACTACACAAAGGTTTATTATTTTCAATAATGAACCTTCGGAATCTACCAAGAAAAACATTTTTTAAACCACCCTCAAAATTTGTTGGTTTACGTTTCAAAGTACGTCGAATAAATAAAAACGCTGCAGATTATTACACAATGGTTTATTATTTTTCTATATAGATCACTCGTCTGCAAAGCCAACAACCATCCAACATGAAGAAAAACATCGATCGTATTTCGGTCAGCTTTAATTTGAACGGAGATTAGGCCTCTTTTGCGATTCACGCTCGTGTTTCTGATTTAAAGTACGTTCAAACTTTAAATTCTCGTAGTGAGCGAACGGTTTGTCCTACAGAGCTCCGGGTGGTCTCAAAAAATTCTATAGAATCTTAAATTGAAGGAAAAACAATACCTTTATATCGAAATTTTTTGAGTTAGGGCGTTTTCAAATTTCAAAATTCATTTTGGAACCCTTAGAAGTGACCTACATCAACCAAAATCTTCGCGGCACAACTAGAACCCAAATGGAGACTACATACCAAATTTCTTCAAAATCGGTCAATGCTAAGTGGCAAAAGTGCCGCGTACGCGGACGGCCAAATTTTTATCCGATTTTTGGATTCTGCGTACCTTGAAACGTAAACCATCAAATTTTGAGGGGGTGTTAAAAAAAAATTTTTCTTGGTCGTTTCCAAAGGTTCATTATTGAAAATAATAAACCAAAATTTGGCCGTCAACGGCACTTTCCTCACTTAGCATAGACCGATTTTGATGAAATTTGGTATTTGGGCTCAATTTGGGGTCTAGTTGTGCCCCGAAGCTTTTGGTTGAAATAGGTCACTTCTAAGGGTTGAAAAATAAGGGTTGAAATTTTGAAAACGCCCTAACTCAAAACATTTTGATATAAAGGTATTGTTTTTCCATCAATTTAAAATAGTATTGAATTTTTTGAATTTTCAGAGACCACGTGAACTTAAGGGTTGGATAAATCAGAAACACGAGAGTGAATCGCAAAAGAGGTCTAATCTCCGTTCAAATTTTAGCCGATGCGATCCGAATTTTAGACCGAAATGCGATCGATGTTTCTCTTCATGCTGGTTGGTGGTAACAATGGCAAAGCCGTGTTCTTTGCAGACGAGTGACCTATACATACAGGAAAATAATAAACCTTTGTGTAATATATTGCAGCGTTTTCTTTACAGATCACTCGCCAGCAAAGAACACAGCATTGCCATAGTCACTTCCTCTACGAACTCATTTTTCGCTTCACAATCGAGTTTATTTAGATGAAATGAAAACTTCACACTCCACTCGAAGAAATAAAGAATTCCATCATTTGAAATAAAATTTGATTACTGGTTGCTGAGGACATAAAACCGAATACAATTCGAAGAAACAAACAGCGATCGCATTTTGGTCAGCTCAAATATGAACGGAGAGGCCTGTTTTGCGATTAACATTCATGTTTCTGATTTATCGTAAGTCCGACCCTCAAGTTCTCGTAGGGAACGAACGGTTTGTCCTACAGAGCTCCGCGTGGTCGCTAATATTTTAAATATTCAATGCTATTTAAAATTGGTGAAAAACGATACCTTTATTTCGACATTTTTTGAGCTAGGGCGTTCTCAAAATTTCAACCCTAAGAAGTGACTGACATCAAGCAAAAGCTTCGGGGCATAACTAGACCCCGAATGGAACCCATAAACCAAATTTCATCAAAATCGGGAACTAAGGAAACTGCCGCGTACGGCGGACGGACGGAACAATTTTTATTCGATTTTCGGATTCTACGTAGTACCTTGAAACGTAAACAAACAAACTTTTAGAGGTGGGGGGGGGGGTCGAAAAACAAATTTCTTGGTCGATCCCAAAGGTTCATTATTGAAAATAATAAACCAAAAACGTCACGAAAAAGCGTCGAAAAATTGGTCACAAAATCGGTCACGAAAAAACGTTACAGTTAGTTTTTTTATGATTTCCACTTACAACCAAGTCGTTCCTACGGAACGACATTTTATGTCTTTTATATCATTTATAACACCTAAAATTTACTTATATTATACTTATAAGACCTAAAATGTCCCAAAGTGTTGCAGACTCGTATGCAAGCTTTTTGTATGGTTTTTGCAGTTTGCTTCCGAGTCTACTACAACTTGAAGGAGTTTACTCGTACTTACATATTTTTATGTACCTTTTCAGATCTTTAAAAAAACCAGAACCCAACTTCATGGAAATAAAAAAATGTATACTTTCAAATTATTAATAAGCTTTAATACGCTTCGCTAATTAGCTGTTTTCCTAACGAGTCGAAAATTTCAAATAAGACGAGAAATGTGACTGGAAACATTTTTATTATACCTTCTAATTCTATCTCAAACACTGTAAAGTTCGAGGGTTCGAACGCACCAGTAATTATTTATAATAACGGCGTTCAAGAGCAAATTCTAAACAAAAGAATCATCTTTTTTTGAAACACGAGAAAGTAATCCTCTTGGAAAAATATTAAAAAATGAAGATGAAAAATGATCATGGGTTCAAACGGTTCCAAGAAACTTCTTATTAGTCAAGTTAAGATATATGGGGGAATTATACGTGAACATCAATTCACAATTTGGTTAATTACTTTCAATAATAACGTTTTTTCGACCAAGAAAATTTTTGACATTTTCATGTCTTTCATATGGCACATAAAAAAAAAATCGTCACGAAATTTGATGCAACGATATTTGTTGCAACGATATTTGTTGCAACGATATTTGTCCCAAGTCGCCACAATGATGATTATGACCATCAGAAGTGAAGTTGTTAGGTAGGTAGGTACTTTACAGTTTGATATTACCAGGGGGGCATGAAAATGTTTCAATGTGTTGCAGACTCGTATGCAAGCGTTTTTTTTTTTTTTCGAATAATAAATAGTATTATTTGTATTGTAAATGATTTATTACTTGATACTTTCGATTTCTAGTGGAAGAAAAACATAATTTATTTGAACAGAGATTTCTTGCAAATAAGAATTGGAATTGAAATAAAGTGGAATGATTATTCATTTTTATCAAATTTTAAATTATTGGCTTTTATTACATTTGTAATTGCCATTGACTTTATTTACATTTTGAATTATTGTTTAGAAAAATATATCGCCTTTTCTTAATTAATAGGGTTTTTATTTGGAGTGAAAAATCATAGGCGGGTTAATTTGAAATATCGGTGGTATCGATACTTTGAGCCGATATTATCGAAGTAACGATATTTTATAATATCGGTATCGAAAAGATATCGGGTATCGATAATTCCTAAGAAATATCGTATCAAAAGGAGTATCGATACTTTGGAGTATGGCTATATGGAAATTCGCTACCAAAGTTTTTCGAGGGATAATTAATCAATCAATAATTTATGATTTAAATTTAATCATGAATTCAACCAATCGTCTCAATCTTCTGCTGAATTTCAACCTGAAAAATGTTCACACAAAAATTGAGAAATCGAGCATGACCTATCATGATGCAGTTTTGGTTGGTAGTGAATTTGGAAATGCGATGTCCAAGTCTGATAGAAAATGGATTCGCCCTGTAACTAAGAGCGGCCTATATTATCACTTAGCGGTCACGGACTGGAGTTCGGTTTGTGACTGTATCAGTCTGAATAGCGGTTGATATTTTTTCGTAATTTTTATAGTGATCTTAAAGTTAAAAAATGTTCATAATTACATGGAATAGAGTAAAAATTGGTATATTGATGAGTTAAAGGCTCTAAAATTGATTATTTATGTTCAAAATGAAGTGTGCAAAAGAGATGAAAATTGTGAGGCCAAAAAGATTAGATTAAGACAAGCAAGATGACATCTTATTGTAAGTATAATTTGCAATCAAAGATGTCAAAATGAAGTCGAATGATACTAAAATTGATAACTCCGCAAATCCCCAGAGAGCGTAACGGGAGTTGATGAACATAACAGTTTCTACTGTTTTGATATAAGGATTTTTCCTCCAAAAATGGACGATAAATTTTGAAATTATATACAATATTAATCGTACCAAATAATTTTTTCACCACCCCCCTCAAAATTTGTTGGTTTACGTTTCAAGGTACGTAGAATCCAAAAATGGAATAAAAATTTGGCCGTCCGTCCGCCGTACGCGGCACTTTTGCCACTTAGCATTGACCGATTTTGATGAAATTTGGTATGTAGGCTCCATTGGGGGTCTAGTTGAGCCCCAAAGGTTTTGGTTGATGTAGGTCACTTCTAAGGGTTGAAAAATGATAACTCAAACAGTTTTGATATAAAGGTACTGTTTTTCCATCAATTTAAGAAAGTATAGATTTTTTAGAACTATTCCAGGATGACGTCATCCTCCCGTTTTTTTTTAAATTTCATATTTTCTACACTGTTTTTGTTTATTCGTAAATTAGGAAGTACGGGCTGAAAGTTTGCCGTAGGAGGTTTTTCGAGGTGCTGAATCCGATTTTGGGGTCAAAAATAGGAAATTCCGACATGGTGAAATTCCTCATTCCTTGGTAACGAACTCGTCCTAATAATCGTGATAGCAAGAGGAAAAAGAAGGTGCCAAATGTTCTTAATTATACTATTAAAACGTAACACGCTTTTATTTATAAAATTGGGACTATCATAAAAACAGGAAGATGTAGTAATTAAGATGTAAAGTTTTACTCAGAAGCTTAATTATCGTTAACGGTTACAATGAACTTATGCAGTGTTATATTTCTTATCAGAGTTGATTTATTCTTAACTTTTTAGTTTATTTTATTAACACATAATTAAAGCGTGTTTTTAAAAAAAGGATTTCTTTCTTTAATTGTTTTGCATTTTAGATTCGAGGGGCGTATATTATTATCAATAATGTGAATTTCATCAATCTGTTAACGGAATGAAGAGCGTAGGAGGGTCCTTCCACGCCAGTGCTTGACAGGCACAGACTTCCCCCCCCTCCACGTGTGGTCGTACCGGATCATCATTAGGGACATTCCCCCACGTGTGGCGGAGTATTTCCCTTCTCCCCACGTGAGGCGGGCAACACTTGCCGGCACGCGGATAAAGAGTCCGAAAATATTGTTAGTCCCCTTTAGAGGCTTGTCAAGGGGTTTTGTCACGCTTTCGCGCCATTAGACCGCCTCCTTCAGCCTCAGAGCAAATGACGCGGTCGAGTTAGACCCCCGTCGTATCACAAAGACCCTGATCACGTTGAAGCGACAGCCTCCGTTCCTCGAATAATAATTCTTCTTCACACGGTATTACCTCAACGGCAGAGATATAACCAGACGGTAAAACGTATAACCACCAACATACTCGTTTCATCCAAGCATCCAGTATACCCGAAAGTCCTTGTAATTTTCACCAAAAGATCGTTAGTGTATAGAAATTACTTATCAATGGAAAGCGCGAAGTGACGTGTTTGGGGGGACACAAGAACCAGTATTGCTAGAAGATAATTCATACAACAAATAACAGATAGAACGTGGCAGAAACAGCATATTAAACCCTAATTGGAGCATCGTGTCACTAGAGTCACCGAAAACATCTTAGGAATTCCACAGCTGTCCCTAGGTGCCACCTATTATTGGCCAACTATTTTTTGTAAGTACAAAAAATGATGACAAAATTTTTGAAAATTGATGTCATGACTTAATTTTGAGACTTGCAATAACCCACAACTTTTCATTAAATTTAAAATTGCAATTTAATTTTGATTACTCCGGTGACACTTTGGGACAGGTGTGGGATTCCTGAGATGTTTTCGGTGACACTAGTGATGCCTTGGTCCAATTAGGGTTAAAGAGATTCAAAACATCCACCAAGTGGGTGTGGATGTGAGGTGGGTGGTGTGGGTGGACTCCTCGAGTCCGTACTCCACGGCTATACTGGGAGGCGCAACTTGAGTCCGCTTAACTTCAGGGGTCGATTCTACAACTAATTTGCAACAAAAATTGTCTCAGCAATTTTATTTAACCCCTTGTTTTTCCAAAAAAATGTCAATTTCAAGATTTTTTCGCTGAAAACTGAAAACAAAGCTTACGCTATCTTGATAGACTCGGAAGCAATACTACTAAAACGGTACTTAAACTTTTCTCCATCTGGCTGCCAGAACTTCTCACAAAAATGTTCTGCGCTCAGGATTTTTCCAGGTTTTTTCGGAAGAAAAATGAAATTCCTTGAGTTTTCTAGTTGAGTAAAATTCCCTGAGTATTCCAGGTCGCTGGATACCCAGTAGGACTCTCAAAGTCTATTTCCGTAGTCTTCTTCTAGCTGACTCGGAAACAAAACGCTGCAAATTATTACACAATGGTTTATTATTTTTTATTTTTCTATATGGATCACTTGTCTGCAAAGCCACCAACCATCCAACATGAAGAAAAACATCGATTGCATTTCGGTCAGCTCTAATTTGAACGGAGATTAGGCGTCTTTTGCGATTCACGCTCGTGTTTCTGATTTATCGTACGTCCAAACTTGTTTTGTCCTACAGAGCTCCGGGTGGTCTCAAAAAATTCTAAAAATTCTATAGAATCTTAAATTGAAGGAAAAACAATACCTTTACTTATATCAAAATTTTTTGAGTTAGGGCGTTTTCAAAATTTCAAAATTGATTTTGGAACCCTTAGAAGTGACCTACATCAACCAAAATCTTCGGGGCACAACTAGACCCCACATGGAGGCTACATACCAAATTTCATCAAAATCGGTCATTGCTAAGTGGCAAAAGTGCCGCGTACGGCGTACGGCGGACGGTCGGCCAAATTTTTATTCGATTTTTGGATTCTACGTACCTTGAAACGTAAACCATCAAATTTTGAGGGGGTTAAAAAAAATTCTTGGTCGATTCCAAAGGTTCATTATTGAAAATAATAAACCAAAATTCTATAATAAGTCAAACAAATTACCCGTTAAGGGTTTTCAAACTCATACAGACAAGCTTCATCTTGCAATTGTTATGTGAACCATAACCTTTACATACTAGTGTTTCTCTTGGAAGTGTGGTGTGCGTAATGAACCTTGCAACCAAGGCGGAAGACTACTAGAAAAACAGGTTATCTCAGCTAGTTAAGGTGTGTCACGGCGTTGTATTAGCCAAACGATCATCTATGGGCACAAGCAACCCATCATAGGGATCAGGTCAGGTACTGGGGGAGCAGCTTTCACTTGGAAACCGGTCGGGCTAGCAGACGTGGAGGCCACGCTTGCTGATCTCTACACGATGAGTTCCCCTGTTTCACATTCGCCATTCTTTGGGAATGACCTTACGGTTTTGTAGTGTTGAAATGAATATGAGTTCACCGAGTCGTTTATCCGCTAGCTAATTGGCTTCCACATACGGTGAAAGTTGTTGTGAGTCGTATTTTGGGTTCCAGCAAATCGACCAGCTATTCTATTTTGAACAATGTATCCCTCTCATTGCAAGTGCTAATGCGCTTAGATAATTGTTGTTACCCAATGGAAGACGAAAATGTGGGGATGCTGAAGTACACAAAGCACAATTCAGTAACAGGCCAATAATGATAACACATGAAAAATCTAGAGATCGGAAATATGTGCAATTATAAATGAGAGATGGGAGAGGAGAGGTTATTAGAACTTAAGGGTTAGACTTACATAAATCAGAAATACAAGTGTGAATCGCAAAAGAGGCCTAATTTCCGTTCAAATGTTAGCCTATCAAAATGCGATCGTTATTCGTTTCTTCGAGTTGTTCTCAGTTTTCTGTCCTTAGCAATCAGTAATCAAGTTTCCTCATGAAGGCACCCACAACTCTTTATTTGTTCGAAATAAACTTTATCGTGAAGTGAAAATATTGTTGTAGTTAGTAGCAATGGCAAAGCTGTGATCTTTGCAGGCCAGTGATCTATACAGAAAAATAAGAATTTGCAGCGTTTATGTTAAAGAAGGGGAGGAGAAAAAAGCAAAATTGACGGGGGCTTTAGGTTTCAGGGCATACTTGTCCCCTGTCGGCTGTCGACCTTTTAGAATAGACTGACTAGAAGATAAGGGCTTCACATAGGGACCAATGTATGCCCTGAAAGTGATTTTTGTCGTTTTTTAGGACATGCCACGTTAAGACTTGGGCGTCCTTACGCGATCAATACAGAATGAAAGAGGACAACACTCGACAGAGAAAAATTAATAAACACGTACAAATCCGATTTAGACCATTCTGAATCCAAATCAGCGAAAAACGGTGAGTGTGTGTGTGTATGTGACAAAATCTTTTGTACTCTGCTCTGGCCTTATTCTCCAACCAATTCGCGTGTTTTTTTTTTCTTTTTGTTTTTTTTTTCTTGTTCGATGCAGAACTTTATCTAGTTCTGCACTACGTCCCCGAAATTTAGAAATTTGAATTTAAAGGGGAGGAATGGAAGGTTTATTGCTGATAAAAGGCGCAGTCTGACGATATTCAGCGCGCCATCTAGTCCTCAATTTTCAACGGATTTGCTTGTTTCAATAAAAAAAAAAAACCTTTGGTTTATTTTTGTTCGATACAGACAACTTCCCATTAGCACATTACCTGCACATTCTGCAAGGGAAGACGTGAGTGGGGGATTATATTTACAATATACTCAGTTTTTGGACACGAATGCATGTTGGGTATCGTAGATCATAGGTTTAAAATTATGTTCAAATTCGAGGCTCGCACGTTGTTAGAAATGTTATTGTGGCCAAGAGTGAGTCCAGGAGGGTCCCCTGGATTGCATGCATTACTAAACAAAATGTTTTCTGGTACCCTCTTTCCAATAATCATTAAAAAAATGTCAGCAGAGAATATTGAGGTCTTGGAAATTTTTGTTTCGACCTCGATCCTCAGGGAAAAACGTAGAGAAACGATCTCGTCGGAAATAGTTGATAAGTAAGACAATACAATAAATAGGCATCATGAAAACATCTAGATATTGTTTCAGTTCCCCCGTCGTTTGTTTCTGGCGACAGAAAAACCAGAATATATCAGAAAGCTCTGAAATTAAAAAAATGGGGTGGGAAATTTTTGATCTTTTTTTGACTTGCTGCACGAATGAAAAGCTTCCCTTCCTTTGATAGCGAGAACAAAATTGACTAAACAAAAGATAGAATTGGTTTTGTATGGCACATCTTTCAATCAACAACTCATGAGAAAATGAGCGAATTTGAAGATTCTCCATTTTAAAAACTCAATTACGTAATATGAAAAAACAAGCAATCATCTTCTTATTCATCAAAATAATTATTGACAAAGAACGTGAAATCATAATTCAAGTTTCATTTTTTTTTCTAATATAAGGATTCTTGAAGATCCTTTCAGCAAAAAACCATATTGTAACCCTCTGAATGTTTAGGAAGTATTCAACTAGGAACTCACGATTCGTTTTTCAGGAAATTTAGAGTGCGAAAATCTCAAAAATAGAATGTTTTGGACCATGATTATAAAGTGTTTTTTTTTTTCACGCTGAATCACCGTGGTCATCTCACGATTGAGCAAGATAAAACGTTAAAATTTTGCATCATACTTGTGGTTATGTAACATTTGGAGCGTAAATACGCACATTTTTGTGCAATCCGAATCCACAAAACCGAATGAAGGATCCTATCCGAAAACGCTGCAATTTAACTCACGAAGGTTTATTATTTTTTATATAGATCACTTGTCTGCAAAGAACACGGTTTTGCCATTGTTACCACCAACCAACTTGAAGAAAAACATCGATCGCAGTTCGGCCAGCTAAAATTTGAACGGGGATTAGGCCTCTCTTGCGATTCACACTCGTGTTTCTGATTTATCGTAAGTCCAACTCTTAAGTTCTCGTAGGGAGCGAACGATTTGTTCTACAGGGCTCCGGGTGGTATCAAAAATTCTAAAAATTCCATACTATCTTAAAATGAGGGAAAGACAATACATTTATATCAAAATTTTTTGAGTTAGGGCGTTTCCAAAATTTTAAACCTTATTTTCAACCCTTAAAAGTGACCTACATCAACCAAAATCTTCGGGGCACAACTAGACCCTAAATGGAGCCTACATACCGAATTTCATCAAAATCGGTCAATGCTAAGTGGCAAAAGTGTCGCGTACGGCGGACGGACGGCAAAATTTGTATTCGATTTTTGGATCCTAGGCACCTTGAACGTAAACCAACAAATTTTGAGGGGGGGTTAAAAAAATTGTTTTCTTGGTCGATTCCAAAGGTTCATTATTGAAAATAATAAACCAAAAGTAGTAGTACTAGTGCGCAAAAATGCCATGCTTGAGAACTACGTCAAAAAGTTATTGGAGGGGTAAAAATTTGAATTTTCTTTCAGGATGGCTTTTTATGGATGTTAAAGATGTAAGTACTTGGTTAGTGAATCACCATATATAGAATGTGAATGAGCTGTTGAAGGTTTAAAGCACAATTTGTTACAAACTAAGATAGGCGATCTCAAATGGTCAACAATTTATTTACAGTTAGTTACGTACTTAAAACTTCACTGGAAACACTGGAAGTACTGTCGGTATATATATACCGACCGGAGGAAAAATGTGAATGTTAGCGGCTTTTCAACGGCTGAAAACTTTGAAATTGAATTACACCCCACGAACAGAGAAAACCTAGACAGCTAAAACTTTTAGCTCAGAAAACGTTGAAAAAGGAAAAAAAGAGGCGTCACACGACTTTTTTCGCGAGGCGAGTTTTTTTCAATTCCTTCTTTGTTCTGAAAGCGAGAGCAATAAACAGTTACTGTCAAGTAACGGTTCGTACGCTAAAATCATCAACATGTGGTAGTCGACAGCGGAAGGTCACTCAAAGCCAAGGACCGTTCAATCACGTGTTTCTTGTATCACATATTAGTTTCTGCTGTTTCCAATCTAGTAATTCGAGCTCAGTCCAAAATGATAAATCAAAAACTATTCAAACTACTGAACTACATCATCATCATCGACTTACATAACTAATAGTGGGCAGAATGCTCGCCTTCAGATCTGTTTCCTAATAGTACTTGAGAACTTCAACGAGCCAACTGTCAACTAGTGTCTACTCCTGGATTGGTTCCCAATCTTCTGAGTTCCACATTAATTTGACGAGGGTCTCTCAGGTTATCCTTAGAGGGATGGTTTGGATCGAACAAGACAATAATTTACGGGTTTCACAAGATTCGTTCATTATTTGAGCGCAAAATTGTTTGAAGGCTACGAAAAAATATTTGTTACATTTCGCTTGTTCCCGATATTTCCCTCAGCGGTAATTTGGTGGATCATTTTCAATGCTTCCTTCATATCCCTCCCAGTTTTCCACAAAATTCGAAATTTTCACAAGTAATTAAAGTTTTAGACATTCCTCAACAATTTTTTCTCTGTGTCCACGAATGCTTGTAACGGGCAAAACTATAACATAAACCAAACTTTCAGGGATTTGCGCGTAGGGACTAATGGTCCCCTGCGAATTTCATTGCATTTGGATCGATAGCAACTACTGCTCATGCGCTAATGTAGAATCCCTACGCATTATTTTCTCATTACCTAATGGCCTAAATTCTCCCACACTTGGGCGATAGTAGAGGAGTAGAGGTTTCGACTATACCCCATGAATTTCAGCGAATTCGGAGCATCCTTAGCTACTGCACATGCGCAAAGATAAAATCCTTGTTCGTAAGCATTGCATTGAGTCCACAATTTTCCTCTGATTCTGATGAAATGTTAAGGCATGATGGTGGTTGTGACGTAGTTTATCATTATATTTGTGACGTAGTTTATTATTATAACTACATTACATTCCGTGTATAACGATGCTCGAGGAATGTTATATTGATATCGTTATAAGCGAACATTATAACTAGAATAGAAAAGGACAGGGTTGGTGTAAGAAATCACCAAGCTCAAATGCCAACATCCGACCTATCACTAGGTATATCCTGCATCGTTATTAATGGAATCTACCGTAATTATACCCACAGTGCATGTGCAAAAATGCAAAATTCTCCAACCAAGTATGAGGTACCGGATCATTTATACCAACATGTTAAGGATGAAGTTTTCATTTGCATTTCAATTTTGAAATAGCTTAACGGCAATTCTGCGCATTCACGCAACTGCGACCTCAAATTCACCCTGTTCCCCCGGTTATCCATGGATGTTCGTTTTAATATGAGAGATTTTAGATCTCAGATGAGGCCTTCTCAAAATAAACAGATTCGCGGTTTGGAAATTGTGCCGAAGAGATGGGGACGTCTCGCGGTTTTGGCCATCATCTCTTTGTTCTGCTTGCTCCAGCCACTATCGGGCGATCGTGGTTCCTCTCACGCATGATAACCGCAAGGCCGCAATCGGGCTACATTTTTCATTGCCCATTGTTCTCGACATTTATCTCGATACTTTCGATACTTTCATTAAACCACTACTCCGCTTTTAGGTAAGGAACGGAAAATAAGGAGTAGGAAGTCGAAAGAAACTACAAAAAATCTATTGGTAGAAATATAATTTTTCGTGATAATAGCACCAATGGGAACATTCAATGTCGCTCAGGGGATTCAAGTTGACCTCTGCCTCCAGCCAGCTGACTCCACCGTCTCGCACACAAAGGGTTTCAACAATAACAAGTGCAGGCAATAAACGTCTACAATGGAGTCGTCCACGTCTCGATATGAAAGGAGCTCTAAAGGCCTCATTTTTTTTCCTTCCAGGTTTCTGACCTCGCCCAGACATCAAGGATGTTTTGACTTTTCGCAACCGAAGTCTAAATATTTAACCGAAGTTCAAAAGCACTTAACGCAATATGACTTACTTATTCCTTTCCTTCATATCGACGATTCTTCACAGGAAACATAATACTTTCCACGACGGTAGAAACACACAAAACGGTAATTTAGTCCTTTAGGAATATTTCTGAGAAAGAGGAGCAAAGACAAGGAAATGCGCGTAACTACATAAAAAAGCTGCAAATGATTACACATAGGTTCATTATTTGTCTATATAGATCACTCGTCTGCAAAGAACACGGCTTTGCCATTGTTACCACCAACCAACATGATGAAAAACATCGATCGCATTTCGGTCAGCTAAAATTTGAACGGAGATTAGGCCTCTCTTGCGATTCACACTCGTGTTTCTGATTTATCGTAAGTCCAACCCTTAGGTTCTCGTAGGTAGCAAACGGTTTGTCCTACAGGGCTCTGCGTGGTCTCTAAAAATGCAATACTGTCTTAAATTGATGGAAAAACAATACCTTTATATCACAATTTTTTGAGTTAGGGCGTTTTCAAAATTGCAACCCTTAGAAGTGACCTACATCAACCAAAATCTTCGGGGCACAACTAGACCCCAAATGGAGCCCACAAACCACATTTCAACAGAATCGGTCAATGCTAACCGAGGAAAGTTCCGCGTACGGCAGACAAATGTTTATTCGATTTTTGGATTCTACGTACCTTGAAACGTAAACCAACAAATTTTGAGGGGGTGTTAAAAAAAAATTCCTTGGTCGATTCCAAAGGTTCATTGTTGAAAATAATAAACCAAGATTATTAGTGTGAACAGGTTTAATCTCAAGTAAGTTGGCTATTACATCGTCCCAAACACCTAGGTAATATGACTTTGGACCCATCGTATATTTACCTGTATCACCTGATATAAAATATTTCAGGCATCATTTCCAAAGAGGTGGGGATTTCCAGAGGATGTAAAATGGTCATTTATTTCCACTTCAGTTCTCTCACTTCAGAGTTTCCTGAATCTCATAGAATTTCTCCGCCAGCTAGTCATCTTCGAAGGTTCAACTTTCCAAGGTGAGCTCAACTCTCACGTGTCTTCAAACATTCAGAGCATAATTAAACGTTGCACACAGCAATATTGAGTTCCCTATTAACATTCGACATGAGTAATGCGTTAAACGCAGAGAAACGAGTACTAATGGAGTTTTGAGCTTCGTATTCTTCTCAAGATTCACATTCTTTTTCTTCTCCCATTGCTTGTTTCATGGACGGAAAATACAGCAAAATTCCTTAATATTGCGGAAGAATCCCTCCGTGTTATATTATTTTTACTAGACTTAACACGTCAAGTTGGAGTTTCCTGGAGCTTCGAGTTTAAAAAAAAAAACAGATTTAAAAAACCGTATGCAGTATATGGGGTCGAAACTGTAGAAAAAGTTTCTTAATTCAAGATGAGGAGGATCCGATCGTAACGTTAATTATCAGAACTGCAATATCACGAGAATCAAAGGCTCCTCTAAATCACAAGAAGAACCGCGAGGCGGATTCTCAGGATATGAGCAGAGAGATGAGAGCTGGATGGTGGGAGGTCTGAGCTTCCGGTACATACGATTCGCTTGGCTGCAGCACAGTTGGCACTCGTTTCCTCCACGTTACAAACTTATACGTCTACTGTGTTATTTGGTCAGCGGTTAGTTTCTAAAAAGCTCAGAGAACTGATTACGAACTGAGTGAGAGTACCTAATCACATCTCAACAACCAACTGCTTGAGACTTGAATTATCGATTGGCTGAGTTTGCGTTTACTAAACAACCGCGTCTGAGGCCGTTGCAAGCCTATGATTCGATTATGAAATCCATTCAGATTGAAATTAATAAAGCGATTCGTGAGCAACACCAAATGGCCTGAACCTAGTCGACATTCTATCAGTAAACAGATTTCAAGTTAACATTCGGATCTGAAGAAATGATAAGATTGTCCGTACAAAAATACAAGAAATACGAGCATGTACTAACGCATAACAGTGAATGATACATTTTTAATATGTAACTTTCAGAAGCGTCTCTTTCAATTGCAAGAAGAAACAAAATTAGGTGAATGGGAGAGAAAGTCGTCAAGGGACCACACTTCAACGCCCATATCTTCAACATATTATATTTGGAGGTACGTTCGACCAAACTAGACTTAATTTTTTGAAAAAAATTTCTCGCGTTTTTTTCCTTTTCCCAGAAGGTTTTTCCCCTGAGCTGGCTCTACAATAAGTGGTATTAGTGAACACTGTAACAACAATAATGGAGAATTTCAACTTGAACAAAGTCTTTTAAAGTAATACATGACTAGGACCCAGCCCCTGGGTAGAAACGTAGTGGAAAAAGGGAAAAAAACAACATATTTTTTCAAACAATCAAGTCTAGTTTGGTCAAACACTACCTCCAGATATACTCAAGTCTACTAGACAAAAGATACACTCAGTCATATTTTCAACTTCATACAAAATCGGAACTAGTGAAAAAGCAGCTATTGATCCGAAAGAAGTGATATTTTTAAGGTATCAGCAAGGGCTCAACCTATGCAGTCCCGAAAATGTAATTTACATTGTTTGAGAACAGTGAAACAAGCTGACATACGGAACTTGTGGACACCCGTATATTCACAAAATACAACAGTTCTTCACAAACATTCGTTGGACACACAGAATCAATCTAGACGGACGGAGAACCAAAAGTTATGTAGTCCAGATACAAATATCATTTAAGGAAAATGGAAACTAAGTGTCCACTCCATATTATTAGAGGACTAGAATATCTCTACTGACCAGGGAACGACACGGAAGAACTTCCAATGACAAAAGACAAACAACCGTTCAGCTCATTAACAAACTCAGTATAGAAACGACCTGAGCAGATCTGAACTATTCGAACCACGACTGTACATCCCGATAATAACGCCTATTCCATAATAAACGTTTATGAGGATTCTGGAACTGATGGGAGTTGAACAGTAAAAAGGACCTCTTGGAAGCCAATTTGCGTTTGGATCACGAAAAACGGAAAGCGGAAGCAACAGATGGCGTAACGGTCTGCGGCCTTTTGGCGCTGGGAGCCTCTCACGAACTCACAATGAGGGAAACTAATGCAATTTGGTAACTAACATGGCAGATTCGTGGTCAGCCTTTCCCGCAGCTTTCATAATAGCTCATGTTTCTAGCTGTGTCCAAGAGAAAAAATGTCGAATGGCAGAGGAGAACAAGTCAAGGTGTTTAGTCAACAATTTGAATTTCGAAGATGTTTTAAACACGGCAAAAATACAGGATGATTTGCAGGATGCAGAGGCTAGAAAAAAATAATGAATTAACCGTCTTTGCACATGGGTATCAAAAATGTAACTAGAACGTGAAGTTCACAATCATAGTCCTTTCAAAAATGAAGGAGAACTTTTAGAACTTGATTTGATAGAGATTAAATACTCTATTTGAAGGTGACTTGTTCTTTTTTTGTGAATGACAGCTTATTAGTAATTCACTGATGTTATTTCTGCTGTATTTTCTTCTGTTCAACCCTAAACCTTGTAAAATAATTTTAAACTTCACTAGTCTACATCACGTTTTTGCAACCGGGACGTGGAACATACCTAAAGAATCTAGTTAGTTCTTTTCCGGTCCCTCAGAGTTAAAATTAGAACATTCAGCAGGTGTCAGCATTGCTGCGAGCCAGCTACAGAAGAAGAGATTTGAACCATCGAAAACTTTGGATTTTCTCTGACTTGTAGCCAACCTGGAGATAGCATGTAGGTACTCACGCCCACTAGTGTAATTTCCTCAATAATGAAGCACTGAAAGGAACGTGCTTTCAAATTTCGTGCATCGACCTCAGATTTAATGACGTCGCGATTCAAAGACTGACAATGGACAATTAACCTAGCCGACCAACGCACCTCCGCCCAAGGAATAATGATCGACATCCCACGCCAAGGCCACCGGATTGCGCTCTGCTGATTGCCTGAATTCTTCTACCATTCCATGTCAGATACAACTTCCCCCACACAATATGATATACCTTTACCACATGACTCACGACCATAGCGACGGTTCAGACAGTACAGGTCCAACATAGGACTAGTGGGCCGAAAAAAAGCAAAAAAGCAGAAAAAAAAGAAAAAAGAAAAAAGCAATGGAAGGACGATCAAAGGTCCCGAGTACGACAGTCACTCAACATCAACGGATAAGGTAAAGTTGTATTGCTTTAGTTATTCTCATTCTCTCTTGGTCTACTCTTCCATGAATATGGTAAAATAAATCATCGAATTCAATGGTGCTCACCAGACAATAAGACCCTGCGAACTAGTTGAAAATCCCAAAATAGCGCGAAAATGTCGGTAATATCGAAAGAAAGGACAAGTTAATGTTTGGACAACCCTAAGAGATCAATTTTTGGTTTATTCTTTTCAATAATGAACCTTTGGAATCGACCAAGAAAAAAAAAATTTAACACCCCCTCAAAATTTGATGGTTTACGTTTCAAGGTACGTAGAATCCAAAAATCGAATAAAAATTTGGCCGTCCGTCCGCCGTCCGCCGTACGCGGCACTTTTGCCACTTAGCATTGACCTATTTTGATGAAATTTGGTATGTAAGCTCCTTCTGGGGTCTAGTTGTGCCCCGAAGATTTTGGTTGAGGTAGGTCCTTCTAAGGGTTCCAAAATCAATTTTGAAATTTTGAAAACGCCTTAACTGAAAAAATTTTGATATAAAGGTATTGTTTTTCCTTCAATTTAAGATTCTATTAAATTTTTAGAATTTTTTGAGACCACCCGGAGCTCTGTAGGACAAACCGTTCGCTCACTACGAAAATTTAAAGTTTGGACGTGCGATAAATCAGAAACACGAGTATGAATCGCAAAAGAGGCCTAATCACCGTTCAAATTAAAGCTGACCGAAATGCGATCGATGTTTTTTCTTCATGTTGGATGGTTGGTGGCTTTGCAGACGAGTGATCTATATAGAAAAATAAAAAATAATAAACCATTGTGTAATAATTTGCAGCGTTTCTAATACTGGGTCAAAAATTGCTTTAAAAAATTTATAAACACAGATACATACAAGTATTTGCGGAACTCCACACGATATTTTAACCTAAGGAACTAGCTAAAACCTCTGAAATAGCCTCAAAAGTTCCTTTACAACAAAAGGAAGGATAAGTTCGTTGGCCAGAACTTTAGGACGAACCCTACAGGATCAAATTAACATGGTAAAAAACCTCGTTTTCGCTGTTTTTAGAGGAAATTACTATCCTAAACTAATAAATACGTGGTAAATTCGGAATCAGCGTGACATTTTCCTATGATAATATAATATGAAGTGCAAATCCTCTAAAATCGGTTAATAATTTAAGTATTTCAAAAATTTGCTCATCCAATCATGCTACACGAATGGTTTTTTTTAATGCTCCGTCTACTCAAGTTCATGTTAGATACCCGTTGAGAGCAACTAGAAATTTTCTCATGACCACAAAAATACCTACTTCGAGCGTGAAACCACGGTAACGCAAAATTTTTGCCTTTGATACGATAGTTCACGAGTTGTGTTGAAGGTGTTCTCAGTTGCGTAGTGAATGCTGCACATTCCACCGCATTCCTTCGGCCGGACCGCAATCGTTACATCGGGCAATGTGGACATAAAAGGCGCCCCTCCGGTAACAGTCAGCAGTTGTTTTGAACTATTATCAACTCTCGAACCAGGAGGAAGTTACACTTCACAATTATTTGCCATGCGCAAACAAAATCGTTTTGCACGGATAGATGCAAAACGTTGACACACAAATTTAAAAGGTGAAAAAAGGTAAAAGGTAAGGTAAGGTAAGGTTTAAAAGGTGGCTTTAGTACTGGACGACTGGAATTGACCTGGTACAGCCAACCAATTAAACACATACATTAATATTCCAACTAATACCAAGGTAGAGGAAGCATTGTTTTCACTTTTCAAGGTTTAAAAAAAATCTTCCCCAAAATCAAAATTTCACTCGTGTATTACTCGTTGTATTACTTTATTACTCAGAGAGATTAGCTTCTATGCATTGGATCATCTATACATCCTGGTTAAGAACATAAGGAAGCTATGTGCCATACCAACTTGGCAGACGATTTTTCTGTTATCACTGCTTCCTTCTAAAGGGCTTGTTAAGTTGCCTAAAACGCCGAAGGCAGATAAGAGGATAAGACATTGTCAAAGAAGAAGAAGAAGACGTTCTAGTTGTAACCGATGATTATCGAAATCGATTCAACTTAGTAACACATTACCTACTTTCATGAAAATACTCGTAGAAAAAGGACTCGATTTGAAACCGACCTAATGAAGAAAGGATTTCCAGACTTGTTTACCTATATCCAGGTCTGATTCAATACATTAATATTTGTTGACCAGCTGACCGAAACTGGTTGGATAATTTCAGGCTATGGGCCCTAAATCTGGAATGAACTTCGTCGGCGGCTAAGGAGGAGCTCGAAGGTGCGTATCACGTCTCGGTAGACAGACCAGACCACAGACACTCATCCCTTTCCACCCATGGAATTCCCTAAAGTCTCGAGTCTTATGAAACTGCTCCGCTTGCAACTCAAACCATCTGTCACTGTCTCTCTCACACACACACAAACGCAGACTCTCTCTCTCTTCCCCTCAAGGAGCTGATCGTAATCACATCCACAGGTCGTTCCCTCTTACGAATATCTTTTCTTTGTTGTTCTGAATTTCGAGAGTTCATTCTATAAATAGTTTCAACTCGAAAGCCCCTCAGTCACAAATAACAGTAGATGTTTTCGTGGGACACAGAATGTTCATTTTGGAGGAGCAACTCTTGAACATACTACAGATACTAAAGTCGCATTTATATAAACTTGTATTCTTTTAAACAATTTTGAACTTACTAAGGAATGAAATTGTATAACCTTTTGCAGATTATTAGACAAACTTTACTCCGTAATGCCATCACGTACCACACCGCAATGTTTGCAAAATTGACATAGCACTATTCATGGATTTTTTAAAGCAGGTTAGCACCGATTTGCTCTATCTAGAATGAGCATGCCAGATGACGTCAATGTGCACGCACCACTTACTTTGGTTTTGCCGAATGAACCGATTTTTGATGTTGATCAACGATTACAGAATCGGTATGTTTTAAATAGGAAGAGTGACATGCCAATGATATCCACAAACTAGCAAAGATTTCATCAACTTTTGAAGAGTCTTTTGTTACTTGCAACACCTGTCAACGTGGTCAATTTTATTCTAGTTCCTCCTGTACAGTTTTAAAATATAGATAAGGTGTGATAGAACAAAGGTGGAATTAAACGTAAAACCCAACAATTTTCTCGTTTTAATCTCTTTGGACATAAATCCACTGAAAAAAGTCAAGACCTGATTTATTGAGATTTATATACCTGCTCACGTACTTACAGAAGAGCCAAAACTCATAACAAACCGTTTGTAAAAGTTGAATTTTTGAAAATCTCAAATGGTGAAATAATCTGAGATGGTTCAAAATGAAACACTTGAAGAACTCTAACAGGAAATGAATTTGAACGGTCAACATAAACTTTAAACGGATGGCATATCACAAAACGAAATATCTTCGAAATTTTGCTGTAATTCAAGCATAAGCCATCCTAATAGAATCTTGCGTGGCAGAAATCAATTCATGTCGAGCTGATTAGATTTCAATTGAGTGTTTCTCTAGGATTTTATACGTTGGTCTTCGACAGAAATAGCGAGACAGACTAATAAACAGTTGTTATTGACTAATAAAACTTGAATTGAGTCTTTTTGTGACCTCTCATACAATCATCCGTTCCGGACATCAGAGTCTATCTTTACAATTCAATTTGATGATCACTTAATGACCATTAACCCATTTACGCCGAGAACTATAATTTTTGAGATATAATATAAATTTACCTCAAAACAATGTTACTGAACCTCAAATAAGCTAGGAAAAATATTAATTTAAATTTTGCACCCATAGGGGGGGCGTAACCCCCCGTGCCAGATCTGGCACAGTCGTCACTCAGAGTAGTTTTTTGAGAAAATTCCAGAAACAAAATTTTTATCAAACAATATTTTGACAAGAATAATACAGTACGCGCATTGTTGAGGTCAACGTGTATGAGCAACATAATAGTGGCCACTACCACTTTTCCCCTCTAATACCAGTTTTATATCTATTGATGTCCTGGTCTATGCGATCAGTCCCTCCCATGTTACGATTGTACTGATGGATAAGGTGTGGTTGAGGGCCAGAAATGATTTTATTTTCTGCTTTTGAGAACCTCTTAGGCATACTTTAGGCTCATGTCCATATTTCGTGGATGCTATAGCCACCACACTATTCATTATCCAACCAGTTGCAAATCACAACCCCACAACAAAATGTGATCGAATATTTTATGGCTCGAGCCTCGCTTCTCTTTTTCCTTCCGAGTCTACCGAGGTAGCGGAAGCTTTGCTTTTAATTTTTCAAGGTTGAAAAAAAAAGATGTTATCCAAAATCAAAATTTCCACTCGCGTTTTACGTTTCAGACCTTCCTGGACAATTTCGGTTCCGTGTCTGTCTGTCTGTCATGAAACCCTAGCCACAACCAAAACTTCTACAATTCTCATCCGATTTCAATGAAATTTTCACGGATTGTGCGGGTTGGCGAGTAGATGGTCCCCTATAAACATCATTATCCCAAGACTAATAGTAGCCGCCGCTGCGCATGTGCAAACGTGTATTTCCTTTTTACGGATATAAGTTCTACATTTCCATCTCATTTCGATGAAATTTCCAGGAATTATGCGAATTGTGGTGGAGATGGTCCCCTATGAAAATCATGACCGACAAATTGAGAGCATTTTGGGCGCATGCGCAAACGTGAAATCGTTGTAATAGCCATAACTCCTACATTCCCCAGCTCTCAAGAAAGTTCCGAATTCTTGACACTATGTGACGACTGTGCCAGATCTGGCACACCCGAGTTTCCAAGTACACCAGATCTAACCAAGAGAAGTCGAAAATGAAAAAATTGTTTTAATTCCTTCAAATGACCATAAATAATAAGAATTCATGGAAAGCTGAGAGAAAAAGTATTAGTATACACGATTAGAGTGCTTACAGCAGCGCAGAGTCGGGTTATTCTCGTCAGTAGAATCTTGATTTAATTCAAACTTCACTCACGCCTAGACAAAGACTCAAAAGCGAATGAAAATCGGAGGGGATTTGCATGAGAACCTGCTGAAGTGGGAGGCACAGAGTAGGATTGTTCAAGAGCAAGCAGGAATGAACAGGAAATCGTGAAAGTCACCCCTTGCGTCGTGCCAGATCTGGCACAGTCGGCGGAAATGGGTTAACAATTAGCAACCGTAATAATAATAGAAATAATTAGTTTTACCGTCCTTATGTAAAGTCATAGTTGATTCCAAAAACCCATTACATTTAAGTAAATAAATATTTAGTTGGTTGCGTATGTACTTAGATTCTTTATTAGATTAATTGATTACGGTTATTTGTATACAAATGCCTTTTTCAAGATTTCGTTTAAATAAAATGATAACATGTTCGAAAGCATGTTTTTCTATTTGGTTGATTATTTTCAATAATGAACCTTTGGAATCTAGAAGAAAAAAGTAAATTATAACTCCCCTCTCAAAATGTGATGGTATACGATTCAAGGTACCTACTTGGAATAAAAAAACGCTGCAAATTATTACACAATGGTTTATTATTTTTTATTTTTCTATACAGATCACTCGTCTGCAAAGCCACCAACCATCCAACATGAAGAAAAACATCGATCGCATTTCGGTCAGCTTTAATTTGAACGGAGATTAGGCCTCTTTTGCGATTCACACTCGTGTTTCTGATTTATCGAACGTCCAAACTTTAAATTCTCGTAGTGAGCGAACGGTTTGTCCTACAGAGCTCTGGGTGGTCTCAAAAAATTCTAAAAATTCTATAGAATCTTAAATTGAAGGGAAAAAAACCTTTATATCAAAATTTTTCGAGTTAGGGCGTTTTCAAATTTTCAAAATTGATTTTGGAACCCTTAGAAGTGACCTACATCAACCAAAATCTTCGGGGCACAACTAGACCCCAAATGGAGCCTACATACCAAATTTCATCAAAATCGGTCAATGCTAAGTGGCGAAAGTGCCGCGTACGGCTTACGGCGTACGGACGGCCAAATTTTTATTCGATTTTTGGATTCTACGTACCTTGAAACGTAAACTTTGAGGGGGTGTTAAAAAAAAATTTTTCTTGGTCGATTCCAAAGGTTCATTATTGAAAATAATAAACCAAAATCGGATAAAATTGTTTTCTTCCGTCCTCCACACACTGTCCTCTGTCCGGTTCCCGTGGACCAATTTTTGATGAATTTTTGATACCGGCTCCATTTGAGGTCTAGTTGTGCCCCGAAGGTTTTGGTTAATGTCTGTCACGTCTAAGGGTATAAAGTGGGGGAAAACAATTTCAAACGCCCTAATTTGAAAACTTTTAATGTTCTGGTATTGTTTTTTCATTAATTTATAATAGCGACGATTTTTGTGAATTTTTTGACACCAGTCAGAGCTCTGGAGGACCAACCGTTCACTTCCTATGAGGATAAATAATTATTTAATTAGTGAATAAATAATAATTGACGATTAATTTATCATTAATTTGGGATTTTGTTCAAGTTTTAGAAACGAATGAGACTATCCAGAGCTCTGAATGATGAACCTTAGTTAAATAATGAAAGTTGATCGCGAAATTAATCGAGTTTAGGTACACGTGACCTGCTTAGGAGCTTCTCGACCGAGGATTTCTCAACCCCACTCCCCCCCACCTGCTACTCGCCATAACTACTTTGCAAACATACAAGAACAGCTTAATTCCGTTACTCCATCAAGTTCGTGGGCTGCCATGGGGTCTTGTTAAGACTGATGCTATTGGAAGGCAACTACAATAGATAACAAATATGAATCTTCAAGATAGAGAAAGGTTCATGTGGGTTTACTGTCACTTTTATAAGGATAAATTATCATCTATAATGACCCTAAACTGGGCGACTAGAGTATAGGCAGCTCTGTTTCTCCACCTGAAATCCTTTGAAAAAATAGTACATGTCTACCACCAAGTTTCACAGCTTTGTATCATTTCGGCACTGTCGATTGGGTTAGTTTCCTGAGCTTGGATAGATACTGAAATCATAACATCATCATTCAATGAACAGGAGAGAAGTTCAACATTCAATGAGTTACATCAGCTATTATGCTGACTGTAATGACTCATACTTTCAACTGTGTAGTTCTCCAATAAAGGTCGAGGGAAACCCTGAGTGACTCACCATGCACGGTAGGTAAGGTGAGGTACGGGGAACAGTGACATCAGTTGACGTCACCTTTTTCCACCCTCCTCTTACCTTGTCAAGTCCATATAAAAGGAGGACTCAGGGCTTCCCCTTGATGCATTCGTCTTCGAAAACTCGACTTGTTTATTTCTCAATCTACCTCGCCTCTTCTCTGAAGCCCACAGTTCATCGGAGGGTCTCGGTATGCGATAAAGCTCATCGCGCCGGCTTCTGCTCCCATTTACCCTAGTCGTCGTCTGCCTCCAACTAGGTATAGGTAAATGTGGTGCATCCCCCGGGTCGGCGAGCAATCGCGCCTAGGAATGTATCCGAGCTGGCGATCTTAACACCCTTGCACACGGTCTGCGGTTACCCGCGCCGGGCATCGAGTGTTGTCCCGTCCTTTGTCTTCGTTGAGTAGGAACCAATCAAATCGACAATCAGAAGGAAGCCAATCGCCTTCACGCTCCGACACGCAGACATAACATTGGTGACCCCGCACGTTTTTGGTTTGCTATTCAACACGAAGCTAACTCGAGGATTATGGACCCACCGCTACCGCCGCCCGCACCGGACTTCGCCGAGGCCACGAAGGTCTCAATCCCGCTCACGCTTCCGCCGTTCTACCGAGAGGATCCCCGGCTGTGGTTTATACAGCTCGACGCGGCTTTCTCCGGCGCGCATGTAAACACGCAGCGCGCTCGCTTCACCCGGACCATCCCTCTACTGCCCTACGATGTAGCAGTTCAAGCGGCGGACTTAACACAAGCCCAGCTTGTGACACCATACGACGACCTCAAACAACGGCTCATCGAAATCTTCGAGCCGTCTCGGCATGCGAGGATCACGGCACTCACCGAGCATCGGCCACTGGGGGACCTCAAGCCTTCCCAGCTTTTACGCCAAATGCGCCATCATCTGGGGGACCTCACGCCTAACGACATCCTAAAAGCATTTTGGATCAAGGCGCTACCCATCGCGGTCCAAATGTCCATTGCTCCGTGGATGGATAAAACGCCAGAATTCCTCGCGCCGATCGCAGATGCTACGCACGAAATACGTAGCGCCGCAGCGGTTCATCAAATCGAACCGGACTGTAATACTGAGGCGGTAGCTACGAAGCGACCTCCGAGACGAAATAGCCCCGCACGACAGTACCAGCGACCTCGTCCGCAATCTCCAACTCAACAAAAAGGTATGTGCTGGTACCATTTTAAATACCGCGACAAGGCGACTAAATGTCGACAGCCTTGTTCATTCAAAAAGGTACGATGGCAGGAAAACTAGCGGGCCCGCCTGTTTACAAGGCGGGCGCCCCTTTCCAAGACATTTCCAACCGACTATTCGTCAAATGTCATAAAAACAATATACCTTTTTTGATCGATACGGGGGCTAGCATCTCAATTCTTCCGAACTCTTTAGTTCGTCGGAAGAACAAAACATCCGACTACCTACTTTTCGCCGCGAACGGCACCGCCATAACGACCTATGGTAATTTTACAACGAAGGTTCATCTACAAGACGAAATTTATGAATGGTCTTTCGTAGTCGCGGACGTTAAACGACCCATTATCGGAGCCGATTTTCTCGGGTATTTTGGCTTACACGTTGACCTGAAAAACCGAGCGTTATTCAACCCTCACTCGCATAAGCCTATACGAGGATACGTCAACACGGTCAACTCCGGCGTCACCACCGAACCTACTCCGCCGACCTTCATCGAAATGCTCAACAAATACCGACCGGAGAAGCGATCTTCATCCCATCTCTCCACGATAAAGCACTTCATTGAAACCAAAGGTCCGCCGGTCACAGCGAAAAGTAGACGTCTTCACCCCGAACAACTCCGTCAGACAAAAGAGCACTTCAAACAGCTCATCACCGACGGCATTATCCAACCCTCGAAATCACCTTGGGCCAGTCCTCTGCACGCGGTACCTAAACCAAATGGTACTTGGCGCTTTTGCGGTGATTATCGTCGGCTCAACGAACGCACGGTCGGAGATCAATACGCCGTTCCGCATCTTCGAGATTTTTCGTCTCATTTACACGGATGCACGATTTTCTCCACGCTCGATATTTCGCGTGCGTTTCACCATATCGACGTGAACCCTCAGGACATTCCGAAAACAGCGATTATAACGCCATTTGGACTGTACGAATACAGAAAAATGAATTTCGGATTAAAAAACGCTGCACAGTCGTGGCAGCGATATATGGACCAAATCCTTCGAGACTTCGACTTTGTCTTTTGTTTCCTAGACGACGTCTTAATTGCGTCTCGAAACATTAAGGAACATGAACGCCATGTTAAAGCGGTCCTCAACGTTTTCGCTGCAGAGGGTCTCACGGTAAACAAGGAAAAATGCGTCCTTGCCAAAAAAGAAGTGACTTGTCTTGGTCACATAGTCAACGAGACTGGGATACGTCCGGTACCTAAGAAGGTGGACAATCTCACGACATTCCCTCTTCCGACTACTGTCACCGACCTACGCAGGTTTCTGGGGATGTTAAATTTTTACAGACGGCACATTCCGAACGCGGCTATACACCAACAGCCGTTAATAAATGCGATTCCACAGCCTTCCAAAAAGAAGGACCGTCGCACGATTGAATGGACGGAAGAAATGAAATCCGCATTCAATAAATGCAAAAACGATTTGCAAAATGCAACTACGCTGGCTCATCCTTCTCCGAAAGGTCGACTCTCCATTACTACGGATGCCTCGGACGTCGGAATTGGCGCGGTGTTACAACAGGAGGTCAACAACGAGACGTCACCCCTCGGATTTTTCTCTAAAACTTTATCAACAGCTCAACAGAAGTACTCCACTTTCGATAAGGAGCTTCTGGCTATTTACGAAAGTGTAAAGCATTTCAGAGACTTCGTAGAGGGACGTACTTTTCATATTATGACTGACCACAAACCGCTCACCACATCGCTCCATCAAGACCGAAAAACGGCCTCGCCTCGTCGTATTAGGCAAATGGAGTTTATCAGCCAATTCACGACTGATATCCGATATACACCGGGCACCTCCAACGTAGTCGCTGACACATTATCTCGGCCTTCACTCGAACTTCACGAGCTCACGACTTTTCCGTCCGGAAAAGATATTTTCCTAAATCAACGACTCAATGATCACAGTCCACCACTCCTCCATCACACTAGTCGACGTGAATCGCAGGGACACGATGAAGAAAGTGAATATCAACGTGAACCTGCTGGTTGAAAACACGATTCAAGGTGTTTTTCCGCCTACCAACAAACCCGTCATTTACGACCATGAAGACTCCAACATCGCCCGTATTGCGACAGGGGATATCCTGCGTATCACGATCAACTTGGAAATCAACAACTCCGCTTCACACGGCAAGTCTTCACTCGACTATATCGTCACGATGCAAATCCACGAGAGCAACATCTACGAACTCCGCTTGTACGAGAAAACGGTAGACGGATTCCAGCTTAACCATTTTTATTTTCCAATTATGCAACATGGTTAAATTCATTTGTACAAACTATACTCTACCGCCTGCTTCTGTTCATTTGATCACACATTGTATTCGCTTATCATAATACTTCAATATTTTATCTTTATTGTACGAACTGGGGGACCTATGTAATGACTCATACTTTCAACTGTGTAGTTCTCCAATAAAGGTCGAGGGAAACCCTGAGTGACTCACCATGCACGGTAGGTAAGGTGAGGTACGGGGAACAGTGACATCAGTTGACGTCACCTTTTTCCACCCTCCTCTTACCTTGTCAAGTCCATATAAAAGGAGGACTCAGGGCTTCCCCTTGATGCATTCGTCTTCGAAAACTCGACTTGTTTATTTCTCAATCTACCTCGCCTCTTCTCTGAAGCCCACAGTTCATCGGAGGGTCTCGGTATGCGATAAAGCTCATCGCGCCGGCTTCTGCTCCCATTTACCCTAGTCGTCGTCTGCCTCCAACTAGGTATAGGTAAATGTGGTGCATCCCCCGGGTCGGCGAGCAATCGCGCCTAGGAATGTATCCGAGCTGGCGATCTTAACACCCTTGCACACGGTCTGCGGTTACCCGCGCCGGGCATCGAGTGTTGTCCCGTCCTTTGTCTTCGTTGAGTAGGAACCAATCAAATCGACAATCAGAAGGAAGCCAATCGCCTTCACGCTCCGACACGCAGACATAACACTGACGTTTACTTTTTTAGCTGACTTGGCTGCCCGAGCTCACATTAGAGGCGAACCCGCGCTCGGGCAGTCTCAGCTCGTCGTTCGTTCCCTCCGTTCCGCTACGCAATACTTCGACCATTTTTCAAAATGTAATTTCAGATAAAATAGAAAATAGAATAGAATAGAGAATAGATGTGTTTTTTAAAAACTCTTTCGTTAAGTTTCCCAACGTAACTTGTATGTAAACCCAGCCAAACCGAAATTCCCTCCAGTGTCATAGAAGAGCCATCGGAGGCAGACGCTTCATCACTCACACGGCCGAACTAATTTCCTCTCGCAGATTCTTCCTGTGGTCCCAGAGAAACTTTTTGGGTTATCAGTTCTCCAACGTGAACGAGAGAGGAATTAGCACAAACGCTTATGAAGCTGATCTGAGTTTCCTCCTATCACTTCTAATGGTGTTATATTATTACTACATTTACAATCATATTGTCACCACCGTTTGTCCTACTAGGCAACAAATTCTTGAACTCATTTCTCACTTTGCATTAGTTTTTTGAATAAAGCCTCAACTTGAAAGATTTTCATTTCAAATGGCCCTCATGAAACAAACTACCGAATGTCAGAATTGTAGAATGAGCAGGGAATAACAATGACAGATCGCTCTCAGTGCCTAATGATTGTGTTTTGTACTCACAGAAGGTACAAAATAACTAGTTCAACAACAAGTAGCGCCGAACCAACTACAGCTAACTTTCTCTATAGAAGTCAACAGATTACTTTTGATGAAGATAGTACGAAATAGGATATAGCGAAATATCCATGACCTCGAGATCATGTAAGTGCTCATAGGGAGGCAACGACTTTCGTGGCTCACAATGGTTCTATTGATCAATGATTCGAGTCGATAATATGGTAAGGCATTGATACATCTCAACTGCGATTAGAATAGTTTGAAACTGGTGTCTAATTTCAGTGAAACCCTATCTGTCGTTACTACTGGTCGAATCGGTGACGACTAGCTCCCCAAGTAAGCACAAGCAGCCGGTTTCACCTATGACTGACGCGATATCTCGCCATCAGTTTCATGTCCATTGTATTGTCTCTCCCACACAATGGGCTCTGCAGCGATTTCTATTTCTCTCTCCTCCGGTAATCCGTTACGCTCGGTTAACCGAACCGAACCTCGAAAAGAGCTCCGTCCTGATCCTGAGTCTGATCTGCACCATCGGCTTCTATTCCAATTTCCACCCACATCCGCCTCTCATTCTCTTCTTTAAACGCTTCTGAATGGATAGGCCGACTATGTTTGGAAAACGCCCAGTTCCACTGCATATATGAATGGTTCAACGCTGATAGAATATCGTAGTTGTATTTAGAATTTTCATGTCAGGATGGAAATAACCAATTTATTATATAAAATCGATAGATTATAAAATATATTTATTATAAAAGATTGATAGAAAGGACGACCTGGGTAAAAGTCAAGGTTGATCTACACGGATAAACGTGTATTTCTTTCAACGAAATCGACGGTTTGACGGGGAGACTCCGGAGTCTTCACCGCCTCGGCTCCTCCGAAGAGTCCTCCCGTCAAACCGTCAATTTCGTTGAAAAAAACGCTGCAAATTATTACACAACGGTTTATTATTTTTTCTATATTGATCACTCGTCTGCAAAGCCACCAACCATCCAACATGAAGAAAAACATCGACCGCATTTCGGTCAGCTAAAATTTGAACGTAGATTAAGTAGGCCTCTTTTGCGATTCACACTCGTGTTTCCGATCAATCATACGTCAAACCTTAAATTCTCGTAGGGAGCGAACGGTTTGTCCTACGGAGCTCCGCATTGTCTCAAAAAATTTTAAAAATTCTATAGAATCTTAAATTGAAGGAAAAACAATACCTTTATATCAAAATTTTTTGAGTTAGGGCGTTTTTAAAATTTCAAAATTGATTTTGGAACCCTTAGAAGTGACCTACATCAACCAAAAGCTTCGGGGCACAACTAGACCCCAAATGGAGCCTACATACCAAATTTCATCAAAATCGGTCAATGCTAAGTGGCAAAAGTGCCGCGTACGGCGGACGGACGGCCAAATTTTTATTCGATTTTTGGATTCTACGTACCTTGAAACGTAAACCATCAAATTTTGAGGGGGTGTTAAAATTTTTCTTTTCTTGGTCGATTCCAAAGGTTCATTATTGAAAATAATAAACCAAAATCAAATAAAAATTTGTCCGCCGAACGCCGTACGCCGTACGCGGCACTTTTGCCACTTAGCATTGACCGATTTTGATGAAATTTGGTATGTGGGCTCCATTTGGGGTCTAATTGTGCCCCGAAGATTTTTGTTGATGTAGGTCACGTCTAAGGGTTCAAATATGAATTTTTAAATTTTGAAAACACCCTAACTCAAAAAATTTTGATAATAAGGTATTATTTTTCCTTCAATTTAAGATTCTATAGAATTTTTAAAATTTTTTGAGACAATGCGGAGCTCCGTAGGACAAACCGTTCGCTCCCTACGAGAATTTAAGGTTTGACGTATGATAGATCGGAAACACGAGTGTGAATCGCAAAAGAGGCCTTGACCGAAATGCGATCGATGGTTGGTGACTTTTAATTTTTAAAATTTTTTTTTTGATTTTTTTTTTTTTTTTTTGGTTTTTTTTTATATTGGATGGTTGGTGATTTTGTAGACGAGTGATCTATATGGAAAAATAATAAACCATTGTGTAATAATTTGCAGCGTTTTTGGATTCTACGTACCTTGAAACGTATACCATCAAATTTAGAGGGGATGTTAAAAATTTTTTTTTCTTGGTCGATTCCAAAGGTTCATTATTGAAAATAATAAACCAAAATGCTCGTTTTTCCGCGTTCAAACAGAAATTTCTCCCTTACATTAGATTGTAAAATATTTTTTGATTACCATTAGAAAATTGAGATTTTGGCGCACTTTTCGGGGGAAGTTTCACAATTCTACGTCAAGAATTGATATGGTTACCAGGCGACTGAAAAAACAAGCGATTTCAAGATTTTGACGAGTTTTACTTTTCATACGTCATTTGCACATCTCAACTCCACTTAAAAAATGTTATTGAGCATCAAAATGATTACAAATTTAACGCTCTTTCCAACAGATTTTTTAGATTTGAGCTAACTCTCGTATTGAGGGTGAGGGAGTTCAAAGATCAGAAAGACGAAAAAAATTTCGAAGTGAAAAAAAGGCATTTTGAGTGGGGATACCAAAAAATGTCAGGAGGCACTTTTGTCAGAAATTAGCTGTAGAACACGTGGGAGAAAGATTGTGAACCATTCGTGTTACACCCTGTATATTTACTGATGAAACTGACTTTTTCAAGGATGAAGCAAAAGCAAAACACCTAGGTAGGCACCATCTCGTCACATTATCACTTTGAATAAACAAACAACACAAACAAAAACAAAACAAAGTATTGTATTAATAATAATTAAAAACATGGGTAGATGATGTATAATACTATGAGCAAGGTGACATTATTATCAAACAAGAATGTTTAATTTAAGACTAAAACAATATAGCTGAAACAAAATGAAGATTCTAAGGTTTCTGTGGGCTGGTATTATGTACCATCTAGGTACCCAACAGTTAGTTGAATCTGCCGAGCCTTTAAGTCGAGTCGATGGATGGAGGTGGAAGGAAAACTGCAGCCGATGGAACAACCACCGAGCGGAACCAGATTTTATAGTTCAGAACTTGATTAGATAACAGGGAATACGAGGTGAATGTCGGTTATTCAGACCAAAAGCACATCACCGAGCTTCACAGAAGATAGGAGACTACCTTTCCTTCCCACGCTTTACCTGACTGATACGGAGATTGCGATACTAGAAGTTATAGATACTTCTGCCGTAAGAAAAACGCTGCAAATTACTACACAATGGTTTATTATTTTTTATTTTTCTATATAGATCACTCATCTGCAAAGCCACCAACCATCCAACATGGAGAAAAACATCGATCGCATTTTGGTCAGCTAAAATTTGAACGGAGATTAGGCCTCTTTTGCGATTCACACTAGTGTTTCTAATTTATCGTAGGTACGTCCAAACTTTAAATTCTCGTTGTGAGCGAACGGTTTGTCCTACAGAGCTCCGGGTGGTCTCAAAAAATTCTATAGAATCTTAAATTGAAGGAAAAACAATACCTTTATATCAAAATGTTAACTCAAAACGGCGTTTTAAAAATTTCAAAATTGATTTTGGAACCCTTAGAAGTGACCTAAATCAACCAAAATCTTCGGGGCACAACTAGACCCCAAATGGAGCCTACATACCAAATTTCATCAAAAATCGGTCAATGCTAAGTGGCAAAAGTGCTGCGTATGGCGGACGGACGGCCAAATTTTTATTCGATTTTTGGATTCTACGTACCTTGAAACGTAAACCATCAAATTTTGAGGGGGTGTTAAAATTTTTTTTTCTTGGTCGATTCCAAAGGTTCATTATTGAAAATAATAAACCAAAATACTACGATTTCATAGGAACAAAATACGTATCGCGTGTTAGAATGTAAATCACGCCGAGTGAAATTTAAAAAACCACCAAAGCAGCTATTACTTTACGTACGTACCATCACGCCCTCCGGAAAGGCTTCGAAAAAAAAGTGGACATACGAAAGCTTGGAAGAGCACATTTCAATAGAACTACCTTCCAGAATTTTTTATTGTTTGAACTGTTAGTAGAGGACTGTGACTGCCAGTGGAGGGAATTTCACGTTTACGTAAATACTATCTAGTAATAGTACGAGTATATAGGATGTACTGTTACTCCCTCAGAACTTCAAATCCATGTCCACTCTATTTTCAGTGCACATTTCAATTATGTGAAACTAGGGAATTTCTTTTGTAGGAATGTTGTGTAGGTAGATTGCACAATATAACGCGTTATAAGATGGATAACCAAATAGGGATTCTCTGTTTCACGCAGTTTGATGAGCATAAAGATGAAGATAAAACTACATACACACGCCCTAATCCTCTAGGTAAAACGCTTCAACTTGTAAACATCTCAAACCCAACAATAGGCCAACAATTTTAGGTTTAATGGCCTAAGAGTAAGTTCAAGAAAAGGGTGACCCAAGTTTCCCGCTCAACATATTGCTTAACATTCTGTATGAAAGTCCTTTAAAAAAAATTTGGAGCCAGATAATTTGAAATTAACAGAAAGTGTTAGTGTTCAGTTAGTATGCGTAGGTATAAATATGGATCTTCGTCCGTGCGTGAAAAAATATATACACATGTATTTCTGAAAAGGAAAACGTGTCAATAGTCTGGCTTTGGAAGCGTTGAAGAGTGGGAAAATTCCTGAAACCAAAACGGATAGCGAGTGGAGAAACAGACTCGTGTATTGAAAAGGGAGAATTGAGAATGGTATATGTGTGGTTCGTAGTGAATGGTGAGGTTCTCAAAGTAGAGAAGAGACAGCTTCCACGAAGGAGGGATTTGAGAGATTAGGAGGAAGAGAGAACTTGGAGAACTCGACGGAACAGTCGGAGGAAAGAGGAATAAGGTGGGAGGAGAGGAGAGAGAGAGAGGGGAGCACTCTACCATATTCGTCGATGCATTTAACATCAGGACAAAACGATATCGATCGCGTCCACTACATCGCACTGTGAGGCAAATGGAGCTAAGAGAGCAGAACTCAGTCAAAACTGAATAAACCAAAATTGACAACAGAGTTGATCGACGAAACCTACAGATATATTGAATAATTTCCATACATACAACTAGGCATCACTGCTCTGTCCATGAGGCCACCGCAGTTTGTCCTGGAGTGTGTTCTTCATGAACATCGATGTATACCATACGTACGTATTCATCATACAATAATATCATTATTCTTATCGGTGGGCAAGAAACTACCAGATTCACTGGTAGATCGCAAGTTCCAATATCACAAGTGAGGGCTTCGATGTTCCATTTTACTTTATTATTCTACAATAGAAACCCGAAAAATGTCAACTTCCAGGTGTTTAAACACTGATAAACGTCCCTAGGGCATTTTTCGCCACACAAGGGCTATTGAAAATTGCTCTTACCTAGGAAGATACTAGAGACGAGAAGTTACTCATCAAATTTTAAAGATTCAAGTTACGAGAAGAGCAAAACAATTATTACCTCAAGTTGTAAATTTTTCAAAAATGTTGACCTGGAGGGCTGACATTATAGTAATTTGAACCACATTGTCACAGATAAGATACCTCAAAATCGGGCTACTATTATTTCAAGAACTATTCACAGAATAGGACATTTTGATCTTCATTTGGTATTGATCTACATCATTATACCGAACACCTTTGATTCAAAGTACTAAAGATTTAGTCTTAACGATACATTGCTTTGATTGACTGGAGTTCCATGGAGTTGAAATTTGGCCACAATATTTGGAATTCCCAACAATACTAGAACAGTTAAAGATAGATTTAAATACGATTTAAATTTTTAAGTGAAAATTGCCACAAGGTATATCCGGAATAAGCGTTTTTTCTATAAGCATAGTAAAGCAAATCTAAAAACGCCTGCCAAGTGGGTGTGGGACATAGCTTTCTCGTATCCATAAACCGGTTGTAAATGATCCGATGCATATTAGCTAATCTCAAAACATCAATCTCTAAATACCTTGAATTACCCTAATAGGGGACCATCTACACGCCGACTCGCACAATTCCGAAACATTTCATCGAATTCGGGTGAAACATGTAGAAGTTATGGCTGTTACAAGGATTTTACGTTTGCGCATGCGCAGAGGCTACAATCGATCCGTGAAGGAACCACCTACACTCTAACCCGCAAAATCCCAGAACATTTAATTGAAATCGGACATCTTCGTATGGTTTTCCCTTCATATTTCATGACAGACACACAGAACGAAACCAAAATAGTTCACGAAGGTCTGAAACGTAAAATGCAAGTGGAAATTTAGATTTGAGAACTTTTTGTAACCTTAAAAAGTGAAAACAATACCGCTATCTTGGTAGACTCGGAAGCAATTTGTTTTAGTTCAAAAATGTGTATAGGTACATCGGCAAGTGGATTTCGAAAACTCACTCATGAAACACTAATGGTAATTTTTGGAAACTGTTGCTCAGTTTCTCTCCCAAAATGTTTGGTTCAGCCTCATACATCAAAATTTACCCTTAAAATCAGAATATTGTTATAATTTATAAGGTCACAATGTGACTGTATACATGCGATAGAGAAATATGAGAATACATTTGAGAAATACGATTTCCCGCCGATTGCAATACTTAGCTTCGTAACTTTTAAATAAGTAGAGGCTTGGGAAAGAAAATCAATGTTCTAAAATTCATGAAATCGGGTTGAAGACTTGAACTTTTTACTTGAAGACCCCCCCGAGATGCATTTTTCCTTTTAAGGGAAACGGAAATGATTGCAAGGAAACTTTGCGATGCTTCCCAACTTCCTGGTCTCGAATAAACATATTCTGTTTAGAGGATATCGTTAGAGCGGGACTTACTCCTAATGGGACATCAGAGATGGAAGTTGGACATAGTTTGGGACAGAAGACGGGTTATGAGAGGATAGAAGAGAGAATAGGAGAGGGCGGGAAAAGGGTGGGCGACTCCAGCAGGTAAAAACCGGTCAGAGAAACAGAAACCCAGGGGGGTACAGGTGTTGGGCTCAGGTACGCCCACCTGTGCTTGACCTTGGGGAACCCCTCTTACCTGACTCGACCAGTACTAGTCTCCCGCCTCAAGTTGGAAGGGAATAGAAACCTCCATCATCCTTCATTGGGGAGTAATGTCGGGCTGTAGGACGAGTCCACCAGGTTAACTTAGAAACGACGAAGGTGGAAGCGGTGCCCCTTCCAGACCACTCCACGACCACAAGAGTTTTCTCGAATCAGTCTGTAAACCCGAATTATAATGCCCAGCTCCACAACAACGCCCTCCACCACGGTAATGTCTACCTTCCTCCCTCACCACGATAATACTCCCTTGTTGGGAAATGATACTATCGCATTATGCTGTGAGCCCCATCATGACACAAGGGAGGGAGGATACGTAACAATCCAACTTCAGAAAAGTTGCACGGTAGACCACAATCTGTGCCAAGTCCTTAGTCATCAGCCACATGGGACCCCCAAACTCGACCCGAACTCGATTTTCCTACCTTCGAGGTAAAGAAAGTGATTCAACAAGTAGACGAACTCCAGGAATTAAGCCAGGAAGCTTGAATTAAGTTATACGTCCCATTTTTGCGGGGGTATATCTGTCCATCCTAAAGTAACTACTCAGCTGTGGATTTGATAAATACTGGATTACGAAGGTTCTTCATAGATTCAATATGGAAGAAAGTAAAATACCACCACAATGAATTATCTGAGGGACAATAAACAAGAACATAATTTCAGCATTGGTACACTATGATGACATTTGAAGATACGAAAATATTTTCGTGGATTATCCTTTGCCTTATTAAATTATTCGTCTATAATCGCAGTGTTCTGATCGCTTTCATTCAAGATAGAAACACAGATACTTCAACTAATCGCTGAAAATAAATGGTAAAGAAAATGGTTTTCCTATCAATACTGCCAACCAACCATTTATTATTATCCCGCAAGGCAATCAAGTTATTTTTACGAATTATTATTACGAAATGTTTTCTTAGATGCTTAGGAAGTACACGAGGAAGAGACATGAAGCTCTATTAGAAGAAAAGAAAGAATATCGCATTACATGTGTTGAAATTTGAACGGAGATTTGGCCCATTCCCGTCAGTGTGAATTTATTCGCGATTCACATTCGAGTTTCTGATTTATTATTCGCTCTACTCTTAAATCCTTATAGGGAGTGAACGGATGGTCCCACAGAGTCAATACAAATTTAGAGTCAATTAAAGTCAATACAATTTTGAAATTGTAACAAAAAAATACCTTGATATCAAAAGTTTTTGAGCTAGGATGTTTTGAAAATTTCAACCCTTAGAAACATCACCAAAAGCTTCGGGGCAGAACTGGACCCCAAATGGAGACCATAAATCAAATTTCATCAAAATCGGTCACTGCTAAGTGGGGAAAGTGCCGCGTACTGCAGACGGACGGCGAAATTTTTATTCGATTTCGGATTCTACGTACGTTGAAACGTAAACCACGTTTTTTGCAAACTTATTCCAACGAAATTTGGATTCTGTCGTACTTTTCAGTTTCCCTGTGTGTAGTTGTGACGAATTGACAATTATTGTCAGTGACTTCTAAGGTGTGAAAATTAAGGGTAAAATTTCCAAAAACGCCCTAGCTCAAAAATTCTGGTTGAAAAGTTATTGTTTTTTAAACAATTAAAATAGAATTGAAAATTTAGAATCGAATGAGACCACCTAGAGCTCTGTAGGACAAACCTACCAACCAACCATTTATTATTATCCCGCAAGGCAATCAAGTTATTTTTACGATTTATTATTACGAAATGTTTTCTTAGATGCTTAGGAAGTAGACGAGGAAGAGACGTGAAGCTCTATTAGAAGAAAAGAAGGAATATCGCATTAGATGTGTTGAAATTTGAACAGAGATTTGGCCCATTCCCGTCAGTGTAAATTTATTCGCGATTCTCATTCGTGTTTCTGATTTATTATTCGCTCTACTCATAAATCATTATAGGAAGTTAACGGATGGTCCCACAGAACTATGGGTAGTTTAATTATATTTTAAAGTCAATACAATATTAAAATTGTAACAAAAAAATACCTTGATATCAAAAGTTTTTGAGCTAGGATGTTTTGAAAATTTCAACCCTTAGAAACATCAACCAAAAGCTTCGGGACAAAACTGGACCCTAAGGCTGAATTCACACTGCCCGCGATGCGATGCGATGCGATGCGAAGCGAAGCGAATGGAGGCGCGAACTTCCAAGCGGAACGATGCGATGATGTGTTCACACTGCTAGCGATTACAGGCGAGCGAGTAGACCAGTCAAGTATTTGGTGTCCCGGAAAGATGTTCCCATTTAACTCTGTTAATTCCTTTTTATTAGAGTCTAGTACGTTGAAAATTAAAAGAAAGTGGGTTCATGAAGTGAATCAGCCAAGATGTGCGTTAGGTGAATATCACCATTTGTACCCTCAACTGCGAGAGGATGAAGAGCGGTTTTGGAGGTATTTCAGGATGAGCTCAAACACTTTTGACTATATTTTATCCCAGATTTCAAATGCAGTGCAGAAGTAGGACACTAATTTCAGGATGGCCATACCGGCAGAAGAAAAGCTTATGGTCACAATTAGGTGAGTAAGAAATTTTTAATTATAAAGTTTAGTCAATGTATTTTTAAGAGCGGAAATGCAACAAGTTCAACAACAAAAACTCGGCGCATTGCGCCCTCAACCCTTTCTACACCCCCTAGTTGATTCTTTCTCCATACTCTGTATGAAATTACAAAAAGTCCATTCATGCAGCATGAATATTAATGAGCGAATTTTCAAAGAAATCTTCCAGTTAAAACTATGGTTAAGGGAAGAAAAAATTGTGTTAACGATTTATTTTAGATACCTAGGTTTTTTAGTTTTAAATCAAACCAAATGCGCCCCCATTCATTTATTTTTAAATGCGGCGGATGACGTCCCTGTTGTGGTAAAATCTGTTTTTCTGGTCCCACAGTGCTGGACGTTGTTGAACACCGTTTATCAACTTCTCGATGTCCATCGTGAATTTAATGTGAAATAAGTAATTCAAAAACAAGATAATTTACAATGCACAACAAACTGGAGAGCGCGAAATCTATTACTCGCACGAATCGCTCGCTTCAAATCACAACGTTCCTTGCGATTGCGAGAGGCCACTCGCACGAAATCGCTCGCAACCGCCCTCTACCGCTCGCAGTGTGAACACCCGTCGCCTCCTCCCATTTAAAAACCTTACTCGCGCGGCGTTTTGTCTTTTTCGCGCGTAATCGCATCGCTCCGCTTCGCTCAAATCGCGGGCAGTGTGAAAGCCGCCTAAATGGAGACCATAAATCAAATTTCATCAAAATCTGTCACTGCTAAGTGACAATTAAAATAGAATTGAAAATTTAGAATCGAATGAGACTACCTAGAGCTCTGTAGGACAAACCGTTTGCTCACTGTGAGGGGGTCTCAGTCGGGTGTCGTTCGTTACTCGTTCCGGGTCAGTATTTCACGAAATTGAAGACGCAAAAACTTGAAAAGTTGAACCTAAATTTGAAATTTTAAAGGATTTTAGAAATTTATTAGTGCACGGCCCTATGGAATTGAAAAACTGAAATATTACACAAAATTATTAACAATTATTATTGAATTATTACAATTACTAAAGAAAAATGGGAAAAACTACTGAACAAACGGGTTTTCCCATGTTTTTCCCACATTTCTCTGGCAATTATTGTTCGATTTAGATGATTCCGGCGGCTATATTTCAATTTGTCAATTCCCTAGGGCCGTGCACTGATGAGTTTCTAAAATCCTAGAAAATTTCAAGTTTAGCTACATTTTACGTGAAAACATAACTGAATTAACGGGTTTTTCCATTTTTTTCTGGCAATTATAGTTCGATTTTGATGATTCCAGCGGCAATATTTCAGTTTTTCAATTTCCAAGGGCCTTGCACTAACGAATTTCTAAAATCCTTGAAAATTTCAAATTGAGGTACAACTTTTTAAGTTTTTGCGCCTTAAATTTCATGAAACACTGACCTGGAACGAGGAACGAACGGCGACCAACTGAGACCCCCCTAAGGGTAGGACTAACAATAAATCAGAAACTCGAGTGTGAATCGCCAAGTCTGTTCACCGACGAAAATAGGCCTATTAGGTATCCATTCAAATTTGAACTAATCAAATGCGATCATTGTCAGTTTCTTTGAATAGTTATACTCAGTTGTGCTCCCGTAGCAACCAAAAACCAAATTTCGTGATGAAGGCATCCACGACTCTCGGATAGCGATGTTACTGCCAGTGGGTAGTAAAAATGGAAAAGCGCTCTATGTAGACGGGTGCACACATTAAAATAATGAACCATTAGAATTGAATTTACAGCGTTTTTAGAATTTATCTGCTATAGGTAGGCCTTGATGAATGAAAATTTAGTGCTGATTTCATAACTTTGTGATTATTATCCAGTTTCTGAAAAAGAAAAGGTTATTGCAACGGCCTCAAAAGTTTTAACAATCGTTTCCATTGAAATCGCTATTTTGTTTTCATGAGTGTAACACTTTCATAATTGCGAAAGAAGAGCGGAATAAACGGTGAATCAGAACTCAACCGAAAAAATTTTTAGGCTTCCGGATTTCTATAAGCGGACAATCCTTCAACGACACTACAAATATTAGCGAAATCTATTGGCCCTACAGTTATGATCTCATTGGGGGACATAGTAGACGTTTGGGATAAGCGACTTTTGTTTATTTTGTTGATTGGCGACGTACTAATCTGGTTTCTAGGTGTTTTGCTGATCACAAATGAAGTTCGTTTTACGCCTCCACATTTTGTAGAACCAATGATTGAGAATACCTTTGACGTTCAGAGTAAACATTTCAACGTTCATTGTTTTATTTTTCGAATTCGTGAGAGGTTGTTCAATTGTCTTGAAAGAGCTGACTTGAATGAAAGGTATCCTGAGGCGATCGGTAGTGTTTTCCAATAGCTATGAGCACTGGGGCTTGTAAATGAGAATAAACAACTTACGTTAAAGCTTGTTTCTAAAGGCCTTTACAGACCAAATGTTAGCGGAAAACATTGTTATTAACATAACATTGTACATAACAAAAATGTTGGAAACAAAAAGTGATGATCTGGAAAATTAGTTACCAACATTGTTGGCAACAATGTCGTCAACTTTTTTGTTGCCAAATATTCATCCATCTGCTTTTTTGGGTCTAGTTTTCTAACAATGTTATCCACAATGTTGTTAACATTCAAAGTAATAACATTTGGGTGTGAACAAGTAGGTGTTCTCCAGTACTCGATGTACTATGGCTGACTAGCAACTGCTGCAGCGTGCGTCGTAGTTTTGTGCTCGTCAGCTAGACGACACAGGAGAGTATGGGTACGGCCATACTTGGCGAAGAGAGAAAGCCGGGACGTTCTCGAGGATATCCGAAAAGATGAGACTATATTCCTCAATCAACCTTACTACTTCGTCCTTTTCCCAATTCATTATTCCCACTTCACTACTTCCCTTGTCACTACTGCACATAATTAATCAAAGAAACCAAAATGTCCTCCACAGTTCGTCGTCAGTGCAACAGTGTGAATCACAGTCTACCCTTCTCTCACCAATTCAAAGGCTCATAATCCTGTGAAACACAATGTTACCAGAAATCCCGGTTTGTTATCGCTCGTGGCTCGATAACAAAACTCAGTGTTGACAACAGTGTTACTAACAATGTTGACGGAAAAAATAACTTTGTTACCGAAAATGTTGCCAACAATATTTTTGGTAACATTTCGAAGGAGGAATTGTTGTCAGCATTTTTCGTGCGCCGTAACAATGTTATTAACAATTCCACTCGCCCGATGTCGATAACATTGTCGTCAACAGTGTTGCCTCCGGTCTGAAAGAAATCTTACTGAAAAATGTTAATAACAATGTTTTCAACAATGTTATCGTCCGGTCTGTAGGCACCTTAAGGGAGTAGGTTCCAATTCCTTCCGGACTATTTAGAGGATTACCTGGAATAATACAATCGGGTCAGAGAGAAGGTGGAAATTGCGGAAATGTTAACTATACGTCAGAAAGGATATTACAGGTTTATGAAAAAATGAAACTCCCGAATGGAGAATAATTTTCATTGAATACTGAATACTTCTCTAGACGTCCTTATTGTCTGGAATAATACCACCATTGTATAATACACATGAAAAATTATTCACTTCAGATACACACGATAATTAACACAATTAAAGTTGGGTAGAGGCAGATGCAACTAATTTTTAAAAGAATCTTTCGAATAAAATAAGAATGTAATATTGTTTATACACGGTTTTCACGGTTTCGTCCTTTCAAAATGATAATTTCCTCTAAATTGCCTCTGGAAAACGAATTCCAGTGCCTCTTTCCTGTTCGCTATAAAAACATGTATGACCTTCTCAAGCACGGTATCTCAACTTCTTTGGATATTTTTGGAGAAATCCGGGGCCTCATTTGCTTTCCGCGCCTCGCGAATCAACTTTGAATACTGAAGTGGATAACGAAGTAAATTCGGAAGTTGAAGAGCCAGAATTAATGCGGGATTTAGAAACGAGGGGAGTTTGTGAAGAGAAGCGACGTCTCGACTCGGCGCCACCCAGCAGCCTGGCAGTTGATCCTGCCGTCAGTCGAGTCGGTCTCCCCTCCTCCACTGTTTCTTCTTCCACTCCAACTCAACCTAATCTCTCGAATCCCTCTAGTTAAATTATTGAATGAATGTCTTCAGTCGTCCATCGCATTTTTCTCTTCACTGACGATAAAAATGATGCTGTTGGAGTGTAACGGGACGGCCTTCTCTAATTCAATTACTGGGAAAAACGCTGGAAACTTCCAGAAACTGATCTATCACTTGCAGCGAAGCCCGTTGCAACAACATCGCAATGAGTTCTAGAAGGAAGAAACGGCTATGTTGATCTCAACACCTAAGCCACAAATAACGTCAATGGAATCACCAAATAAAGTAACAAGTGTCTTCAACGGCCACAGGAAATGCCACCAAACTCTCATGACTTCTGTTTTCGTATATCTTTTTCTTCGTCACCAAATAGTGTTGAAAACATGTGGTGAATTCTACTTAGTTCTTAACAACCTTTTGAATTTTTCTGTCAAAAAAGAATCAAATTCAAGAATCAAATTTCTTATCGAAGGCATCCACAACTTTGGAATAACGATGTTTAGCTGGTAGGAACTAGAGATACATATTCAATTCTTTATTACACTGGAAGTTGGCCGGTCTGTAGCCAGAATTATCTCTCCTCCACACTAACTATTGTTTAAGGGGAGGACTACCTTCCTTCCTTCCCTCAGTCAATTAAAACTAGCTTTGAATCCAACCAAAAATTCTCCAGTTTTTACCACAGTTAAATATTACCAATTACCTACCAATCAGTAGATTCAAGAAAAATCAAAATCGGCCCCAAAGAACGCAAAATATTGGGTGTCCTTTTTTAACAAGATTTTAATAAATTTCTCTCTTTTCGGCGACCCTTGAACCAACACTACTCGCTCGATTTGATTTTTTAAAATGAATACTTCAGTTGTTACCCATTCTACTCATCCTTTGAGCTAGTTTTCCTAATTCAAGGAACATCCAGAAGAAATTAGTCCCACGAGGCCTCTTTTAATGTCTTTCTTTACCTAGATATTCAGCAAGGACGTATCGATAGAGAGTAAAAAAAATTTAGTGGATATTTTAGTTGGGAACAAGTGAACAAAATTAAAAAGCCGATCAGAAAAGCCATTCAAAAGATATGTGGACCGAAAAAGTAAAAAAATAAATATTCTTTTAATCTTGTAAACAATGGAAACCCAATATTTTGGCTTCTATGGGGTACGATTTTGTTTGTTTATTAATCTAATGATTGGTAATAATCATATTTGATTGAGGTAAAAATTGGAGAATTTTCGGTTGAATACAAAGCGAGCTTTCATTGTGTGAGGGAAGAAAGGTAGGCCACAAGCCATCTGCGCTCTGAGCCTTCTTTCTAGTCTTCCCCTTGAATCCAAAATGCAATTAAACCTCCAATATTGTTGGAGTAATCATTCCAAGTGAGAATCCCAGATAAATTGGCCCAATTTGAGAAACAAATATTAGTAGCTCTCTTACAGTCGACATTGAAACAAGTACCCATTATAAAAAACGCTGCAAATTGTTACACAATGGTTTATTATTTTTCTATATAGATCACTCGTCTGCAAAGCCACCAACCATCCAACATGAAGAAAAACATCGATCGTATTCCGGTCAGCTAAAATTTGAACGGAGATTAGGCCTCTTATGCGATTCACAGTCGTGTTTCTGATTTATCGTACGTCCAAACTTTAAATTCTCGTAGTGAGCGAACGGTTTGTCCTGCAAAGCTCCGCGTGGTCTCAAAAAATTCTAAAAATTCTATACTATCTTAAATTGATGGAAAAACAATAAGTTTATATCAAAATTTTTTGAGTTAGGGTGTTTTCAAAATTTCAAAATTCATTTTTGAACCCTTAGAAGTGACCTACATTAACCAAAATCTTCGGAGCACAACTAGACCCCAAATGGAGCCTACATACCAAATTTCATCAAAAGGAGAGGGGAAAGTGCCGCGTACGGCGGACAAATTTTTATTTGATTTTTGGATTCTATGTACCTTGAAAAGTAACCCAACAAATTTTGAGCGGGTGTTAAAAAAAATTTTCTTGGTCGATTCGAAAGGTTCATTATTTAAAATAATAAACCAATAAAACTATATTGACAGGCTTTCCTGTGTCAGCCTGATGTTGAGAAGTGAATTTCCCATCAGCTGTTGATTTTTTTTTAATACCAACCAATTCAGTAAAACAAATTCAATTTCCGGTTGTCCGTTTGCTGAATGAACCTGACTTATCAGTTTTTCTTAAACTTGGAGGAAACTGGGATGCCGAGGAGGAAATTACGGGACTAGCGACGGGGGCGCTGCGTTGCGGCTGTTGCCGTGATATAATATAATTTGCCAAGAGCTGAGGAGAGCCCTTTTCATCAGAAGCGGTGAGGTAACAAACCAGCTTTCCTTTTTCTAGAAAACAGGTGATAACGCGGTCGATAGACGCCTTAACTGCAATTTCTTTAAGGAGGAGGGGAAGAGGGGTAGCCCACAGAAAAGAATCGATGTTCCTATGTTGTGTTTAAAAGTTGTATACTCGAAAATAGCCTGTGAATACCTAGTAACCCCGCGACACGAAACATGGCATTTAGACGATTTTTGGATTTTTCAGTCCTCGATTGATTAAATACATCTTACAAAAGTACTATTTATCGGAGTCTTCCCAAGGCTCGAACCACCTACCCAACCACCACACCACACCTAAACATTTTATCGGAATCGGCAGATAAATGTGGGGACGGAGAGTTATGCGAACAATAGCGAATTCACGTTTGCGCATATGCAGAAGGGCAATGCAACCCCTACGGGACTATCAAGACTCCAACCTACACAATGCTTGAAAACTTGGTCAAAATTGGTCGTCAACTTGAAAACTGTAGCTGTTACAAGGATTTTACCTCCGCAATTGTGCAGAGGATGCTTTCAAGCCAGGGGCAATTCAATTCATAGGGGACAATCCGTGAAAAATGTCATCTAAATCAAACTGTAACATCGGTTAGACGAGCCCGAATCCCGTCCCGTTTTGAGAACACACATACATACAGACAAATACACACAGAGATGGAATCAAAACACATCATGAAGGTTTGAATCGTGAAATGTGAGTGAGAATTTTGATTTGGAGGTGTTGGAGAAAATACCTCCTCTATCTTGGTAGACCAGCATGCATGTCTTCGAAGTACCTTCCCCTGGTACAGGCCCTGGAATGCAAGAATGATTCTCCTTATCAACTAAAAACCGGACACCCTCGACCTCGATGAAAGAAATTACTCGGAAAAGTTTGGTTCGCTCATCCGCACAATCGGAACAACAATAACGTTGAAGCTTGAGAGTACCCCTCCCTTTCCTAACCTTCCTCCTAAGCCCTCCGCCGAAACCTCTGAATGTTCTCAAAGAGATTATCACCAGCAAGTCGGAAAAGTCGGATTTTATCGCGCCCCGACCCTCCTCATTATCTGCGGCCCGTTGAAATTAACTTCTAATCAACATTCATCCAACTCCGTGTCCCACCTCCGTCGACGGCGGTAATCAACGAGTCTGAACGAACTAGTAGAAATGACTGTCAACAAACTTTCTTTCCTTATTTATGCGGCTGTGCTTTGCTTTAGAAATTTGGAGTGAGAGGGTACCCTGGTAATGGTTGTTCACAACTCAGAACTTGACGTCTTGCGCTGCTCCTACCAACTAAGTACTGTTATCAAGTTAGCGTAAGGTCCCACTGATGCCATTTTGACAAAAAGAAGTTCTTTCCAGTTAATGAACGAATTTCTTTAAAATATTTATTCATATTTTTGAAGCCATTTCTTTATGATCTATGACAATTTTTCGTTCGTGGAAATTTTACGTTGAGTTCAAGAAAACTTTCCAATGGCCATTTTAGAACTATTTTTGACCATATTGGACTAAATTTGACTAAGCATGCTTAACTAATGAATTTAACTTCGAGACTGTAACTTCGATGTACAACTCGATTTCAGGAGGAACCAATACGCGAAATTTGTTGATTGAGGTCCAGGGTGTATCCCGAAGGTCAAACCTTCAATTATTGGAAAGGTTGATTATTATGGATAAAAATCAGACTAAATGAAGGGGAAAGCTGCAGATAATATAAAGAATATCCAAATTCGAAAAGCAATCCATTGATATGTGTGTGACTAAATATTATATACTCTACCCAGGCCTTATTCTCCAACCGATTTGCGTGGTTCTTTTTTGTTCATCGCTATCTATTTTGTTCGCCAAAAAAACGTACGATTTAGGGCGTCCCACAGTAAGACTTGGGCGTCCTTATGCGATTAATTATGGGTGACGGAGGACAATACACAACGGAGAAACAAAAGAACCGCATAAAAATCCGTTTTAGGTCATTCTGAATTCAAATACGAGAAAGAACCATACGTGTATGTCTGTGTGTGTGATAAAATCTTGTGTACTCTGCCCAGGTCTAAGTTTCCAACCGATTTGCATGGTTCATTCCTTGTTCGACGAGGAAGTCTATCTAGTTGTGTACGACCTCGCAGGAGTTATGAATTTTGCCTCTGAATTGATGCTTAAAAACGTGCGTTTTCGAGCATAATCTTGAGTACTCTGGCCTGGGAGGAATTTACTGAAAATAAGGCGCATTCTGGCAACACCACTAGCGAGCTGCCTAGTCCTCAATATTCAACATTTGCGTGTTTCTGATCTTGTGCGACACAAAACACTTCTCAGCTGCACATTACTTCACTAGAGTAACGAAATTTGCATGGAGAGGGGGAAGGGGAGTAAGGAGATGATATTCAGATTTTTCAATACTTCTTTTCCTATAAATGCTTCTTTCCTATAAACGCTGCAAATTATTACACAATGGTTTATTTTTTTTTATTTTTCTACATAGATCACTCGTCTGCAAAGCCACCAACCATCCAACACGAAGAAAAACATCGATCGCAATTCGGTCAGCTAACATTTGAACGGAGATTAGGCCTCTTTTGCGATTCACACTCGTGTTTCTGATTTATCGTACGTTCAAACTTTAAATTCTCGTAGTGAGCGAACGGTTTGTCCTACAGAGCTCCGGGTGGTCTCAATAAGTCTATATAAGACGTATATATATTTTCAATAAGCTCCTAAGTCCCACAGTAAGACTTGGGCGTCCTTATGTGATTAATTTTGGGTGACGGAGGACAATACACAACGGAGAAACAAAAGAACCGCATAAAAATCCGTTTTAGGTCATTCTGAATTCAAATACGAGAAAGAACCATAGTTGTATGTCTGTGTGTGTGATAAAATCTTGTGTACTCTGCCCAGGTCTCGAGGAAGTCTATCTAGTTGTGTACGACCTCGCAGGAGTTATGAATTTTGCCTCTGAATTGATGCTTAAAAACGTGCGTTTTCGAGCATAATCTTGAGTACTCTGGCCTGGGAGGAATTTACTGAAAATAAGGCGCATTCTGGCAACACCACTAGCGAGCTGCCTAGTCCTTAATATTCAACATTTGCGTGTTTCTGATCTTGTGCGACACAAAACACTTCTCAGCTGCACATTACTTCACCAGAGTAACGAAATTTGCATGGAGAGGGGGAAGGGGAGTAAGGAGATAATATTCAGATTTTTCAATAATTCTTTTCCTATAAATGCTTACTAATTGAACCCAAGCTTAAAACGCTGCAAATTATTACACAATGGTTTATTATTTTTCTACATAGATCACTCGTCTGCAAAGCCACCAACCATCCAACATGAAGAAAAACGTCGATCGCAATTCGGTCAGCTCTAATTTGAACGGAGATTAGGCCTCTTTTGCGATTCACACTCGTGTTTCTGATTTATCGGACGTCCAAACTTTAAATTCTCGTAGTGAGCGAACGTTTTGTCCTACAAAGCTCCGGGTGGTCTCAAAAAATTCTAAAAATTCTATAGAATCTTAAATTGAAGGAAAAACAATACCTTTATATCAAAATTATTTGAGTTAGGGCGTTTTCAACATTTCAAAATTGATTTTGGAACCCTTAGAAGTGATCTACATCAACCAAAATCTTCGGGGCACAACTAGACCCCAAATGGAGCCTACATACCAAATTTCATCAAAATCGGTCAATGCTAAGTGGCAAAAGTGCAGCGTACGGCGTACGGACGGCCAAATTTTTATTCGATTTTTGGATTCTACGTACCTTGAAACGTAAACCATCAAATTTTGAGGGGGTGTTAAAATTTCTTTTTCTTGGTCGATTCCAAAGGTTCATTATTGAAAATAATAAACCAAAATTCTGAGAACAGATCATTCTTTGTTTAAAAATTCTGAGAACAGAACTATTCTTTGTGCCACCGTGGGCGAAATCAGTGGTATCACCATAGTGCCAGGACACCTGAAACCGCGTATTGTGTAGGTTTTAAAAAATGTTAGTCCTTGAATACAGATGTGTTCTCCTACGGACACCGGACCAAAACCAACAGATGAAAGTCCAATGTTACGATCAATTATCGTTGTGGTGCCAGGATGGCACCGGAAGTGGTGATGGTGGACTCGAATTTGGATGTTGGGTATCGTAGATCATGGATTTTATCTTCAAATTCGGCGCTCTAATCTCACTAGAAGTGTTATAGTTGCTCGGGGTGAGTGAGGAAGGGTGAATATACACGTCGGGTTCCTTTTATCGACGATTTCCGATTTTAAAATATCCAGTTTTTGGTTCTCTTAAAGCTAATAATGATAAGTTACTTCCTCAGTAATACATTGGATGAATCTCTTTTGTAGAAAGGTAAAAATAAAGTTTGACTCGGACATCTATCTAGTTGTGCACCGTCGTCGGAATTTCGAAATTTGTGTTCACGGAGGAGTTACGTACTCGGGTTATTTACCGATAAACGGCGCATTCTGACAATTTAAACTTTATTAAAGAAACAAAACTTGAAGACTATCTTGGTCATTTCTCTATCTCCATTTACATTGGACTCGTCAAGAACCTACCAAATATTTTATTATCTTTATTTTTGTCAATTGTTATGCTACGGTTGATGGGGTTTCATGCTGAGCCCCCACCCGTACGACACATTTTATGTTTCCTGATGCCATTTTATTTTTACTTTTCCAGAAAGGGGTGCATTTTCATATAAATATAATGGATCGCAAGAAGATGCTCCGAAATGGGGAGTCCCCTGTGACTGGAGATACGGCCTTGTGTTATACGTCTTTTGCCCCCACGACTCACAAATAATGACTCACAGAGAATAAACATTCAACTCCTTCCGATCTCCTTCTGACTCACTTCCCTTTTCCCCCACCACTTTTTACGCGGACTCAAAATGACTTATACCAACGCCCCTCGAGTTCTTCCAATATTCATTTCCCTGCTTCAAGAACGTGATGCTTCCCCGCTTTTGCGGGATGTTTGGAATTACTGGTCCTTAATCCAAAACTGCCTTGGAACATCCTCCTCCCATGGGAGCCATAACAACCCTCTGTCGACTACCCCATTCATGGGCCACCCCCACCCGCCCTTTTATTGAAACCATCAATTGACATCTTTGTTGTTTGTGGTGGTAACTGAACACCCGACGTCATCCATCTTTTCTCTCTCTTCAGGGTGATATGAATGGAGTTCCAAGCTGGTAGCTGATCCTAATAAGAGAATTCTCCAAGTATTTTAAACAGTCATATATTATATAAATTGTTTTTTGAGTTGACAATTTATGAGTGAACTCTTCGAGTAAACCATCTGACTAAAACTAGGAGATCCATGGAGGTACTCTTATTTCACGCATATCATTTCTACGTCAAATTTGAGATCTTATACTTCATATTCGAGGTTGTTAGGGAACATCGGTTATCCGTAAATTTTCAGTTTTCAAAAAGTTCCATGCGTAGATATATTTCATGCATGGATATGAGAAATTTCCGAAAATAACGGACAACCTTTTCAACAGCAAGAAATTCTGATGTGAATTTCGGCGCTGACTCCAATCATACCATAATAAGTTCCTATAAGAATATAGTTGCCGTTTGGAAGAAATTTTCAATCAAAACCCCCCTATTCAATTGATCCCTATTCCTCATAATTTATCCACTTCAGCCATGCTCCAAACATTCTGACCAACGAACGTAGCCATTCCTTCGTTATTATTAAAATGTTAACGCTTTTTTGTAGTTCATAGTTCCTACATTTTTTTGTTCCTAGGGTCAGTTATCGTATTGAATATATACTATAACGCGTGACATTATGACCTAAACTAGATAAAAAACTTAATAATAATACCTCAATCATAGGATGTAATAACATTCAAAAATGAAAAAAATAAGAGGGTGTAAAGGTACCTCCCTCCCCACTTGAAGTTAGAAAGTTAGGAAAGTAAGTTGGTAGGTACCTCAACTGGTACATAAATCGAGGCTCGGCAGGGAAAAGGGCCCATTCGCCAAAATACAAAATGTCGGGAAATCGCGATTAACTGTGGCAGCGTTTCCAAGTTAGCTTACGCAATCTATCCGAGAGTTTTCCAGTTAATATTATTCTTCACGTAACGGTGGTACTCTTGGATTTTAGTTTGATCCACAGGTTTAAAACTATACCAAATATTTTTTTTTAAACTAGTTGCCAGAGTGGCGAATTGGCCGTTCAAATGGCCAGTTTGATGCACATCAGGTTAGTCTTCTGAGTTTTGCCTCAATATCTGCTTTATTTTTATATCAATCAACCTGATTCCTTGATCATCTTGTAGAGGAACGAAAACGAAAAAAAAAACTATGTGTATGAATCAATTTTTACCTATCGGCGAGTAAGCCATTTTCCCTTCTGAGCGTAGATATTCGATGAACCCGTTCATTCGTTTAGATGAACTGTGTCACGCCAGTAAAGTCTGAAACGTTCGTACCCAATCGTTCTCACAGTCTCAAAGCTGTCAATGCGAGGTTTTAAAATGTAAATGATTTTTCCCTCCAGCCTAAAAGACTTAAACAGCTTGAACAAAAAGGAATGTAGTGCGACAGCCGAGGGCCGCTCTTGTATTCCGATACTTCCAATGAGCTGTTTTGAAAGAGTTTCCCGAGAACAAAAACCTGACCTGCATTCAAACCATTCAAGTGATAATCGTATTCCGAGTGGTCGACGCCCCGACATGAACTACGCTCCACTTCTGATGAACTTTCTCACTTTGCTTTGCTTTGAAGAACGTCATTCTTGCGGTAAGAGTTGAGGAGTGTATTTTCAAAGAACTATTTCAACAGATTTTTAGGAATTAATGAACCATTACAATTTCATCGTTACAATTACAAATGGAAAGGTAGATACTCGTAGTTTTTTTTTCAACGTTCACTTTCAATTGCACAAAAACAAAGGAAAGTACATTTTAATTGAAAATAAACAATACAATTTTGGTTTATTATTTTCAATAATAAACCTTTGGAATCGACCAAGAAAAAATTATTTGACCCCCCTCGAAATTGGTTGGTTTACGTTTCAAGGTACGTAGAATCCAAGAATCGAATAAAAATTTGGCCGTCCGTCCGCCGTTCGCAATCTATATAGTTTAAGAAGGTCAATCACCCCCCCCCCCCCCCCTCCCTAACCAAAACACAAATATTTTTGCTATTTCTCCATTTTTCCATTCCTCAGGTTTGTTCGGATCGGCGTGTAGACAATCCCCTGTGAAAATCATCACCCCGGAACAAATGGGGTGTGCGCATGGGTCGGAAAAACTGAATATTTTTATTTTTAATCTAAACTAGACCTCATTCTGAGAATTTTGAGACCAACCACGACCTTCTAGCGTGAGAAGACCTTTTTCTATGATTTTTCAAAGTTTCGAATGTTGATGACGTCATAGTGGGCTGGGGGGTTCCGCCCAGGCGAGAGGGGCGCGTGACGTCATAAACATTCGAAACTTTGAAAAATCATGGGAAGAGATCTAATCATCCAAAAAGAGAACGGTTGGTGTCTAAATTCTCAGGATGAGGCCTACTTTAGATTAAAAATGTAAAAAAAAACCAGGCACCCCCCCCCCCCCCCCCATTGTAGCGCAAACGTGAGTTTCCTTGTAACAGCCATAACTTCCACATTTTCCATCCGATTTCGAAGTCATTCGATTGTGATGGTTGATATGTAGATGGTCCCCTATTAGGGTAGTGCAAGGAACTCAGTGATTCATGTTTTGAGATCAACTAGTATGCATCGGATCATCTATACAATCAGGTTATGGATACGAGGAAGCTATGTGCAACGCCCACTTGGCAGACTTTTTTTCTTTTCTTCATACACACGAAACGTTGGGATTGAAGATGAACGAGTCTGGCTAAACACTTTAAACGAATTAAGCGAAAATCTCGCCCTTCAACTTTAGAAGAATATCAAGTCAATTCTATCTTAGTAGTTCTCAAGGAACTAATCACTGACTCACAACCCATTTCTATCGAACTGCGTTTCCCAGATTTTCCCAGAAAATGATTCCGAATTTCAACCTGATTCCTACGATAGAAGAGAGAAGACCCGCTCAAAGCGACACAGGTGCTTCAACCAGGGGATTTACAGGTAAGACTGGGTTCTGAGACACATTCTAATTAAAGAGATAATAATTTATTAATATCGCTTTAATCTCTACGGCAACCTTTAAGGTCAAGCATTTAATGAGTAATTAGTAGCGTAATCCACAAAAATTAATTATAATATCCAACACCGCCAGATAATAACCATTTTCAACCAAAAACAACTATCGATAAAAATTATAGAACAATTATCGAAGAGAAACTAGTGTTTCGAAGTTAAAAGGTAGCGAATAAAATAACAGTGATGCTTTTCTGATACTGTTTTCCTCTTCCTGCCATTGATAAGTACCAGCTTTTCTCCTATTAACCATCAATTGAATACTGTAGAGTAGCTGAATCTATTTGAGAATCGAAAATTCATAATCGCAGCAACCAGAAGGTTGTTGAAATAATTGAAAGCAGTTTCATGAGTTCTACAACTTCCTACAAAAGCAGAGATCCCTCACATACCATACATAATATGTCATCATATTATCATGTATCATGTATCATATTATGATGTACCTAATCGTACACCGTAAACAATGAATTCAATTATTTATCGCGCTTGCGCAGTGAATGCCATTGATCGCCCAGGTACAACTGGTGAACAACCTACTGAACTAATTATTCATTTCATGTCATGAAATCACTCATTCTAATGTTAGAGAGCATATTTTTCGTCGAATGACTACAAATTCGGATTAGACAGTGATATGACAGAAAACGTTGAATTATCGTAAGTACTTACATAGGCGATTTACATTAAAACTGAGTAATAGAAGTAAATTTAAATTGAAACACAGAATACAAGTTATTCGCAACGGATAGTGATTTTGGGTGTGTAGAAACAAATTTTGGTTTATTATTTACAATAATGAACCTTTGGAATCGACCAAGAAAAAAACACCCCCAACACAACCCCCTTAAAACCTTTAACAACCTTTAACACCCCCTCAAAATTTGATGATTTACGTTTCAAGGTACGTAGAATCCAAAAATCGAATAAAAATTTGGCCGTCCGTCCGCCGTACGCGGCACTTTTGCCACTTAGCATTGACCGATTTTGATTAAATTCGGTATGTAGGCTCCTTCTGGGGTCTAGTTGTGCCCCGAAGATTTTGGTTGAGGTAGGTCACTTCTAAGGGTTCCAAAATCAATTTTGAAATTTTGAAAACGCCCTAACTCAAAAAATTTTGATATAAAGGTATTGGGTTTCCTTCAATCTAAGATTCTATAGAATTTTTAGAACTTTTTGAGACCACCCGGAGCTCTGTAGGACAAAGCGTTCGCTCACTACGAGAATTTAAAGTTTGGACGTACGATAAATCAGAAACACGAGTGTGAATCGCAAAAGAGGCCTAATCCCCGTTCAAATTAATTCTGACCGAAATGCGATCGATGTTTTTCTTCATGTTGGATGGTTGGTGGCTTTGCAGACGAGTGATCTATATAGAAAAATAAAAAATAATAAACCATTGTGTAATAATTTGCAGCGTTTTTGTTAACGCCACTGTCCGGAGGAACAAGACACTATCCAACAAACCTGATGAGTGATAATGATACGGATAATGTTGAGAATACATTTGACCATATTTCCCCAAGCACGAGTCTCAACGAATTTGGTCCATTCTTTTCAAAATGTAACCTTTGAAAATCAAGCAAAGAAAACAATGTTTAACCCTCTAAAAATTTGATGGTTTATGTTTCAAGGTACGTATGTAAAATACAGAAATCGAACAAATAGGTAATGTTTCTGTCCGTCCGCCGTACTCTGCACTTTGCCCAGTTCCCATGGACTCATTTTGATGAAATTCGGTATATCATCTCCATTTGGGGTCTAGTTGTGCCCCGAAGCTCTTGGCTGTTTTCAGTCACTTTTAAGGGGGTAAAAAGTGAACACGGAACAATCTTCCCGAAAACGGCAACCTCGTTTTTTAACTTCTTTCACAAATTTTCGACACTTTTAACAAATGTCTTCTTTTTATTGGAAGAACACATTTCAAATAGAATCAGGCAGATTGGTACCAGAATAAAAAAAATGCAAGGTGTTCGGGCATACAAAAAAAAAAAAAAAAAAAATTGTCGTCCCACGACACACCGAAAAGAGAGACCTCTTCCGACGGGCTCCTTCCGACGCTGTTGAAGTCGGTCAAAAAGTGGCGAAAAACGTTTTCTAGACGCACTAGTCTGAAAACTTTCTATATAAAGGTTTTATTTATTCTTTAGTTCAAAATTTCCAAAAATGTTAAGAGTCGAATGACACTACTTACAGCTATGTGGTACTTCGTTCGCTAATTACCTAATTAATGAATGTTCCATGACGTTATTTCATACATTTAAGAATCGAATGAAACCAATCAATAAATAATTATTAAATACGCGTCTATTGTGAAATTAATCAGGACACGTGGGGCAGACCTTGAGATCCCCTCGCAAGGTTAGCTGTCTACCTTACTTCAAGGGATGGAGAGTGTGGAGTCAAAAACAAGAGTGCGAATCGCACATGAACGTCCACTGTCGCCAAATATCTATTCATATTTCAGCTGATCAAATGCGATCACTGTTCGTTTCTTCGAGTGTCGTGTCACTCAGTTGTGCTTCCTCAGCAAACAAAAACCAACTTTCGTAACGATGTTCTGCTGGTAGGTAATTTCAGTCAAGAATAAACTCGATTGTTAACCTTGCGGGATAATATGGCTGTTAAGTACTCTTAATGGAAAAGCGGTGTTGTTTGCAGGAGTTGATTTATACAGAAAAATAATGTACCATTATCCAATAATTTGCAGTGGTTTTACTGCACTTTTGAAATATTATAATATGTTGACACAGTACATAAAACGCTGCAAATTATTACACAAAGGTTTATTATTTTTCTGTAAACATCACCTGTAACAACCAAGGTTATTTTCTTCTTATTGTCAGTAAGCACAACTACTGGTTGACATGAAATTATATTTGAAGAGATCGCATTTGAGGTGGAATTCGGCTCACTCCCGACAGTGAACGTTCATGTGCGATTCGCACAAGAGTTTCTGATTTATTATAGGTCCAACCCTTAAGTCCTCTTAGGGAGCACATGGCTTGTCCTACAGAGCTCTGGGTAGTTTTATTAAAATTCTTAAAATTCGATTCTATTTTAAATTGGTAAAAAACAATACCTTTACATCGAGAGTTTTGAAAATACAACCACAATTTTTCACCCATTAGAACTGAATTACACTGACCAAAAGCTTTGCGGCATAACAAGCCCCCAAATGGAGCCCATTCACCAAATTTCAACAGAATTGGTCCATGGTTACTGAGAAAAGTGACGCGTACCATGGATTATTTTAATTCGATTTTTGGGTTCTATGTACCTTGAAGCGTGTTTGATTTGATAGTAATTTACAGATTACACATGAATCACATCAGACCTCCCCAGAAATTGGAATGAACACCACAGCCACCTTCGCAGATGAGACAGCGATTTTGGCAGTCGGAGAATGTAACACTGAATCCACCAACAAGTTAAATCAATCAATATCCAGCATACAAAAGTGGACAGCAAAATGGAGAATCAAAATAAATTAAACTAAGTCGGTACATGTCGATTTCACTAACAAGAGAATCGAGTATATTCCGGTACATTTCATGGGAAAAGTTATTTCGAATACCAATGAAGCCAAATACCTAGGCATGACACTAGACGCCAAACTTAGATGGAAGGCCCATGTAAAAAAAAAAAGAAGCAAGAACTCCTTCTAAAATTCAGAAAAATGCATTGGCTAATGGGGAGACGGTCGAAGTTGTCAATCCAGAACAAGCTTACATTGTACAACCAAGTCCTTAAACCAGTCTGGACATATGGAGCTCAGCTTTGGGGCTGTACGGCTCAGTCAAATCGAGACATCGTCCAATGATTCAATGCACCATGGTACTTTCGAAACGAACGTCTCCATCATGAGCTTCGGATCGAAACAATAAACGATGCTATAAAGCGACAAGCTGTGGGACACCTACAGCGGCTCAGATGTCACATCAACAAGGAAGCTGTCCAACTCCGTGATACAAGTGATATGAGAAAATTGAAGCGTACCAAACCACTTGACCTAGCTTACTTGTGAAGCAGTGAAGTGAAACATCCACCATAATCAACAAAACTCATTGATGTATCCTAGTTTTGAATATTTGTCCATATTTTCAAAATAATAATGTTGATAAGTTATACTTGGTGCAATAAAGAATATTGAAAAAAAACCTTGAAGCGTAAACCGTCAAATTTTGAGGTGCGGGGGTGGCAATTTTTTGCTCGATTACAAAGGATCATGATTGAAAATGATAAACCAAAACAGCGGTAAATAACGTAAGGTCAAATCACGGTAAATAACGGTAAATAACGTAAGGTCAAATCACGGGAGGTACCTATCTGCGAGATCGGACCTTCCATTGCTACGGATGTCGACTTCCGTTCGGTACGACCTTTAAAAATCTGATAAGGTTGGGCACTTCGCTTGTTCTAAATCATCTGGCTAAGGCTACAACATACAGTATGTAGTATGTTACATACTACGAGAAGTGAGACGACTCGGTGACATTTTTGAGACTTATGAAGCAAGGTAGTGTGAAGCCGCGGTCCACATGATTCTCTCACACGGTGGTTACACAAGTAAAGCTAGATTGGGACTTAGTTCTATTTGACAAAATGTAGGCGAGTCCATAAGTCACGCTTAATCGAAATCAACGACAATTTTGGTTTATTATTTTCAATAATGAACCTTTGGAATCGACCAAGAAATTTTTTTTTAACACTCCCTCAAAATTTGATGGTTTACGTTTCAAGGTACGTAGAATCCAAAAATCGAATAAAAATTTGGCCGTACGCGGCACTTTTGCCATTTAGCATTGACCGATTTTGATGAAATTTGGTATGTAGGCTCCATTTGGAGTCTAGTTGTGCCACGAAGATATTGGTTGATGTAGGTCAGTTCTAAGGGTTCCAAAATCAATTTTGAAATTTTGAAAACGCCCTAACTCAAAAAATATTGATATAAAGGTATTGTTTTTCCTTCAATTTAAGATTCTATAGAATTTTTTGAGACCAACCGGAGCTCTGTAGGACAAACCGTTCGCTCACTACGAGAATTTAAAGTTTGGACGTACGATAAATCAGAAACACGAGTGTGAATCGCAAAAGAGGCCTAATCTCCGTTCAAATTAAAGCTGACCGAAATGCGATCAATGTTTTTCTTCATGTTGGATGGTTGGTGACTTTGCAGACGAGTGATCTATATAGAAAAATAATAAACCATTGTGTAATAATTTGCACCTTTTTTTTATTCTCGTCCGTATTGTGTTTTTGGAGTAGCATCTCATCAGTTCTTAGCCCCGAGAATTGGTGAATAATTTGATTTTTTTTTTTTTGTCATCGAACAACATTTATGGGATTTTAGTGCATGTGCAACTTCAATTTCTTTAAACAACTTGCCTTGCCTTTAAACAACTTGCCTTTAACCTTCATCCGCTCGCGTGGGCGGCAGATTGGCCGCCTTTTCGAATTTTCCCGCGTATGCTCGCTCTTAGTACCATGATAGCCCCAGAAGCGCCATGTATTCTCTATTTGATATGTAACCCCCTAGATTGCGTTGAATTCCGATCGTGGTGGACGCGTCATCTGAGTCAATCACTACTCCAAAGTCGGGCGCATCGGGTTCGAGCCAATTTGCCGCCTACGCGGGCGATAACGTGAGAATTTTCGCATCGCTCGATTTGGAAAATGTAAGTAAATATTAATTTTCCTTTCGCATGTATTTTCAACTGTACTACTTTCACAGTACTCTAGAATACGTGTAGGACTTCCCATAGATATTTCTTGTCGTACTCTGCTGTATTTTGAACTGAATAATGAATCTTTCGCATCTCGATTTGGAAAATGTAGGTTAGGTAAATGTTTATTTTTCTTCCGCGTGTTTTCTCGACAGTACTACTTTCGCAGGGCGGCTCTAGATTATGCGTTGGACTTTCAATACGTGTTTCTTATCTTATTTGGAAATACTTTGAACTGAAAGCTAATAATGAATTGTTAATATTTTTCAGGGATCGATTGTATTCCACAGAGGAAGAAATTGCCAATGTTTTATGAGTTTTAACTCACCTTCCTGAGTATATTTTTGTATTTTTGAAATGAGGTAAGTACCTACTAGTATAATTATATTCAAACTTTTGTTACCTCCTTTCATAGAAAAAGTAGCGAACTGCAGAATATTATTTTAGTGCAGAAAACCTTCAAAGACTGAAAATGTGATTTTGATATAAATATATTTACCTTCTTATTGTGATTGCGATTATTTGAATAAAGAATTTATTATAAAAATGTTCCTGTAATGTTGTGCTGAGTTCCCTGGTCAAAACTGATTTGAAACACGCAAGTTAAACGGAGAAAAGTGGTGAAATCAAGGGCGGCCAATTTGCCGCCTACGCGATCGGAAGTGTGACTTCAGGAGACGCGAGCGGATGAAGGTTAAACAAGTCCTTGAATTTATGTTCAAATTTCGCCCAATCTAGATGAGTAGTTCGGGTTTTATAAATCTAGTTTACAACCACTGCGCTAACCAATCGAATTAGCGGTAGTCACTGTGCACACTTTACGTTCTTGCCCTGGTAAACCCCACTACGTCTACAGTACCATTTGGATGGACCAAACTCCAAGGATCGATTCTACAACTAATTTGCAACAAAAAATTACTATTAGCAATTTTTTCTTAACCCACTCAAAATTCTATTTTTTCCACTTCCAGTTTTTATTCGTATTTTCGACCTTACAGCACTAAAATGGTCATAACTCCCTTATTTATCATCCTATTTCCTATCCTTTTAGGAAAAAAAAAACTAAAAACAAAATTCTTCGATAAATACATGTTTTAATCGCATTAGTGTTTTATAAAAATAAATATCTGACCCAAATAAGTAATTGAAGAATTCAAAATATGATTGATTTTTTTTTTTTTTTTTTTTGAGTAAAGTTCGTTGGTCAGAATTTTGGAGCACGGTGGATGCTGAGGGTCAAAGTCGTCTAAAATCGTGTAATTCTAGGTTTCTAGTGGAAATCACCTTATTGAAAATTATAAATGGACATTTTGAATCGTATTTAGCGAAAATTGTTATAGTTCCAAAATGGCTGAAAACTGTAGGAATATTTCTACGAAAATTAGCTTCTCTGGGACGATTCTCGTTGGTAAGAACGTACATAGATCACATGTCCTTCGTTACTTGTGATTTCACGGTGTACATAGATGAGCAAGCTATGTAGACAACCCAACTTGGCTCCCAGCTTTTGGAGTTGAAGTTACACAAAATCGTTTCGAAACGAGAAGTAGGAAATATATCAAAATTAGATAATTATGTGTCACAATACATATTCGGTTCATGAGTGTAAGTGATCACTTTCAATAGCTCAAGCTAATCCAACATTGAAAATCAGCACTATCGTTCCAACTGATCCACTGAACCTTCTGGACAAGCATCTCTCTGTATGGAACTTTCCCTACTCATTGGATCCTCCACACACTGGAAAGCCCCCTCGGGCCCTAATTCCGTGTGCTATGGCGATCTCTCATTCTCGTCCTCATCTGTGACCAATCGGAGTGATACCCGTCAACCAGCCTCGCCTTTCCCAGTTAGACCGTGACAAGATTTCCCAGAATCCCCCTCGCCAGTACCACTCATTTTCCACACTTTTCCGGAAACGAAAACGTAACATTTGAACGGACGGGATTCACTAGCGACACTTCGCCTTCTCCTCCTCAGTCAATAACACATGGAACCTGGGAAAATTCCATAATCACTTTCTACTACCGCATTCGCTCCACAAAAATATGATTTGCTTCTCGACTGAAATCATGTAAGCCGAGAGCGGATCAGAATGTACAAATCCGCTTTATCAAACGTTACACTGACTGGATGGTCATACGAGTCATGACGTCCGAATACAAATACTATCGACATCCAACTAATTGAAATTCAGAGCTGCTATGGATTTTCTTATAGCACTATAAATGAAACCCTGGTATTCAATTGGGAATCATTGAGAGTAAAATAATGATGCCCGGACATCGAACACAATGTTGTACCCTGAATATCGAACAGTAGGAATTCATCGTGTATAGTTGCTGATTATTCAATGCCAGTCATCGTCCACAAGAAAGGACCATATATTAAAATAATGCTTCCGCTACCTCGATAGACTCGGAAGCAAAATTTAGCAATGATACTTTCGGAGAACAATATCTTTGTCCGGAGGATTTGACGGTTTGAAACAACGACCCGATGAAGGAGTGTAGCAATGTAGGTTTACTAGGGCTAGGATCCGAGCATATTTGCATATTTTTTTCCTGGATTGTACACACTGAAAGATGCCTTTTGGTAGTATTTTCACTTCTCCGGGACCAACATAATCTAAATTTACCGAGCATATAAATGTTTTCGGAATAGAAGCATATAAATGCATATTCTTGTGGTTTTCGTGTAAATAGTTAGTTTTTCTTCGAATTCCTCTACCGAATTCGGGCCCTGACCATCCATAATGTTCGAAAACAAGAAGGTCTGGTGTTAATAATAGAACCGCAGGTAGTAAACCTCTAGTGAGGTCATTCCTACACCCTAATTGACCTCTTCCGGATTAGATTGCGACTTCGAAGATGTGCGAGGGAAGACCATGACTCGTTTTCCACTTATGGAAAAATTCTTTTCTGCAAAATGTGCGAAAAAGAGGTAAGTTCTTTTTGAACTTGACATTTTCACATGTACCTTCTTAGATACCTACTCAAGGGTCAAACAATTGAAATTTCGAGTAAGTCGTATGTGTGGCATACGGTACCTACCTACTAGGTGAGTAGAGAGAAGTCTAAGAATTCGGAGTGTAGACCCGGTAGATCCTCAGATTTTACATTTCCAAGGCGGAAATTGACATTTATATAGATTTGCTGGTTTTTTCATAGGATCATTGAGGGGGTGCTCGTATTTCTATTGTAATATTTGAAAAAAATTTCATAGTCCACAATGCTTTATTTTTGTTCATTCGATGTATTTTTCTCACTTATGCGTATTTACCTAAGCATTTATTGTCAGATCAAGATTTCGAAGGGTTTTCAATTTTCCCAACATAGAGCCACAAGAGCCCTGATTTGAGAAAATCATTGACAACAGAAAATATAGACAAAATTCTTGTTGTACAAACCAATGCAGATTTACTTCATTGACTCGCATAATTGTATGATCATTTTGTAAATTAACTTTTAAACTGTATCTTTAATAAGTAAACTTCTCATATGAATTCTTCTTGAAAATTTTGTGCGAATATAACAGTGAAACACATGCAATTATTATAGAATAAAGCTCGAACATGTTGGTTTTTTCGTTTCATCTTTCTTTCTATAGTTTTTAACGGTGTTTTTCGAGCATATTCTGCGTATTTAACCGCATGTAATGGGTTTTTGGAACATAATCTATCGAGCATATAATGAGTTTTTCGAACATATCTATCGAGCATAAAACACATGGTTTTCGAGCATATTTGGAGATTTTATCGAGCATATCGATCCCAGCCCTAGTAATTAAATTACAATGAAACAAGGCACAAAACGAGATCGAGACTCTCCGTCATCGAGGGTGCCTATTTAATATTTTATTGTTTCATCAATCTTCGCTACTAATTGTGAATTATCTTCATGTCGTCATACGGAGACGTACATAAGTCAGTACCAAACATACATAAGTCATACATACATGTGTATCATACATAAGTTAGTACCTACGTATGTTTGTGTATGCATGCATACATATTGAGACCATCATATTAAGTGGAATACAGTTCTGTACACATCCATACACATACACGTACATACTTTCATGTGATTGTTGTGGTACTAGGATTACTAATAATCGTTTCGCTCCAGTGGCCAGTTTGTTTCGAAATTGTTTCGCCTAAATAGTGACGAGAAAAATAAGCATTTTCCCAATAGATGAGTCTATAATAAGGAGCCACGGCACCAGTGAAAAATCGAAAAACATCATCAAAATCGGAAACAAGTCTCAATTTCGTTCAAGTGATCCAATCAACTGAGTCAATGTGCCAATTCAGAAAACCGTCAATAAAATGTTGAATACTCTCATAAGAGGGAATTCCAAAAATACCGATGAAATATAATATTCAACATCATGTTGTTACAAAACTTGCCCAATCCAACTGCATTCTTCATTGGTTATTTCACATTCAATTGTACTTTACCGTTTAGATACTCGGAACCTTGTGAAATCAAATAAACGGGAACTCACCTGTAACAAACGTAAACTGCGTTAAAACGTCGAAATTCCGAAGGTTAATTGGTATTGAAAATAATAAACTAAACGGTTATAAACGTGACGCGTATTGGCATATAAAGAGGATTCACGAAATTCACTGTAACGATTTCTATAGGCACTTCCTGCATATTGGCTGGAACATACCACATGACTCAAACGTTTCAACTTTGAATTCCAGGGGAATTCCAGTTTTTTTTTTTTTTCAAAATAATCTACCTATAGGACTAGTCGTGGTCAGATATTTTAAAACAAGCTTTCTTTCAACATAATATTTCTCAATTTCTTGTTTCTAGTCATAATGTTACAATGAAGTTGAACTGAAAACTGGAGTAAGGTGAATTATGGAATGTGCTGAATCCGAATTTGAGGTCGAAAATGCAAAGATTCTGACCCACTTGACCAAATATGAGAGAGTGAATAATGGCAAAACGGAATCAGCCGCTGACCTAGTAAATCCAATATCTAGGAAAACTAAAACTAACGGTAATCGAGATGGTTTCATTTCTGCATTGCTGGTTGTTCAGGAATGATTAGAAACCCCTCCTCCAATGCCCTTCATATAACAGTACGAGGAGAACGGGTAGTCAGGTGGCGGAGAGATGGTAGGTATCCACTTCAAAGGCAAAATCCGCCCAAGCATGCCTAAGGGAATGTCACCACATTCTCCACCCAACTAAAGCTCACTTGTGAGGAGGGGGAATTACATTAGTAGGTTTGAGGATTCCTTACGACAGCGTCTCCTCCCCTTTTGAGTGGATGCCTAATGATTCTGAGTGCTGATATTTCGAGCAATTAATATCCCGCAGTGGCGACAACTTTTAGCTTTAAAGGTTCCAATACTGTTGAATAACAGAGAACTTAGCGAACATTACGAGTACAATTCTAGAGTACGAGGAATCGAGATGATAGAAAATAACATTCTTCAATTTACCCCATCCTCCTCCAACTCTCTCCCTGAACCTTGAAGTAGTTTTATACTACTTTTGGAGTTATTTTCTATTGCTCAAGACTGCTGGAGCGAAATTTACCATTTTAGATGAAGCACTCATGAAGAGTTGATTTGTAGTAGAGTTGCCTAAGAATTTCCTGTAATAAGGAAACAATATATAATTTTAATACGTATAGGAAAAGAATGTCTATATTTTATACAGATAGATACTCTCGGTCATCAATCGTCCTCCAAAATTCAAAAATCGGCGTGAAATCCGCCAAAAGTCAATAATTCCCCACCACCAATGATCGGATTATATCAACGAAAAACGCTGCAAATTATTACACAATGGTTTATTATTTTTTATTTTTCTATATAGATCACTCGTCTGCAAAGCCACCAACCATCCAACATGAAGAAAAACATCGATCGCATTCCGGTCAGCTTTAATTTGAACGGAGATTAGGCCTCTTTTGCGATCCACACACGTTTTTCTTTTTTAGCGTACGTCCAAACTTTAAATTCTCGTAGTGAGCGAACGGTTTTTCCTACAGAGCTCCGGGTGGTCTCAAAAAATTCTAAAAATTCTATAGAATCTTAAATTGAAGGAAAACCAATCCCTTTATATCAATATTTTTTGAGTTAGGACGTTTTCAAAATTTCAAAATCGATTTTGGAACCCTTAGAAGTGACCTACCACAACCAAAATCTTCGGGGCACAACTAGACCCCAGAAGGAGCCTACATACCGAATTTCATCAAAATCGGTCAATGCTAAGTGGCAAAAGTGCCGCGTACGGCGGACGGACGGCCAAAATTTTATTCGTTTTTTGGATTCTACGTACCTTGAAACGTAAACCATCAAATTTTGATTGGGTGTTAAAATTTTTTTTTCTTGGTCGATTCCAAAGGTTCATTATTGAAAATAATAAACCAAAAGGTGGGGTCTGCGGATTCATTCATGAAGTACTCATGCTTAGAGGATAACAACGACTCGGGAGCGATAAAACTTATGAGGAACGAAACGAGAGCTCGCACTAACTCTGAACTCCATCGAAATTGAAATGCAAGCAAATGCAGAACTACCTAAGACAAGTATTTACTAACGTTCAGACATGTACGAACCCGAAGTTGTTCAGGACGGTCTGAAACATGGAATGCGAGAGCGAATTTGTACTTAACAGGACATTGTTCCACTCTGAAAAGTGAAAAAGCTATTTCGCGAGCGATATAACCCAAGTTTCGCACGAGGTGGATTTCGAAGGTGATGGGAGGGAACCTCTAGAAGATTTAACTAAATTAAGCTAGTAGGTACCTCGAGGTTACGTTATTTCATTTTGAGCTGTAAATTATTCCAATGCACTAGGGATTGCTCTGGATGAGGAGGAACAATCGATTCACCGAGAGCGAACGTATCAAGCGAATCGAGAAAAATGAAATAATAGAACATCAGATAGGAGATTAAGCGCGTTATCGTATCAATGCCGGAAGAATTGGGATTTTTAAAGTGTACACATCATCTGCTCCAACTGACACGTACGTCGAATCCCGCCCGAGTATGGAAACTCAATTCGAAATCGAGAGAACTGTTAAAAGCTTAACATGTTCCGGTGATATTTTCGATCAAAATGGAGACAAAGCGATCGGAGTAGACAACCGACACTTCGCACAGACACGCATTGGTGGGGGAATGGAAGTAAAATTCTACACCTGAACAAACACACACTTTCATAGACGCAACCCAAACAGCATTAGCGGAATGGGGCCACACCTAAGTCTCAGAGCCACGAGCATCAACTCGTAGAGGGGGTTTTTTCGTTGATATAATCCGATCATTGGTGGTGGGGAATTATTGACGTTTGGCGGATTTCACGCCGATTTTTGAATTTTGGAGGAAGATTGATGACCGAGAGTATCTATCTGTATAAAATAGAGACATTCTTTTCCTATACATATTAAAATTATATATTGTTTCCTTATTACAGGGAATTCTTAGGCAACTCTACTACAAATCAACTCTTCATGAGTGCTTCATCTAAACTGGTAAATTTCACTTCAGCAGTCTTGAGCAATAGAAAATAACACCAAGTAAATTTAATAGGTTTGTTCCTACAGCGACTGCAGTTGGAAGGAAAGCGACTGGCGCATGCGCAGTAGCCTAACTGCTGTTCCTACAGTGTATCTTTATTTTATTATAGCAAAGAAATTTGTAAAAATTCAAAGTAGGTATACCTAAGGCGTCACGCTGTTCATGCAGCTACAATAATTTTTTAAGAAAATGATCGATTTGGATCTCAATTAAATTTATTTTAACGTGAATAGGATCATGTTGTATTTTTTATTATTTTTCAACCAAATTTTATGTAATGTGTAGTGAAGTGATGAATATTAGTTCAAAAATTAAGGGACTATTTTAATTTTCTTTCCCCTGACGTCACCGCCGCATCGTCGTTGACTTCCGACGCCATTACCCTCGTGTGCGCTCGCCAACTCAACACCTCTCTAGCCTCTTCCCAGTTTTTAATTTCAATAATTTGACTGCAGGTCGCAGCATCCTGCTTCAAAATCATCGTAGTTTCCTGGTCGCAGCATCCAACATACTTCGAAATACCACGAAGACGGAAACACTACAAGAAGGCGACTTTTCATCATCGGGAGGTTACTTCAACTCCTTCAAGCTCTGGACACAAGGAGATGGTATCGGAGTCTTCGGCAGCGCCAAACAAGCCTTCAAAATATTCAGGTTGGACGTACCTATAGTACCAGTATATAGTACGTACAAAACTAGTGCCCTACTACCAATAGCGATCATCCCCTCGGCGAACTGTGAATCGCGGAATTTTACCAACGGATCCCCTCATCGCAGCGTTGAATTTGGAATTCGAGTGATTTAGGTGCTCTTTGTATTGTGAATACCTACTTAATAGGATAGGAAGCTTCCTATAGGTTTTTCTTTATTTTATAATCAGAAATAACAGTCAGTGTGAGCTCCGACAATTTTAATTTTCTTTTAATATACTTTTGGTGTGCAAAATTTGGTTGGCTCATTTCACCTGTCACCCCTTTGCCCCAACACACGCTATCCCTGTAAAACTTAGGAATTCTGCTACCATCTCTCGTACTCCCCAGAGAATTCTACTCTTCATATAACCGCTGAGTGAGTTTCAACTCTGTTGTGTTAATATTATTTTACCAAGAGACAATATAGCAAAAAGTTTTTTCATATTTTTCATGCTTGTGATTTTTTAATTCTAGCCATGTTTCTGTTGGGAGTTTTCCGTCCAAACTTGTTCAATGACTGTAATAAACCCCTCTCGACAATATAAAAAAATTTCAAGTTGCCAGCTCTATTGGTTGCCGAGAAACAGGTACCTGAGTGACGAAAAGCAAGGGTTTTCCGGTTTGGAGAAAACCCGCGATTTTTGAAAGGTTGCCGTTTTTTGAGGTATTTGATCGATAGTTCGTAATTATTTCATATTGAAGAGGTTGAAAATGAGGTCTGATTATTCCCTATCTATGATTCTTATCAGTCAGAGTTTGCACCGGTTAGGTAATGTTATTTCATATCACGTAGTAGGTACTAATAAGAATAATGGTTATACACTATTGGCTCCATTTATCACGTATGGAGTGTTAAATGGAGGGTGAAATTTAATGCTCTCAAATCCTCGATCGTTCCATTTACTCTGAAACGGGAAACTTACCAACACACCACAACCTACAATGGTCAAAATATTCCTATCAACCACTCGGTTAAGTACCTTGGACTTACCCTTGATCACCATCTAACATGGGGAGCCCATATTAACTACTTGGTTGGAAGAATTAGGCATAGAATCAGGCAACAGAAACTGCTGCTACATGAGAACTGTCCCTTATCACTCACCACGAAGAGATTAATTTACCTATCTCTAATTCGTACAATTTGGTACTATTCATGCGGTCTCTGGGGTTCTGCAGCAGCAACACATATCAACCGTATACAAGTAACGCAGAACCGGGTTCTACGGCTCATCACTCACGCACCATGGTATGTTAGAAACAGAACGCTCCACAACGATCTGAACATACCAATGGTTAGTCAAGTCATCACAGAGATGGAAGGTTCTTTGAAGAGGAAAATGGAAGGACACGAGAACCCTATGATAGCCAGAATAGCAGAGACGCCCGCTCCACCAAGAAGACTGAAACGAAAAAGGTTACAAGACTCTTTCATCCCGTGACTTGAGAATCCTCATGGCTACACCATAATACTCTCAGTGATACAACTTCTGTGATACCTATCTATCTACCAATCTCCGTGTACTTATTTATTCTTAAAAACGTTAATTCTATTTATTAAATTTATCTCTATGTATGTGATTATTTATTCTAATTCATCGGTTATTGGTTATTGGACACCCATTGGGGTGTACCATCACAAATGTACCTTGTAAATTAGGCTTGCAGCCTACTATAATAGTTATTTAGCTCAACTGTAAAGCTCATGAGGCAATAAAGTTACATTTTAAAAAAAACTATAGGCTCACTTGATTTCTTCATTAGTCTAGTGCTATGCTATTTTTGTACTACTTGGTGGCATGGGAACCAGTGCTGGAACCATGGAGTAGGACATAGTAGGTATCAATCAGAACTTATGAACAGCGAAAGAACGGTAGGTAGTTACAGAAATATAGAAACTATGAACCTGGAGCGGGAAACAACTATCCCCCAGAAACAGCGTTTAGCTCCTCAATCTTTGAAAACTCATATCTCTGCTTTCCACTGCTCAAATTTAATATTTTTATATACCAAAATGTCTGGAAAAACCTGCAGAATTTCATAAAACGAAAAAGTCGAAAAATTTTCGATTTTGACTCATGAACTCCCTTAACCCTTAATTTCCCACTTGTTCAAAAAATTTGTTTTTTCGAATTTTTCGAATTCGATGTATTTTGACAAGTCTATAGAATATCTGAGCAGGAGGTACCTCAAAGGCCCTATTACAATCTGTCAGCTCACAAATGATCTTTCTAAGGACCACACTAGCGCTATCTCCATCAGCAGAATGTCTCTAACCCCAATTTATTTCGTCTAACCCCAATTTGGTTTGACTAGAACTAGAAAACTTGGAAAAATCGTGGTGGGATGTTGAGGTCAGTTATTTCTCATGATGTAATCAATGAATAAGGTGGAGAAGTTTCACTTCATAGGGTTCTTGTCTGTCGATGCTGCCTTAGACAGTGGCGCCATCGCTGATGAAATCTAACCTAACTAATAGCCTACAAGATGAGAAATGAGGGTACCTTGGAAGCCCTATTGCAGTCTGTCAACTCGAGCATTATTTTTTTTTTTTTTTCTCTGAGTTATTATGTTTTTATTAATACGTTTTTTTTTCATACACAATCGATAGTTGGAGCATCAAGATAGCCAACGGCTATCAGTTTTGGTTTAAAAGTGGATAAACTGTTGTAGGTAAAAATCGGACTTCCAAAAAGATACCTCAGGAGATTAAGGGTTAAGCTAATAACTATTATTCGTATAACTTAACATCAGGCACAATGATGTTAACAATTGTTATTTTCCTCGAAAATCATGAGTTCTCGCAACTTTGATTCCAAGTCTCTCTATACGAGGTCAATTGATTCAAGGCAAAACGGTAAGAAATTATGAGCTGATTACGATATGGTTTTTAGGTTAGTTTTTTTTTTTTTTTAGAGAGGGTTGGTCACTAAACAATCCCATCCTAATTTTACCTCCACAGATCAGGAGTAATTGGTGTTCATCATAATATTATGTTTACCAATGATAAAGAGCCTTCGAATCTGAGGCGATTCCTGATCATTTGGAATCACTAAGCTGGTAATTATTGGGAAATCATGTTAAAAACGGAGATTTTCTACGAGATAAAAATCCCACACTTCTCTCCTCACCAAAAAATCCTTAGAAGTCAATTTTGAAAGAAAGTTAAGCTGGGTTCACATAGGTGCGTAATGTCCGTAATCCGTAATGCGCAAAAAGAGAAGGGGGGGTGTTCCGTAATCCGTAAAGTCCGTAATGCGTAAAAGAGCGTTCACATGGCCAAATGGTTACGCGATTACGCAGAAGCGCGCAGTAGGTTCTGCGCAGAATGGGGTATTTGCCTCAATTTTAGATTCTGGAATTTCAAGTCAAATCCTATAATAGGGCCCTAGAATAACGTTTAACACTAGGAATAACCAAGGGGAAAAAATTACCGTAGGAGAAAATGCCTAAACAAGTGAAGCCTCTGTTACAAAACACCGCGAAAATCGAGGAATATTGTTGACGTCATACGAAAAAAAAACGACGCGAAAAAAACTCCGACAACAGACAGAGTTCTAGCACCGCCACACAAAACGATCCAGTGAAATGGCTACTCGAATAATGTGATTCAAATCTTGAAACTAAATAAGAGAAGATGAAGACTAATAATGCTTGATAAACTAGTAGGTAGAATCGTATTGTAAAACGCTGCAAATTATTACACAATGGTTTATTATTTTTCTATATAGATCACTCGTCTACAAAATCACCAACCATCCAATATGAAGAAAAAAAAAAAAATCGAAAAAAAAAAAAAATCAAAATCACCAACGATTGATCGTATTTTGGTCAGCTAAAATTTGAACGGAGATTAGGCCTCTTTTGCGATTCACACTCGTGTTTTGATTTATACATATATATATTTCAATATAAACCCTTAAATTTCCGTAGTGAGCGAACGGTTTGTCCTACAGAGCTCCGCGTGGTCTCAAAAAATTCCATAGAATCTTAAATCGAAGGAAAAACAATACCTTCACATCAAAATTTTTTGAGTTAGGGCGTTTTCAAAATTTCAAAATTGATTTTGGAACCCTTAGAAGTGACCTACATCAACCAAAAGCTTCGGGGCACAACTAGACCCCAAATGGAGCCTACATACCAAATTTCATCAAAATCGGTCGATGCTAAGTGGCAAAAGTACGGCGTACGGCGGACGGACGGCCAAATTTTTATTCGATTTTTGGATTCTACGTACCTTGAAACGTAAACCATCAAATTTTGAGGGGGTGTTAAAATTTTTTTTTCTTGGTCGATTCCAAAGGTTCATTATTGAAAATAATAAACCAAAAAGTGAGTAATATTGTTTCTTTTAGTCACTTTTGTGTCTGGGTTCTTCCTGCCAGTTTGCGGCGCACTCTTGTGCGCACTACTTGTAAGCTAAAAGTTCGTGTATGTTCCGCTTCTGTGGTAAGCGCCACAGAACCTCCTTTGAAGTCAGATTGGTAGAATATCCGTTACGTTTCAAACATGGCTGCCTCTTACACATTGCCACCACATTTAAAATTTCCATCTTCCTTAAATTCTCTAAATTTTTTGGATGCGTTTTCGAGCAGCTCACCATGGTTTTATTCCATAAAAATAAACCCTCATTCGAAAAAAAAAATAATATGAGGCAAATTCCCCATTGTTTTCCCGCTCGCCTTTTTTCCCGCCTTCAGCTGTTTTGCTGTTTCGCCCTGTTCATCGATCGAATAATTTCTTATTAATTATTAACTTCGAAAAGAATGATTTTCATCGTCTTCTTGGTGATTTGTCTACTTGTAGGCCCGGTGAATGGTATACCCAGTGTTGGGTATAAATTAGCTACGATTTACCCGAAGCTAGCAGCTAAATATTTAGCTATTAGCTGTCAAGGTACAGCTAAAATTTCTAGCTAAATTAGCAATTAGTTGAACAATTAACTAGCTAATGAATTAGTTAGCTAATGCCCAACTCTGGGTATACCCATTTCGGAAAACGAGGTAAGTACCTTTGATGTAAAAAAATAATGTTATTGAATTGTTGTGAAGAATCGCAATGCTCAAAACGACCAAATACTCTCAAAAATGTCTTTTAAGACATCGGAAGTTGAAGGAGGGGGGGGGGTGGGGTTGGAGTTGGTTTTTGTTTTCTGAAGTTGAATCAATTGAAAAATAGGTTTTCGGAAGTTGAAACAATCACATTTCCACATAATACGCAGACTTCTTTCATGCGGTTATTGGAGAATGATTTGATTTCTGAGGATTTATTGACATAATTTGATCGGACGAGATCAATGAGGCTCTCATTAAAATCACTTAAATTCATATCCAGCAAAGCACAATGCAAAAACGAAAATGAAAACCAAATAACAACCCGGAATCGGCAATCGGATAGTTTGTTCAATAAACCAAAACGCTGCAAATTATTACACAATGGTTTATTATTTTTTATTTTTCTACATAGATCACTCGTCTGCAAAGCCACCAACCATCCAACATGAAGAAAAACATCGATCGCATTTCGGTCAGCTTTAATTTAAAATTTAATGAATTTAATGAAATTTAATTTGAAAAAAAATTTGAAAGGAGATTAAGCCTCTTTTGCGATTCACACTCGTGTTTCTGATTTATCGTACGTCCAAACTTTAAATTATCGTAGTGAGCGAACGGTTTGTCCTACAGAGCTCCGGGTGGTCTCAAAAAATTCTAAAAATTCAATAGAATCTTAAATTGAAGGAAAAACAATACCTTTATATCAAAATTTGTTGAGTTAGGGCGTCTTCAAAATTTCAAAATTGATTTTGGAACCCTTAGAAGTGACCTACATCAACCAAAATCTTCGGGGCACAACCAGACCCCAAATGGAGCCCATAAACCAAATTTCATCAAAATCGGTCAATGCTAAGTGGCAAAAGTGCCGCGTACGGCGGACGGACGGCCAAATTTTTATTCGATTTTTGGATTCTACGTACCTTGAAACGTAAACCATCAAATTTTGAGGGGGTGTTAAAATTTTCTTTTTTTTTTGGTCGATTCCAAAGGTTCATTAGTGAAAATAATAAACCAAAACGAGAGACCGAGTCAACGACGAACAGCTGAAGGATGAACAGGCGACGAGAGCTTTCACGAAGTTTGCCGAAATTTATCGAAGTTCATCCGTAATGTGTAAAATATCTAATTTTTCAAAACGATACACTCCGCTCCAAAAGTCCTCGTCAGCAAAGATTGCTCGCGCCCCCTAATTGAGGGGCTATTCGCTCCAGCCAATAGCATCCAATTGCGCACTACGGATTACGGACATTACGCACCTATGTGAACACAGCTTTAGTCCGGTCATTTTGTAGTTCATAATTGTAACCGATTTTGCCACCCCTCGTTCAGGAGGATTGAAATGGGAAAATCAACACAACAGAAATATTGCGGGAAGAAGGGAACCGGTGAATGACTATTGACTATGACTATTGACAGTCAACACATTTAGCACCCACTTGAATCCCAGTCCTACTGGAAAGAGTCACAAGTGTGATTTCATAACAAGACCGAGACGACAAAGTGAATTATTCGGGTGCTCAACTACGTGATCGAGCGGAATAACCTGGGGAACGTCTCCTCTTTGATCATGGAGTCTGACGAACCTACCAAACCAGTCGAGTATCCATCGGTCATTACGGGGAGGAAACAAGCGTGATCCTGTGAGTCCTCCGAGAGCGAGCTGGGGGGGTCTTGAAATTATGAGACGCACGTGCCGACAGACGGCTACGCAAAGGACGCAAGGTTGTACAGAGCAATTAAGGAGAGCGACACAGGGGCTGGCTGGCTGAGGGCTACAATATGTGTCTCAATTAGTATGTAGGAAAGGAGGAAGATCCGATGGAGTGTGGCAGAGAGGTTGCGGAGGGGACGATCACCCCTGGGGTGGCGACAGGACGCAGCTCAACACCTGAAGCCCCCGCTTCTGGAGTTCGTTACTTTCGAGTTGGAAAAATCTACTTTTGTGAAAGTAGGTTCCATCCTGATGATTTTGAACGAAAGTAGGTTTCTTCTTGAGGATTTTACACTTGAGTAGAAACCACCCCAAGGATTTTGAACACAAGTAGGTTCTATCATGAGGATTTTCGACACAGGTAGGTCCTCCCTGAGAATTTTGAACACAAGTAGGTTCCATCCTGATGATTTTGAACGGGAGTAGGTTTCTTCTAGAGGATTTTACACTTGAGTAGAAACCACCCCAAGGATTTTGAACACAAGTAGGTTCTATCATGAGGATTTTCGACACAGGTAGGTCCTCCCTGAGAATTTTGAACACAAGTAGGTTCCATCCTGATGATTTTGAAAGGAAGTAGGTTTCTTCTTGAGGATTTTACACTTGAGTAGAAACCACCCCAAGGATTTTGAACACAAGTGGGTTCTATCATGATAGAACTTCTACTGGGACTTCCACTTGTGTTCAAAATCCTTGGGATGGTTTCTACTCAAGTGTAAAATCCTCAAGAAGAAACCCACTCCCGTTCAAAATCATCAGGATGGAACCTACTTGTGTTCAAAATTCTCAGGGAGGACCTACCTGTGTCGAAAATCCTCATGATAGAACCTACTTGTGTTAAAAATCCTTGGGGTGGTTTCTACTCAAGTGTAAAATCCTCAAGAAGAAACCCACTCCCGTTCAAAATCATCACGATGGAACCTACTTGTGTTCAAAATTCTCAGGGAGGACCTACCTGTGTCGAAAATCCTCATGATAGAACCTACATGTGTTCAAAATCCTTGGGGTGGTTTCTACTCAAGTGCAAAATCCTCAAGAAGAAACCCACTCCCGTTCAAAATCATCAGGATGGAACCTACTTGTGTTCAAAATTCTCAGGGAGGACCTACCTGTGTCGAAAATCCTCATGATAGAACCTACTTGTGTTCAAAATCCTTGGGGTGGTTTCTACTCAAGTGCAAAATCCTCAAGAAGAAACCCACTCCCGTTCAAAATCATCAGGATGGAACCTACTTGTGTTCAAAATTCTCAGGGAGGACCTACCTGTGTCGAAAATCCTCATGATAGAACCTACTTGTGTTCAAAATCCTTGGGGTGGTTTCTACTCAAGTGCAAAATCCTCAAGAAGAAACCCACTCCCGTTCAAAATCATCAGGATGGAACCTACTTGTGTTCAAAATCCCTGGGATGGTTTCTACTCAAGTGGAAAATCCTCAAGAAGAAACCTACTTCCGTTTAAAATCATCTGGATGCAACCTACTTGTGTTCAATATTCTCAGGGAAACCATCCCAGGGGTTTTGAACACAAGTAGGTTCTATCATGAGGATTTTCGACACAGGTAGGTCCTCCCTGAGAAGTTTGAACACAAGTAGGTTCCATCCTGAGGATTTTTGACAACACCATCACAACAATAAGTAGTTTTTCAACACCATTCGATAAATCGCTGGAAGAACGAACAAATCGATTTAGCAAATCACAAACACATTACTTCCTCAGACCTGCACCTAAGTCGAGTAAAAGATCCGTGTGTTTCTTCTTCAACTCCCTACCTTGTTGTTCAACCAAGTGTTGCAGGTAGATGTGGAAGGTATGAATGAAATATATTGACATCATACAACAATGCCTACAACATAAATAAAATAGTCAAGTCATCATGATACATGATATTTTTCAGGAAATACTGTACATCACACATTACGTATCGAACAATGCGTATTCCTGGTTGAATATGAGATGACTCTAGTGAGCTCAAGATGTTTACGACGCCACTGAGGAAGCAGCTCCTATCGTCTGTTCAGGAGTATCCTCTGGAGATCTTCCATGAAAATACTCCCCGCCCTTCGCCTACATCTCTGCTCTAACCTCCCTTCACTTCCCCTCACACACAGCCATCTACTTAGCCCTTGATGAAGTTCTCGCCCCAAAGACGCGCAATCCTTTTCACCTACATCCCCTATTCCACGTCCCCAGAGGTCGTATTAGCATAATTAGCCTCTACGGAACCTCGGAATTACCCCCCTCCCTCTCCCATCGCCATCATCATCCTCAATTCCCGGTCTGCCCACGTGGAACGGGAAAATGGCCTTCGAAATGACAATTATGTTCCTCTGTATCCTCCACCTCAACAGGCTGTATCGAACATACGCACTACGAAATCAACCCAAGAAATTAGGCCTCTTTTGCGATTCACACTCGTGTTTCTGATTTATCGTACGTAATACCCTTAAATTCTCGTAGGGAGCGAACGGTTTGTCCTACGTCGCTCCGCGTGGTCTCAAAAATTTTTAAAAATTCTATAGAATCTTAAATTGAAGGAAAAACAATACCTTTATATCAAAATTTTTTGAGTTAGAGCGTTTTCAAAATTTCAAAATTCATTTTTTAACCCTTAGAAGTGTCCTACCTCAACCAAAATCTTCGGGGCACAACTAGACCCCAAATGAAGCCTACATACCAAATTTCATCAAAATCGGTCAATGGTAAGTGGCAAAAGTGCCACGTACGGCGGACGGATGGCCAAATTTTTATTCGATTTTTGGATTCTACGTACCTTGAAACGTAAACCATCAAATATTGAGGGGGTGTTGAAAAAAAATTTTCTTGGTCAATTCCAAAGGTTCAATATTGAAAATAATAAACCAAAAATGCTTCCGCTGCCCTAAGAGAAGCCCTCTCCCCCACCCACCAACGTAACCAGCTCCCTGGTGAGGTTATTGTTTATTCACCAATAATTCCATTCAGATACCAAATCGTTACAAATCTAGCGAAATGGTAATAATACGACTATATGCTGCCAGACAGTTGATATACCTAACACGGTTGTTCGTGTGTGTTGGTGCCTACATAGCGAAATTCGGTTGCTCAACAAAGTTACATGAAACTAGATCCGAGAATAGAAAAAACTGATTCACGAATCACACTCGCTTTTCTGATTCACGGAGTGCGACCGGTTGGTCCAACAGAAATCCGGGGTCACATTCGAAAATATTCGAACTCCCTAAAAATTTGAAACTATTTCAAATTGATGAAAGAACACAAACTAACCCCCAAATGGAGCCCATTCCCACACACCGAATTTTATGAATTTTGTAGTAAGCGGGACATCCTGAACAGCTATTTGATTCAAACTACATTTTATTCAAACTTCAAATGTAATTGTACAGTATACTATTCTATTTCCCAGTCGAAGTTGCGAATTCTGTGTGAATCGGAGATCGGATGTATCTAATTGCTTGCGGTCAATAAGTGCTTAGGCCCGAGAATGCAACTTGATTTATTAGATAATTTATTTAAAAACTCCTTCCCACAAACTCGACGGGTATCTCGATCAACAGGATTCACTTTCTCACGTTACGAGGAAAGGAGGAAGTGATTATGAAAGTGTGGGTAGGTAACTCCGTCGGTAAGTGCAGATAAGGCCGAATGACCCCATTCCACCTACACATTGGTACTTACACGTCTGTGATACCACTCTGGCCGCTTAATGAGCCTCTCGCGTGAGATGAGCTCGTAATTACGACTCCTTTAAGGTCAATAATTCAATCGGTCAACTCGACTAGAATCACTGCGATGGTCTCCCACATTCACCACACATAAGCAGGATGTGGCAGCAAAACTTCCTTTTTTCAAAACTGTATAAAACGCATTGTATGAATCAGAAAGTTTGTAATTTGGTTTTTCACAATGTAGTTACATTACTAAAGTTTTGTTTTACATAGTTTGAAAATAAAATCACTTAGGTGACGTACCCCATTCTCAATTCATTGAATATAACGATCTCTGTTGTTTTTCAAGACTCAAGCATAGCAGGCGTTATGTTGAAAATTCCTTCCTGATGTCGCTCTTTAAATCTTCTTTCAAGGTATGTGGAGTAGAATTCTAAAACCGAACTTTAAAAATCCATCCATCCACCGTACGCGGCACTTTTCTTATTAACACTGGACCGATTTGGTTCAAATTTGGTATATGGGCTCCATCTGGGGTCTAGTTGTGCCGCAAACCTTTTGGTTGATGTCAGTCACTTCTAAGGGGTGAAAATTAAGACCACCCGGATCTCTGTAGGACAAACCGTTCGCTCTTTACGAGAACTTAAGGGTCGGACTTAAGATCAATCAGAACCGCGAGTGTGAATCACCAAAGAGGTCTAAACTCCGTTTAAATTTTAGTTAACTAAAATGCGAGCGCTATTCGTTTCTTCGAGTTGTATTCAGTTTTGCGTAGGGATGGCACAGTCAATTGGGGTAACTTTGAACCATGAGGTGTAACTTTGAACCACAATACTTTTTTCATTTCAATTAACGGCTACAATTTTATAAAAATGTGTATTTCCTCAGCTGAATAATTGAAAGCAAGATGAGACCTTCATTTATTTGCCAACACATCTGGGGAGGAGAAAACGTGCGCCGCGTGCCAACAATAATTCATCGTTTCAAGCGATCATCAGTGCCCAGTTTTGATAGCCAGTTTTCGTTTGGTTATTAGGAATATCTGCTCCTATGGTGTGTGTAACATTTTGATTCCATGGTTACTATTTGTATTTCTAGTTTTGGGACAACTTGCGAGTAGATTAGTTTCATTTTCCAGACGAACTAATCGTGAAACTTTGAAGCCACCTTCAGAATTGGGTAAAATTAGGGTAACTTTGAGCCGATGTAACTTTGGCCATTGATGTTTAGAACGGGGAGGCGCATAAATCACTTTCACTTTTTCACCAATGAAATCAAACCTCAGGTCCAACATTGCACCAGGTGGGACAATATTGCTGAAGGCGACATCGAACTTCCTTGTGTAGGAGTAGCCAAATTAATTTTTTTCATGAGCTAATCGGGTTTTTGTGAAGATAGGAGTAGAAAAGTCTAGTATTTTGTTGATGAAAAAAAAAGAAAATTGGTGTTTTAAGAGGAAATTGTCAAGGCTCTTTCTGGACACAGAATTAAGCCGAGATTATTTGTTGATTTCCGAGATGCCCATAAGAAACAACCCCACCTCTACTGAGTCGAACTCAATGTGTGCCAAATTTAATCTACTTTCACTGATGTAAGGTATTTTTGCCTAAATATCTATGAAGCATCCGAAATTTGGCAGTTTACAGATGAAAAACAGAGGTGGTTCAAAGTTACAATGAATGCCTGGGAAACTTTGAACCATCCTAATAACAAGGATTTCGAGTATTTAACAGAAAGTTTTTTTTAAATCTTTTATTGTGCATCATTTGGACCTATTACTTTCCGTTTTCGACATAAAAAGTCGGTAAAATGGAATCTTAACATATTGTGAAGCCAAAATCATCAAAAAGTGGTTCAAAAACTTACTTCTTCAAGTAGATCTTCCGATATGTCGATAAATGTCTTCCTAAATGTTTTTTTAGTGTATTAAAACGTTTTAATCCACCTACCTATTTCAAAACGTTTTTCCAAGTATACAAGTTTTTCCTCGTACCATCCTTGGACGGATCTCATGAACACTGGTTCCAAAAACCCCATAGAAAAAAATCACAAGGGGGCAAATTGGGAGAACCGGCCACTGCAAATCGCCCCTGATTGAGATGAGGCGTTCCCTCAAAACAGCCTGATTGGGATGAAGTGTTCTCTCAAAAGAGCCTTGATGCACTTGCGATGTGTGCTTTTGAACCGTCTTGTTGGAACCAAATGTCCAAAAAGCAAAACAAACAAATCCTGTAAACATGATGAGTGTTTTGAGGGAACACTTCCCAGAACGTCTCATCTCAATCAGGGGCGATTTGCAGTGGCCAGTTCGATTAAAGAACAACATCCAGGAAGGAATTTCCCAATTGCTAAGCTTGTGTCATGAAAAATTCCAGAAATCGGTATATTCAATGAATTGAGAATGTGGGACGTCAACTAAGTGATTTTATCTTCGAAACTATGTATAACGAAACTTTAGTAGTGTAACTTTATATAAAGGTAATATAAACCAAATTACAAACTTTCTGATTCATACAATGCTACGGGATAAACGGTTTTGAAACATATTGTTGAGTAATGCATGCATTCCGGGAGACTTATTATGCTTAACTTATTATTATGGGAGACGTCCCATTGGATAAGCATTAGGTCAATTAATACCAGTTGGTAAGCGAAAAAACTAGCATTTTATGCAAGAAACTGTGATCCCCCCCCCCCAACCCCCTCTTCACCCTCATCCAGCTGCAGAAACAAAAACATGAAGAGCCATATCTGATTTCTCAATGCGTTGAATGAAATTACCTATTTTCCCCTCTGATTCGTGAACTAAACCCTAGAAATACTTTTATTTGGGTCATTTCAAGTACCTAGGTTTACACCTCAGGTTTCATTCAACTAAACCAATCTCAAGTATCTTTAGGTATATGATAAGATGACAATATTATAATCCAAAAAATCTTATTGTTTAGTAATGCATGCATTCCAGGCGACGTCCCATTGGATAAGCAATAGATTAAACCAGTTGGTTTAAACATGCATTTTTTATTTACCTTTCAATTGCACATAACTTTTCACTCAATGTAATTTAGTTAGTATTTCGAGTAAGAAATAGTGGACCCCCCTCCTCCTCAATATCATTCAACTGTTTGTTTTGGTAGCCAGTCCGTAGAAATTCACATCCGCATTCAAGGTGAAACACAGAAAACCACGAAAGATACGGTTTAAGGCCAATCATCCCGGGAATAGTTCCAGAAACAGCCACCACGTTGCGCTTCAAAATGAACTCAAACGTAGTTCACGTTTTTCTCCTCGCCTATTCATCCAATTTTCAATCTGAAAGTTCTATTGTACTCAGAATACACATGAGAATGGCGCTCAACCCTTAATGTTTGTTAATTTTTTGAAATTGTACATTTTTTGACATTTTAAAATTTTGAAAGATTTATTTTGGGCTTTTAGGATAATTTTTTCGAAAAACTGGGATAATAGCGCACAATGGCAATTAAGTGAGAATATATAAAAATTGCAATTTTGAAGATAGTGTGTGCAGCGCGATCGTGAAGCGTCGAGGCGGCGAATGCTTCGACTTCAAAAAAATCGAAGGCAGGCGAGGAATGCGAGGGCTTTCAGAGACCCAAACACGGAAGAGTTCGGGGTCAGAAGTTAATCCGGTGCGTTGACAGACAGACGTTTACCATTGATAGACCCAGAACCAAAGTTGTTCAATGAGCTCTAAAACGAAAAGAAAGGGAAAATGTTTGTTTCTGAAGTTCTAAATGAAAAATATTATGACCACAAATTTGATCCGGAAACATCTAATTTTATATTCTGTGTTGGTACGGCTAAGATTACGAGTAAAAGTTTCATAGAATTTTCCAAGGGAAACGCCAGTGTTAGTCACCTTGATTTTAGGAGGAAGGTACCTACCTAAAGGAAGTATCTTACTTACCTAACATCAATCTCCAATCAAAATATGTTCTTTTTTTGGTAATATAAACAATTTTTATTATTCTCGTAGTTTTTATTATTATTTTTATTATTATTTATTATTATTATTTTAAAAATATTTTCATTATTATTATCTCAATTTTATTTATTCTCGTAGTTTCGCAAGTAGGAAGGAAATAAGTACGCAGATAAATAGTTATAACATGAAAAGGTAGGTAGGCTTCTGATTACCGTCAGACGAACAGACATACCTACACCAAAATTATTCAGGAAGTTCCAAAATTCAATCAATGTGAGAGGAAATTCAGAGCGAAGAAACGAGCAGACTTGAAGTCACAAAATCGTAATCAGAAAGAACTAACAAGAATCGGGGTCCGTGTTGTGAGGGTTGCGGAGGGGAAGGTGACAACAACTCTAGAGTCCAGAGGCGGAGGGGGGTCAGCTGCTAATCACCCTCTCTTCTTAGAAATTCCTTTGTTCTTCACCGCCGACGCTTTACGACCAATATATTCAATAAATTTCAAATAAAAAAATATTTTCGTACTCAGGTGAGTTAGAGGTTTGGCGCTATAACCACAGATTTTGGAAAATGTGAAATGATTTTCAAAATTTGAACTTTAAAATTCTGAATAAAATTGAAATTACAATTTTATTTTGAAAATTTTAGCAGAGCGCCATTTGGAAACTAATAATGAGTACATTCCCGTTTTCAAAATGAAAATCGCTTGAACTGGTGGAGAGATAAACTAGAACTACGATTGCCCCTTTTTCTACAATCTCCGGTGCTGCCATCTGGGGAAAAAAAATCTTATTAAAATCGGGGATGATTGGCCTTAAAAGGTGTCCTGGTACCATGGTGATCCCAATGAATAATTCATGAAAATCCAGGAGTATATTGAGAATTTTCCCTCAATTTAAAAGCTTGGGTACAATTAGTGAGCTATAAAGGGATCGAAATATTGAAAAATCGGATATTTTGTGAATATTACCTCCCAACTCGCCCCCTCCCCATGTATAAGGACGCCCAAGTCTTACAGTGGGACGTCCTAAAAAAAAACTCATGAAAGCAAGAGAGATGTATAGTTACAAGAATCAAGTTTCCCGATGTAGAAACCATGTATGAATACTACATTAGATAAAGCGAGCTTGGTGAGGGTTGAGGGAAGATAGTGTTTGATTGGTGACAGACGTGGAAAGGGAAATTGCTTGGCGGAGGAGAGCCTTCAGGTCAAATGTTCGTGACCGACTGAACTTTGAATGGTCAAAAGGTTTCAACTACGTAGAAGACGGAGAGTGTAAGGCCCCTGGCTTCAGGCCTTTCAGTTTCAGTCAGTCAACTACTCACCTACGAACAAACAACCCGCCAGTCTTCCACCCGTAACTCCATCAAAGGATGGAGGACTGGGTGATCCCATTTCAAGACAGTTCTAGTGACGGAAAATTACGATTTTCATCATCGTAGAATGTTTAGAATTCTTGAAGAATACGGAGTACCGAACTACGTTACCTTCTGTAGGGCTAATCCGAACCCTCGAACGTTCGGGACCAGATGTGTCATAATCAAGACATAGAAAAAAGACACCAAACATGCATCATTCAACATTTTTGAAGAAAAATGTTAACCAATTTTCACCAGCTCAGTCTTTTTAGGACGTCCCACAGTAAGACTTGGGCGTCCTTATGCGATCGATCTGGGGTGAAGGAAGACAACACTCAACAGAAAAAAAAATAACCACACAGTAATCCGTTTTAGACCATTCTGAATCCAAATCCGCGAAAAAAATGACATCATCCTGGAATAGTTCATTTACGGCCGCTTGAAGCGCTGAGATCGAGAAATCTATAGTCCTCAGATGCAATTTCACGAAACAGTAAAGTTCGAAATCGAAAAACTGAAGAAAAAAATAGAAAAAGCAAGATGGGGGAAAATTAGGTTTCCCCTGTTTTTGTTTGATAACTTTCCTCTCAGAAAACACGATTTTGTCGTACCAACGGGCAACACTGGGAGAAGACGGCGATCCGAACAGCCCAATCAGCGAGCGTTCCTGCTTCACGTTGAAGAGGTCCTTTTCCCGGTTATTTTTTGAAATCATAAATTTTGATTGTCTCCCAAAAATAACGGGAGACTTATTTTCCGAAATCAGCCCGATTTTAATCTATCCCACACCATTAATTATTCAGGAAAAATGCAAACAGAATTCGATGAAATTCCTCATTGTTGGCAAAACGTGCTGAGCTATCACATTTCATCATTCCGCAGTTGCAGATGCTCTCAAAAAACCTTGATAAAAAATATGGCGATATTATGAAATTTAGGTCTAATGCCACTGGACCCAATTCCCGATTTTCGGTTCCCGGATCAATTTTGAATGGGGAACCTGCCTTCCGAAGTTCAATTCCCGACTTTCCGAAGAAACCTGTCCAAGTCAAAACATGAAAATAACTCGGCAGTAACATAATACTTGAAAATCCTGAAACTGTTACCCCTATCTAACCTATTTTTAGTTTTCCATGATCTAAATATCCAAATTTATTCATCCACAAGCCTGGTCCATGGTCGAGGATTTTATTTTCCAAAATTCAGGTGGAGAAGTATTATCGACCTTAAATTAGAAACAACTCCCACACCCACCACCACCTTGAGAGATAAACTACTTGGTTGATCAGAGTCTACACCTCGAAGAGCTGTTTGAGATGAGGATGGATCAGACCTCATGCTGAACCCAAAAAAGAAATAATTATCTGATTCAATAGGCAGTGGTAACAGTTCGGCCGACGAACCGTGAACGTTCGGAACAGGTTCGCTGCTTGACTGCTTGTTCGCCGGAAACAATCGGATTCGCTTTTGGGTTTAAACCCTCAACAGCGCGCAGCGGGTGGTAACTTAAATCCCAGTAACCCTTATTGTGATTTTTTTTTCCTTTTATTTTTCGCTCTTCGACTTCTCAAATTCTAGTCTCCGTTTCCACTTTGTTTACGACCTGGTGAGCAGAATTACGATCGACTCTGAAACGCTTGGCCTCTTTTGTCTTGCGTGGGTCCTTTCACTTTTCGTTTCGAAGACAACTCACAATAAGTTTCGATAGAATTTTCACAACTAATCTTGCTGCATTTGAATAAGTCGGTCAGTTAAACAGCTTGTTTTGGACGACTTTTATAAATAGTATCAAGAGGAAAATACGAGAATGGAGTTGCCAAAGTAGTGAAATGACTGGGGTTAGTTAAATATAGTTCAAATTTTTAAAACATACCCTGTGCATACAGTATGTACGGTACCTATACAGAAAATAGGAAGAAATGACAATTTACGCGAGGGTACTCTATTGTTTAGGTTACGAGGAGAGTACTTTTTGAGGGTTTTTCAAATGTTAAACCAAGAGGTTGATAACGTATTTCCAACGTGATACACCAACAACGCTGACAATAATTCTTTCATAAAGCTAATATTTCGATTTTCTCTGCCATAGCTTTGAAGATTTCTTTGAAAATTCGCACATTAACTCATGCTGCATGAATGGACATGTTTTTTCATGGGCTCCTCTCAACTTTTGGGCTTCTCCCAGTATTTGGAAAAACTGACATTTAAATTAATTTGTACTGACATTTTAGAAAATCCTTCAATGTTTATTTGCGAACTATTGGAGAAAATGAAGCTACTGAAGCAGCCTAAAAGATTTTTAAATGCTATTTGCAAATAATCGTAAATTGTGAAAACCTGTGTTTAGTTATTTTTCGTTTCCTCTGAATATTTACTTTTGAACGTTCTACGATTAAGTAAAATATTTAAAATATTTAAAATATATTTAAAATAATATATTTTAATTAAATTTTAATTTTTAATTAAATTATATTTTAATAAAATATTTAATAATATTTTAAATATATTTTAAAATATTTAAAATCATTAAAATATTTAAAATCATAAGTAAAATATTTAAAATCATGTCAAAAAGCCAAAGATGATATAGTTTTTGGACTACTGTGAAGGGTTAAATTTTTGAAGAATATCTGGTCAAAAAACGTGTCTTTCGCGGTTTTTGGTTTATTATTTTCAATAATGAACCTTTGGAATCGACCAAGAAAAGAATTTACCCCCCCCCCCCTTCAAAATTTTTTGGTTTACGTTTCAAGGTAAGGTAGTACTATCTGAAAATCGAATAAAAAAAACTTTCCGTCCGTCCGCTGTACGCCGCCGTCCGCGGCACTTTCCTTAGTTCCCATAGACCGATTTTGATGAAATTTGGTACATGGGCTCCATTTGGGGTCCAGTTGTGCCCCGAAGCTTTTGGTTGATGGTAGTCACTTCTAAGGGCTGAAATATAAGGGTTGAAATTTTGAAAACGCCCTAGTTCACAAGATTTCGATATGAAGATATTGTTTTTCCGTCAATTACAGATAGTATTGAATTTTTAGAGACCACGCGGAGCTCTGTAGGACAAACCGTTCGCTCCCTACGAGAACTAAAGGATTGGATTTACGATAAATCAGAAACACGAGTATGAATCGCAAAACAGGCCAAAACAGGTAGTATCTATGGTTGGTTGGTGGTGACAATGGCAAAGTCGAGTTCTTTGCAGACGAGTGATCTATATAGAAAAATAATAAATCTTTTTATTAATAATATCATCATAAATCTACCAATACCTACTAAAACTTTTTGTTACTAACGTCCTTTGGAAATCCGCTCTTCAATTCATGCTGCGAGGCTGCAACCCCCCCATCATTATAAAGTAAAGCTGGAGTTCAACGCTAAGAATATACGATGATTCATGACTGACAGGTATTGAATATTATATTACTTGACAAAATGAGTTACAGTTTTACAAGATAGGTACTAACTATTTTACTTTGGTACTACTATTTTACTACTTTAGAAAGTATATAGCTAAGTGGACTATTCAAATATTAGAAAGTAATAGCTCTAATTAGGTGGTATAGGTTAACTTTTAATGAAATAACGATGCTAACTTGATTTTTCGTGACAAGAAATTGGAACCGTTTTCGATATGTACAAGAAGTACCAGCAGATTCCCTAAAGAACGAACCTCTCGTGGGAACATTTATTGGAAATCGGGAGGAAGGCCCATCACTCCCTCAAGGTCCTGACTCTGAGTAGGTACCTCTTCTTCTGATCACCCCAAGTTCCCCATCCTCTCGATATACCATCCCACGGTGCCCTTTTTTCCTCCAGCCTCTTCGTGAAAAATATCGGCCTCACATTATGCAGGTGTTGGAGAGGGTGGAATATGATTTTGTAGGATGGGCGATAACAGTGCTGACCGATATTTTCGGAATATGTATATTATTGAATTTACGTTACTCCCTTGTAAATGGGGTTTTTTTGACAATGAAAGTCCTTTTTTCGGTGTCCAATCACTTTATTGCTGGAGAGCTTCCAACAACCCTCTGGTTGTCATTTTCAATCCATCAGCAATAGGATGAGTTTTCTGTGAAGAGCACAAGTAGGCACTACTGCAGATGACTAACAAAAATTTTGCTAGTCATCTGCAGTAGTGCCTACTTGTGCTCTTCACAGAAAACTCATCCTATTGCTGATGGATTGAAAATGACAACCAGAGGGTTGTTCAAAGCTCTCCAGCAATAAAGTTATTGGAAACCCAAAAAAGGACGTTCATTGTCCAAAAAAACCATTTATTTAGAAAAAAGAAAAAGTCCACAACCACAAGATGTAACTCCATTACTTAGGTCTCGGAGTCGAGTCGTTTTCAGCAATATATTCATGCAGAAAACTATCAATTTTCCTCTTTACTCCTGTGTAATGCATACCTATCTCAAAAATGTTGAACGCAACATCAAGTATTACATGGAAGTACACAATAGAAGTCCGTGATTTGTACTGCCAGCTGAGGAGTGTGCGATATGGCAGTCGTTTAGACTCCCTAATTATTGAAAACCAACTCTCTGCTTTTTGGTTTATTATTTTCAATAAAGAACCTTTGGGGTCGAGCAGGAAAGTAATTTACTCCCTTTGAGAACTTAAGGATTGCATTTACAAAATCAGAAACTTGGGGTGAACCGCAAAAACTGAAAGGAAATAGGCCTAATTTCCAATAATTTAAGCTGAACAAATTCGATCACTGTTCGTTTCACAGCAATGAGTTTTCTTGTGCTATGAAGCTATGTGCCATACCCACGTGGCAGACTTTTTTCTATAGCTTTCTAGTCTAAGGCAGGGAAAGCATTGTTTTCACTTCCCAACAATGAAAAAAGTTCTCCAAGATCAAAATTTCCATTCGCGTTTTACGTTTTAGGCTTTCCTGAACAATAATTTTGCATTCGTGTCTGCCTGTCTGTCATAAAATCCTTGTAATGGGCAAAACTATACGAAGTTATGTCCGATTTAGATGAAATTCTCAGGGATTGTGTGGATTGGCTTGTAGATGGTAGATGGCTTGGATTTGCAACAGTGCATCGGATCATCCATACAACCGGGTTATGAATACGAGGGAGCTATGTGACACTTGGCCATTTGGCAGACTCATTTTCTCTCAATTCTATCTGTTTTTTATCCCTTCATTTCTTTTTTGTCTTCTTGTGCTTTCCTTTTTTTCCTTTCTATTTTATCATTTTGGGCATTGATTTTGGGAGTTTAAACGACTCACTTCATTGAATTCGGATATTCTGGATGTAAATTTAATAAACTTTCCAATGATATCCTCAACTATTGGGGAAAACAGTGGTTGTCATTAAAAAAAAAAAAAAAAAGTTAGTACACATCTCTAATTTAAGATAAGATGTCTTGACATTCTGAGAGATATTGAAATGAATCTAAGAAGAAGAAAATCGACAATAAATATCATGACATCCTGCGAAATACAGGAATTGATTGGAGAAAACAAATTGAATAATAAATGTCGTGACACCAAGAGACAAATTAATTCAAGAACAAAATTGAATAATGGAGCCTCGATTCGATTCTTGGGTTGAGACGTCAATAGAAGAAGGAAATTGATTTTTATTCGTTTGAGAGTTATTATTTGCGGGAAAGAGATAGCGTTCTTACATGAAAGAGGGAAGGACAACGAGGGTTGTAAGATTTTAAAAAGTTGCGTGTGACCGATGACGTCATGTCGAGGCGGGAGTCTTCGGTGCACGCAACTTTGAAAAAACATGGAATAATAATTACCTACCAATCGTAGAAAAGTGCGGCTGGTGTAGAAATTTTTAGAATTGAATTAACTTTTATTTGAGAATATAAACGAAGGGGTTTCATACTCACGGGAGATTCTCTTTGTACCTCTCTCTATAAATTTATCTTTTTTTATATACCCGCCAGAGATTTTAATACTTTGTCCTCAAAATTAGTTTAGAAACAGAAATATGCCTTCACTTGTCCAGAAGTTAAGTTGTGACACGAGCGACATGAGATCGAAGGAAGGAATGAAGGATGTTTTGACACGTCCACCATACAGCCCAGATTTGGAACCTCATGACGAACATTCACGGAAATGAAGGAAGAGCCGGAAATAGCCTCACCACCAATGAGCTCATGGAAATAGTCAACTACTGGACAGTAGAGAGCATGACGAATCAGATATAGTGATACACCCGAACTATTTAAGTATCTTGCGAAAATGTCGAAAATAATACCTATAAGAGATACAATTTCAATTTTTGTAAATTAGATTAAGTTTGAATAAAAACTCGATTAAAAACATAGTTAAGTAATGCATGCATTCCAGGGGACGTCCCAATGGATAAGCATTAGGTCAATTTGAAACAGTTGGTAAGCGATGAAACTGTTTCATTCGATGTAATTCATCTAGTATTTTAGCCAAGAAATAGTCCCCCCCCCCCATTCCCTGACCCTTATTCACCATAACATTTCTAGCGGCATGGGAGTCTCGAATTTGAAGGGCATTTTAAAATCCATGATTTACGATACACAACATGCGCATTTTGGTAGGCAGTCCGTAAAAGTTCACATCCGTAGTCAATTGAAACACAAAAAAAAAGTCTGCCAAATGGGTGTGGCACATAGCTTCCTCGTATCCATAACCCGATTATATAGATGATCCGATGCATAGTAGTTAATCTCAAAACACGAATCTCTAAGTACCTTCCACTACCCTCATAGGGGACCATCTGCACGCTAATCTGGACAATCCTAGAAAATTTTATCAAATTCGGATGGAAAATTAAGTGAGTAGATGTATGTGATTGGATCAAAAAAATACCAAGTGGGTGTGGCACATAGCTTCCTCGTATCCATAACCCGATTATATAGATGATCAGATGCATAGTAGTTGATCTCAAAACACCAATCTCTAAGTACCGTCCACTACCCTAATAGGGGACCATCTACACGCTAATCTGGACAATCCTAGAAAATTTCATCAAATTCGGATGAAAAATTAAGTGAGTAGATGTATGTGATTGGATCAAAAAAATACTTAGCCTCGGCTGGGATTCGAACCCGCGACCCCTGGGGGACAGTTGAAGTTACGGCTGTTACAAGGAATTCACGTTTGCGCATGCGCAGTCGCTTCTATCAGTCCGGGGATGATGATTTTCGTAGGGGACTATCTACAACCTAATCCACACAATCCCTGAAAATTTCATCGAAATCGGGTGGAAAATGTGGATGTTATGGCCGTTACAAGGAAATTCACGTTTGCGCATGCGCAGTGGCTACTATCAGTCCGAAGGTGATGATTTTCATAGGGGACCATTTAATTACTAGTCTGTAACATCCCTGAAAATTTCATTGAAATCGGATGGAAAATGTAGAAGTTAGGGCCGTTACAAGGAATTCACGTTTGCGCATGCGCAGTCGCTTCTATCACTCCGGGGATGATGATTTTCATAGGGGACCGTCTACACGCCAACCCGCACAATCCCTGTAAATTTCATAGAAATCGGACAATAACTTCGTATAGTTATGCGCGTTACAAGGAATTCATGACAGACACACAGACAGACAGACACGGAACCAAAATTGTTCAGAAAGGTCTAAAACGCAAAACGCGAGTGGAAATTTTGATTTTGGAGAACTTTTTTTTTTCGTCCTTGAAAAGTGAAAACAAAGCTTCCGCTACCTTGGTAGACTCGGAAGCAATACTTGGCCACGGCTGGGATTCGAACCCGCGACCCCTAGGGGACAGTTGAAGTTACGGCTGTTACAAGTGATTCACGTTTGCGCATGCGCAGTCGCTTCTATCAGACCGGGGATGATGATTTTTTATAGGGGACTATCTACAACCTAATCCACATAATCCCTGAAAATTTCATCGAAATCGGGTGGAAAATGTGGAAGTTATGACCGTTACAAGGAAATTCACGTTTGCGCATACGCAGTGGCTACTATCAGTCCGAAGGTGATGATTTTCATAGGGGATCATCTAAATACTAGTCTGTAACATCCCTGAAAATTTCATTGAAATCGGATGGAAAATGTAGAAGTTATGGCCGTTACAAGGAATTCACGTTTGCGCATGCGCAGTCGCTTCTATCACTCCGGGGATGATGATTTTCATAGGGGACCGTCTACACACCAACCCGCACAATCCCTGAAAATTTCATAGAAATCGGACAATAACTTCGTATAGTTATGCGCGTTACAAGGAATTCATGACAGACAGACAGACAGACAGACACGGAACCAAAATTGTTCAGAAAGGTCTAAAACGCAAAACGCGAGTGGAAATTTTGATTTTGGAGAACTTTTTTTCTCGTCCTTGAAAAGTGAAAACAAAGCTTCCGCTACCTTGGTAGACTCGGAAGCAAAAAACGAAATAAGCGATTTATTGTGCTCTGGCGCCATGGTGGCACCACTTTTGGAAGTTATTATGCTTCAGTACCGTGAAATTAAAAGAAATATTCAAATATGCATAGGCCGAAAAATAAATTTTATTGTTTTTTCATCACTATTATTTTGCATCCTTACTTCAATGTTTCTGACTTGAATCTGTCTGAGAGATTCCTTTAGCCAGGTGACGTCAGCGTTGTTATCCAGCTCTCCCGCCATCACAAATGAGGACGGAATTTCATTACGGAAATACGGCTAATCTAAATGCAATTTCGAACTGAAAACTGATTCAGGAACGTTCTCAAGTGCGCTTAATTTAAATCTGACGTAAAAAATACGAAATTCCGACCCACGCAACTACCCCATTTCATTAGGAGGAAGAAAAATAGTGATATTCACACAATAATTCGTGGGCGCGAGGCAGACAGGTAGGAGACGAACTCCCGCCGACCGTAACCGCACTGTTCCCTCCCTTCTCCAACGGCGGCTAACCACGACTCACATTCTGATGACGAGAATGCGGAACGAACACCCAAAGCATCCCACAATTTTTTTCAAAGCACCGAAAAGAGAAAATTTAAGTTTAAAAAAACCTTGAAACATCGGAAAAAAATCACAGAAATTAAATTTCGGATTTTGACAAATAAGGAATACACGGAAAAAGTCCACTTTTCCCTTTTCTGAAAATCTGAAATGTAAAAAGTTTGGCACTTTACTTTTCAATTTGTATATTCAATTCAAATGGTTTTCAAGGGGGTCTCAGTCGGTCGCCGTTCGTTCCTCGTTCTGGGTTAGTATTTCCGTAAATTATAGGCGCTAAAACTTTGTACCTAAATTTGAAATTTTCAAGGATTTTTGAAATTTATTAGTGCAGCAGTCTAGGAAGTTGAAAAAACTAAAAGATGGCCTCCGGATTCTTCAAAATCGAACTATAATTGACACGGAAAAATGGGAAAACCCGTTTAATCAGTTCGGTTTTTCCCATTTTGGTTTACTATTTTCAATAAAAAAACCTATGGAGTCGACCTAAAAAAATAAATCTAACCCCCCCCCTTCAAAATTTGTTGGTTTACGTTTCAAGGTACGTAGAATCCAAAAATCGAATAAAAATTTAGCCGCCGTCCGCGGCACTTTCCTTAGTTCCCACGGACCGATTTCAATTAAATTTGGTATATGGGTTCCATTTGGGGTCTTGTTGTGCCGCGAAGCTTTTGGTTGATATCAGTCAATTCTTAGGGGTGAAAATAAGGGTTGCAATTTTGAAAACGCCCTAGCTCAAAAAATTTTGATATAATGCCATTGTTTTCCCATCAATTTAAGATAATATTGAATTATTAGAATTTTTGGAGACCACGAGGAGCTGTGTAGGACAAACCGTTCGCTCTCTATGAGAACTTGAAGGGAATGGGTACTTAAGGGGTGAATCGCAAAAGAGGCCTAATCTCCGTTCAAATTTTAGCTGACCGAAATGCAGTAGGTTGGTAGGTGGTGACAATGGCAAAGCCGAGTTCTCCGCAGACGAGTGGATCAATATAGAAAAATAATAAACCTTAAAGGTAACCTTTAAGGTTTATTATTTTTCTATATTGATCGTGGAATCAGCAACACCACCGAGCTCGTTTTTCACAACTTTTCAGGAGAGAGAGGAGTCAACTAGGCCTTGATGGACTAAAAAATCGGGTTTTTCTCTCTCCTGAAAAGTTGTGAAAAACGAGCTCGGTGGTGTTGCTGATTCCACGACGCTTTGTAATAATTTGCAGCGTTGTCTCAGGCAATTATAGTGCAATTTTGATGATTCCAGCGGCAATCTTTTAGTTCTTTCAGGTTTTAAATAAATTAATTCTACATCGCATGAAGAATTTATTCTAGATGAAAAGTCTGATTTTCTCATCGAACAGGGAAAAACGAGGAAAGAAAAATGAAAACAGACGAAAACTCCATAGGTATTATTTTCAGCATGAGCGGCTTTCTCCCCGTTTTTGTTTTTTCCTGTTTCTTGGTAGATATCTAACAGAAACCAGACCTCGAGTGGAAATTGTAGCCAACTTCAACTCAATTTTCACCCAAAAAATGGACTTTTCCCCCTGTGGTCTTCAAATAGTAATGTGACGATCATCGAATACATGGATTATAAGTATAATAAATAAGTAAATTTCCTGAATAAATTATTTAACCTCAGAGAAAAACAAATAAAATCGCGGAATCTCAATCATTTCAAATTCAGGGATCTCGAATATTTGTGGAGTTACTATAGTACCAACATTTAGTTTCTCAAATGAACACGATCATTTTATGAATAAAATTATACACATTCATGAAATTTATTAACGGCCAAACAAACCCCGAAGTCGATCTGCTTTATTGGACTGTAGCTGACACAACAACAGTAACAAGGACCGTCCACAAAGCGATTGGACCGATAAATAATTCTGCGTTAGGGGTGGTAAGGGATCCTCCCTAACCTTCCCCAACGCCCTTCCATAAGTTTCCAAAGTATCGCAACGAGGAAGATTACTCGCGGTTTGATTCAATACAATGAAAATGACGATGACAACAAAAAATTGCCGAGTCGTACTTATTTGACTTTTGAGTTTGCGAAATAACTAACGAACAGATTAAAGAAGTAGCAAAAACAACTGTAAAAAATTAAAGATTTTTTTTTAGAAACAAGCTTTTCTTATTTGTTAATAAAATAAACTAAAAAGTTAAAAATAAATTACCTCTAATGAGAAATATAACACTATCACATTCCAAATTTTATAAATAAAAGCGTGTTACATTGTGAATTGGAATATGTTCCTTTGGAAGTGAATAATATTGCATTGTCGTCCGATTTATACATGCATGCAAAATTTCAGCACAATCGGAAACCGGGAAGTGGATCAAATTTAACTTACAAGATTTGATTTTACCGACAGACAACGAGGCAGATGAAAGTAAATAAAAGCTTGTAAAAAATTAATTGGTGGCGTTTAAAACAGTTTTTAGAATAATTCTAAAACAGTTATTGTATTAATACAATTATTAGATTAATGTGATTTGCAAATTAATTCCAATTTTCAAGAAAATTGTTTTGTTTGATCCGCTAAGCCATATTATCGAGAAAATTGCCAAGAATAATAAACTAATATGAAGTCTGACGCAAACAAAATATTGATGATCGGCTAAATCGGAAGGGAAGAAGAAAGAAACATCTAGGAGGAAAGAGTGTAGTAGGTAGTTCAACTCACTAGCAATTTCGTAAAGCACCTTGTTCACCCGCGAACGTCTGCGTGCAACAGATATGTATCAACGGTGTTGATGGTGGAGGTGGTAAAAGGTTGAGGGGAAAGACTGGAGAGGGACAATTCTGATGTTGAGCGCGAGCGCGAAAATTTTCCAGGAAGATACCTGCCCTGTTCATAATGACTTCCAGCCCCCTGACCTCCCCCAACTGACGATTGATTCTATCAGGAGATTGAAATGAGTCCGCCAAACGAATTAATGCATGTTGTGCAACTCCATGGCTTTTATTGCAAGCCCACTGAATGATGGGGGGTTGATGACGGAGGTTGAGAATGCAGCCGGTAGTCGGCGTTGAAAGTCAACTCCTAGAACTGCCTTATTTCCACCGCAATCTATCGACGTCGTTTCCGGATAACGAACTGCTCCTTATTCGACAATATTTCTCATGAAAACAAAGGGTGAGGATGATTTCAGGCCGAAACGGTGAGTATGAAGTTGGTCAACAAAAGTGAAACTACCAGGAAATAGCCTACGAAATAAGGGCCCTACCAGCACGCAAAAAAACAATGAAGTGATACGCCCGACAAAAAAGACACCTCAGTAAAATAAACTAACAAGACTCAAATACCAAGAAAAGCACGTATCCAATTTGAGCCAAACAATTTAAATAAACCTCTCCTACAGATCGATCGCGGACGCCTTTTCTTCGATTTTGTTACAAACAAAAAATCTAATTGTTCCATGTAATACCTGTTCATTGTTATGTTAACTTTTAGGATAACAAAGGAGGGTGATCCTCAGCAATCCCTATGAATAATAATAAATAATTATTTAACAGACAATAGGGACGATTTCAGTTTTCACAGAAAATTATTGGACGTAAAAGATGATCAAAATGTCCTTATTCGGAAGCTCAGTGCAAATAACAAAATATTAACAAGCGCAACTGCGAAAACTCCTTGTTTTGAAGGCGGTCAAAATTGGGCTCAATGTGAATTTCAATGCTATGATCCCAAACAAAATCTACCTGCATGAATACTAACATTTTTAAAGTCATGGGTTATATGATAATATAGTATTGATTTTCTGGTCAGTAATAAGGAAGTTTGATTTTCAGAACTGTTTGGTCTTTGGTTTTGCCAAAATCTTCAAGGAATGAGCTGAGGAACGACCTAATTGTTCTTCAAAAGTTTTCGGATTATTTTGATTCTTAGCTCTCACCTTAAGTGCGAAAAAAACTAATAACTAGTTCAATAATGTAGGAGTCCCAATAAATTAATTTTTAGAACTTGCACTGCCCAGAATTGAGATTACCTAGTGAAGAATGTAAAGTCAAGAGAGCCGCGCGTAGCAAATGAAAAACCTGGCGAATATGATTCGACTTGGAATTTCATAAGGCCAATGATACCAGTAATTGAAAAGAGACGGAAAATGAATTGAATTAAGCTCACTAAGCGTGAAAATAGCCATGAAACACTAAACAGTACTGTCAGAGCGCCGTTAGATGGCAGAAGGTATAATGGAAGGTTCGTTAGTATGCCAGAGGGAGCCCTTAGGACCTGTTGATTTTATCCAAGAGTCCCCTGACATAATGGACGAGTTTATGAATGAAAATGGCGAATCGAACTTGGAAATTAGTTGGCTGACAAAGAACCACGCAAGAAAAGGGAAATATTGCTGAGGTTGAGAGCGGAGGAAGAAGGCGGGGAGGCGCAACGGGTCGCGGGCAGGAAGTTCATTGACTCGGACTCGGCGACAGAAGTGGATGACTTCGCGCTACGGTGGCCGCTCCAACGGCCGCTCCTTGTCCCTCGATTTGTAAACCCGCCTGAGATTCACCTACACCTAACGACAGCTAAAACCAGTGAGGCTGTCTAATAACGCCAGATGAGTACTAATCCAAGTACCTAGCTACCCAGGAACTCCATTTCGGATTAAAAATTACTCAACAGGTAGCAAGTCTAAAGCCAACGAAGAACCCCTATTGCAACACGAAGGAAAAACTGAACAAAAATTTTACCAAACTACCTCATCTTTCTACCTAATTCGATGCCGAAATTAGAATTTTCGGAAGTACCTATTAAACATCCCACTCCCAAAATGTTGAATCAACCTACCATTTCCTTTTTAAAAAACATAAAATATTTAAGAAAATAGATTAATATAATATAAAGAGTATCTCCATGTCTGGTTTGCTTAAATTTAAAACGTGGATAGTATCTAAAAGTATTCAGTATACTTGTATTCAGAAGTACAATTTTGTTTCTAACGTTTTTTTCCACGTTGAATAATGTTCAATGTCTACAATTGGAATCTACTCGATTAGGGGACTAGACTACCAGAAGAACACCCTCAAATGATTCAATTCAAGTTTGGGAAAGTTTTTGTTATCTATCCATTCCATTTTGACGGAGAAATACATTCAGCTCGGCAGTACTACCAAAACAACTAAAATCATAGTACCTACTACGAAAATACAAATGTCTACTCTAGTGATGATTTAAAACGAATAAAAACCCCATCAGGTACCAGGAAAGTCGTAAAAACGGACAGCGTGAAATGTGAAAGCGGCTGAGAGCTACGGCCAGGTGACAAGTACCTGCCTAGTAAAGTGTAATTCGAACGAGATAAAAAATGACATAACAACATAAAGCGATAAGAAAACACGATGAATCACATGTTTCTGTGGATCGCCTCCCTACCAACCTACTTCCATCACGGTTTCACAACAATTTTGTTGTTGTGAACGAACAGTGACCCTATCAACAAGAACCTCAGGATTTAGGAACGTAAAATGGATTTATTGACGGATTAAAAAGAACGATAGAATAGAAGAATAAATCTTAAGGCCTCAGCTAAGATCGGATATCGGGCTTGAAGTAGATCAATTATCTGTGCAACCTTTCAATCAAAACCTACTTGATTGTGATTTTAAAATTTCGAATAGTGAGAGAAACAACGAAGATAATAATAACATTGGCATTGTATGAATTAAAGCCTGACTGATAACATCGAAGGGAAATGAATAATCTTGATAGAATTTCAATGATTGAGGATTAAAATAAGGGTAGAGTTTAAAGTACAAACCTTGAACAAGGACGATCACACACACAATTGCAGCCCACATGACAGTCATGGCTGCAAGGCACTTACAGCCACAACACAACACAGTTTGAAATCGGAAATAAAAAAAATTATAAAAAAAGCGTCAGGCGTCGTGCACTTGTAATTGAGGAATGCTAATGACTATCGCGCGAGCAAGAACTCACTTGAACGTCTACGAAGGACTAACGCTTTCCGAGAAGAGAGAGGTGAGAGGATTGTGGGCCAAGGGGGAGGGAAACTCCCGCCACAGGCCTTTTACCGGCGAGTCGGAAACAGTCGAGAGCGGCCGAGGGAGGCCGAAGTTGATGTCCTTCCCGCGTCTACCTGGTCTAGCTCCAACAATCAACGTTCATCGTAGATTTCACAGAATCCGTCAGAGTGAAAGGTAGGAGAAACTCTCGTCTCGATTTTGGTAGAGAATTAACCCTTAGCTTGGCAAGAGTAGGTCTACTGTGAATTTTTTCGGTTTTGACATGGATATGTCTTAGTTCTGGGGGTCATTCCAAAATTTTCGACACACGAAACAATGCAACGTTTTTTTTCTGATGCTGTTGAACGCAGGAAGCTGAAATTTGAGAGGCAGGGTCAATCGATACATACTTCTATACATCATCAAAGTTGATGATCACTGATCAGCTGAGAGAGCTCCAAGGCCATTTCCTCTCCTGTTGAACGCAGGAACCTGAAATTTGAGAGGGCGGGTCAATGGAGAATGCGGAAGGCGCCTGAGTGGTCATTGATCAGCTGAGTGAGCTCATTTAAATTGCCATCATAAGACATATCCATGTACAGATGTATCTGCATGCAGTGTAGATACTTTTTTTTGTGTTTTTTACCTTTTTTAGAACTTAAATAGACAAAATAACGAAAATAAAAAATTGGCACTATTATTTTCGTTGAATTTTATTTTATTAAACTCACTTTAAATACCAATTATCTATATTATTAGTTCAGCCTGGTTTTCTACTGTCATAATTGATTTTTTAAAACCTTGCATGAAAAAGTTAGCGTAAAGTTGCTGAAATAATTTCTATCAGCAACCACGAGTATCACAGGTAGTTTTAATATATCACAATTCAACTAATTATTATTGTTATAAAACATTTCAAATATTAATCATCTTTTTGTTCATGTTCATCATCCCCTTCGCTTTAATCGGTTGTGAGAGGAGGGACAAGGGATAGAATGAGTTCTCCTCTCGATCGGTAGCGACTGGAGTCATGAAATATAACATAAAAATATTAGAAAACCATTGAAATATCCAAAAGTCTCAAAACTTCATAAAATAGGTCCAAAACAATCAATAACAATCTAGTCAACCCAATCCCCATGGCCTCCTGTCCTTGGCTAGGTGTTGTTTACGACACCCCCCCAAAATATTCCAGCCAAATAAAATATATTTTGTGATGATTATGAGCACTCACACACTTTAGGGTGAAATTGACCGGATTGCAAATCATGGAATCGATAGAAACTCATATAAATGAATAATAGACAAATAAACTTACTCGACTGTCACCGAGAGGCAAGATGATGTTTTCTCGTGTGGCGGGAGATGTTTTTTGTTGATAAACACTATCATACCCTGTCGACTGATGAGTCAGTGTTGCCAGGGCACTCCCAGGGAGTTCCCCAACGTAGGGGAACTGATAAAAACCGGGGGGAATTGTTCAGAGCTTGAGGAAAAATCCTTGAAGTGTTAGTACCGTAAACGACACCTTGTCTTGGGACTTTTGGAAGTCTCAAAGAAGAGTTATGTCAAAAATCTCCAAAGACATTGATGAAAAAAAAAAATTCAAAATGTTTGTAGGTAATAACATACTTAATTGTTCGACTTTTAATAACTTAAAAAAAAATGGTTCACAAAATTCAGCTCTGACCAATAATTTATGAATTGCAATCTAGTTAATCTTAGAACACTTTGGGACAGAAGTGGAATTCCTACGTTGTTTTTGGTGACACTGGCGGCACCATGGTCCAATTTAGGGTTAATAAACAAACAATACTTTTGCTTCCGGGACTACTGAAGAATGAAAAACGTTGCAAATTATTACACAATGGTTTATTATTTTTTATTTTTCTATACAGGGTGTCCAAGTAACTACGCTCTCCCCACTTATTTTCTCTAATAGTGTAAGAAAAGAAATCGGATTAACGTTATTCTTCATAATTTTTTGCGTAGAATTCAAAAATGACAAAATTGCGCAGTGCGCAACCGCGCGCAATCATGATCAACTTTGTTTTTTCAAATGAGAATCCCCATTTTTTATTGCAGATTCGGATTCTACGTCAAATTTTATGAACATTTTACTTCAACAACTTTTTTTTGGACGCGCGCAGCCCGCTCAGCGAGCGCTCAAAGATGCGCAACCCAGAAATTGCGCCATAGTTGAGATGAAGGTAAACCTCAAGCGCGGCACAATACTTAGCACTGTTTTTCTACGCTGAATCGCGTGGTGATGTCCCTTTCTTGATTTAATTTCATTTTATCGTATTTGCAGCCGAAAAAGTCACTTTTTGTAGAGGAAATCATCGATTTTCCGTGGAATCTTTTCCGAGTATTGTATATAACAAATTGACTGACGTGTGTTTTTCGGCTCTTGCCGTGAAAGTTCTTTTAACTCAGGGGTATAACTCAGTTTCTTCCATAGTTACAGCGGTTTTGGCAGTATACAATTTATGCATACATGTAGGGCTTTCCAACGAATTGTGAACGATTTTTCTACGAACACAAATGACGAAGATAAAGTTCCGTTGCAACGACTTGGGTGTTAGTGGGAATCATTGAAAGTGCGATATTTATGCCGTGATGCAACCAAGTGGGTTGTATGGAGCATGGTTGATTTTATACCATGGTACATCCGGAATCAGCGTAAAAATTTCCTATGATATACAGAACATAAACAAAAAATCTGGTAATAAATGGCTGAAAACCGAAATTCTCAGATTAACTCAGTATGCACGAATAAACTCTTTTGTATAATAAAGCGATTCATAAAGACTTATAATGAATATTGCTTCCGAGTCTACCAAGGTAGCGGAAGCTTTGTTTTCATTTTCAAGGTTGAAAAAAAAGTTCTCCAAAATTTAAAATTCCACTCACGTTTTACGTTTCAGACCTTTATGAACAATTTTGGTTCCGTGTCTGTCTGTGTGTCATGAAATCCTTGCCACAGCCATAACTTTTACATTTATCATCCGATTTTGATAGAATTTTCAGGGATTGTGCGGGTTGGTGTGTAGACGGTCCCCTATGAAAATCATCACCCCCGGACTGATAGTAGCCGCTGCGTATGCGCAAACGTGAATTACTTGTACTACCCATAATTTCTACAGTTTCTATCCGATTTCGATGAAATTTTCAGGGATTATGCGGATTAGGTTGTAGATGGTCCCCTATGGAAATCATCACCCAGAACTTATAGTAGCCGCTGCGCATGCGCGAACGTGAATTCCTTGTAACAGCCATAACTTCCACATTTTCTATCCGATTTCGATGAAATTTTCAGGGATTATGTGGATTAGGTTGTAGATGGTCCCCGATGAAAATCAAGGCCTTAAAATTGGCAGTAGCCTCTGCGCATGGGCAAACGTAAAGTCCTTGTAACAGCCATAACACTTAATTTTTCATCCGAATTTGATGAAATTTTCTAGGATTTTTCAGATTGGCCTGTAGATTGTCCCCTTTGAAAATTATCTCCCCTAGACTAATAGTAGTTGCTGCCCATGCGCAAATGTAAGTTACTTGTAACAGCCATAACTTCTACATTTTCCATCCGATTTCGACGAAATTTCTCAGGATTGTTCAGATTACCGTGAAGATGGTCTCCTATGAGGGTAGTGGAAGGTAGGAGTACTCAGAGATTGATGTTTTGAGATTAAGTACAATGCATCGGATTATCTATTCAATCGGGTTACGGATACGAGGAAGCTATGTAAAAGTAAAGTAAAGTAAACTATGTGCCACACCCACTTGGCGGACTTTTTTTTTCAATGTTAAAGACTTTTTTGGGAGTAATTTTTCCAAGTACCCATTAATAATAGATAATTTTCATCCGATATTCGAGTAGTATCGAACACTCTCATCCATAAATTTGAAAGTGTTGGTATGGATACTTCGGAAATATCGAACTTCCGTATATTCATGTTGTCAATAATCCACGTAAATATAGACTAGGGAGCATCCACTTACTTCCAGAGGATATTTGGACATACATCAATCTTTGGAAACACTGTGGCAGATCACTTTGTTAAATCATAGCCATACCGGCTGAGCCATCCCTCAAGGTAATGTTACCTTCTTCTTTGTTGTACTTTTTCTCGTTACTTAGTACCTAGTTGGTATCTACTAAACTTAATTGGTCAGTTTGACGATTCGGAAGTTACAGAACGCTCCCGGGAATGCAAAACCTCGAACACAATTGTATCTTTTAAGGATTCAAAAATTATCAACAGAATTATCATCGGACACCTCCTCAATCAGGAATTTAGTGAGGAAACACCCCATCTCACTATGCTCTTGATGCTAGCCTGACATCGACCATACATATATTGAACCGTCATTCAAAAAGATCAAAAGCAGAAGAACCACAGCTCCTTCAACATGAGCCACAAAACATCTTTAAAGGAAGATCTGAAGAACAAGTTCAACTTGGAAGCGCTGAGATATGTTGATGACAAGGCATCTCCGACATGTGGGGAAAACTTGGGGAACATTCCGAAAGCGATTCGAAACTAATCAACTATTAAAATAAACGATTAAAATAAAACTAATTTACTATTTGTAAAGTTGGGTAAAACGCTCTATCTTCCCTTTCAGAGATAGACGAACCCTTTGACAACCTCAATTATAAAATACATCATGATTAACTTATAGCCGGCTGTCGGAGTTGTTCAAAACAGCAAAGAATGGAGAAAAGCCAACTGATAATTTACAGAAATCCAAGTTGGCAGCTCTATATTACTCTTGTCCAAAATAAATGAAGATCCACGAACTTAGACGCTCGCCGATTCTCTGCAGTTCTCAGGGGCGACTCAATAAGATAATTTCATTTATCTCGAATACTATCAATACTGAAGTACGGTAGTGCTTCTACGTGTGTGAAACAACCATAGGTTTCAGGCGCGTCTTGACCACCCCGGAATTTGGTGAAAAACAAATGTCGACCAAAAATTGGCCTACGGATCAGCAAATAGCTGACATTTTGACTAAACCTCTAGGTACCTCAAAACTCAATAAATTTAAGAATAATTAGTACTTAAATTGAATTTTTTATTTTGTAAAAAATACTTTATATTTTGACGAACTTCTGTCTACAGTTTGAAAAGAGATAATCAATGTGATGTAAGTTGTATTGTAACGAATACTATTAATGTTAATCAAGTCTAAGTGAATCGAAAGAAACAGAAGAATGGATTTAAGTTCCTCGAATATAATATAGCTTTGTATAAAATTAAACTATTTCTATTCGTATAAAACTATATCTAAATGTTGTTCAAGAATCACTTAATCAAAAAATTTTAATGAATTTAGAATGGCTGAATATTAAAATTGCAGGAAGAGAATAAAATATCAATTGTTAATAGGTAAGGTAAGGTAAGGTAAACAACCATTTCAGGTTGGATTTTCGTCCGACTGCCATTCCTGGCGTCGCGGACGTCATCAGCTGTCTTCCACAGGGACGATCAGATTTTGTTCTGATGATTTCGCTCATGGCTCCCCATTGCCTCACCGCCCTGGGGCCCTATTCTGATTCACTAAACGCACCAGTCGCTAACTTAACCACCGAGTTGCTAACTGAAGCGACATGGATATTATAAACTCAATAGTGTTTCCGATTCATTTTCCAAGAGATTAGTACCATTAAAATTTACCAATTAAGGTGAATGAACACTTTTTGGAAACGGGAGAGGGAGGGGAATAGATGTATAAATGAATAGATTAGGTTTATTTGATACCCCCTCCATAAACAACGATAATTCGAACTTATAATGTAATAAGTTGGAATTGAAAAAAGTTAGAAAATCAAAATGTATCAAATATATTCATGTGAGTACTCTTTTTTCATGAGATTCAAGGCGATGTGAGGGCTCATAATGTGGAAGTATTAAATTTTTTACCCCCACCACAAATGTAAATATAGAAGGTATGTTAGGTATGCTAGATCCAAATCCTCCACATAAATAATCGTGTAGGTACTTTTTGGAAACAGGGTGATCAGGAGATTCACATTTTGGTAGAATTAAATGCTTAACCCCACCTTAACATACAGTATGTTAGGTACCTATGTTAGATCCAAATCCTCCACAAAAAAATTCGTGTAGATACATTTTGGAAACACGATGATTAGGAGATTCACATTTTGGCAGAATTACATTTCCCCCCCCCCCCCCCTGTTTCCGAAAAGTTCCCCTCTCAATTTTTTATGTGGAGGATTTGGATCTAACATACCTGACATACTGTATGTTAGGGGATAATATTCTCAGAATATCTGATTTTTCGATATGTCGGTTCTTTTATAGCTTACTAATTTACCCAAGCTTTGAGACTGAGGAAAAATAATCATTAAATACCTATGGATTTTCATGAATTATTCTCTGTACCACCATGGAACTAATAGTGGTGCCACCATGGTGCCAGGACACCATAAACCGCATATTTCGTGTTTTTTTTTTTTTTTTTTTTGTGTTTTACTACTTTGAATACGGATGTGAACCTCGACGGACTGCCTACCAAAACTAATAGATGAAAGTTCAACGTTACGACGTATTGGCGCTTTGGTGCCAGTCTAGCACCATTGGCGGCTTGGGGAGGGGGTGCTAGAAATGCCGCTAGAAATGTTATGGTGGATAATGGTGAGGGGGCGGACCACTAATGCTTGTCTGAAATACTAAATAAATTACATCGAGTGAAACAGTTTTATCGCTTACCAACTGGTTTAAATTGATCTTCCGCTTATCCAATGGGACGTCCCCTGGAATGCATGCATTACTTCACCATATGTTTTCTCAGGCTTCGATCAGTTGTTCGATTTTAATGATTCCAGCGGCAATCTTTTAGTTTTTCACTTCTCTAGACTGCTGCACTAAAGAATTTCGAAAATCCTTGAACATTTTAAATTTAGGTACAATTTTGAGCCCCTGCAATTTAGGGAAATAGTACCCTGGAACGAGGAATGAACGGCGACCGACTGAAACCCCTTTAAATGGTAGAGTACCTACCTAAGGTTAAATTTCTCAAATATCCGTTTTCTGGGCAGCCAACATTCGAAGTATCGATTCGGAATTGATTTTTCAAATGAATCGGGTGTCCAGCGATTCCCCGAAAAAAAAAATTCCCTGAGTTTTCCAGGCTTTCCAGGGACAATTTTCGACTTTTTTCAGGGTTCTAAATCATTTAAAATATAAATAAATGTGATCATAATTTCTCAAAATTCAGGTTTTTAAGGACTATTTTGAAATGAAAAAGCATAAGAAATATAGTAGCTTATTTCAAAACATCAATTTGTAAGTACTTATCAGTCCGGGGCGATGATTAGCATCTACACTCCAAACAGCACAATCCCTGAAAATTTCATCGAAATAAGATGGAAGCTGTAGAAGTTACTATCAGTCAGTCAGTGATTATTTTCATAGGGGACCATCTGCAACCCTTTCGATCAACTCCTGAATAATTAACCGAAATCGAAGAATAACTTCGAATAGTTTTGCCCGTTATAAAGATTTCATGAGACACAGCTGAGACTTCGATTCTTGGATAAAGTAGAGAATTAAGGTTAAATTCATCAAAACTTATTGGTTTACTCGAGAGATACAACCACTTCAAAGACTTATCTACTTATATCTACTTATCCACTTAAAGACTTATTTCTACCTCCAAATCTCTTTAAAAAGTCGAGACAGAAGGTTGAAATCACCGAAACTCGTTGGTTTACTCGAGAGAAATCACCACTTCACAGGCTCATTTCTAACTCCAAATCTTGAAAAACGTCGGAACAGAAATTGAAAACACCGAAACTTGTTGGCTTACTCGAGAGAAACGACCACTTCAAAGGCTCATTTCTACCACCAAATCTTGAAAAAATTCGTGATGGAGGGTCGAAAACACCGAAACTTGTTGGTTTACTCGAGAGAAGTCACCACTTCAAAGGCTCATTTCTAACTCCAAATCTTGAAAAACGTCGAGACAGAAGGTTGAAAACACCGAAACTTGTTGGTTTACTCGAGAGAAATCACCACTTCAAAGGCTCATTTCTAACTCCAAATCTTGAAAAACGTCGAGACAGAAGGTTGAAAACACCGATCCGATCTATTATGGTTAGTTTCACGTAATAAAATTTCTACCTACTGAGTCAAATTGCTTCCGAGTCTACCAAAGTAGCGGAAGCTTTGTTTTCACTTTTCAAGGACGAAAAAAAAAGTTCTCCAAAATCAAAATTTTCACTCGCGTTTTGCGTTTTAGACCTTTCTGAACAATTTTGGTTCCGTGTCTGTCTGTCTGTGTGTCTGTCTGTCTGTGTGTCTGTCATGAATTCCTTGTAACGCGCATAACTATACGAAGTTATTGTCCGATTTCGATGAAATTTACAGGGATTGTGCGGGTTGGTGTGTAGACGGTCCCCTATGAAAATCATCATCCTCGGACTGATAGAAGCGACTGCGCATGCGCAAACGTGAATTCCTTGTAACAGCCATAACTTCCACATTTTCCATCCGATTTCAATGAAATTTTCAGGGATGTTACAGATTAGTATTTAAATGGTCCCATATGAAAATCACCACCTTCGGCCTGATAGTAGCCACTGCGCATGCGCAATCGTAAAATCCTTGTAACAGCCGTAACAGTTGCGTCTGAGGTGAGGATCTCAAAATCAGTTAACCAACCCCTTTGTAGATCAGTGAGTAAAGTACTGGACTCACACCCAGGAGTTCCAGGTTCGACTCCCAGTCTTGCTAAGAAATTTTTTTATTCCAATCACTACCGCACTTACATTTTTCGTCTGAATTTGATGAAATTTTCTAGGATTGTCCAGATTAGCGTGTAGATGGTACCCTATGAGGGTAGTGAAAGGTACTTAGAGATTGGTGTTTTCAGATTAACTACTATGCATCGGATCATCTATATAATCGGGTTATGGATACGAGGAAGCTATGTGCCACACCCACTTGGCAGACGTTTTTTCATGTGTGAGTATTGCTTCCGAGTCTACCAAGGTAGCGGAAGCTTTGTTTTCACTTTTCAAGGACGAAAAAAAAGTTCTCCAAAATCAAAATTTTCACTCGCGTTTTGCGTTTTAGACCTTTCTGAACAATTTTGGTTCCGTGTCTGTCTGTCTGTGTGTCTGTCTGTCTGTCATGAATTCCTTGTAACGCGCATAACTATACGAAGTTATTGTCCGATTTCTATGAAATTTTCAGGGATTGTGCGGGTTGGTGTGTAGACGGTCCCCTATGAAAATCATCACCTTCCGACTTATAGTAGTCACTGCGCATGCGCAAACGTGAATTTCCTTGTAACGGCCATAACTTTCACATTTTCTACCCGATTTCGATGCAATTTTCAGTGATTATGCAGATTAGGTTGTAATTAGTCTCCTATGAAAATCATCACTCCCGGACTGATAGTAGCCACTGCGCATGCGCAAACGTGAATTCCTCGTAACGGCCATAACTTCCACATTTTCTACCCGATTTCGATGACATTTTTAGGGATTATGTGGATTAGGTTGTTGTTGGTCCCCAATAAAAATCAAGGCCTTAAAATTTACAGAAGCCACTGCGCATGCGCATACGTAAAATCCTTGTAACAGCCATAACATTTACATTTTTCATCCGAATTTGATGAAATTTTCTAGGATTGACCAGATTAGCGTGTAGATGGTCCCCTATGAGGAAAGCGAAAGGTACTTAGAGATTGGTGTTTTCAGATTAACTACTATGCATCGGATCATGTATATAAAAGGGTTATGGATACGAGGAAGCTATGTGCCACACCCACTTGGCAGACGTTTTTTCCCGTACTAAAACTTTTTCCCCTCAGACTGCCGGAACTTCCCCGGTTTTCCGGGGAAAAAATTCCCTGAGTTTTCCAGTAGAGTACAATTCCCTGAGTATTCCCGGTTTTCCAGGTCGCTGGACACGCTGAATGATGAACCGAGTTTTTAAAAAACACAACGGGGGTCAGCTTATGGCGAATGCTATCCGCATCCTATCTTCGATATTTTTTATTCCTCTAATTTTATAATATATTATTCAAATCTACCTAATTCAACATGAATTCTCCTCCTCAAATTATTAATTGCATAGATTAATATTTCTACCTTGGTAAGAAAACTGATGATTCAGCTTGAAGCAGACCATATCCGCCTGTTTCCGATGTACCTACCTACTGTTCACTCAGAATCACAAAACACAAGTAGTCACTGTGATCTATGATCCGCACTGCCTTATTGTTTAACGTCCAAAGTAGGGATTGTACGGCACTTTATTCGGAATGCACACAGAAATCTATTAACAAAACCCACGAGAGCAAAGAATGCAGAACCCTGAAGTCGGACATAAACAATCACAGAAAACTGATTGTTTTATGGATTGAATGAAAATTTCAAAATCATATAAAAGAACATTTCGAGGAAAAAATCAGTGCTTTCGGTGTCATTGAGAAGAGATTCTAGGCCGAAAGCTAAACGACCATGCATGGTTACATGGAGCTAAGCCCGCTAGATGTCGCGCAGGGTGATTTAGGGGCTGAACATTAAACAACTCTTCCGGTCCTTGACTATTCGAGTATAGCAGGTACTAGGATAATAAAATAATTTAAAACAATGATGAAAAATAATAGTAATAATAACAATAATAAAACGGTTCCTATTTGGTAACTGGATGAACTGTGAATTTGGAATTGGGCGACCTATAAGTCATCCTTCATACCAAAATCACACAAATTCGACCATTCGACTGGCTAGATGATTTTGCATTCGAGTCAACCAAGGAAGAGGAAGCATTGTTTTCACTTTCTAAGGTCATGGATACGAGGAAGCTATGTGCCACACCCACTTCACAGATTTTTTTCTGTATGGATCACTCGTCCGCAAAGAACACAGCTTTCCAACCAGCAGAACATCGTTATCCCAAAGTTGTGAGTGTCTTCTATGCAAAATTTGCATTTGGATTTTGGGATGTATCCCGCAAATGACATAATAAAAAAGTCCATTCATGCAGCATGAATTAATGAGCGAATTTTCAAAGAAATCATTCAGTTTAAGGTGTGGTTAAGAAAAGGACCAATGGTGTTGCAATTTGTTGTAGAAAGTTTTTTTTTCGATTCTTGGTCTATATATATGTTTATATGTTTTTTTTTTACATACTTTTACACCAATAATCGACGTCCTGGAAGACGTGAAATCACTGGGCTGAAAGCTGAATCTGGGAGCCCGAGAAGCGTTCTGATTGTGGAAGCTCCAGGACGTAGTTAAAGATGAGTGCGACAGATCGCGTTCATGATCGTATGTTCCAAACCTCGTCACAACAAGCCACCTTTTGTTTATCACACATTTTTCTCCTTCATGCGTTACCGCATCTAAGTAATTAATTTGATAACATTTAGTTATATTCGCGATATGTACGAAAAAATGGTGCAATTTTCAATAATACACTGGGTTTTGAACGTTTCTATCGGTGGCAGTTGTCGATACAATATTTGAACGAGGACGATTTTTTTTCGACACATGATTTTCGCATGAAAATTTGCTAATAATACGCTGCAAATTATTGCTGGGTATGCTTTGAAGATGTTAGGAGTCCATATTCATGTTCTACTCGTCTCTACGAATCATGGTATATTACCATGATTTTCAATGTAAAAACCACAAAAAACGGGAAAAACCCATTTTTTTGGAGTTTTTTTGAATTTTGGACCACTTTGGATTGTCCAAAATTGCTGGTTAACGAACTTGACCTATGGTTTGTTGTTACAAACATTTTGGCAAAAACTAAAAAAAAATTTCTAAACAATTACTCAAGTTATCGTCCGGAATGACACATATATATATACATATGATTTTTGGAAAAACTTCAGGGATTGTTTCAGAATGTTCCAAAACGGATTTCAGTGTGAAAATTTTTCGAAAAAGTCGATTCTAAAAATTTTGAGGCCATTGCAATAGCTTCATTTTCTTTGAAAATTCGCTAATAATACGCTGCAGATTATTGCTGAGTATGCTTTGAAGACGTTAGGAGTCCATATTCATGTTCTACTCGTCTCTACGAACTCATAGAGTACCCACACGGCTACTCCATTTCTGGGTACAACAAATATACGCGCGTATTCATTATATATATATATAGCTACAAACTTTTCTTAATTTTGGACAATTTTCATTTTTGAAAAATGCATTCATATCAGAAATTTTGTGCTGAATCCGAATATACCATATATTACCATGATTTTCAATGTAAAAACCACAAAAAACGGGAAAAACCCATTTTTTTTGAGTTTTTTTGAATTTTGGACCACTTTGGATTGTCCAAAATTGCTGGTTAACGAACTTGACCTATGGTTTGTTGTTACAAACATTTTGGCAAAAACTAAAAAAAATTTTTTAAACAATTACTCAAGTTATCGTCCGGAATGACACATATATATATACATATGATTTTTGGAAAAACTTCAGGGATTGTTTCAGAATGTTCCAAAACGGATTTCAGTGTGAAAATTTTTCGAAAAAGTCGATTCTAAAAATTTTGAGGCCATTGCAATAGCTTCATTTTCTTTGAAAATTCGCTAATAATACGCTGCAGATTATTGCTGAGTATGCTTTGAAGACGTTAGGAGTCCATATTCATGTTCTACTCGTCTCTACGAACTCATAGAGTACCCACACGGCTACTCCATTTCTGGGTACAACAAATATACGCGCGTATTCATTATATATATATATATAGCTACAAACTTTTCTTAATTTTGGACAATTTTCATTTTTGAAAAATGCATTCATATCAGAAATTTTGTGCTGAATCCGAATATACCATATATTACCATGATTTTCAATGTAAAAACCACAAAAAACGGGAAAAACCCATTTTTTTGGAGTTTTTTTTGAATTTTGGACCACTTTGGATTGTCCAAAATTGCTGGTTAACGAACTTGACCTATGGTTTGTTGTTACAAACATTTTGGCAAAAACTAAAAAAAAATTTTTAAACAATTACTCAAGTTATCGTCCGGAATGACACATATATATATACATATGATTTTTGGAAAAACTTCAGGGATTGTTTCAGAATGTTCCAAAACGGATTTCAGTGTGAAAATTTTTCGAAAAAGTCGATTCTAAAAATTTTGAGGCCATTGCAATAGCTTCATTTTCTTTGAAAATTCGCTAATAATACGCTGCAGATTATTGCTGAGTATGCTTTGAAGACGTTAGGAGTCCATATTCATGTTCTACTCGTCTCTACGAACTCATAGAGTACCCACACGGCTACTCCATTTCTGGGTACAACAAATATACGCGCGTATTCATTATATATATATATAGCTACAAACTTTTCTTAATTTTGGACAATTTTCATTTTTGAAAAATGCATTCATATCAGAAATTTTGTGCTGAATCCGAATATACCATATATTACCATGATTTTCAATGTAAAAACCACAAAAAACGGGAAAAACCCATTTTTTTGGAGTTTTTTTGAATTTTGGACCACTTTGGATTGTCCAAAATTGCTGGTTAACGAACTTGACCTATGGTTTGTTGTTACAAACATTTTGGCAAAAACTAAAAAAAAATTTTTAAACAATTACTCAAGTTATCGTCCGGAATGACACATATATATATACATATGATTTTTGGAAAAACTTCAGGGATTGTTTCAGAATGTTCCAAAACGGATTTCAGTGTGAAAATTTTTCGAAAAAGTCGATTCTAAAAATTTTGAGGCCATTGCAATAGCTTCATTTTCTTTGAAAATTCGCTAATAATACGCTGCAGATTATTGCTGAGTATGCTTTGAAGACGTTAGGAGTCCATATTCATGTTCTACTCGTCTCTACGAACTCATAGAGTACCCACACGGCTACTCCATTTCTGGGTACAACAAATATACGCGCGTATTCATTATATATATATATAGCTACAAACTTTTCTTAATTTTGGACAATTTTCATTTTTGAAAAATGCATTCATATCAGAAATTTTGTGCTGAATCCGAATATACCATATATTACCATGATTTTCAATGTAAAAACCACAAAAAACGGGAAAAACCCATTTTTTTTGAGTTTTTTTGAATTTTGGACCACTTTGGATTGTCCAAAATTGCTGGTTAACGAACTTGACCTATGGTTTGTTGTTACAAACATTTTGGCAAAAACTAAAAAAAAATTTTTAAACAATTACTCAAGTTATCGTCCGGAATGACACATATATATATACATATGATTTTTGGAAAAACTTCAGGGATTGTTTCAGAATGTTCCAAAACGGATTTCAGTGTGAAAATTTTTCGAAAAAGTCGATTCTAAAAATTTTGAGGCCATTGCAATAGCTTCATTTTCTTTGAAAATTCGCTAATAATACGCTGCAGATTATTGCTGAGTATGCTTTGAAGACGTTAGGAGTCCATATTCATGTTCTACTCGTCTCTACGAACTCATAGAGTACCCACACGGCTACTCCATTTCTGGGTACAACAAATATACGCGCGTATTCATTATATATATATATAGCTACAAACTTTTCTTAATTTTGGACAATTTTCATTTTTGAAAAATGCATTCATATCAGAAATTTTGTGCTGAATCCGAATATACCATATATTACCATGATTTTCAATGTAAAAACCACAAAAAACGGGAAAAACCCATTTTTTTGGAGTTTTTTTGAATTTTGGACCACTTTGGATTGTCCAAAATTGCTGGTTAACGAACTTGACCTATGGTTTGTTGTTACAAACATTTTGGCAAAAACTAAAAAAAAATTTTTAAACAATGGGGAATTTGCCTCAATTTTAGATTCTGGAATTTCAAGGCAAATCCTATTATAGGGCCCTAGAATAACGTTTAACACTAGGAATAACCAACGGAAAAAAATTACCGTAGGAGAAAATGACTAAACAAGTGAACCTCTGTTACAAAACACCGCGAAAATCGAGGAGTATTGTTGACGTCATACGAAAAAAAAAAAAAAAAAAACGACGCGAAAGCAACGACAACAGACAGAGTTCTAGCACGCCACACAAAACGATCCAGTGAAATGGCTACTCGAATAAAGTGATTCAAATCTTGAAACTAAATAAGAGAAGATGAAGAATAATAATGCTTGATAAACTAGTAGATAGATTCGTATTGTAAAAAAGTGAGTAATACTGTTTCTTTTGGTCAATTTTGTGTCAGAGTTCTTCCTGCCAGATCGTGGCGCACTCTTGTGCGCACTACTCGGAAGGTAAAGTTCGTGTATGTTCCGCTTCTGTGGTAAGCGCCACAGAACCTCCTTTGAAGTCAGATTGGTAAAATATCCGTCACGTTTCAAACATGGCTGCCTCTTACACATTGCCACCACATTTAAAATTTCCATCTTCCTTAAATTCTCTAAATTTTTTGGATGCGTTTTCGAGCAGCTCACTATGGTTTTATTCCATAAAAATAAACCCTCATTCGAAAAAAAAAATAAAAAAATGTGAGGCAAATTCCCCATTACTCAAGTTATCGTCCGGAATGACACATATATATATACAACTTGACCTATGGTTTGTTGTTACAAACATTTTGGCAAAAACTAAAAAAAAATTTTTAAACAATTACTCAAGTTATCGTCCGGAATGACACATATATATATACATATGATTTTTGGAAAAACTTCAGGGATTGTTTCAGAATGTTCCAAAACGGATTTCAGTGTGAAAATTTTTCGAAAAAGTCGATTCTAAAAATTTTGAGGCCATTGCAATAGCTTCATTTTCTTTGAAAATTCGCTAAAAATATAGCCTCAAAGGTAACACTGAAAATAATTGGTTCGTGATGTCAATTTTGTTTGTTCCATGCTGCTAAGAAGATAGGTCTATCTTCTTCCATGCATGTTCCATTCGTGGTCGGTCGTCTTCACTTTTAAAGTGCCGGCTTAAAAAACCATTCCATTCGTGTCCCAACTACTGTTACAAAGCTGCTATCTGTCACACACGAGCTTTGCATTCCCAAGTAAAGCATAACATCCATAACCATGGAAGTAGGAATCTACAACATCCACGTTATCAACATCCATTTTAAAACACATGTCTCTGTGATAAGAAGGGCTCTTTGGGTTTAACCTTATTGAGCTTATCAAACTGCCAGAAAATTTTCCTCTGGTTTCTTTTATCCGCATTATTACATCGATACTTTATTAATTATGGCCTGCCGGATAGTTTCAAAACTGTCAAGTCTCGGGAACATCCGTGGCATCGAACAAATTAGTTGTCGCCAGGTAAGAAACGATTTTCTTCCTTCTATTCTGTATTTGGGTATCGTGATACCCGTACGTTGTTCATGAATCGAAGTTTGTTTTTAATTTTGAAGCTGATGCTGCCTCCATCAACCCTTTTGGCAATTTAAAACAATTTAGATGTTCGGAATTCATTCTCATAGATTGGAGAAAGGAATATATTTCAACACAATAGGTACCTCACCTAACTTGGATACCCTCTCTTGTTTGAGTGAAACTTGGTTCCTATTTTACTTTTAAATGTTTTCTCTTGATTTTGGTAAGTACCCACTAAAAAAGATCTACCAAGTGGGCGTGGCACATAGCTCCATCTTATCCATAACACGTTTGTCTAGATGATCTGATGCATTGTGGATAATCCAACTTCAATCTACTAGTACTTACCACTACCCTCCAAACTTAGATGACAACTGTAGAAATGACGGTTTTTCCAAGGATTGTGCACACGCAGAGGCTACAAAATGATCCGATCATACCTTTCTACAGATAAGGGATCGTCTACAACCCTTACCACATAACTTTGAGAGTTTCATCGATTTTGGATCGGTTAATGTGCTTGTTGCCAGTATTTCTCATTAGCGCGGTGGCTGGCATCAACACACCCACTCACACAATCCCTGAAATTTCCATCGAAATAGTACTGTAACTTCGAATAATATACCCTGAGGAATTTGACCTCCAGAGAATAAGCTAGGAGAGATGTTCCTGCAAACCTTGCTAACTTGTCGGTCTGGGGTCTAATGGGGAATTTGCCTCACTTTTTTTTTTTTGTCGAATGAGGGTTTATTTTTATGGAATAAAACCATAGTGAGTTGCTCGAAAACGCATCCAAAAAATTTAGAGAATTTAAGGAAGATGGAAATTTTAAATGTGGTGGCAATGTGTAAGAGGCAGCCATGTTTGAAACGTAACGGATATTCTACCAATCTGACTTCAAAGGAGGTTCTGTGGCGCTTGCCACAGAAGCGGAACATACACGAACTTTTAGCTTACAAGGACTCTTACAAGAGTGTGCCGCGAACTGGCAGGAAGAATCCAGACACAAAAGTGACCAAAAGAAACAATATTACTCACTTTTTTACAATACGATTCTACCTACTAGTTTATCAAGCATTATTAGTCTTCATCTTCTCTTATTTAGTTTCAAGATTTGAATCAAATTATTCGAGTAGCCGTTTCACTGGATCGTTTTGTGTGGTGGTGCTAGAACTCTGTGTGTTGTCGGAGTTGTTTTCGCGTCGTTTTTTTTTCTCGTATGACGTCAACAATATTCCTCGATTTTCATGGTGTTTTGTAACAGAGGCTTTACTTGTTTAGGCATTTTCTCCTACGGTAATTTTTTCCCCTTGGTTATTCCTAGTGTTAAACGTTATTCTAGGGCCCTATTATAGGATTTGACTTGAAATTCCAGAATCTAAAATTGAGGCAAATTCCCCATTGGTTCTTTGAGTGCCGGTTTCGCCAACGAAAAGAAAGCAGTTTTAACGTGGTTCAAACAGTGTTGCGTCATGGTAATTGTGTTTCAGAGAGATTGAACCTGAACTTGGTTTAAGAGCTATTGAGTTTAAATGACCGGATAAATGACCAAATTGGGTTTATCTCATTGCTGAGGGGGGATTCAAAGTTGGACAGATTAACTGGGCTAATCCCCAAAGCGGGTTTAACTGACGTTTGAAGCGCTGGAACACACCAGTTGTATATCAAGTGAATTTACGTCAAGTGGAAGGAATGGTCTTCCCTCAAATTGGTACTTTAGAATTTTTCGATCGTTGCGCCACTTGTCCTTTTCAAGATATCTGTTTTGGTTTGGAGAAACAAATATTCATGAACGTTCCTACCCTAGTGAGGTACCTACCTAATCTAATTTAGTTTCCATTTGATGTTTCAGGCGGCAACGTTGTCGGCATTTGATATTCAGCACAAATCTCCTGTGGTCAGAAAGTTGGTAAGTATGTTGGTTTCTTTCTTTCTGTGTTAGTATGAAGGCATTGAGTATAAATATTTTTGCGTTGCATACGTGATAAATGGGTGGGATTTTGTTCTTTAAATGTTTTAGAGTAACCTGATGATGTATCATACAAGTATATTGATAGTAAGAATGAGTAGAGAGCCTTTGAAATCGAGGAAGAAAGAAAAATGTTACCCCTCCTCTCTCAAAATCGAATGGTCTACGTTTCAAGGTCCATAAAATCCAAAAATCAAATTGAAAAAAGTTCTTCCATGCTGTACACTCCCCGTGGACCCGTATTTATGAAATTAGGTAGGGTAAAAGCCCCAGTGGCGGACACTGCACCAATGCCGGACACTTGAAAAATAATGTGTTATACTCGTAATAAGAATATGAGTTGAGTTTTGCCATTGATTCCTTCTTATTATGGAAGCTATAAGACTTACAACTAAATGGAAGTGAATAGGACGAAGTTTATGCTAAATTGGTGTAGACGTTTAAAAAAAATAACGACAGTCCACGTTTTTGGCCTTTTGATCCTTATTCCTAGTGAAAAATGACGAGAGAACGACTGTGAATGTTAAGCTATTTTCCTGTTTCCAACACAACTGCAACTATTTTTGTGATTGACTATAGATTTCACGTTCTCAGCGCTTCAAGCGGCCGTAAATGAACTATTCCAGGATGACGTCATCCTCCCGGTTTTTTAAACGTTCATATTTTCTACACTGTTTTGTTTATTCGTAAATTAGGAAGTACGGGCTGAAAGTTTGCCTTAGGGGGTTTTTCGAAGTGCTGAATCCGATTTTGGGGTCAAAAATACGAAATTCCGACATGGTGAAATTCCTCATTGAAAAATAGACAACTTTAAGGTGTCCAATTTCGGAAAAAAACAGTGTTTTTTTGGTGGAAAATACTGCGTTGTTTATACTTATAAATATTGGTTTAATTGGAATCAGCGTTGGGTTTTCCATGATAATACTGCCTATTACATTGTATAGTAAAAAAAGCCATAGTTTAAAAATGGCTTATTATTGGCTAAAAAATATTTTTTTAAATTCGCTCATGAATGAACATTCTTCCTTATTTTGAGATGACCAATTAATTAATTAAAAATTTTTTTTTTTGTTTTATCCTCAATTTATTTATGCATTACAAAATTCACCTAATAGTGACCTACCCCAACTTTCTAGGGTCAATCACTGAGAGGATTTTGATTTACTTCGAAGAAATAATTGTAATGCTTGAACTGATCTCGTGCCAAAAAATAGCGGAAGGTATTGACTAGAATTCTGCCTTCAATCTGGTTTCTTGAATTGTATTTCAGAAAAGTATTCCTAAGGCGCAATATGGTGGGAGACACACGGTTACGATGCTACCTGGTGGAGGCATCGGCCCTGAATTAATGGAACATGTTAGGGAAATTTTCAGGTGAGAGTATAATGATTATGGTATATACCGGGCTGTATAAATGAGTGAATTACTCTACTCCTACCCCTGAGAACGGCCACAAGCACATTGTAGATCTTCAAACTCATCCTCTCCATATTGTACAAAATGTTCCACTCTGTAAACCTTAAGTCAGGTTATCTGAGATGAAAATACATACCCCCGTAATATAGAAATTATGAAGTTTCAAGGGTTCCAAGCAGGATAGAGAATACGCCATGTCTTTATTGTCTAATCTAAATCTAGTAAATAACCGTTGTTTTGAATACAAAAGCGCTCACTGCCACTCTTCCCTTCTTCCTTCAGGAAACTTTGAGCTGATGAACTTTCTTCACTATGTCTATTCTTCCCTGAGTAGTTAAAATGTCCTATCTCCAAAGTTGATCTCTTATATCCTAGGAGTTCTAATTCTAATTCTAATTGGACAAATAGACTTTCAAAGCTTTCTGATGCAGTCAGAAGATTCAACCAAGCTGCACCACATTCAAGCCTACACAGAAATGGCAGTTAGGATGTTCTAACAGTAGTGTAAGTCAAACAGCATTTTTTTTTTAACATACCTAATAAGACGGAGAGGATGGTGGAACTGAGTAACGAAACTAGTTTCTCTCTAGAAACATTACATTTTGTACGAATACTCTCGAATTTATGACATTATGGAAGTAGGAAGAAGGTCTCTTCTTCTACGATGATCATTTCTATTTACATGAGTGTCGCATCCCTTCCAATCTGTGAGTAATGAACTATGAGGAGTTGAAATTTCTTTGAGCGATTACCAATCCACGACAAGTAGGTACTTTCAAGTAAAACTGCAAATAATTTCATTTTGAAAGGCATGGCGTGTTCCCTTTCTTAAACACGGTTTGTTAACAGATTTTTGTACTCAACAAGGAAGAGCAAGGTTGTTTATTATTATTATTTATTGTAGCTTAGCACGTTCATTGCGGCTCATGCGCCTATCGTATTTAATTACTTTATTAAATTGTCTCCGTTGAGCAGATTGGGTGGTATGCCAGTTGACTTCGAAGTTGTCAACATCGATCCACACAGTGACGGTAATGATGATTTGGAGTACCTAATTACTTCAATCAAGAGAAATGGTGTCGCAATCAAAGGTCAGTAATTTAATATTGCCTCAACTCTCAATTACTGATTTTCCTACCTTCAAACTGAATCTCAATCGACATTATTGAATAATATTATAATTAATATTACAGTATTGAGTAATGATTCTTATTGGTTATAGGAAATATCGAAACTGGTAGTTTGGATACTGGAATCGCATCTAGAAACGTTGCTCTGCGAAATGAGTTAGATTTGTTCGTAAACGTCCTGAAGTGCAAGTCCTATCCTGGAGTTCCAGCTCGTTACAGTGATTTAGATATAATAATTGTTCGACAGAATACAGAAGGAGAATATGCCATGTTGGAACACGAGGTATGTATCCCAATTTGTTGCAGGTACGTTCATAATATCACTTGTGTTGCCATCAAGAGAATTTCTTATGGTTACAATTTCCAAAGTTATGCTAAAGAATGAACTCCCAACTGTCTACATGTCTGTTGTTGTGACTGAAATAACTGTGAGGCGGTAATCTTGGATATCGATGGACATAATGAGAGAAAAATCATTTCAATTCACCGTATAATGATAATACGTAGGTAACTAATTATCTGTAATATGCAGTCTATATGTACCTATATTCATCTTCTTGTCACAGAGTGTTCACGGAGTCGTTGAGAGCATGAAAATCGTTACTGCTGAGAATTCTGAAAGGGTTGCTCGATTCGCATTCGAGTACGCCAAGTCGCATGGACGAAAACGCGTTACAACTATTCACAAGGCAAATATTATGTAAGTCCGATAAATAATAAATAAGTTAGAAAAATTGTCAAGTTAGTGGATAATCTGCCTGTACGCGCGATTATATCATGATAGAATTCTCTAGGTTGGCATTTCTCAAAGTACGAAATAATTTCAACTCTTAATTTATTCTTCCTTCCCTTCACTTGAGCCGCTGACACAATAAGTTCAAATCGTCATTAGTCAAAACAAGAAATCTAGGGAACTTAAATCAACTGAAATTAAGAGTTGGAAACAACAAACGATTATCTACGTATAACGTAATGAAATGTGCAAATATCCTAACTATTAGTGAGACAGACTAGATCTTTACACTATACTTTTTTTTTGGTGGGCAGGGATGGAAAAAATAGTGTGTTATTCGTTTTGTTCCCTCACTATTAATTTTTTTTTTTTTTTTGGTTAGTGTAACCTTTTTTCTGTTGTGATCAGCGACCTCTTCGCATTTCTGTCCATTCGCTTCCTTAGCTCATGTGGTAGGAGCTCTGATTCAGAATCGGAACGATAGGAGATCGATCCCCGGTCGAGGGAAGTTAATTTTTGATGATTCAACAGTGTGGCGCAGTCAGTAGGACCCGAACGGTCTCCTCAGAATTTCTCAGAGAAACAATAATTCATTAAGATTAGGTCATCAAAACAACTCCCTCCGAAGACACGAGTCGAGCCACCGCCTATTCGGACAAACGTTGATGTCAGCAGATCCCCCGCCCCGTCATTAAGGAACAATTACAAAAACTCCGAAGCCAGTAAAAAATACGCGTTCTCAATGGGTTGTAAAAACGCAGGCTCTGACTAGGTAACGGAGTACCTAATATTTCCTAACGGGGGGGGGGGGGGGGAAGATGTTGTGATTAGCTACCTCTTCGCATTTCTGTCCATTCGCTTCCTTAGCTCATGTGGTAGGAGCTCCGATTCAGAATCGGAATGATAGGAGATCGATCCCCGGTCGAGGGAAGTTAATTTTTGATGATTCAACAGTATGGCGCAGTCAGTAGGACCCGAACGGTCTCCTCAGAATTTCTCAGAGAAACAATAATTCATTAAGATTGGGTCATCAAAACAACTCCCTCCGAAGACACGAGTCGAGCCACCGCCTATTCGGACAAACGTTGATGTCAGCAGATCCCCCACCCCGTCAATAAGGAACAATAACAAAAAAAACTCCGAAGCCAGTCAAAAATACGCATTCTCAATGGGTTGTAGAAACGCAGGCCCTGACTAGGTAACGGAGTACCTAAGATTTCCTAACGGGGGTTGTGGGGGGGGGGGGGGGGGCATTTCTGTCCATTCGCTTCCTTTGCTCATGTGGTAGGAGCTCCGATTCAGAATCGGAACGACAGGAGATCGATCCCTGGTCGAGGGAAGTTAATTTTTGATGACTCAACATTTTTCTTATGAAGTCTACCGAATAGATATTTTTGTCTCTTGCATCCAGTTGCAGTATGTGTTGCCAACTTTCTGTTTCTCTATGTTACACTCTACTCAAACATGATACTCGAGAGGGCTTTGTTTATTTTCGACAATTCTTCTTCTTTCTTGGTACTACAACCTGCAAGGGGCCAAGGCCTCCATTGTCCGCCAGCCTTTATTGTCCTGTGCTCCTGCTCTCAAATTTGCGAATTCCAAGTATGGAACGGGCATCTATAATTACGCCATCAATAGTCGTACATTTGGTCGTCCCAGTCATCGTGTGGCGATCTTCTCATCCAAGATGTTTCGAGGAGCTCCTCTGGCTCATTCTGGCCATGTGGCCAGCCGAACGGAGCTGGCTCACCATGATACGGATGTCGTCCCAGTTAATTATATAGGTCTTCTGGCTTTGTACGACGTCTCCAGGCGAGTTGTTTAGGATCAAAAATGGCCCCCAGAAACCTCCTATGCACCTTCCTTTCGAAGTGGCGCTAGCCCTCTTCCAAGGGCTTTGTACCCATGTCTCTGCACCATAGGAACCATATGAATTGGGATGGTGGTATTGAATGGTAGAGTTCGGGAGATGAAGGGGGTTGCTAGACATGAACGGATTTTCATGTACATTTAGGGAGAACTTATACAAACGAGGATTTGCATGTTTTCCAGGAGAACTTGAGCAGCATGTAGTTAAATTTGAGGTAGTACGTGAGGTCTTTTCAGACCACCAACCTACTGTACTGACATTTTCTTGTGAATCGTCTCCAGGGAGGGTGGAAATAATATCTCATCAGCCTAAACAGGATTGAAATCTCCAATCACAATTTTGATGTCGGATTACAGGCTCTGATTAAGGCTCTGCTCCAGTGTAGTGTAGAAAGCATCCTTGTCCTCATTGTCAGTGGGTTCAGTGAGGGCATGAACACTCCAGAAGCTATAATTATTGAATTTGCCTTTCATACATGGCATATTCTTGGATTAATAGGCTTGAATCCGGTTATAAGCCGCGAGGCTCTATTGCCAACCGCAAAGTCAGTGCCAAACTGGTGCAGCTCATCGTGGCAGCTGCAATGTATAGCCTGTCCACTCTTATTCAACATTTCAGTCCCTGTCCATCGCACTTCCTGGATTGCAGCAATGTCTACCCCGAAGTTGTCAAGTTGGTTAGGAGCAGATGAAGTGCTCCGGTTGATAATGAAGAAACGTTCCCTTTCCTAGTCAAAAGTCGGTTAGGTTGGGTGTTACGACTTTTGTGAGATCAGTCCAGCTTTTTTCTTTGTAGGCTTTGCAGTGGTGTTGTTCTTTTTTTTCGAGGAAGGGTTATTGGCCATCACTCAAGCCTGGAGCACCAGGCTCTATGCCTCTCGGAGTTAGCTAGCATCACTCCCTTTGACAATTGGGTGTGCGCTATCAAAAAAACACATGAATCATGTTCTTAGGAACCCTCTGATTCGGCCACAAATGATGACTAAAAATGTTTTCATGAATATGGGATTGCATTCAGAAAATTTGATAGCTTTCTGTCCTGCTAGATTATTTCTACGCCATCACTGAGTCATGGCATGTGGGAAACTCTGTTAAAATGACCGCTTGAGGCATTAAATTCACACACCAGCAAATGTGGGATTTTGGTGTGTTGAAGTTGGTTGCATTGTCAGTGGGGTCGGTGTTGAAGGGATGCCTTCCTTGTAGTTATAATTGAAAGGGAAATTTTTTGTTGGCACATGGTAATGACGGGAGTTTTAATTGATGGTTTATCTGTTTACAGGAAGTTATCTGATGGCCTGTTCTTGGAAACATCGAATAGAGTCGCCAAGGATTACCCCAATATTGCGCATAATAACATGATTATTGATAACTGCTGCATGCAACTTGTGTCAAACCCCCACCAGTTCGATGTTATGAATATGACCAATCTTTACGGAACTATCGTCAGCAATGTGATCTGTGGATTGATGGGAGGAGCTGGACTTCTCTCTGGAAGAAACTACGGTGATCACGTAAGTGTTTTTTTTTCTTTTTTTTTAATGCACATAGGTGCTATATTTCTGGTATGGATATTATCATAATTTGGCCTGGAGGAATGGCTTATAGACCCAACTTATTCCCATAAATAAAAATCACGGATTTTTTAAAAATCGGGCAAAATTTCACATGTTTTAAGTTGTAGATAGTAAGCTATTTTCTTACATAGTTCCTTTCAACTTCCTTGCACTTCTGGTACCTGATGCTATTTCCCCGACAATGCGCATTCACATTCAACTCATCAAAACACGAGATCGCCTGGAAAAGTTTCAGTGGGATGTTTTCGGGCATCTATATCCGACAGATCTGGCTTATTACGTATTTAACCTCTTCTCGATGCGCTGTGAACGCGTGGTCAGCTGGTATGAAGAGGGAATAGCAACGTCTGCCAAAAGGGTGTGGCACATAGTTTCCTCGCATCCATAACCCAATTGTATAGAGGATCCAATGCACAGTTGCTAATCTCAAAAATCAATCTCCAAGTACCTTGCACTACCTTCATAGGGGACCATCTACAGACCAACCCGCACAGTCACTGAAGATATCACCAAATTCGGGCAGGAAATTTAGGATTTATGGCTGTCTGCGCAAGCGCGGAGATTACCTGGGGGCAGTATTTTTTAGGGGACCATCTACACGCCGAGCTGCCGCACAGTCCCTGAAAATTCCATCAAAATCGGACATTAACTTCGTATAGTTTTGCCCGTTGCAAGGATTTCATGATGGACACACGGACAAGCAGACACCAAACCAAATTATTCAGGAAGGTCTAAAACGTAAAACGCGAGTGAAAATTTAGATTTTGAAGACCATTTTCTTTTTAAGGTTGAAAAGTGAAGATGCTTTCACTACCTTGGTAGACTCGGAAGCAAAAATTATATTGAAGGTTCCAGAAGGGCTCGGAAGGTGAAGGGACTACGTAGACAAATAGCTGACATGTCTGTGAATTAGAATAATATGTTACATTAATTTTCTTAAACAATAATTGTTTCAGGTTTTTTAAAAAATACTTCTCATTTTTGGTAATACCCTCGTATAAGTTGGTATTCACGTTAATGCAGTTCCTAGAGATTGGAATCCTTGGATTCGGAAGCTCGTGCCAATTTAAAAAAAAATTAAAATACCTCACTGCCTCACCCCATGAAAATGCCACAGCCAAGGATGTACTGATACATTGTGTGTGTATTAGTTATATCGGTTTGCATAATTAGGACTAGAGTATGTTAAACCCATTGTTGATATTATGGCCCACATGCTCTCTTGTCCTAGGTTCTCTGAATAGGAAATTATCATACTTTTTTCTTGTGTATGCTGCATTCAGAGCTCTTGGAGAAGATGTATACTTTTATTCAACCCTAATTTCAAGAACAAAAAAAATATTTAAATTCAAGTGATTAGAAAATATGAAAACTTGAAAAAAAATCAAGTTGATATTAAGTGTAAAGATTGGCCAATTATCAAAGTGGGTGTTGTCCAGCTCTAGATCTAGATTTTAAATTCCACTAACCACCAACAATTTGCAATGACAAACCTCCATCATAATGAGTAATAACTTATTTAAAAAATCGGAATTACGGGAGTTAAGGTTTTGAAGTAGAATATTTTCCTTCTTCAATGATGTTAATGAGCAAAAAATTGAGTATTGCTCTCACCTTAGGGAGATATGCGTATCACCTCATGTAATGGTTTTAGTGGAAACTAAGAAATTCTAATTTCACACTCCTTTCCTGTCTTGACTTTCATTCATGAATAGCTCTGAAAAATGAGGCGTTAAAATATTAAGTATTTATTAAGAAATTCATATTTTGTAGACCTGCCAGCATATTTTTTCCCCATTGGCACCTCCATTCACCTCTCCTCGCTTCGTTTGCTGTATTTTCTTTGCCATTGTTGCTTGGCTAGGCTTGTGCTTTGAGGACCTCGTTTTCTCCCAGTTCATAAAAACAAAATTCTCTGTTGTTTTCAGTACGCAGTTTTTGAGCCTGGCACAAGAAATACTGGTACTTCAATTGCTGGTAAAGGAATTGCTAATCCCATCGCCATGCTGAATGCGGCCGTTGACATGTTGGAGCACTTGGGACACAACACTCATGCCGGAATTCTCTCTGATGCGATAAGAAAAACCGTTTGTGATGACAAAATTCTGACTGCTGGTAAGAAAATGCTTACTTTTCAAAATTTATTCATTTATTACTATAATAGGTAAAAGACAACGGTGTCCATAACAAACATTTTATGATAAAGTGGTATTTCAACTGTCATCGCAGGGCACTCAAATGAGTGGAAAATGAGTAACACAGTTGTTGGGGTGAATCAATAGGTGAAAGCTATCATGTAGCGGCGTGGTGAACTATAGTTGGGGATGGTAGAGTTTTTTATGAAGTTATTGCTCAATGATTCACTCTCTGAACCGCGATTTAACTATTTGCTGGAGAGGATGTGAAAAAGTCAAGATCTTTGCCATCAATTAGAGCATTTGCAGGCAAAGCATGGGAAGGCGAAACAAATAGTTTCTGTCAATGAATGCTCAACATGGAGCTTCTGCGATCTAGTCGGGTGCACAGGGACTGACAAGCCAACTATTAGAAATTTCGCCACTAATGAGCCGAAAAAAGCGAGGTCAATGGCTTTCCTACCAACCAAGGGCTTTTATGGGCGCTGTACGATCAACCTGGTCATGAGGTATTCTCAACTTGAATGCCAGGAAGCGTAGGAACTGAGTGCCTCCTATGATCTGTTAGTGTACCTATATCTCTTCCTCAAATCTGTTTAAAAAAATTATTTTGGTGGAATGCGGATCTATGAGTATGTGATGGATTGATGAAAACGAAGACTCAAACCCTGATCGAACCCGTTTGAACGTGTACCATTTTCCTTGCATTATCATCAGATTTACTGACATTGTTAATTTAGATTACTGATTGTTAATTTAGATTACTGATTGTTAATTTAGATTTACTGACATTGTTAATTTAGATTACTGATTGTTAATTTAGATTACTGATTGTTAATTTAGATTTACTGACATTGTTAATTTAGATTACTGATGTCAGATTACTGACATGGCAGTATAGAGAGCCTTTCTGTTTGGAGGCTGCTGGGCACCTTCCTGAGTCATTGAGAAGTCCTTAATCCTGAGGATCCTTTTCTCCAAATCTGTCTGATCATATTGATGTATAATTCAATTAATCTCCAGTCACGAGGCTGAGGCTCATAGCACGTAGCTTCATCTAGAAATTCAATGGGTAAATGACCTGATTGGAAGTCATCATAACTACCGATTTTCCTGCCAAATACGAAGTAACAAACAGTAGTCTGTAAACTGGGTGTTGCTCATTGGATGCTCACAAAGCGCGATGCGTCACCTTCAAATTGATTGATTCTGGGCCTGGCTGGAGGTTGTAAGAACTTTCAAGTACCCTACTAAATACCCATGTTTTCATCACCAGGGCTATGATACTTTACCTAATCCTTTAGTGGTATTTTTTTTGACTAATTATGAATGTTAGAATGAGCTGATGAATTACACTCAATATTGGATGTATTCCTCATCCAATATTCTAAAAGAGTTGCTAGTAGATCCGGTGACATCACGAAACAATACTAGGGTACACAATACACTCAAGATGGGCATAACTTCGGGGTTCGATTCTACACAATATTTCCAACAAGAAATGTCTCATAGCAATTTTTTCTTAACCCACTCAAAATGCCTTGGTTTCACTTAAAAGTTTTTTTTCGCGTTTTCGACCTTACGTCATAAAAATTGTCATAACTCCTGTTATTTACCAAGTAAATTCAAACGTAAGGATATGTTGGGAAGAGCGTTAAATTTCCAAGCTACCTAGTGTAAAACCAAAATCTGATTTTTGAAATTATTTTTGAATCTGTGATTTTTGAAATTATTTTTCTTGTGTTCTAAAGACTATTTGGAGTCGGAAAATCAGATCTATTTTCAAAATGAATAGAAAAAAAAGTTTCAGGCGTTAATGGGTTAAACAATCGTTATTATTTTAAACTCGAGGAACACAGTAGTGTCGTCACTAGCTGCTCACAAATTCCCTCGTGACAGGTTTTGAAACTATTGAGAGAAGAGAGGGGGCACCTGTTAAGCCCTCCTCTAGTTCTGTTCGAACAGTTATTGTTGTAGCTCGCTTGAGTGTGAACCTTCGAGGTGTCATGTGATCATTTTGATATCAAATTTGTAGTAAATGCTGTCCGAGGGGGAGTATCGCTAACTCGAGTTCCGTTTCTGAAATAGTACAGTTTCTTCAGGTAATAAAATTAGTTTACAATTCGGAAGTGTTGTTCCTTTGCAAATACCATGTCTTCCGACGAAGAGGAAGGTCAGCTTCGGGAGGAGGAACCCACCATAACAAGTAGATGTTATTCGTTTATTATATCTGTATTCATAAGAAAGTAATCTATAAATCACAATATTACTTTTAAAGAAATTGAGGAAAAGTATTCGTTAATCATGAATACTTTTGCAATCGTTCCATCCAGCAAATAACAAGTACTAAAAAAGTGATCGTGATTAACGTTAATTATCAATCGATTAACGCCCATTTCTGGTCCTTTGCAATGTAGGTTAGTACTTTTATGCTGAAATAACTATAGTTAATTTGTTGTTATTCATGCGTATCTCACAGATTTGGGTGGATCGGCTTCAACAAAGGAGGTGGTAAACTGTATAAAGAAGTACGTGATTGAAGAGACTTCCAAGATGAAGTGGTATGTATTTTAATCCATTTCATCGTTTTGTGTTCGTATTTTTTTCAATTGTTGTAGATAGTAGTTGTTTTTGACTTTCTGTGATATTTGTTCTGCTTCTTCTCCCTTTTTTTCAACGTTTGTCTGGATACTTGTTTACATAGTCTCGTAGTGGAGTTGAATTATTTGCATCTTTTACTTTATATAAGTTGGTACCTTTCAAAACTCTTTGTCTGTTTGTTTGTCTGTCTTTCCAAATGGCTCATCCACTATTCACCAAATTTGGTACTTTTATACAGTATGTCCGCAGGAAGGGACTAGTTCATTTTAGAACACGATGCACAGTGTGTTACTTTCCACCTACTGGACCAATTTGGCTCATTACTCTTTTTTAATGGGCGATCCTGGCATTAGAATCAAATGTTACCCTTGTGTTGCCTGGAGAATTAGTTAAACCTGTCCTGCATCGATTGCATTCAATCTCAATCAATAAAAATTCAAAAAATTTGGTAACTTTATACTGAATACTACCACACAGACCACAATCCTACGAGATCATAATCTCATGATACCTACTGACTCAAGAGACCACAAAGCAGGGAGACAGCTATCCAACTAAATTACAATTCCGTTATACTAAAATCCAGCAGACTGCAATACTGTAAGCTCATAAACTCGCGAGGCAACAACCCTGCTATTTTACTATTTAATTGTACTAGATTCCTGTGATACAGCTATCAGGTAAAACTGCAAATCATACTGCACACCCACGACCAAGATATACCCACTTGATTGAGCGAGTGAAGCAAGTAAAAAGTAAACAACCATCTCGGGTTGAATTTTCGTCCAACTGCCATTCCTGGCATTGTGGACGTCATTAGCTTTCTTCCTAAGGGAAGATCGCTCATGGCTATTGCCTCGCTCATGGTTCTTGCCTCGCCCGATTAAGTAAAGCAGGGTTCACCAACGGCCTAACCCGAAAAATGATTAAGACCTGCGATACCGCCCTCAAGCGGTCACAAATCCAGATAATCTCCCGGGCCGACTGGCCAGAACTTGTGATCTCATGGGACCAGTTCATTAAACAAGTTAACAGTTGTTGTGCTTGTCAGTAGTTAGAAAATTCATGCGCTGATGGAAAATTGAAATTAAGTAAATTGTGTTGAATACCGTAAAACCGTCAAACTTTACCCCAAGATTTACTCCAAAACATTTCCAAATACAATTTCTCCCACTCGAAATGAGTTAAATTGATTTTTTTTAATAAGTCAATTGATCTTCAGGGCTTCCTGAACATTTTGAGTAGTCGAGCTCATTGATCAGATAATTGTAACCCCCTATTTAATTGTTTAAATGTTTGGAGTAAAGTTACCTACGAGTGCGTCTATATTTACTCCACTCTGAAAATCTCACAGGTTATCGCTACAGAAACGGGCAGTGGTGCAATGTTACTAGTCGGGATTGAATTCTTTACCCCAGAAATACTTGATAATATCAAGTATTTACAATATTATTATAAAATATATTCTGAAAAATTGAACTTTTTAGCTTGAAAAATACAAGTTATACCTAAGAAAAATATAAATTTCAATGATCATTTATTTCAACGAATTTGCTTGAAATGCAATATTTCTGGTTAAGAGATCACAATTTCAGTCTTCCAGTATAGACAGACTTATGTAGGTAATCGAGCAAAACTTTCTACAAGTAAAGAAATAAATATTAAAGGACAATAAACGATAAACGAATGACTTAACAAAATCACAGAAAAAGTCTGTTTCACACTCGACAACTTTCAAATGAATTGCAATGGTAAATTTCAAAGTTAACCCACGAGTAAATAATATTGTAAATCACAACTTATGAGGCCAAAGCACGTTTATGTTCATATCATTGTTGTAAAGTTTCGGTAGGGGTACTTCTGCAACATGAGATACACTAGAAACCTGACATTCAACACTGCGAAAATTATAAAACTCAAATATTTTTCGAGATCAAATAAGAAAAATATAAGTGAGGCTACCTTTATCCCAACCTTCATAGTGGAGTAAAGATACCCGGTTTTTGGAGTAAAGTTACCATCAAATTTTTGGTAAACAAAGGCATAACTAAGAAAACACTTTTTTGAGAATTTGATTAGTGTATTTTGTTCAAAATAAGATATTGAAAGTGATATGATGAGGGCTTGCCTGGTAAATCCACTCCAAACACCTGATATCGAAGAAATTTTGGAGCACGAGAAACAGGACAAAAACAGCTGAACAGGAAACAATGACTGATAACAGTTGATAAATGGATAAAGGCGCCATCGCAAGCCGCATCAATTCTCTGGGATGTGGAGTATAACGAAAACACAATAGCTAACTTTTATCTAAGTTCTACCACGCTTACGTCACAATTGAAGATTCTCACTTTTTGGGGTAAAGTTACCTCTGGTGGGGTAAAGTTTGACGGTTTTACGGTATCACAACAAGGTATCTTCACGTGTATTGTTATATCGATACCCTGACTGCCATTGATACGACAGTCCCCTCCACCATTGCTTATAATGTGATTTGCAATGCAAAACAAAACGACATTACCAGCTACCTACCTAATTTATTTAACCTCGGGTCAACGTTTTTATTTTTCTGTTTTCAAAACTGTTCCAACAATCTGAGTTCTTTGGTTGTGACAATTCCAGCAGTCTTTCTATTTACTCATCTACTCGTATTTGTTAGCTTTGGTATTTTGGATCATTTCACTCATTGCGAATCTCCTTGCATTATGGTTTCGTCATGCTTCTTTCACGATCGTTTCATATCAATCATAATTTGCTATCCCATATCACGTACATTGCTCACAAAAATGGAGGTTATATCTAATCTGAATCACTCAGTTCCATTCGAAAGCTTCATTTATCATTTTGCAATTAATATTCTTTTTATTTCACAGGGGACGTATGAGGCGACATTTTTGTTAATTAATAATTAGTTTTTAGCAAGCCACTGATCCAGCATGCCAGCATAAAATGATTGTTAATTTGTTTGTTACTAGCGGAAATATTTTATTATTCTATGTTTTATGTGATAACCTATGCTTCAACATTCCTTAACACGCTACCTCTAGAAGTTACTAATTAATTAATTTATTTTTTCGATTGAGTAGGCAATGTATGAAATTTTTGTTATCAAAGCGTCCCAACGTCAAATAGTCTGCCGGTCGTTATATCTGCGCCTTAATTTCTAATTAATCAAATTACAACTTTAGTTTCGATTTTTAAGTCTTTCATGTTTTTTATTTCGTAGGAGTCTCAGAATTTCAATGGCTCATCGCAATCAATTCCTTTATCTTCTCAAATAATCAACTGATCTGATATCGGTTTTATGAAGGATTCATAAAATTAATTTTAGCTATATTCTTACAATATTTTCATGAAAATTTCAAGTCTTGTCGTTACAATATTTTAGAATTTAGGTTGGAACTAGTTAGATGGAATCAACTACAAAACGTGACTAATATTATTGCGATGGTAATGTGTAGGTACCTATTTAATTTTTATTCTCAACGTGATCTTGTTTACCCGGTAGATTCTTTTACTGAATTCGGCTTAATAAACAAACTCAGTCAAACCTCCTGTATTACTCTCGCCTAGGGAGGAAGTGAGGATGATGAGGAACTTGTTTTAATTATATTATTTGATTATTGTCTCTTTTATATCCTTGGCGGTTCACGGTCTGCATGTGGGAGTTGGCCTCTCCTGAGTTGTTTTGATGGAGAGGATGTAGCTGCTGGGTCGGAAATGGAGTCCCTAGCTGAGGACTACATTAGCGTGAAATTAAGGCACAGGGATATCCAAACTCTTGTCAGGGCGGCCTTCGTACGATGGTTTTTCTTGAGCCTCCCGTAGGTACTGTTCCACGGGTGTGTGAGAGGGACATTAATTTTTCAATTTTCCTTTTTGAATATGAGGACGGCCTGAATGTGACCTATTATTCTTTATGAACTTCGGATCATGTAGTTTGGCTGGTGTAGATACGGGGAAATGCCAGGAAAAACTATGTGGTATCGATAAGGAATGGTTATCCATCTAATCGATTCAAAATCACCTTCTGATGTAATCCATGTTTTCGTGGTACGGACGATGTAATTCCTGAAAACTGTCCAAAATATTCAAAACGGTGTCAAAATGTCAATAATATGCGGAGAAAGGAGGAGATCTGATCTGAATAATTTGACCATGAAGTGAGAAGTCGAAGAAACATTTTAATATCACCGAGGAGCGTAGTCTGTTGTTACAATCCAATGTGGATCCTCAAGACATATCTCCACCCAATTCGATTGTAATTCGCAGTTTGCTAGTTTCGGATCCTACTCTCCTATAATACTCTCGGACTATATCATCCCAGTGCAGCTGTGATCTTCCTCTCTATCCAGTTGTCACTGAGCACCTTCTTGAGGATTTTAATGAATCCTTGCAAGAGCTCAGTACAAGGCGATATTTGTAGACCATTGTACATTCTTGAAGAACACCCCGAAGTGAATCTTGTTGGAGCTCATGATCCTTGTTGGCTCTAATCTCTGAACTTATAACTCCACTGGTTCTTGTGTGTGGTCCTTCAGTTGGACTCCGCTTCTGTTACTCTTCTTGCTATCTAGCTCGTATTTTATTTTGCTCTATTCCTACCCCTGGAATCTTCTTGTCATCTTTCATACAATTTTTGATCAATATCGTCCTCATAAGCCAGGGTTTGCATTTATTTATAGTGAGTAGAGGTCACACGATTATAACTGAGTGAGTTGTGAAAGTTGAGGCTCTGAACTGGACTCAAGATTTCAAAATCATTACTAACTTAAATTTGAATGTACGATTGCAGACTGTAGAATGACGCTTGCAGACTCTTTGAACATTGGGTGTTTTTGATTATTGGATATTACATTTATTGAGGCCTTGATAATCCATGATCTTATGTGGTACCCACCTAATGAGGAATTATGAGCTATCAGTAGGAAAATACGTGTCTTCACCCACATTTTACGTTTCAAACCTTTCTTGGCAAATGAGAAGTGAAGTAAACAACCACCTCAGGATGAATTTTCGTCCAACTGTAATTCCTGGCGTTACGGACGTCATCAGCTGTATTCCAAAGGGATGATCAGAATTGGTTTTGAATCGGTCCCTCCTGTAGTCACCAATCTCCCGGGCCGACTGGCTTTAACTTCGGTGATCTCACGGGAACCGTTTCATTAAAGGCCGATTCACTTTAGACGGGACCGTTCAATGACTTGACCTTGCCTTGACGGATCCCGAGTATTCACATCTCCCGATCATTTGGGGCATGCAGCCGGTACAAAATTGCGTTGTTACCTGATGAAGAGGAGGAAGAGAAAAAAAGATTACACCGAAAACGTCCGTGGGTCCACAGAACCCAGAGTAGTCTCTATCCAGAATTTATTAAAAAAAAAATAAATAAATAAATAAATAAATAAATCATGAATAGGTAGAAACATAGATAGATACCTACATATAATCTATCCAACTTCACTTCCAATTTCATTCCAAATCTTCGTTTTCCACACATTGTCGACATGTCAAACATCTCACTGTTCTCCCGCTCGTGTTCGATTTAATAAACGTTCGTCCTCCATGTCACAATAAAAAGACCAGAAAAAGTTGGCTATAAAAACGGAGTACTTGCTGATCTAAAGGCATGTGCCAGGGTGAGGGACGCAGCAGGCTCCGGGTTTGATCGGCTGGGCAAGGTTCGCGCAAGGAGCAGTCACTGACCCTGCCCATTCAGTGTGAACGAACGTGTTACTTTTACATTATGCTGGTCGTGATCGAGCACTGCCTGGTCTTTGCCTTGCCTGGCCCTGCCCGTCTAATGTGAATCGGCCTTTAACCAGCTAATGACAGTTGGTTCGGTTTCTCGACAAATATTTGGTTCAGTTTCCAACTGTTCGTTCCCAAATCCTAGCAACGTGCAACGCGCCTTCGTTCATACAAAATTCTTCAAACATGATTTAAACACCCATGCTCACAGATTTTTTTTTTTTTTTTTTTTTTTTGTAGTAGGGGTTCATAAATTGCCGATTAAACATTTCATTATAGCTCGAGCGCGTACTCCCGAATGTGCATAGTATTTCGGAACCATTTTTTCCCTTCTTTACCCTGAGTTTCATTCCAATTTGGAACCGGCGGAAGCCCTCTAGATCAAACTAGCATCCGTGCAAATCATAGAAATCCAACAGTCCGCATCCAGATTAAATTTAATTGTCCGCCAGTATCTGGAATAAAATGATCCCAAAATGTTGCTCCCTGTCGAATCATTAACAGCATTTTCTGGGTAATGAAGGCTATCCTTCAAGATCCTAATAATAATTAAGAAATCTCTTTCTTCCTTAAAACTTGAAAGATGCAATCATGATTCATATTTGTGTTGCATGTGGTAGTCCTATTCCAGAAACCACACCAGAAACATGAAAATGCACTTTTTTTATTTCCTTTATTGGCCTCACACTTACGTTCTTGTATTTAGCCATGTAAAACAATGGTTCTTAGTGTCTAGGATTTTTTCTTATTGCAATTATTTTTACAGTTCTATTTGAGGATTTTATAAATTTAACGATTGCACTATACGTTGTTTTGTGTTGCAACAAGCAGCTGGAGTTTGTAGGGAATTCGATGTTCTCTTTAACCCTAATTGGACCATGGTGTCACTACTGTCACAAAAAACATCTCTGGTACTCTACAGCTGTCCCAAGGTGTCTCCGGAGAAACCAAAATTAAATTAAAATTTTGATTTGACAGCAGAATTTTTTATGGGCTTTTGGAAGTATCAAAATAGAGTTATGCCAAAAGTTGCCAAAAAAATCGATGAAAAAAATTGTCAAAATTTTTGTCATAACTTCATTTTTTTTTAATTTTAATAACTATCAAAAAATAGTTCAGGAAATTCAGCTTCGTCCATTAAGTTTTTAATTTCAATTTAAATTTAGTTAATCTGGTGAGACCTTGGGACAACTGTGGAATTTCTGAGATGTTTACGGTGACACTAGTGACACCATGGTCCAATTAGGGTTAATTAGTTCACTGAACAGTTCCACGCGTTGTCGATCGTACTTGGAGCACTGCAAAATTATATGGTTTGTGTCCCCCTCGTCCACTCCGTTACATGGGCACTTGGGATTTTCCAGCAAGCCTATTTTGTAGAGATGCGCGGGCAGCCTGTGATGATTGATTCGGAATCTTGATATTATTTTCATGAAGTTTCTGTCAAATTCTCCATCGTAGAACCAGGGTTGTCTCGGTATAGTTGGTTGTACCGTGAGATAGAACTCTCCCTTCTTCTCCGCGTTCTCTGAATACTTCGTGTTCCATTTCTTGTACGTGTTTGTTTTGCTTCTTTTTTTCAAGTCCAGAATGCACTCCTAATGGGTGACATACTTACATATGTAAATATAAATATAGAATTTCCTTGACACCTCATGAAAAGATTTCATTCCTAGCCTCGAATGAAAGTGTCTAACGATTTCTTCTCTCCATTGGGTCTAGGATTATCAGGGCTCTTATTAGACCACCAAGTTCTAGATGTCAGGGACTTCCTTTGAATGGGTGTATTTGATAAAGCAGTCGGGTTTTTGTGTGGAGATGTATATAAATTACTGCATTCGTACAATTATTGATTTGAACAATATACCCATCGAAGTTCAAGAAGATCTTAGTGAAAATAGACTCAGCGCGAATTAATGTTTGATAAGATGGGTCCCCAATTATACGGAAATTCCTGATAATCTGTCATTTGCGTAACTTGATTAGGAATGCCACAAGCACATTGAATTTTAAGGTTTATAAATTAGATGTGAATCTATACCAAATGATTTGAACTTTTTCCTTGTCAACGAGCAGTATTATCATTTTTTGTAAGTCAAGAAACGCTTCGTTTTGTACACAATACTGCATTGTTGGCTTATATGGCCTTGAAAAGTATTTTTTTTAATCGAGATGAAATAATCTAGTTACTTGTTGGTATCACTTCTTGTTACCAGTATTACAATTATGTTGTCAACATCAACCACTACTTGGAATTTTTCTACTAGTTCAATGTGCTGGATTTTTTTAGAATAGTTTCGTGCTTTAACAAATTCATGAGTTTTCAACAGTTTTGTATTTGAATGGCTTTCATCTTTTTGTCGATTTATTCCTCAATAATTTTTATTTATGTTCATAATCCCTGCATAATTTCCAGCATCCGTACCATTTTCAGCACTTGTCTCTGTCCTCCTTCACTTTTATGTGTGTTACATGTAATGTTAATTTAATAATTTTTGTAGTCCATCTGTTATAGAGGTAGTTAGTCTGAATGTTGTAAATTGAACATTGAATGGCTGGCAATGTTTGTGTATAGTGTGCTTGATTCATAGGATTGTTTATCATTGTCAACAATTCTGTCGAAGGGTTTCAATCTCCAGTTTTATTAATTCGTGTGAAGTTATTATAAAAATGATAAGACCTTCAGTATCCAAAACTGTAAACTGTATTGTTCTACGTCTTGGCTCACAAGTATGTTCTACGTATTAGATAACAATTAATTTATTTTGAAGAAACAATCGAACATAATTCTACGCTCACTTTGTGAGTTTGTGGGAGATTGAGAAATCTCCACGCCCATCAATTCAATGAACAGATCTTGCAAATTAGAATAATAAGTGAGAAGAGTACCTACTAAAAAGTTAAGTAAATGTATTGAGGAGTAGTTTGTATCTTCATATATACAACTTTGCTCCTGATTCCAGATTAAAATAAATACAAATTATCCGTTTGATAGGATTGAAATTGCATTTAAGAAGCGTTTTCGTACACCCTTTGGTTCATCACAGCCATTCACAGTTGCTCTCTCAATTTTCTTCATGAAGTTTCAAATGGTGGGAAAAATTGGGTTATTCTCATGTAGGTTGAGAAAAAATGTCAAGTGTTAGATTTTTTCAATTTGCATTAAAGGTAAGTATTAGAGAGTGCGAGTCATAGTGTGTTTTCAGAAAGTCAGTAAAAATTCTAGGATCTTCCAGTGAAGGGCGAAAAGTAATCTGTTCAAATGTATATACAAATGTACTCGATGAACACGATTCCTACCCACTGGAATAGGTACCTCATTCATGATCTAAACGTAATTTGGTCCAGTTCATGCAGTTAGAACTAATCAATTTACAGCATCCTTTTGGGCACTTAAGGACATCAGTTGGTGATAACTCCTGAGATTGGTAACTTCTCGACACTGTCATCTGTGTCTTTTTCGAAAAGCGGGCGAAGCTTTCTCAAAAATAGAATACAGGCAGCCACTAAAGAAACTAGAGTTGGGTCGGGCCGCATCGCATCGCAATATTGTTGCTGCGCACACAAGGGGCAGGTCGGGCCGCATCGCTGGGGCAAAATCGGTCTATCAGTTCATGTCCTGCGTTATCATCCTGCGTATTGTCTTTTGCCTTTTAGTTCCAGTCGTGGGTTGAAAAAACTTGTTGAATGTTGAATTCAAGATATTCCATACAGAAGTATCAAATTTATTATTGAACATTACACAATATTTTAAATAAGACCCTCTCTGAGTAAGTTGGGATAGACAGGAGCTCTTCTCAATGATTTTTTGTCTATTCTTGAGTGAAATCCGGTGTTTCCTAGGGTGTTATAAAATTCTTGACTCGGCCTGATAAAGGCAATCATGAGAAATTGTACATCATTTCCAAGTAACTTAACCAAGTAAGCCCAACCAAACGGTGAAGCTCCTGATTAAATAATTAATTTTTACTGGTGTAAATTGGATATCTTCGGGAAAAAAGTGTATTTTAAGGACATTCCAGCACCGTGGATCAATTATTTGTTGTTGTTGCTTATTTGTCAAGAGATTCCTAACGTTTTTGTTAAAATTCACCTCGGTTATTCAGGTAACTAAGCATTATTCTTTAATGTACGATCAATTCCCTCCACCACCATGAGATATCAATTTTTATCGATCAATATAATCAAGTAAAAAAAAAACCATTCGATTATTTGTAAACTACATGGAAAATGTAGCGATGAAGAGAAGGGGTGGGTTGGAGCGCATCAGCAGAAAAATCCGCCTGTAGAGCGATGTTCCTGATGCGATGCCGCCCGCCACAACAGTACAGTGCGCACCTCCATTTGAATAACATTAAACTTATCCAGGCGGATTTTGCGATGCGATGCGGCCCGACCCGACCCGCCTCTAGTGTGCGTGTACCTTACATTGACACTAGGGCATGGCCGAGTTACCTCCCTTCACCTTCCGTTCATGCAGTTGGGACCAACTGATTAGCTGAATTGTATTATTAGTATGTAAGTACCTTGCTAAAACATGGTTGCGAAATAAAATTTCCAGTTGACAAAAAGGCAAAAAGGTCCACTTTCTATAGTAAGTATAACTGGGTTAGTTGAAACATTTTTTCATCTTATGGTAGTTGGTGGTAAGTTCCTGTATTCACTATTAGTTCTACGAACATGTTTAACGGTGATAAACTCAGTTCCAATGTTATGTCCACACCATCCTTCAGACTTGAACATTTTCACACCAGGTTAGTCATTGTGTATTCCGATGGTTAATTTTTAGGTAGCCAAAGTCTCAGATGGTGGTGTGTCATCGAGAGGTAACAGGCGTCCTATCAAATGGGAACAATGCGTATTTTAGTTTTTCTGGGTAATTACTTAGCTTCTGTCAGTCTGTACTCGGTAATTAAATAAACTCGTGGTCTGTGGGTGATAAAAGGGGGGCACTTGCATGATGTCCATCCCAAAAACTCGTCCGCACTCATGTTCATGAAGGCTTGGGTGGGAGCAATGGTATGTCAGCTATTGGTTTCCTGGTAACCTGAGTGAGGTGGCAGGCATAGTGGTAAGACTGGTGGGGGACAGAAGGTTTTCCACTGTTTCCCAATAGTATATTAGGTTTGCTCCAGCAGGGCCAACCGCGGTCGACCAAGGTGAGCACAAAAACCACAGCCTTATTGATCGCGGTTGTGTGACCATCACCGTGGTTCAACCACTGCTGGAACACTCAACAGCTAGTTGGTCAAAAATCGCGTTACTTCTGAGTTTGTGTGACTTCAGGTTTCCATACCTGCATATCGTTGCTTAGGATGAATCATGAATAAAATACCTTTTCTCATTCCTGTAATCATTTAAAATTCCTAAAAACTGTTTCTTTGATGAGGATGGCAAAAAATATTGTACAGATCCAAAGTAAGCAAAGTAGAAGAGTAACACCTTTCTACTCAATAAAAACATCAAATTTCTAGCTGATTGATGTTTTTATTGAATAGAAAGGTTTCAAACTTCATGCTCACTACCATATCTACGAATAATATAATAATATATTAGGTACGAAAAACGAAGGAATTATTCAGAAGTATCACCATTGGATTTAGCGTGCAAAATTACATAGGAAATGATTCCAAACTCGTCAAGTCATCTTGAGGTCTGGAGTGACCATACACAGCGTAAAACACTCGATTTTCTTGTAAAACACACGTTTTCTTGCATTCAAACTTGATTTACTCTTCCAATTTGAATTTAAAAAAGAAAAATTGATATACCGTTGGAAAGCTGACAATTTAAGCATATTTTTTTTGAAGAGCGCCGTTCAAAGTGAAAACTTCAATTTAAAAAGAGTCATATTTCGAGAAAAAAAAATGACGTTCGCTTTTTGACTAGATTTTTTGGAAATGGTTTAATTCCAAAAGATTTTGGTTTTACACTAGGTAGCTTGGAAATTTAACGCTCTTTCCAACGATATCCTTAATTTGAATTTACTTGGTAAATAACAGGTGTTAAGGCAATTTTAATGGCGTAAAGTTCAAAGTGAAAAAAAGACATTTTTAGTGGGTTAAGAAAAAATTGCTGGGAGACATTTTTTGTAGCAAATTAGTTTTACAATCGATCCTTGAAGTTTGGTCCATCCAAATGGTAGACACCCTGTATAGGTGTGATGTTATAGAAAAGTCACAGTTTTAATGCAACTTTATCTTCACAAAGGTGTAAAGAGATTTCAAGGTTTCCTTTGTGAGATCGAGAAATTTGAAGACATTGGGTTGGTTAAAGCTTCACACGTTTCTGAAAAAAGTTATTCCAACAGGAGGTTGAAAAAATCCATTACTTAACACAACTACTGTCCAATTTGTACCTTTCTCTGATGACTTGAAACTCTCAACCGAAAAACCTTGGGAGGTCCTTCCACTGAGGAGCTCGTTTTGAAATGAGAAGGTTAAAGTAGAGGTTTCTTTAGCGTGAGGTTTCCAATCCTGACCGCTCTCGACCGCACTCCTCAAAGCAGTCATGGTTTGGGTCGACCGTGGACGAGTTGCTGGAACAGTGGTTCAACCGCCAAGTTGGGCAGATTGTTGTGCTGGAACAATGGTTAGTCGTAATGCGCATGCGCCGGTCGAGTTGCTGGAACAGCGGTTCAACCACCAGGTTGGGCAGATTGTCGTGGTGGAACAGTGGTTAGTCGAAATGCGCATGCGCCGGTCAAGTGTGGTCAACTGCGGTCGAGTTGCTAGAACAGCGGTTCAACCGCCAAGTTAGGCAGATTGTCGTGCTGGAACAATGGTTAGTCGAAATGTGCATGCGCCGGTCGAGTGTGGTCAACCGCGGTCGAGTTGCTAGAACAGCGGTTCAACCGCCAAGTTGGGCAGATTGTCGTGCTGGAACAGTGGTTAGTCGAAATGTGCATGCGCCGGTCGAGTGTGGTCAACCGCGGTCGAGTTGCTAGAACAGCGGTTCAACCGCCAAGTTGGGCAGATTGTCGTGCTGGAACAATGGTTAGTCGAAATGCGCATGCGCCGGTCAAGTGTGGTCAACCGCGGTCGAGTTGCTAGAACAGCGGTTCAACCGCCAAGTTGGGCAGATTGTCGTGCTGGAACAATGGTTAGTCGAAATGCGCATGCGCCGGTCGAGTGTGGTTGACCGCGGTCGAGTTGCTAGAACAGCGGTTCAACCGCCAAGTTGGGCAGATTGTCGTGCTGGAACAGTGGTTAGTCGAAATGTGTATGCGCCGGTCGAATGTGGTCAACCGCGGTCGAGTTGCTAGAACAGCGGTTCAACCGCCAAGTTGGGCAGATTGTCGTGCTGGAACAATGGTTAGTCGAAATGCGCATGCGCCGGTCGAGTGTGGTCGACCGCGGTCGAGTTGCTGGAACAGCGGTTCAACCGCCAAGTTGGGCAGATTGTCATGCTGGAACAATGGTTAGTCGAAATGTGCATGCGCCGGTCGAGTGTGGTCAACCGCGGTCAAGTTGCTAGAACAGCGGTTCAACCGCCAAGTTGGGCAGATTGTCGTGCTGGAACAGTGGTTAGTCGAAATGTGTATGCGCCGGTCGAGTGTGGTCAACCGCGGTCGAGTTGCTAGAACAGCGGTTCAACCGCCAAGTTGGGCAGATTGTCGTGCTGGAACAATGGTTAGTCGAAATGCGCATGCGCCGGTCGAGTGTGGTCGACCGCGGTCGAGTTGCTAGAACAGCGGTTCAACCGCCAAGTTGGGCAGATTGTCGTGCTGGAACATGCGCCGGATTGTCGAAATGCGCATGCGCCGGTCGAGTGTGGTCGACCGCGGTCGCCTTGCTGGAACAAACCTATTATGTGCACTTTCATTGGTTTATTGTCGAGTAAATCTAGAAATGGAGGTCTGCTGAACAACACAAAGAGAACATTGTCTTGTTTTTTTCTTCGTTTTCTTTTTTTAAGTTCACTTTGGTAGATCCAACGAGACTGGATGCCTTGCCATTTATAATAATGTGTACTCATTTTATAATATCTATAATGATCAAAACCATTATTTGGTATTCATCAGGTTCGACTAGATGTCTAATAGTGCCTTATTCACGTAGTGAAGTTGTAAGTATTCTGAGTGTAATATTTCCCATTCAAGCTCTCTTAAAAAATAATGCTTCTTCCCAATCTACCATAGAGGTGAATGGCTGTATAACCCTGGTTAACTTGTTGAAATAAGTTTATTACCATTTTTAACAGCTTTTTAACACGAATCGCAGAATAAAGATGTGGTATTTTCATTGTAATTTCAAACATTTATTATTGAAAATGAAGTCGAATGTCTAGCAAAACCTTCAAGTTTTTTTCAAATACAGTTTTCCCTCGGAGACGTTCACGACTCTTTCAGCAGAGAGTCGGAGGTGTCCTTTGTGGGATAGTGAGCAGATTGATTTCATGATTACCTGTCCAATGGGAGTGGTTTGAGCTGATTTTTCCCCCTCAATCATTCAACGGTGAGATCATACATAAACTTGGTTTCAATGCTTCGAAAACCCAAATTCATGGTTCCCAAAACCAAACTGAGAATCTTATCTACATTGAGGTACTGGGGGGCAAGAGGCCTCTCGTCATAGTGGCTTCTCAATTAAGCTTCCTAAGCACCTTTTTCACCACTACAAGACTATATAATCTATGATTCTATCCTGATAATTTCAACAACAACCACACTTTCCTACGGTAGGTAGTTTTATTTCAATCATTAGACGTCTGTGACGTTACTGAACTTCTCCCACCTTGACAGAAACGCCCTAAGCAAAGTTAGTGCAAACTTTGAACAAATCATAGAATGGCAAAACGTACAATGGAAAATTGCTGTTGTCGAAATTTTCAGAATGTAGGTACCTATTCTACCCATCTGATTTTTCGTCAGACCTGGATAATTTCAAGCTGAAAATTGGCATTTGATGATTTATAATTTGATTTTCCCATCCAAATTCGAATTTTTGATGTAAAAAGTCCTACTCAACCACCTTCAATTTTGGCATATAATCTGAAGAAATGAGAAATATGGTTGGGAACAAAGTTGAAGAAAATGCTTCATCTGTTGGTTCAAGAGTTTCCTCGATTGTTGTCATTGTATTGAGTAAGTAAAGTAAACAACCATATCAGACTGCCAAAGGGAAGATCAGAATTGGTTCTGATGATTTCGCTCTTGGCTACTTATTGCATCACCCTCTAAAAGCTGCGAGGGATACCTGTAACATCGTTCCGTAACAAACTTTACGGTAGAATCGCCCGTTTTTTCATCGCACCTTCACTTCAGTCAAGGCATCTCAGGAGCTGTGGCTGCAGCTGTTAATGTTTTGATCGATCATTTATTGAAAAACGCGGCAAATTATTACACAATGGTTTATTATTTTTCTATGTAGATCATTCGTCTGCAAAGCCACCAACCATCCAGCATGAAGAAAAACATCGATCGCATTTTGGTCAGCTTTAATTTGAACGGAGATTAGACCTCTTTTGCGATTCACACTCGTGTTTCTGATTTATTGTACGTAAAACACTTAAATTCTCGTAGGGAGCGAACGGTTTGTCCTACAGGGCTCCGCGTGGTCTCAAAAAGTTCTAAAAATTCTATACTATCTTAAATTGATGAAAAAACATTTCCATTCCCATTTCTTTGTATAAAATTTTTTTGAGTTAGGGCGTTTTCAAAATTCATTCTTGGTCCCTTAGAAGTGACCTACATCAACCAAAATCTTCGGGGCACAACTAGACCCCAAAGGGAGCCTACATATCAAATTTCATCAAAATCGGTCAATGCTAAGTGGGGAAAGTGCCGCGGACGGACGGCCAAATTTTTATTCAATTTTTGGATTTTACGTACCTTGAAACGTAAACCAACAAATTTTGAGGGGGTGTTAAAAAAAATGTTTTCTTGGTCGATTCCAAAGGTTCATTATTGAAAATAATAAACCAAAAGGAGGAGAAACCCGTGTTGGTGGATAACCAATTTGTATGCAAACAAAGGGCAATCTACTCGTAGTATGAGCAGCCTGATGACTGAGCTGAAGTCCCAGATGATCAGTGGCCAGTACAAGAACTTGAGTGGTATTCATCCGACGGATTTTGAATTTTCGCTCCAGAAAGCTTCGTCCTGCTTGTATTTTGTTATAAAACGGGGATTTTTTTAGTCCCACAACACCCCAAATGACTTGTAAGCCTCAATGAATTGGAGAGTTTGCATTTCTTGGTCCGTTCCACGTTAAAGCACACTTTTTTCACTTAGTAACAGCTACTGTTTCCAAACAACAATGTCATACATCTATGTTCGTTAGTTCTCCAATAAAGTGAGGTGTAGGAAAACCCAGAGTGGCATGAGTCATCACCAACACGGACGAGGTGAGGAAGGGAAAGAATACGTCATCTGACGTCACCTCTTTTCCACTCTTCCCTCACCATAATAGCTAGAGTATAATAGCCGCACTCAAGGATCATCCTACATGCATTCGTACCTAGTCAATCCGACTTATCATTTCTTGTCTTACCTACAGACCAGTTCCTCAAAGGGAACGGTTTGCCCCACAAAGGCACCGAACCTCTAGCTCCCCTTAGGGACCTCTTCAGAACAGTAGGCTTCATTAGGTAAATGCTCCGCTTCCCGCCGGTAGGTCTGGGTCCAGATGCCGAGGTTTGCGGATAGAAAATTTAAACACTTATCTGGATGGTCAGGCCGCCAGGCGCCACGCATGTAGTGCCAAAGCCGTAGGCTTAAGGGATCAATCTCTCTGTTGAGTAGGGTTCAGGCTAGTTTACAATTCAGTGCATCGAGAGGACCATCGCCCTCACTCGAATACACGCAGAACACAACACAAACAAATTGACAAAATAATGAAAATTTACATGAACATACAAGAGAAACGGAACGGTACACCTCAGACCCCGTCCACAGGCTCACCCGTTCCGTAATTCCCTTGTAAGTTTCGCCGCCATGATCGGAACAATGATACGGAACGGTGTTACAGGTGGGTACGCAGCTTCAAGTGGAGGGGGTTTTGTATTGACTATATCAGCTAGGTTGAATATATCCGATTTGATGTAAGGAAGGAGATGAAAAGTAATTCAGCATTCATTTTCAATTGTGTGATGGATGATATCTAGATAATGGTGATATCTAGATAATGGACTTTTCTCATATGAACCTAACTAACAGTAGATATTTCATGAGGTGTCTATGGCGAGGTTAGTGGTTCAATTCATACTTCGCCGTAGCCAACAGTAAATTGAGTACTACTAGAAGTTCGGGTTTGTAGTTGAAAGTAGAAAGCGTTGGAAGTCTCTTCTTTTTCAACATGGTTAGATTCTGTAGCTACAATGGGAAAATAAACTACATTCTTCCGTGGGTAAATGTATATACCTTCTATGATGTTGACCCTTATTTTATTACCTACCATTAGTTCTTTACTAACCTGCTGTTTAATTACCTTTACTGGCGTAACTATTTCTTTAAAAAACTTCAAAAGTTTCTTGGATCGTTATGTTATTCACTTCTATTTCTTAGGCACCCCTTGTGAATATAGCCTCTTCCTTAACTCATTTTCGAATCAATCCAAGATTTCTCGAAAATATGCATAATATAATTAAAGGGAAGGATTTAGTTTCTTTTTTTTAAAATCATTTTGGCACATTATTGAGGGACGAATTTGTATTTATAACGTATTGAAATATGTAATTTTCGAAATTAAGGGGGTCTCAGTCGTTCCTCGTTCCGGATTAGTATCGCCCCAAATTACGGGCGCTCAAACTTCAAAAGTTGTACCTAAATTAGATATTTTCAGGGATGTTCGAAATTCATTAGTGCAGCAGTCTACGGAATTGAAAAACTAAAAGATCAATAAAAAGCCGCTGGAATCATAAAAATCGAACAATAATTGCCAGAGAAAACGCTGCAAATAATTACACAATGTTTTATTATTTTCTATATAGATCACTCGTCAGCAAAGAACACAGCTTCGCCATTGTTACCACCAACCAACATAAAGAAAAACGTCGATCTCATTTCGGTCAGCTTTAATTTGAACGGAGATTAGGCCTCTTTTGCGATTCACACTCGTGTTTCTGATCTATTGCAAGCCCAACCCAAAAGTTCTCGTAGGGCGCGAATGGTTTGTCCTACAGGGCTCCGCCTGGTCTCTAAAAATTCTAAAAATTCAATACTATCTTAAATGACGGGATCTATCTAGGTTTTGGGATGATCTTGATGGGAAAACAATACCTTTATATCAAATTTTTTTGAATTAAGGCGTTTTCAAAATTTCAACCCTTAGAAGTGACCTATGTATATCAAAAAAAAATCTTCGGGCACAACTAGACCCCAAATGGAGCCCACATACCAAATTTCATCAAAATCGATCCATGGTAACTGAGGAAAGTGCTTTGGGAGATGCTTCTAGATCACTCGTCTGCAAAGCCACCAACCATCCAACATGAAGAAAAACATCGATCGCATTTCGGTCAGCTTTAATTTGAACGGAGATCAGACCTCTTTTGCGATTCACACTCGTGTTTCTGATTTATCGTACGTCCAAACTTTAAATTCTCGTAGTGAGCGAACGGTTTGTCCTACAGAGCTCCGGGTGGTCTCAAAAAATTCTATAGAATCTTAAATTGAAGGAAAAACAATACCTTTATACTAAAATTTTTTGAGTTAGGGCGTTTTCAAAATTTCAAAATTGATTTTGGAACCCTTAGAACTGACCTACACCAACCAAAATCTTCGGGGCACAACTAGACCCCAAATGGAGCCTACATACCAAATTTCATCAAAATCGGTCAATGCTAAGTGGCAAAAGTGCCGCGTGCGGCGGGCGGACGGCCAAATTTTTATTGGATTTTTAGGACGTCCCACAGTAAGACTTGGGCGTCCTTATGCGATCGATCTGGGATGAAGTTGGACAACACTCAACAGAAAAAAAAAATAACCACACAGTAATCCGTTTTAGACCATTCTGAATCCAAATCCGCGAAAAAAACCATAGGTGTATGTCTGTGTGTGTGTGTGTATGTGTGTATGTGTGTGTGTATGTGTGTGTGTAACAAAATCTTGTGTACTCTGCACAGGCCTTAGTACTCAACCGATTTTCCTGGTTCTTTTTTTGTTCGTCGCGGAAAACTATCTAGTTGTGCACTACGTCGCCGGAATTTCGAATTTTGCCTTTTAAGGGGAGGAAAGGGGGGGTTAATGCTCGAAAAACGTGCGTTTTTGGGCATAATCTTGTGTACTCTGCCCAGGCCTTAGTTCTCAAACGATTTTCGTGGTTCTTTTTTCGTTTGACGCGAAATACTATCTAGTTGTGCACTACGGCGCCGGAATTTTGGATTTTGCTTTTTAAGAGGGGGAAAGGGGGGGTTAATGCTTAAAAAACGTGCGTTTGCGTGCGTAATCTTGTAAACTCTGCCCAGGCCTCAATTTCCAACCGATTTGCGTGTTTCTTTTTTTGTTTGACTCAAATAACTTCCGAGTTGTACATGATTTTACCAGAGTACCAAAATTCGCAAGGGGAGGGGGCGAGTGGGGGGATAATATTCACAAAATATCCGATTTTTCAATATTTCGGTTCCTTTACTGCTTACTAATTGTACCCAAGCTTTGAAATTGAGGAAAAATTCTCATTATACCTCTGGATTTCCATGAATTATTCTCTGTGCCACCATGGAACTAATAGTGGTGCCACCATGGTGCCATGATGCCATAAACCGCTTATTTAGTGTTTTTTTTTGTGTGTTTCACCTTGAATACGGATGTGAACTTTGACGGACTGCAAACCAAAACTAACAGATGAAAGTTCAATGTTACGACGTATTTCCGCTTTGGTGCCGGACTGGAACCATTGTTGGCGTTGGGTAGGTGGGGGGGGGGGGAACTCGAATTCGCATGTTGGGTATCGTAGATCATGGATTTTAAAATGCTCTTCAGATTCGAGGTTCCCACGCCGCCAGAAATGTTAAGGTGGATAATGGTGGGGGGGGGGGGGGGTCAGTATTTCTTGCCTAAAGTAATAAATAAATTACATCGCGTGAAACAGTTTTATCACTTAACAACTGGTTAAACTGATCTAATGCTTATCCAATGGGACGTCCCCTGGAATGCATGCTAAACAATATGTTTGGATTCTACGTACCTTGAAGCGTAAACCATCAAATTTTGAGGGGGTGTTGAAAAATTTCTTTTCATGGTCGATTCCAAAGGTTCATTATTGAAAATAATAAACCAAAATTATTTTAGTTGGGAAATAATGTTGATATAATGATGTTAAATGTGTATTTAAATGGCTTTTGTTATTTTGCAGATTGGAGATTTGAATTCAAGGGAGATGACTAAATGATTAGAGAAGTCCGTTTGTGTTGAATTTAACTTAACTTGTTACAGGACTATTCATTAAGGAAAAGAGGTAATGCTTTTTTTTTTAAATCAAATTTATTGTTGTTGAGTAGAACGTATTTTTTACTCCCTTTAGACGACCCTTATAGTGCGATGTGTCCAGAAACTAATAAGAGAGTTACCATTTAACTTAGTGATGAAACGTGGAGCTTCAAGTTTAATGTTACCAATAATAATGTTGAAAGTACCTATATTACAGTTTTTTAATTAGTTTAGGTTCTAAATACTCGAAGTGCAAATTCAGACACATTTATATTAAGATCAAATATTGTGCGATGATGCAGCGGCGAATCATTACTTGGCTGAATAAAATGAACATGATTCTTCTGCTGCTTAAACTTGCACAGCGGAAGAGACGTGTTTGAACATATTATGTTTTCGTAGGATTTTAATATACTTTTGGAAGCATAACATTGTCAAATAAATTGTTTTGTTGTTGGGAGAAAACTTCTTTGCATTCTACATTCTTAAATCCTAAAATGGTGAATTGTCTGAGTAAATTAGAATTACACACCATGGAAAGCTACGAATGTTCATTTGAACTGGACCTTCAGTTTCGGTGAATAGAGCTCAGCTTTCAATGTTCTCTTTTAATTACGGTTTTAATCAACCCTAAGTTACCATACTTGACAAATAGCTATCTACTCATTTGAATTGAACGATCTAGTGTATGTATCGGACAGCATTACTTGAAGTAAGTAAGACCTCGAGGAGGCACCTGAAATTTAATGTTGCCCACTATTGATTTGACGTTAAGTAACCTTTATTAAACCAGTATCGAAGCCGCTCCTCAAGTTGAAGTTCACACGTTAAATTAGTCTCAATGAATCTCCTTAGGGATTATCTTGTTTCACTATCAATAGTTTTACAAGAAGTGCTAACCAGCAATTGTAATATTCCCATGTACTTTGGGTTCGGGAAATGTTAGTAATGATACACATACATGATTCACATATATAATATATTGGCTATTTGAAGCCATAGACTAACATCTGAGCAATTATTTCGACTCACTAAGTATGTCTAAGATTCTTCGGTGAACCATTGCCATTCCAACGTCAAGGTACTATAGCAATACTTATTTTAATTTCGTGGATGTAGGGTGAAACAGAGATTCAATTTCTTCGGCGAAATGTATTTGTCGTTTATAACTACGACCGCCTGTACGTTGGGAATTTTCCAATTATAAGCTTAGGTTTATGCTCATTGAAATTACAATCTCCTAGATAATTAGGTAATTATCATAAAATTAGTAGGCTTCATAATAAAAAGAAAAAGACTGATAGAAAATACTAAGACATTCTAAGTGTTGATTTAAATTTCAGAATTAATTCACAGTCATTTTTAATGAAAACAAAAATGTAGAATTTCTCAAAAACAAATGAAAAACTCCAAGTAATTGAGCATTGTCAATTATGGACCGGCAATATGTTTATTAATTTTGAAGAGAGCCTACCAGTGAATCTTCAAGTTATCCATTTTAACTAATTATTTTATTTTGGTTTGTTCGATTACAAACATGTTAGTTTTGTAGTACCTAAGTACTATCTTGAGAAACTGGCGTTGGAAATTTTCACGGTCACGAAAATACTAGAAATGTCCCCTTTAACACCGATGTTTTTATCTTGTTGGCAATAATTAAGTTTTTACAGCTGGCAGACGTGAAGGTGTTTATGGTATATATGTTGAATCAATTATTGTTCGTTTATAAATAACACAATTCAAAAAATATATTTTTTCTGTTGGCCAAAAGTGGAGCGCTGTTTTTTATTGTTCCCACCATTGTTTTGATTGCAGAACTCAAACCAGTTTCCAGGTGAAAAAACGCTGCAAATTATTACACAATGGTTTATTATTTTTCTATATAGATCACTCGTCTGCAAAGCCACCAACCATCCAACATGAAGAAAAACATCGATCTTATTTCGGTCAGCTATAATTTGAACGGAGATTAAGCCTCTTTTGCGATTCACACTCGTGTTTCTGATTTATCGTACGTCCAAACTTTAAATTCTCGTAGTGAGCGAACGGTTTGTCCTACAGAGCTCCGGGTGGTCTCAAAAAATTCTATAGAATATTAAATTGAAGGAAAAACAATACCTTTATATCAAAATTTTTTGAGTTAGGGCGTTTTCAAAATTGATTTTGGAACCGTTAGAACTGACCTACACCAACCAAAATCTTCGGGGCACAACTAGACCCCAAATGGAGCCTACATACCAAATTTCATCTAAATCGGTCAGTGCTAAGTGGCAAAAGTGCCGCGTACGGCGGACGGACGGCCAAATTTTAATTCGATTTTTGGATTCTACGTACCTTGAAACGTAAACCATCAATTTTTGAGGGAGTGTTAGAAATTTCCTTTTCTTGCTCGATTCCATAGGTTCATTATTGAAAATAATAAACCAAAAAAGTCTGCCAAGTGGATGTGGCTCATAGTTTAGTCGTATCCATAACCCGATTGTATAGATGATCCGATGCATAGTAGTTGATCTCAAAACATCAATCTCTACGTACCTTCCACTACCCTCATAGTAGAACCGTGTCTATCTAAACGTCAACCCGCACATTCTATGAAAATCTCATCGAAATCGGACAGTAAGTTCATATAGTTTTGCCCGTTAGAAAAATTCCATGACAGACAGATACGGAACCAAATTCGGAAAGTCTAACACGTAAAACAGAGAGTGGAAACGTAGATTTTGGAAAACTGTTTTTTTAACCTTGAAAAGTGAAAACAATGCTTCCGTTATCTAGGTAGACTCAGAAGCAATAAAATGGTAGACGGGTATTGAAAATCGTAAAGAATCATTGGAAAATTGTTGTAAAGTTTGAGCGTTTTTACGAAAATTTGATTTTAATATCACATCGTAGGTTTGATTGGAATTTATTAATATTGAATAACCATTGGAACTTCACCACTAGAACTTCATAAATATTGTACGAGTATACAATAATACCACTTATACATATACGTATACAGAGTGTCCCAAGTTAAGGACCGACAAACTTCGGGAGTCGATTCTACAACTAATTCAAGTGGGAAAATGTATTTTAGCAATTTTGTTTTAACCCCTTGTTTTCCAGGTTTTTCCCATTTTAGGATTTTTTTTTCGTGCGCTCGACCTTATGTCACTAAAATTACCGTAACTATCTTAATTTATCGTGAAAATGTAAAACTAAGGGGACCGTTGGAAAGGGCGTCGAATTTCCCATCTTTAAAGTGCCATCGAAAAACTATTTTCGGGGTCCTGGTGGGTGAAAAACCAAGCCGTTGAGTAATTTTGGTCAAATTGGCAAAATTTCCTATTTTTACTTTTGGTTGTTAGGGTTTTTTCCCCCATGGTTTTTCACGTACCTCAACACCAAAAACTGCGCAAAGATCTTATCTTTCCAATTATATAATCAAAACTTATTTTACAAACGAGTTTAAGGGAGAATTTGTGTTTGAACGAGGAAAAAAGTGTATTTTTTCAACGAAATCGACGGTTTGACGGGAGGATTCGGCTTTGGGGCCAGACTGCACCATTGGTGGAGGGGGGGGGGGGGTAAACTCGAATTTGCATGTTGGGTATCGTAGATCATGGATGAGTGGGTAGCAAGAAATGAGTCAAATTGAATGAATGCTTCATTTACCGTTTTTTAATAGGTATACTGAGAAACAAACAATTCTATATTAATGATGGCGTACCCCAGGAACTTATCTTGGTCATAGTAAGACATTTTGATTGTGAGGTGAACATCTTGAGGGCCTTCGAGGGATTTTTGCATAACCAACGTGGCTGAGTTCTGACCGTACATTTCGAGTCGGAAATGCTCTTGGGAAGCCTTTCCAGTAGTTGGAGGGGCGTCACTCTGAAAGTGGAAGAAACATTTTGAATGGATGGAGGGTTGATCGCTGATGCAACCCAGAATATGATAAATAAATTATAACAATAAATTAATGATATAAACGCTGCAAATTATTACACTACGGTTTAGTATTTTACTGTAAATTTCCTGTCAACTACTTTCTTAGGACCAGGGTTAAGTGGAAGGTTTGGCTCCTTAGGGCAAAGTTCAAATAAAAAACGCGAATTTAATAACCCATCTATCATGACATGATGATACATTGTATTCCCAACATTATCACCTATCAGGTCTGTAGAAGAGTCCCTTGTTTTTTCAGACAGTGCCGATTTTAAGTGTGAGTTCAAAATATGCATTCTTAAAGGCGTTTTAGCGGTTTTTTTTTCTTTTTTTTCTTGTAAACGCCAGTAGGACTTGAATGAGCTACTGTAGGTATAGGAACATATGGTGTATTCGGAAATCAGCATGAAATTTCTCATAAGAACAGCAGAAGATCGGAATTTTGTACAAAAATATTCATTTCACTACATCCCTTAGTAGTAAAGAGAAATGGGGCTCCTGGCTCAATGACGTCATATAGCCGTCATGAGCTAGTAGTCCCAAGGGTCCTATCCTTTAAGGTAGATGGGGGTCCTGTCTCAGAGAGACAGGTGTTGGGGGACAGGTGTTGTGACGTCAAGGGGGTGTGACGTCAGAGGAGGACAGGTGGGTGTGAGGAGGACAGGTGGGTGTGAGGAGGTGGGGGGGTCTGACGTCAGAGGGGGGTCTGACGTCAGAGGTTGGGGCAGATGTTTGAGGGGCAAAAATTTCTGGTCTGAGGGGGATTCGAACCGTCGAACTCTAGATCGTGAATCGAGTACTCTGACCACTGAGCTACTCGTATGACCTGATAGAATGGAGTTGTATTTTGTACTTGACGTTCAGACTCCTCCCTCCTCCTCCTCCTGCAGTCCTATGCTTTTTCTACTGGGTATTTAAAGGTAGTTAGGTAGGGGGGGGATTGCACTAATAATGAATTGTGTAAGTGTTGAAGATAAGGAATCTTTGTTTGATGTTTTATGTCTACCTATCCTTTATGGGTTAATGTGGAATAAAACTCAGGATAATTGTGACCCATCTGAGGACTTGAATTTATTTTGTGAGCAAATCCACTCTATTCTCTATGCTTCCTCCCCTTGTCCCCCCCCCCCCTTCACCAGTGGTAGAAGAGAGTATAAATATTTGGGTAATATCATTTGTTCTCCTCGTCCTCCTGGTCTGTTGTATATTATTGAGTTTGTATATTGCAATAATAAAAGGTGTTTTGGAAACGAAATGGAAGCGGTAAAACTATTGAGAAATTCCGAGTTGTATAAGAAATTTATGTTAGTTCCTGTTAGTACGATTCTTCAATGGTATAGCACGTATAATCTGACGAAAAAGATTCGGGCGTTTACAGAGATTGTAGGTAATGACGACATAAACGAAAATCTCGAAGATATTGAAATGCCTCAAACTTTGAGAGATTATTTGATAGAGGTAGTTGCAGAGATTGTAATAGATTTGGAGGAGGCGTATGATACATGTCCAATAAGAAGAGGAAGAAGAACGAAATTTACTTACAAAAAGGATTTATACATGCTGAAGGATGATTTTAAAATGCCAGGAATGGAGTCTGTGAAAATGTTGATTGGGTACGAGTTGTATAAAGAATTTTTAACTGTACAAGTTGGAACAATTATTAATAATCTATCAACATTTATTCTGTTGAAAAAAATCCAGTGCTTAACCGACGTTGTTTCTGCAGAGATTTCCAAGGAGGAGGAGGAGGAGGATGGGGGAAAGGAGGAAGGTGGTACATCATGGTCCATGAGAAGGGAAATTGGAGATAGGGTAGTAGAAATCATCAGTCTACTTCATAAAATGTTTTACACTCCCCCCGTGCAGCTGGAAGATTGGGGGAGAGGGGGAGTTGAGGATGAAGATTCGACGGAAAGAGCAAATCGGGGAAGAGAGCTACTTAATCAATTACGTTTACTTACCAGTAATCGTAGAAATGTAAAAATCGAGAGTGGATATGATACTGTTGGGTGAACGACGACGATGATGACGACAATATGTGTTTTATATATATAGCGAAGTAGATGGAGAGGATAAAAAAAAACACGAGTTCACAAAAGGACGTTTCCCTCGACAGGTTTTTTCTTCTACCTCGAATCGGAATACTGATTGTCTTTGTGGATCCAACGCGACTTTGTGGATTTCAGTTGCCCAAAGACGTAATAGAGTCCTCCACGTGTGCCAAGCGTTCTAAAACGGTTCCAATAAAGTCCTCCACGTCTCCCACGCGTTTTAAAACGTTTTCAACCATGTAACGAAGCGATACGGCGTGATCTCCTGAAGTGGGATCCGCTGCAATTTTCAATTGACGTCCATTGAAATCTAAAACCTGGGCCTGTTTTGGAAACAGTAAATACTCTCGTTTAATTTCATCTAAAACGTCTTTTTTTATTTTTACTATATTTTCTACTTGAGTTTTTTTGTTTTTGTGGTGTGTCTCTCCATGCGTTTGCTCACCGAACCTGTTCACTCGTGACATTTTTTTGCCTTTGTTACCAAAGGCAACTGAAAATCGCTTTTATAGGTACCTACTCTTTGTTGCTAGGTGAGACTCTTGAAGCGCCCTCCCCGTAGAAGAAGCTCTTAGTTTTCCTACGCTCTCGACAGATGGCGCGGGCCTCTGGTCCTCGAAGGCCCTCTCCTCACACCAGTCATCCTTTTCGCTCATTGCCCGCCCACGAAAAAGGAGCATTGACCTTCATCTTTTACCTCCCGCCGAAAACAGACCCGAGCGCCCTCCCAGTAGAAGAAGGTCTTAGTTTCCTAGGCTCTCGACAGATGGGCCTCTGGTCCTCGAAGGCCCTCCCCTCACCATCGTTGTTCACCCAACAGAGTATCATATCAACTCTCGATTTTTACATTGTAAACGCCCGAATCTTTTTCGTCAGATTATACGTGCTATACCATTGAAGAATCGTACTAACAGGAACTAACATAAATTTCTTATACAACTCGGAATTTCTCAATAGTTTTACCGCTTCCATTTCGTTTCCAAAACACCTTTTATTATTGCAATATACAAACTCAATAATATACAACAGACCAGGAGGACGAGGAGAACAAATGATATTACCCAAATATTTATACTCTCTTCTACCACTGGTGAAGGGGGGGGACAAGGGGAGGAAGCATAGAGAATAGAGTGGATTTGCTCACAAAATAAATTCAAGTCCTCAGATGGGTCACAATTATCCTGAGTTTTATTCCACATTAACCCATAAAGGATAGGTAGACATAAAACATCAAACAAAGATTCCTTATCTTCAACACTTACACAATTCATTATTAGTGCAATCCCCCCCCTACCTAACTACCTTTAAATACCCAGTAGAAAAAGCATAGGACTGCAGGAGGAGGAGGAGGGAGGAGTCTGAACGTCAAGTACAAAATACAACTCCATTCTATCAGGTCATACGAGTAGCTCAGTGGTCAGAGTACTCGATTCACGATCTAGAGTTCGACGGTTCGAATCCCCCTCAGACCAGAAATTTTTGCCCCTCAAACATCTGCCCCAACCTCTGACGTCAGACCCCCCCACCTCCTCAAACCCACCTGTCCTCCTCCTCCTCCTCACACCCACCTCTGACGTCACACCCCCTTGAGCCAGAAACTCACAACACCTGTCCCCCAACACCTGTCCCCCAACACCTGTCTCTCTGAGACAGGACCCCCATCTACCTTAAAGGATAGGACCCTTGGGACTACTAGCTCATGACGGCTATATGACGTCATTGAGCCAGGAGCCCCATTTCTCTTTACTACTTCCCTTGTCTTTCGTATGGGTCCACATTTTTTTGGGTTCTCGAGAACAAAAGCTGCAAATTATTCCACAAAGGTTTATTATTTTCCACTATAGATCACTCGTCTGCAAGATCACAGCTTGCCATTGTGACTATTTTTTTTTAACCTTCCAACCATAGGAAGGTACCTGCTACCTACGACATAATTACCTTCACAATCAAGTTTCTTCGGCAGAAATAAACGCTTCAAACTCGATTCGAAAAATACGGAGTTGTGGAAATCGTATGGAAATTTGATTACTGGTTGCTAAGGAAGCAAAACTGAATACAACTCGGAGATACTGGTTGCTAAGGACGCAAATCTTAATACAACTCGAAGAAACGAACAGCGATCGTATTTTGGTCAGCTAAAATTTGAACGGAGATTAGACCTCTTTTGCGATTCACACTCGTGTTTCTGATTTATCGTCCGACCCTTAAGTTCTCGTAGAGGGCGAACGGTTTTTCCTACACAGCTCCAGGTGGTCTCAAAAAATTCTTAAAGTTGAATACTATTTAAAATTGGTGAAAAAACAATACTTTTATTTTGAGAGTTTTTGAGCTAGGGCACTATTGAAAATTTCAACCCTTAATTTTTACCCCTTAGAAGTGACTGACATCCACCAAAAGGTTCAGGGCACAACTAGACCCCAAATGGAGCCCGTAAACCAAATTTCTTCAAAATTGGTCCATGGGTTCGAGTTCGGCTCGCATGAAGAATTGTTGCATTGACTGTTGGAAGCAACTGATCTTAATAATCTCTCCAGGAACAACAGCTTATGTTTCTGATATGATATCCTTCAATATGTGTAAATAAAATTAAATTCAGGTACTCATTTCTAATCTTACTTCTGGAGGTAGAAGCTCAAACTCAGCTAGTGGAGTGTAACCAGTGGATCCTATCTTGAAAAATTTGAATCCATTCGGAGGAAGTGTCATGTTGGAAACAAGACTGATGAAGTGGACATTGTAGGAAATGGGCTTGCTCAAACATGCTTCGTCATTCACTCGGCAGTCTCTAAGGCACTTACTGGAACATGAAAATCCTAATCAAATCTGGATTTTCACTCTTGGTTTTATTGGACGTATTGGCTCAAGGGAACTACCTACCCAATTGTTATTAATTACGATATAGCGATAAGAGTTACATTTGAATGGCGATAAGACACTTCTGTTCATAAGCCGTATTCTTTTTATGAAATGTAGGTACACACGTCTTGGGAGCGCCTTGTTACCAAGGCTGTATACGCCTGCCTATATCAAGCTGTTTTATACTGCCTGATTAGGCAGTAATTTGTCTCTAGATCTAGAGATTGTAATATAACTTTTCAAGGTAGGTATTTCGTTTCTCTATTATTTTCATCAGATTCTTATATTTTTTGTGATTTACAGGTGCCAAATTTTGAACAATCTTTGATTACAAATTTTAGATACTGAGATTCCTTTATAACCGAGTTGTTTTATTCGTATGTGATATATTATTACTTTCTCATATTTTTTTGATTTACTGGTGCCAAGCTTTGAAAAAAAATTGTTATCCTACTTGATAAATATACAGAGTGTCTACATTTGAGTTGGGCATAAGTGCAGGGTTCGATTCTACAAGGTATTTCCAACAAAAAATGTCTCGTAGCAATTAAATGAATGGGGTGAGTTCCGCTAGTTATAAGAAAACAATTATTATCTACGTACCGTATTGGAGAATCCGTCGTAACCAGCAAGTCGAGTACAGGAGACACTAAGTAGATAATAATTGTCTCTCAGCAATTTTGTTTTACCCCCGTATTTTTTCCATTTAAAGATTCTTTTCGAATTTTTCAACTTTTCGTCATTAAAACTGTCATAACTCCTTTTATTTACCAAGTAAATTCAAGTTTGAGGATATCGATTTTCCTAAAATGAGGGCAAAATGTTTTCCAAATTTGATTTTTTTTATCGAAGTTTTCACTCTGAAACTTTGATGGGTGCTGGTCGGCAAAAAACTTGCTAAAATTGTAAGCTTTCTAGCGGTCTATCAAATTTTCTTTTTAAATTTCAAATTGGAAGAGTAAATCATGTTTGAATGCCGAAAATCGTGTGTTTTACATAGAATAATTCTGACTGGTATAAAATGGATTTTTTGAAAAATGTGGAACGAATAATGCTTATTTTATGTACGAAAAATGAAGTTTTGTTTGAAAAAAAATCCACTTTATAGCAGTCAGAATTATTCGGAAGTATCACCATTGGATTCAGCGTGAAAAATTACGTATGAAATGATACCATACTCGTCAAGACATCTTGAGATCGAAGGTGACCGTACCTCGTGTAAAACATTCGATTTTCTTGTTAAAAACGCTGCAAATTATTACACAAAGGTTTATTATTGTTCTATATATATGTATAGAAGAGTATCCTAAATAATATCTATCTCTTTGATAACACCCCTGTAACTAGTAGGTAGGAAGATTGGCGGTTCAATAAAATTAAGAACGTGTCTGAATGATAATATGAATTTTGGTACTGCGCCTCAAAAGCTCTTTGTTACCATCCATAGTAACAATTTTCATGTTCAAGGTTTTTAAAAATATTTTTCTACTTCTCTCAAACTCCAAGAAAATTGTTGGATTTAGAAATATTCGTTTCATGAAGGAAATTGATAAGGGGGTACCAAAGTAACGTACTTGTTCTTATACTGATCCTTAACATAATTCGGTTGGCAACTCATATCGGTGCACCTGAATGATCCTCGGACATTTGTGCAACCTTCATTTTTTCCACATGCATTCATATTAGCACATTCGTCTATGTCTGAAACAGCAGTAAGTAAGTACAACATAGTAATAGGTAGAATTGAATAGTATATTTAAGTAAAAAGAACTGGTGAGTTTAGGATATTCTAAATAATGAATTACTGATCATATTTTCTGAACTGAACGTGTTGAAAATAATTTTAAAGCCTATTCATCAAAAGAAACCTTTGTATACTCAAACAGTTTTCCCATGCTATTTTAGTCTCCGTCGACACACATCTGGAGGGAGGCGATTGATCAAATGAATAAACGTATGAACTCACCAATACATGAAAATCGGTCAGCTCCTAATCTGTACCCAGGCGGGCATTCACAATAGTAGGATCCTGGTTTATTCACGCAATTCCCCATGCATAACCTTCTTGAGCTCTCACACTCGTTTGCATCGACACAGGTCCTGTAAAATGATGAGAAGTGTCAATAAGACAGTTGGAACTGAGAAACCTCCTCCTTCAAATTCAAAATGCAAGGGAAGAGAGTTATTTGAAGAATTTAATCATTTCAGCCTTTCAAAAGTGATAACAAACCTCTCTCAACCTAGGCACACTCGGAAGCAACTAGGGAGGTTGGTGTGTGGATAATAGCTAGGTACCTGTTATCGGCTTGAAGAATGTACCCATTCTCACAACCACAGGTGAACGAGCCCCATTTGTTGATGCACTTGTGGCTGCAGATTCCTCGATTTTCAGTGCATTCGTTTATGTCTGGGATAAATCAATCAATTAAAATGCATAGTACGCCGTATCAAACTCAGTAAAATCAGCGTAGTTTCAGAAAATAAAGAGGCCGAAAGTTCACCTCAGAAAAATAGATTAGATGAAACAAAATTGATAAATTTTAAATTGGAGCCCACTGCATGCGCAGGAGAAATCAAGGTCGGTACTAGTGATGGCAAATGAGCTGATGAGAGGGAGCGAGCATCATCCGAGCAACTCACTCTCGCTTCTGAATCCGAGTAAATGAAACTCCACAAGAATTAATCCCAAAAAACGAGCGCTAACGAAAAAAAAACTAAGGAACACCACCGAAACCGCAATTTGCAATTTATTTTATTTATTTGGAATTTTACACTATATCAAATGTATGAAAGAGATTACGATCGTTAAATTGCGTTTGATGATAAATTATAATAGGTTCTTAATATTATACTTCTTTCAGTAAACAAAATCTATTGCGGGAAAGATGTTGAGCAAATGGTTATGGTGGTTTCGAGTTGATTTGAACATTTAGTTAAAAATTAAGAGCTGATTTGCGGGGTTGCTGTTCTGTTCCTTATTTATTACCTACATCGAGTAGTTAGACATAGATAATAGGTAAATATAAATTAATCATATCCATCTACCGATGGATACCATTACCAATGCAACCCCGTCCGTCTGCCCTCAGTTTAAATCCTTTCTGGCATTCAATTGGAGCGTTACATGTGTAATTTCCTGCAGTATTTACGCACAGTTCATTAGACTTGCAGTTGTGCTGGCCATTCAAACATTCGTTGATATCTGAAATGGGTTTCAAAGTTATGATTAAATACGCACGGAAAACATTTTGCGTCAAGCAAGCATCTTATCCTCCCACCGGGAAACCAGACGTCCCTTCGACAATGCGACAATGCGATCTGAAAATCGCCTGACAGCAGATGGAGGTACGGAAGGAAAGAACGATTCAAGTTTTATTCCGGACAACACACGCTCATTGTTGTGTATTGGATTTAAGAAGAGGAGGAAATTATTTTATAACTCACCATGGCACCTGAGTTTCGATTCATCAAGGGCGAAACCATCAGGACATACGTAGGTTTTGGTTCGAGTGGTATTCTTAATACACCTAAAAGAGCCCTGGACATTCTTACAGTGCCAACCTGCACCCATGAAACGGCAGGTGTCAGTTCCCATAGCGCATTCATCGTCATCTAGGAAGGTAAACATTTAGATTATGTACGTACTTACTAGAAGTGAAAGAAGATAATCATAAAGACTAACTAGAGATTTTAGTTAAAAACGACTGCCAAATGGGTGTGACACATAGCTTCCTGGTATCCAGAACCCGATTGAATAGATGCTCCGATGATAAGTAGCTTATCACAAAACATTAATCTCTAAGTACATTGCACTACCACAACAGGGGACCGTCTACACGTCAACTCGCACAATCTCTGAAGATTTCACCTTATTCGGAGAGAAAATATTGAAAATTTGACTATTACAAGGAAATTCAAGTTTGCACGTGCGCACTGGATACTATCAGTCCAGGGATAATGATTTTCATAGGGGACCATCAACACCTCAATCCGTACAATCACTGAAAACTTCATCAAAATCGAATGGAAAATGTGGACGTTATGGCCCTTACGCGGATTTTACGTTTGCGCACACGCAGTTGCTACTACCAGTCCAGAGGTGATGATTTTCATAGGGGGACATCTTCAAACCAACTCGCACAATCCCAGAAAATTACATCAAATTCGGATGAGAAATGTAGAAGTTGTGGCTATGGCAAGGATTTCATGACAGACAGACACGGAACCAAAATTGTACAGAAATGTCTGAAACGTAAAACGCGTGTGGAAATTTTGATTTTGGAGAACATTCTTTTTGCTTCCGAGTCTACTAAGGTAGCGAAAGTTTTCAAAGCTTTGTTTTCACTTTTCAAGGTTGAAAAAACAAAGTTTTCCAAAATCAAAATTTCCACTCGCGTTTTACGTTTCAGAGCTTTCTGAACACTTTTGGTTCCGTGTCTATCTGTTTGTCTGTCATGAAATCCTTGCCATAGCCATAACATCTCAATTCTCATCTGAATTTGATGACATTTTCAGGGATTGTGGGACAACTCCAGTGTCATTTCAGGCTAGAAATTGAATCCTGGATAAAGATTGAAAAAAAAAATCATTATTTCTACTTTTGCCAGGAAATGATTAATAGTGAAATAATATGGTGTTTAGGCGTTATTTGGCATCGTCATTGTTTGTCTAAAACTCTAATAAAGTTGGTCACATGTTAATCTATTATAGATCAATAAATACAGTTTTCTGCTGATTGTCGTATTCGCTTCCAAGAGGTAGATCTTTTCACTTCCTAATCAACGGACTGAGGGAAGGAAAACATTCCCTTGGCTAGTTGTTTGGAAGGTATCCACTTTTAGAGAACTGCAAACTGCTTGTATAAGAATAACCATTAGATCCACATGAATATTAAACAGACGGACAGTTGTACCTTCACATCTCTTAGTGTGCTGATTGAGGGTGTAGCCTGTTCCGCAACTGGCAATACGTACACATCCGTAAGAGCCGGGAGAGTTGTCACATCTTTCACCTTCTAGGCAAGCATCTGGATGAACTTGGCACTCGTTGATATCTGCGGTATCAATGAAGCATTCAGTTAATCAATTTTCTCAAGGCTATAACGATAATTGTATAACAATTTAACAACCGCGAGACATCACTATCCGATAGCCCATTGGTATTGCCGTACAAAAACTGGGTCGACTTGCTCCGGTTCGACCCCCCGGAGAGGGTCGAGTTGATAGTTTATTAAACTGTAAATATTGAATGGCAATAAACTAGGTTTCTCAATATTTCTAATTTACTCATCATTCAATCATTTACACGTACGTGGGATGGTTTTTCAAATTCGACCCCTGAAATGTCAGAGCAGATGGAACCGCAATATTGTATATTTTATTGATTTTCAAGGTCGTCATTATCTTTTTACTTACTCAGCTTTTTGATTACATCTAATGATTTCGAAAAGACTTACCAAGGCATCCTCCAGTGAAATCATCTTTTTGGAATCCCGGTTTGCAATCGCAAATGTAACTTCCCGGGGAATTGGTACACACTTGAGTACTATCACAAGGGTTATCAGTGCATTCGTCGATGTCTATGAAACAGAAGCACAGAAAAGGAGAAATAGTACGTGACTCAAATTAATTGGATAAAATTGTACATCAATGGGAATAATACTGAATCAACGTCATTCTTCATGACCTGTAGATGACCATGTAGTTTCTTCCTAACTATATGTTTTATACTCGGTAAAGCAAGAAAAGGAAGGAACATTAGACGGAAATTTGGCTTTGTTTCCGCGTGCTAGAACAATCGAGTGACAGATCTTTTGGTTTATCATCCCCCCCCCCCCCCACAAATTTGTTGGTTTACGTTTCTAGGTATGTAGAATCCAAAAATCGAATAAAAATTTGGCTTTTGGTATAAAGGTATTGTTTTTTTTCTTCAATTTGAAATAGTATTGAATTTTTAGAATCTAATGAGTCCACCCAGAGCTCTGTAGGACCAACCGTTCGCTCCCTATGAGAAATTAAGGGTTGGTCTTACCATAAATCAGAAACACGAGTGTGAATCGCAAAAGAGGCCTAATCTCCGTTCAAATTTTAGCTGATCAAAATGCGATCGTTGTTTGTTTCTTCGAGTTGTACCCAGTTTCGCGTCCCTAGCAACAACACTGCAATAAAATTCCCTAATGAAGGCACCCACAACCCCCTATTGCTTCTAAATAAACTTGCTTGTGAAGTAGGTATGTAGTAGGTAGGTAGACAATGGCAAAGCTTCCTTGCAGGCGTTTTCTACATAGAAAAATAATGAACCTTTGTGTAATAATTTGCAGCTTTTTTTTGTCATCTAAATTTCCCATGGGATTCAACTCCACAATAAAAGTAAAACAATCTGAGATAATGAGGCTTTGAGTTAGATCAAGATCTCTTGGTGCCCAATTTGAGAGAAGACGCTGAAACTTAGTACACAACGATTCATCATTTTCCTGTAAAGATCTTCCACCTTTATATCGATAGTTTTTGGTGCATATCTTGACTCTAAATGGAGCCCATATACAAATTTTCATGAAAATCGGTCCATGGCACTACCTAGGGAAAGTCCCGCGTAAGGTGCGGCGGACGGACGCCCAAATTTTTATTCGATTTTTGGATTCTACGTACCTTGAAACGTAAACCACCAAATTTTAAGGGGGAGTTAAAATTTTTAAAATTTTTCTTCCTTGCTTAATTCCAAAGATCCATTATTGAAAATAATAAATAAACATATTGTTTAGTAATGCATGCATTCCAGGGGACGTCCCATTGGATACGTATTGGATCAGTTTAACCAGTTTTTGAGCGATAAGACTGTTTCTCTCGATGCAATTTATTTATTACTTTAGGGAAGAAATAGTGACACCCCCCCCCCCACCATTATAAACCATAACACTTCTAGCGGCGTGGGAGCCTCGAATCTGAAGAGCATTTTAAAATCCATGATGTACGACACCCAACATGCGATTTCGAGTTCATCCCCCCCCCCACCTCCACCGCCACCACCAATGGTGCCAGTCTGGCACCAAAGCGGTAATACGTCGTAACATTGAACTTTCATCTATTAGGTTTAGTAGGCAGTCCGTCGAATGTCACATCTTTATTCAAGGTGAAACACCAAAAAACCCAAGAAATATGAGGTTTATGGTGCCCAGGCACCATGGTGGCACCACTTTTATTTCCATGGTGGTACAGAAAGTAATTCATGCAAATCCTAAGGTATAATGAGAATTTTTCCTCTATTTCAAAGCTTGGATACAATTAGTAAGCAGTAAAGGAACCGAAATATTGAAAAATTGGATATTTTGTGAATATTATCTCCCCACCCATCCCCTCCTCTTGCAAATTTTGGTACTCTGGTGAAATCATGTACAACTCGGAAGTTATTTGAGTCAAACAAAAAAGAAACACGCAAATCGGTTGGAAATTGAGGCCTGGGCAGAGTTTATAAGATTATGCCCGCAAACGTACGTTTTTTGAGCATTAACCCCCCCTTTCCCCCCCTTTAAAGGCGAAATTCGAAATTCCGGCGCCGTAGTGCACAACTAGATAGTTTTCCGCGTCGAAGAAAAAAAGAACCACGAAAATCGGTTGAGAACTAAGGCCTGGGCAGAGTACACAAGATTTTGTTACACACACATACACACACACACACAGACATACACCTATGGTTTTTTTTCGCGGATTTGGATTCAGAATGGTCTAAAATGGATTGCTGTGTGGTTATTTTTTTTTTCTGTTGAGTGTTGTCCAACTTCACCCCAGATCGATCGCATAAGGACGCCCAAGTCTTAAGGCCCGATCACACAGGACGCGTTATAACGCGACGTTAGGCGTTCGAGTAACGTCGCGTTACGGCGTTACAGTTGTATGCAATGCAGTTGCATCATCCCTGCCACACACGCGGCGTTAAGACGCCGCGATACTTTCAGTAACGCGACGTCACGCGTTCCGGTTGTAAAAATTTACAAAAGTAACGCGCGCTGAGGGCGTTATCCTCGTTGTTCAAGGAGTTTATTTCAAGATGAGTGAGGATACAGAAGCTCTCATTCAAGAAGTTCAAAACGATCCTCATGTGATCGCAGCTCCCGACATAGACGGTGGTATTCTCCAAAATCTTGTCTCTTTTTATTGATTGGGTGCACCCAATGCCGTCAATTTTTGCCGTCTAATAAAACTAACAAAAGATGAGCTTCTTCCACATCAGAATCACTGGAAGTTATCATAGCTTTATGTGAAAGTCAGAAGATACAGAAAGAGGAGAACACTATGGAGTACACTATCACAATGCTGGGTTCTAGGCCAAAATGACGCGCGATATAACGCGATGTGTGTGACGTAGCTATATCGCCAAACGTCGGGGAGAACGCGCGTTCCCTGAGCGCCGCGTTATAACGCGTCCTGTGTGATCGGGCCTTAAAGGACTGTGGGACGTCCTAAAAAATCCGTCCCTCCGCGGCACTTTCCTTACTTACTATCAAATTTTCAAAATTCATTTTGGAACCCTTAGAAGTGACCTACATCAACCAAAATCTTCGGGGCACAACTAGACCCCAAATGGAGCCTACATACCAAATTTCATCAAAAACGGTCAACGCTAAGTGGCAAAAGTGCCGCGTGCGGCGGACGGCGGGCGGACGGCCAAATTTTTATTCGATTTTTGGATTCTACGTACCTTGAAACGTAAACTAACAAATTTTGAGGGGGTGTTAAAAAAAATTTTTTCTTGGTCGATTCCAAAGGTTCATTATTGAAAATAATAAACCAAAATAGGGGTTGTAATTTTCAAAACGCTCTCGGTCGAAAACTCTCGATGTGAAGGTATTTTTTTTGGTTCATTATTTTCAATAATGAACCTTTGGAATCGACTAAGAAAAATAAAATTTTAACCCCCCTCAAAATGTTTTGGTTGACGTTTCAAGGTACGTAGAATCCGAAAATCGAATAAAAAATTGTTCCGTCCGTCCGCCGTACGCGGCACTTTTCTTAGCAACTATGGACCGATTTGGTTGAAATTTGGTATATGGGCTCCAGTTGTGCCTCGAAACTTTTGCTTGATGTCAGTCACTTCTTTGTTATACTGGTATTTATTTCTCTGGTTTTTGGCAACAATGTATTATGTATTTTAGTACAACTGTTTTCACCAATTATTAAGGTAGTGCAATAACTTCAAGAGTATATTATCTCCATAACGTCTTTACATTTTTGTATAACCATTATCCCATTATGGATAACCATTCCCATTATGGATGTATACTTGAACTTTATATTTATATTTATAAGTGTACAGAATTATGGGTGTCCCAGAATTATTGATCAAAACTTCAGGGATCGATTCAACAACGTATTTCCTAAAAAAAACTCTCTTAGCAATTTTGCTTTACCTTACCACCTTCTATTTTGGTTTCTACGTTGTTTTTTTTCAATTGTAAGATTTTTTTTTGCTTTCGACCTTTTATCACTAAAAAATTTCGTTGCTACCTTAATTTACCGTGTAAATGTAAAACTATGGGTACCGTTGGAAAGAACGTCAAATTTTCCATCTCTCAAAAAAACAGATTTTGAGAAGATCTGATGCATGAAAAGAGAGCTTAACGTAAAATGTCCGTTAATTTTCTAAAATTCTGTATTCTTCGACCCGTTTTTAAGCTTTTATTATATTAGGTATCGTGTTTTTGAAGGACACTCTACCGGAAAGACTTCCTCAGAATTTCAGCTTTCCAACAGAATAATCAAACAATTTCCTACTATCAAATTTTGGTTTATTATTTTCAATAATGAACCTTTGGAATCGGCCAAGAAAAAAAAGTTGCCCCCCCCCCCCCCCCCCCAAAGTTTGTTGGTTTACGTTTCAAGGTACGTCGAATCCGCAAATTGAAAAAAAATGTTAGGAAGAAGTTTGTCTTTGAAGGCGGAAACACGTGATTTTTTTCGGCGAGTTCACCTTGTTGGGGGTGGGTTACTCTACTGCGACGCCGAACGTCAGAACGTTGATTTCGATGGAAAAACGCTGCAAATTATTACACAATGGTTTATTATTTTTCTATATAGATCACTCGTCTACAAAATCACCAACCATACAGTATGAAGAAGAAAAAAAAAAAAAAAATCAAAATCACCAACCACTTTGGTCAGCTCTAATTTGAACGGAGATTAGGCCTCTTTTGCGATTCACACTCGTGTTTTGATTTATATATATATATTTCAATATAAACCCTTAAATTTTCGTAGGGAGCGAACAGTTTGTCCTACAGAGCTCCGCGTGGTCTCAAAAAATTCTATAGAATCTTAAATTGAAGGAAAAACAATACCTTTATATCAAAATTTTTTGAGTTAGGGCGTTTTCAAAATTAAAAAATTGATTTTGGAACCCTTAGAAGTGACCTACATCAACCAAAAGCTTCGGGGCACAACTAGACCCCAAATGGAGCCTACATACCAAAATCGGTCAATGCTAAGTGGCAAAAGTGCCGCGTACGGCGGACGGACGGCCAAATTTTTATTCGATTTTTGGATTCTACGTACCTTGAAACGTAAACCATCAAATTTTGAGGGGGTGTTAAAATTTTTTTTTCTTGGTCGATTCCAAAGGTTCATTATTGAAAATAATAAACCAAAAAACGAGCATTTTAGGATAATTTGTCTCCAAGAACGTAGTAACTTCCCAACAATACTTACCTTCGCATTCCTGAGTGATGGTTGTCCTGTAGCCACTAGGGCACGATTGCCGCCTAAATTCTCGATATGTGGGAGGGGCTGAGGTTTGCTCATTACCGTCACATCTGTAAGAGCCGAACAAGTTGACACAAGTGCTGTACCTTCCACAAGGATCCTCGAGGCATTCGTTTATGTCTAAAAATGTATAAAAATACATGTAAAAGTGAATCACTCCACTTTTGTTAGGAGCCCCTAGATACCATATGAGATAACTCTTATCAAATAATTTTACTCTTTCTAATTCATTTACAGTTTTAAAATTGAAGAGTTGACAAATCGACTTCAAATCCGATTTTCTTCAAGGTAAGAGTCTTTTTTAACATTTCAAAAAAAAATTTAATATTCAAACTCAATTTGTCAAACTAATTCTAATAAATTTTATTTTTTAAGGAGAAACATCGGTCCGTCTGAACTTTATATACATACTTAAAATTTGAGCATAGTTAGGCTTCTAAAATATTCTCTGGTCGATGAACAAAGGCTGCAGTATTAAACAGTGCACAAATGAAAGATCTGACAATTGTCTGCTGGAAATTATCGAGTTTAGCTAAAGTCTTGATTTATAAGTAATAAAAACTGAAAATATCTTCTTATTGATGAAAATTTAAAGCAGTGCTTATGTTGGTTACTCTGATACGTAGAGAGCCGGTGCAATAACGATGTGTTAGTTAAGGCTTCAATAGTTTTATAGTTAGGTATGTACAATCAGATGAAGGTATTCAATGTACCTATGCACGCCAGAGTTCGTTTGTCAAGCGTTAAACCTCTTTTGCAAACACAATCGTAGCCACCAGGATTATTCTGGCACTCTTGAGTACTGTCACAAGGGGTGTCCTCAGCACATTCATCTATATCTAGGAATGAGAATGTAACAATTAATTAGTAATACACAAAGGTAAGACGGAGGAAATTCGAATATTTTCATGTATCTCACATGTAACAATAAACATATGGGCTTTCATTGTATGATTACATCAATAATGTGAAAATATAACAATTACAGTCATCATATAACATTGCTTTTGTATAGTTCAGAAGAAAGTTAAGCCTGGGCGTCGTTATTTACATTAGGGTTTTCAATCCTGGGATTAAGAGAATTCCAGCGTCGTCTTTTCGGAATTAAGAGTTGAACGAGTCAGAGGAAATCTGAAGCCTTATTCAAAACATGAAAAGTTAAGATTTTCGATTAAAATACGGTGGCAATTTTACAAAAATGTGGGGATAGGTATAACTAACTATTTTACCCTAACTACTCAATAGTAATAAAAGTAAAATAATATAAATATAAAAGTAAAATAAAATAAAAGTAAAATAAAATAAAAGTAAAATAAATTTTGTTTTCAAAACAGTAAAGGTATAGAAGATAGTTCACCTACAAACAAAAAGTGTTATTAAACAAGAATTTCAAGGTAACCGGGGAAAATAACTTACCTTGGCAGACCTTCGCTGTTGGATGGTGTCTGTAGCCAGGGCCGCAAGTGGCATCCAATGGTTTGATACCTAAAAATAAGAATATGTAATTATTTATATATACCTAGTCACGTAGAATTTTATATATCTGTTTTAAACAGTTCCCTTCATTTGAAAATCGAGCAGGTTTTCAACAATTTTGGTTAGTGGCAGAGCCGACGAAAGTACTGAGCGTTCTTCCACTCGCGCCTGACAATGGCAGTCATAATGAGTAGGTAACTAATTACAGATTAGTAGTATAGAGTATGAAATACAATCGTAGAAAATTTGACCCGATTATTACTAATTTTTCCGGCCCAAAGCAATTATAGCAAGGCTCGGAGCTTTGAGTCAGCCCATGAATAGTTTAAACGAGTAAAATACGTGTATTTTAAACATGCGCAATTATCCATGGTCGGCTCTGGTTGTAGATGACGTGATCACCGATAATCAGATGTCTTTGTACCTTGTATATTGAGTGATACCTGAGATTTGATATTGAGAGACCTTGTTTGGAGTGCAATCAACAACTAACAAGCAATCAACTTACGAGTGCACGTGATGTTATCATTGTCCAATTGATAACCTTCGTAGCAAGAGCATTTGAATCCTCGCTCTTCCTCCTCACAGACTTGGGAACAACTATGTTTTACGCATCTGAGAGGCAAACAAAACAAGTAGGGTGAGCGAAACCATTCATGTGTGCTGTACTAGCCAGTAGTAATGCCAAGATACAAATTTGGTTTGATTTGAGTTCCAATGAGAAAACGGAGTAAGTAATTGTGTAAATTTGCACTTTGTGTCATCCTCGGCGTAGGTGTGTGCGCGATTGAGTGCGAGAGTGTGAATGATTTGGTTACTTCCCGAAGCAGTGGAAGCACACTTCTGTCTGCGTGATGCCAAAACCTAATAAACCACAACACTTGCCTTCATCGTACCGACTAATCAGACTGTTGTCCGTTTTGTCCGTGTGTATATTTGAGCGTCTTCTTCTCCCACATCATCAGTTATAAACGAGTCATCTGATACCAGACCAGCAATTTGGCTTTCGACAATCGCAGTCATGTCCACTACAGTTACAAAGATATTTCGATGTAGAACAAGCCTTTGACAGAACCTGACACGAAAGTTTGCTCCTGAAACTACCCCCACTCCTCCTCAATAACCTGTATTACACACAATGGTCCATCACTAGGTACCTATCTGATCGCTCATTTGTGGTGACAATCCAGAATGAACACTATACGACAAGAAAACGCTGCAAATTATTACACAATGGTTTATTATTTTTCTATATAGATCACTCGTCTACAAAATCACCAACCATCCAACATGAAGAGAGAAAAAAAAAAAAAAAAATCAAAATCACCAATCATCGATCGCATTTCGGTCAGCTCTAATTTGAACGGAGATTAGGCCTCTTTTGCGATTCACACTCGTGTTTTGATTTATATATATATATATTTCAATATAAACCCTTAAATTTTCGTAGGGAGCGAACGGTTTGTCCTACAGAGCTCCGCGTGGTCTCAAAAAATTCTAAAAATTCTATAGAATCTTAAATTGAAGGAAAAACAATACCTTTATATCAAAATTGTTTGAGTTAGGGCGTTTTCAAAATTTCAAAATTGATTTTGGAACCCTTAGAAGTTACTTACATCAACCAAAAGCTTCGGGGCACAACTAGACCCCAAATGGAGCCTACATACCAAATTTCATCAAAATCGGTCAATGCTAAGTGGCAAAAGTGCCGCGTACGGCGTACGGCGGACGGCGTACGGCGTACGGCGGACGGCGGACGGACGGCCAAATTTTTATTCGATTTTTGGATTCTACGTACCTTGAAACGTAAACCATCAAATTTTGAGGGGGTGTTAAAAATTTTTTTTTCTTGGTCGATTCCAAAGGTTCATTATTGAAAATAATAAACCAAAATGAGGGCATCCGTACCACAAGGAAGCGTCTGGGCCCCATAGCACTACTCCATATATGGGTCATTTTCCCAGAAAGGGCCAATCGTTGTCCAGAGAAGATTCCAAATGCCCATTTATGATTTAGGCGTTTAAAAAAAATTCTCCATAAACTATCAACTTTGTTCTACTTTGGGCAATCAATAAAATATGCACTTATTCACGCTAAAATATAGAAATTAAAGTTTAAACTGCTAAATGTCCAGTAATCTGCCATGTCCGGACCCCTAGGTAGTCAACTTTGCTTGAACACTGTGAATCACCTATGAAAGCAGCGGCCTGAATTTGTAGTGATTCTTTATTGCATATACCTAGATATGAAAAAAAATGGGGTTGCAGATTTGTTCAGAAGCAAATAAAGCGAGCAGAAGGATAAAAAGTGCTTGTCCGGAGGTTTCTGTCTTTAATCTGCCTTTTTTGTGTTTTCGTATTTTGGCGGCTTTTTATCGTTTCCCGCGGTCTTACTACCTCTGTAAGAGGTGAGGTTAGTAGTTAGGTTATCAAAGAAAGCGGCGGGAATCGTATTTCTTCTATGTGGAGGCGTGCACAGGTGTTTTCAGTTGCAAAAACGTGGTGTCACAGTCACCGTCTGTCTTTCATCTGCCCTCTGTGAAACGGTAAGGAATCGAAATTATTTCTTCTTTTTGGTCTCTAGTTCTTGTTTCTACCGAGCTGGTTCCAGAGATATGGTTAAACTTCAGCAGAACAGCACCAGAACGCGGGAAAAGCTGAAAACCCTAAGTGCCACCCAGGAACTTGTTTCTTTCATCTGCCAGTGATGGTGGCAGATAAAAGACTTTTTTCAAGTTGTAAAATTTGAATTTTCCGTTGCAATTTAAAAACTTTACATTTTTCGACCTCAAAACTGTATTCAGCAACCGTAAAAATCCCCTGGTACCAAGTTTTGGCTCGAAAAACCGATAAATTGAGATTACTTGGTTACTTTCGGAGGTTTCTAGGTTGCTATCAGAAAAACAGAGAGATGGGGTTCCGAGTATTCTCCTTTACGCGGAAACCACGCCAATAGGTTTCTTTCGATAGATTTTCTTCTTTAATTTTTAATTAATTAATTAAGCGTCCCACTGTGTATCCTCCATCGAAATTCAATCAGTATGGTGTAAGGTTAATCCCTGATTTTTGGCACAACTTGAGTCGAACTTTAAGTTTTCTGAAATCTTGGGATATCGATTCACCCTTTCTAGGAAAATGACCCATATTGTCATGACATGCCTCTTCCATCCGGCCAAGACTTCTCTGGATTATACGCAGACGATATCGTGTATGCAGTGAGTCACGATGACACAACGGAACACAAAATGGAAGGTGAAAGTCAACTCCCTCAAGTCCAGTGTAGTGGCATGCACTTACAACCTTAAATATTTTGGTCCTCCTCTGTATTACCATGAGCAGCAAATTCCAAAAGCAACCGGCCATTAATATTTAGGAATTTACCTGGATGAGCGGCTCACTTTCAAGGAGCATGTTTCAGAGCTTATAGGAAGAGTGCGAAGTAGGGTTGCATGTTTGAAGCCACTGCTTGGAAGTCGCCACGTTTCTTTTCACAATAAAATTGTGATTTATAAAACACTTATCCGACCGATTTGGACAAATGGAATCAATGTATGCGGCACCTGCTCACGCTCACAATTGAGGAGATTGGAGCAACAGCAAAATTCCATCCTCCAACGTCGGATAATACTGACGCCTCGTTTGTCAGCGAAACCATTTATCATGATTTCGAGTTGAACACTCCCATTCAAGTTCTAACAAAACACATTAAAACGTTCATTATGCGTAACGTAGACCATTTTAACCCTCTCGTACGACCTCGTTACATCATGGACATAATCACTCAACATCTAAATTTTTAAGCTCAAGACTATCACCATATAAGCACCAAATTTTTATTAATGCAAGCATCTCTAAAGTGCTACTTCCATGGAAAGTAGCATTGAAAACTGTTAATAATGAAAGTGCAGTAATTCCGTCATTCAGGTATTTTTATTGTAAACGGTATCATTGAATCTAATAAAGACATTAAAAGGTAACTTGGGGAAAATTCGTAGAAATGCAGATTTCTCAAACATTGAAAAAATGAAGAAAAGCTAATAATCAGAATTATCATTAAAAAAGTCCACATTTTGGGGATAGGTGGTAGGCTAAATCCAACACAACTGAAATGAGTAGGTACTCTAAGGTCAAACATCCAGGGATTAAAGCTGAACAAAACAAGCCTCGAAATTTAGATACTATCAAATAGCTCCAATCTTACCCCGAAATAATTTCACATCCTTTGTTGTCTGCCATTAGGACGTAACCTGGCTGACATTCGCATTTGTAAGAACCAGGTATTGGAATGCAAAAGTGTGCACATAGCTCACCTTGCAGCATTTCACACATGTTGTCATCTACAATACAAGAAAAACTAGGTTAGCGTTCATGTAAAATATCACCATAAACAAAGGAGGTAACAATAGGCTGACTCTACGCTGTTTGCGTGGTGAGATAAAAGCACTGGAATAAGTAATAAAGTAATATTGGAAAAATATTCCCTTATGTGGGCAGTGCCCGAGTTAGGGAGAAGAGTTCCATTGAAATCGATAATGTAGGTAACAATAAAAGACATAGCCATTTCGAAAATAAAAGTAATGACAACTGTTTCCGAGATATGTACCTGAATGTACTAAAATTAGGTACTAAGCTCAAACTAAACTTATCAATCTAAATTTACATAATATGACTTCAGTGTCCTGTTTGAGCATTTTGGATTCTCCAGCAACCTGAGTTTGAGCCCACCTGGTAAAAGGTTAAACATTTTGGCTCTAAAAAAACGACAACTGTTCAAACCTGCGATTGTTGTGACTCGCGGTAAAACCATAAAACCATAAATTTGGAAACGAGTAGGCGGGTCGTGCCGCGGTAGTGAAAAAGACTTTTCTTTCAAAACCTGCCGTATTGCTGACAATTTTTGGTTTATTATTTTCAATAATGAACCTTTGGAATCGACCAAGAAAAAATTTTTTTAACACCCCCTCAAAATTTGATGGTTTACGTTTCAAGGTAAGTACTTACGTAGAATCCAAAAATCGAATAAACCGATTGACCAATTTTGATGAAATTTGGTATGTAGGCTCCTTCTGGGGTCTAGTTGTGCCCCGAAGATTTTGGTTGATGTAGGTCACTTCTAAGGGTTCCAAAATCTATTTTAAAATTTTGAAAACGCCCTAACTCAAAAAATGTTGATATAAAGGTATTTTTTTCCTTCAATTTAAGATTCTATAGAATTTTTAGAATTTTTTGAGACCACCCGGAGCTCTGTAGGACAAACCGTTCGCTCACTACGAGAATTCAAAGTTTGGACGTACGATAAATCAGAAACACGAGTGTGAATCGCAAAAGAGGCCTAATCTCCGTTCAAATTAAAGCTGACCGAAATGCGATCGATGTTTTTCTTCATGTTGGATGGTTGGTGGCTTTGCAGACGAATGATCTATATAGAAAAATTAAAAATAATAAACCATTGTGTAATAGGTAATTTGCAGCGTTTTTGAGATCATTAATGCTCAAAATTTTTGTTTTTTTGAACAAAGGTGGTGTATGTTCTAAGTTGTTACTATTTGTGATGATTCTCACAAACACTTTCTGCGTACATATTAATGGGTCTAGAGTGGTATAAATAAATAAATGAAAAATGAATAAACTGAATACATTCCCTATAGCAAACGCTACTTTTGTGAGGGGGAAAACCCCCACATTGCAAACATGTAATGTGTATTCATGGGCCATAGACCAAAATCCAAGACCAAGATCGACGGAGAGTAGAAGTATTGGAATTGGGGACATACCGGCCTGGAACGCTTTATAGCTTAGCGAAAATGTAGCTGTAGCAATAAAAATCGTTAATCTGGAAATTTTTTGTAACTTTTTCCATAACAATACCTACGTTTAGAGATTTGAAACAAATGATAGGCTATTTGGTAGCAGGAGGTTGGGCAATTTAAAAAAAAACACGAAAAAGACTCAAAAAATCTCTTATTAGCTCATATCAATGACTTAGCAAGCAGTTACCTTTTGTTTCCATTATTTCTTTCCTTAACCATACCTTCAACTAAAAGATTTCTTTGAAAATTCGCTCATTAATTCATGCTGCATGAATAGACTTTTTGCGTTGAAACTCAATTTTATCCCTTAATTAGCACCACACCATCAAGTAAATATGATATAACCTTGGAAAGCAGAGATTCTGAGACTTTTTTCCGCTGACTGCCCTCCAAAAGGATATAGAGGGTGAAAGAATGAAGATATTTTCGATTTTTCAAAACTGTAAAATGGGATGGAAAAGAGTTTGAGTACATTACCCTCAGGCTTTTGTACGTCAGGATTGATAGGATCGGATTGCGTGCAGCAGGATTTGAAGGCTGAGTCCCATAGCTTTCCGAATGTAGTTTCCCCCAAATTGCAGGGGACACCCATCGATCCTGTAATCAAACCTAGCTTGCAGGATTCACAGCAATGCTAAACAGAGAATGAAAATGAGACAAATTAGGAAATGTAGTACAATGTGACAAATATACGTGTCATAAAATGCGATTACCTGTTCATCTGTCGTCTTCCTCTCAAGACAGTTTCCACCAGATTTTGCTGCATCTTTTCCGTCCTCACAGTCCATTTCTCTAGTGAAAATACAAGTTTCATGAACAGCTTACTACACTTGCAGATCATAAGTAACGCAATTAGGTAGATCAATTTCCGGAAAGTTACAAATTAATAACAAATTACTGGGAGTAAATACACATACATAACTCATCTTAGGATCCAGCCAAAAATATCCAAAATGTCGCCAAACTGTCCATAATAAAAAAGAAATGACGAATTTGTTGGCCAGCATTTTTGAACAACTCTAAAGACCCAATGTCTTGAAAAATTTCACATTTTTGACAATTTCGAAATGGTCCAAAAGGGAATAAATTATACCAAATGGAGGTACCTTTATTTTTAACGTCAATCCTACTCAATTTTTGGCTTACTGCCTAATTTATGTGTGCCCACTGGGAGTGATATTCATTTACCTACCGTTCCTACGGTTCCTTGACGTGAATGTACAATAATATCTAGGTCAATTTTATTGTTGAATAAGGTACCTCAAATGAAGAGGAACATCTTACTACCTACCTTATTTTCCTTGCACAGCACAGCTCTATTACTGACAAACACAGAGTCTGCTCCTCTAAAGCGATCCCACTCATTGGCTCTGTGATTACACAGGAGTTCTGTTCACTTGCCGATTTCAGGCCCATGTCACAGCACGTTTGAAATGTCAAGTTCATATCGACAACTGGAAAACAAAATTGGCACTCACTAAAATAACTTTTTTCTGAATAATAATTTCTAGGTGGGTCCGTTCTTTTGGTTTGAATTGCAAATCAGGTTCCCAGGGCACGATGATTGGAACCATGCAGTCAGGAAGCGGTTACCCACAAATGAAGAATAGGATTGGTGCCAAATAGGGTAGGTGCACCAGATAAGGCCGAGCTAAGGTTTGCCGATTGTTTGCTTATCTTTTCATCTTCCAAAACCAATTACTAGCAAACGCCGATTATTATCATATTTGGTAAATTTATAGAGTATGCCACGTGGAGAGGAAAAGACTGTTCCACAACATTGTATATCTACGACTCGACAGATGTTTCTGAGAGTTTTGCATTGTGTTCATTACTTCTCGAAATAGGAACTCTGAAATATCAACGTGGGAGTCAATTTTCACCTGTCCGTTGATGAGAGAATTATAGAAATGTGTTTTGAACCAATTACTTCCAAACGGCTCATCCATGTGCCAAATTCGGGAAGTCTTAGAGTTACCAAATGTGCGCAATTGTGACAACTTTTAAATTGCTTCCGAGTCTTTGTTTTCACTTTTCAATGTTGAAAAAAAAAAATGTTCTCCTAATTCAACATTTTGGTTTTGTTCGCTTCACGAACAGTTGATAGGTAAATTATAATCAAATTTCATATCTCGGCCTTATGATTAGGTACCTACTAAATCCAATTTCAATATGATTTTTCCTCATCTGATATTTGTTTGAATTATGAAAAATATAATCTCTTCGAAAGTTTCTTGCGAAAAAGGAGTGTACTTTTTTAGGACGTCCCACAGTAAGACTTGGGCGTCCTTATGCGATCGATCTGGGGTGAAGTTGGACAACACTCAACAGAAAAAAAAATAACCACACAGTAATCCGTTTTAGACCATTCTGAATCCAAATCCGCGAGAAAAAACCATAGGTGTATGTCTGTGTGTGTGTGTGTGTATGTGTGTGTGTGTGTGTGTGTGTGTGTGTGACAAAATCTTGTGTCGTCTGCACAGGCCTTAGTTCTCAACCGATTTTCCTGGTTCTTTTTTTGTTCGACGCGGAAAACTATCTAGTTGTGCACTACGTCGCCGGAATTTCGAATTTTGCCTTTTAAGGGGGGAAAGGGGGGGTTAATGCTTAAAAAACGTGTGTTTTTGGGCATAATCTTGTGTCGTCTACCCAGGCCTTAGTTCTCCACCGATTTTCGTGGTTCGTTTTTTCTTCGACGCGGAAAACTATTTACTTGTGCACTACGGCGTCGGAATTTCGAATTTTGCTTTTTAAGGGGGCGAAAGGGGGGGTTAATGCTTAAAAAACGTGCGTTTGCGGGCGTAATCTTGTAAACTCTGCTCAGGCCTCAATTTCCAACCGATTTGTGTGTTTCTTTTTTTGTTTGACTCAAATAACTTCCGAGCTGTACATGATTTCACCAGAGTACCGAAATTTGCAAGGGGAGGGGGTGAATGGGGGGATTATATTCACGAAATATCCGGTTATTCAATATTTTGGTTCCGTTACTGCTTACTAATTTTACCCAACCTTTGAAATTGAGGAAAAATTCTCATTATACCTCCGGATTTTCCTGAATTATTCTCTGTGCCACCATGGAACTTATAGTGGTGCCACCATGGCGCCAGGACACCATAAACCACATATTTCGTGGGTTTTTATCGTGTTTCACCTTGAATACAGATGTGAACTTCGACGGACTGCCTACTAAAACTAATAGATGAAAGTTCAATGTTACGAGTATTTCTGCTTTGGTGCCAGACTGGCACCTTTGGTGGCCGCGATGGGGAGGGGGGGGGATGAACTCGAAATCGCATGTTGGGTATCGTAGATCACGGATTTTGAAATGCTCTTCAGATTCGAGGCTCCCACGCCGCTAGAAATGTTATGGTGGATAATGGTGAGGGGGGGGATCACTATTTCTTGCCTAAAGTAATAAAAAATTACATTGAGTGAAACAGTTTATAGCTTACCAACTGGTTAAACTGATCTAATGCTTATCCAATGGGACGTCCCCTGGAATGCATGCATTACTAAACAATATGTTTTTCTGCTAAGTTAGCTCGAGAAGTAGACCTATAAACCGTTAGGAGTGTCGACATTGATCTCGTGTAGAGTTGATAGTCGCTGACCCTACATCTTGTGGTGCCGAAACTTTGCTATTTAGACCAAGGAAAGAATGCAATTAAGAAATAAGAAAATTCCCTATATTTTTATTATTCCATTATTTTTTATTTATTGTTCAATTTATTATTTTCAATAATGAACCTTTGGAATCGACCAAGAAAATTTTTTTTTTAACACCCCCTCAAAATTTGATGGTTTACGTTTCAAGGTATGTAGAAACCAAAAAACGAATAAAAATTTGGCCGTCCGTCCGCCGTCCGCGGCACTTTTGCCACTTAGCATTGACCGATTTTGATGAAATTTGGTATGTAGGCTCCATTTGGGGTCTAGTTGTGCCCCGAAGCTTTTGGTTGATGTAGGTCACTTCTAAGGGTTCCAAAATCAATTTTGAAATTTTGAAAACGCCCTACCTCAAAAAATTTTGATATGAAGGTATTTTTTTTTCCTTCAATTTAAGATTCTGTAGAATTTTTAGAATTTTTTGAAACCACCCGGAGCTCTGTAGGATAAACCGTTCGCTCACTACGAGAATTTGAGTTTTGGACGTACGATAAATCAGAAACATGAGTGTGAATCGCAAAAGAGGCCTAATCACCGTTCAAATTAAAGCTGACCGAAATGCGATCAATGTTTTTCTTCATGTTGGATGGTTGGTGGCTTTGAAGACGAGTGATCTATAGAAAAATAATAAACCATTGTGTAATAATTTGCAGCGTTTTACGTTTCAGACCTTCCTTTGGTTCCGTGTCTGTCTGTCATGAAATCCTTGCAACAGCTAAAGCTTCTGCATTTCTCATCCGATTTCGATGACATTTTCAGGGATTGTGTGGATTAGTGTGTAGATGGTCCCCTATGAAAATCACGGCCCCCAGACTGATAGTAGAAACTGCGCATGAGCAAACTTGTAATTCCTTGTAACAGTCATAACATGTACTTGTACATTTTCCATTCAATTTCGAAGAGATATTCAGTGCGGGTTGACGTGTAGAAGGGTACTGCAAGTTACTTAGAGAGATGATGTTTTGAGATTAGCTACTATGCATCGGATCATCTATACAATCGGGTTATGGATACGAAGAAGCTATGTGCCATACCCACTTGGCAGACATTTTTTCATTTATTCCATTTTCCTCTTGAAACGAGGGTTCCCGACATTGGAATACATTTTTATCGTGGATACAAAAGTGTGTTTGCATTATAAAGGAAAAAATCCAATGAGCATTTGGACAGTACAAAACCATCAAGAGTGGGGTGGGAAATATCTATAGCAGCAGCTGAAGAAAATGGCAATTTATGAGGTCAGTAATTTTCCTATCTTAGCAAGCGAAAAAATAGTCAACTCGTTTTCTCATTCGGTTCGTACCTACACTAACTGTAAGACCTAAAGCAGTTTATGTCCAAATGCTTCAGTCTTTCTTTGATGCTCAAGTATTTCTTATTGTTCTAGAATTGTTCGTGCCAGCTTATAATAGTATATTCTCTAACCGTTTTCGCTCAGGAAACGTTGAACGATCGGCATGATATTAATCGAGACGAGAAAGTTATCTAAATACAAACAATAGAATCCTGAGATAAAATAAAGCGAGGACCCGTATGTGATACGGTGGAATTGTGTCGTGGCGAAGACTTACTGGCATACCATTTCAGCGCAAACTCTAAACTAGGCGTCTACAAAACCGCTTTTTGTGAGTTTTTATTGATGTTCCTTAAAAGAAGAAAAAAAAAAACTCTCCACATCCTTCCAAAGCTTTTTGCCTACAAATGTAAGGGAATAATACCGAAAACGGACAGACGAAGAAGAACAATTTTCAAATGACCAAACCCAACCAAGGTTTTTTACCGAGTTATCTAAAATTTTAGAATTATTTTGTGAGAAAAATACGCCTAACCTTCAGATTTTCAAACTGCATGGTATGGTGAATTGAATTCCTACTCTGTATCTTGTAATTACATTGTTAACTCGAACATGTATTCTAATTCCAAACGATCCCATCAAACTCGGTTGATGATGAACCAAATAAGATTTCAAAAGCTGAACTTGAAAAAAGTTAAAACCTTTGTAGTTGGAAGTTGGAAATTCATTGTGAACAGTGGAATTAAATTAAGAGCCCAGTGCATGAGTTATTATGCTAGAGTTTATACTATAAAATATGAATATGCAATATCCAATGTAAATATGAGGAACAGTGTTATTGATGCGGCTCTGTAGGTTAACTCCTGAAGCCAATAAATACATATTTAAAAAACGCTGCAAAATATTACACAATGGTTCATTATTTTTCTATAGATCACTCGTCTACAAAGCCACCAACCATCCAACATGAAGAAAAACATCGATCGTATTTCGGTCAGCTAGAATTTGAACGGAGAATAGGCCTCTTTTGCGATTCACACTCGTGTTTCTGATTTATCGTACGTAAAACCCTTAAATTCTCGTAGTGAGCGAACGGTTTGTCCTACAGAGCTTCGGTTGGTCTCAAAAAATTCTAAAAATTCTATAGAATCTTAAATTGAAGGAAAAACAATACCTTTATATCTACATTTTTTGAGTTAGAGCGTTTTCAAAATTTCAAAATTCATTTTAGAACCCTTAGAAGTGACCTACATCAACCAAAATCTTCGGGGCACAACTAGACCCCAAATGGAGCCTACATAAAGGAGCCTATTTCACCAAATCGGTCAATGCTAAGTGGGGAAAGTGCCGCGTACGGCGGACGGAAGGCCCAACTTTTCCAACTTTTATTCGATTTTTGGATTCTACGTACCTTGAAACGTAAAACATCAAATTTTGAGGGGGTGTTAAAAAAAAAATTTTTTTTGGTCGATTCCAAAGTTTCATTATTGAAAATAATAAACCAAAAAGACCTTTGACGTGATTCAGTAACTTCAACTGGACTAACTATACTTACCTAAAAAAATTATTTTTTGTTAATAAATATGTGAGCACAAAATTTGTTTAATATATTCGAAGAGCATACCTACCTACCCTATGCGGGTAAATAGTAATTCAATGCAGATTTCCATTTTCTTCTCGTGCACAATCCTTTGCAATTATCACAAAGTACTCACGTTGAAAAATATTTCTAGTGCTCTTTAAAAAGAATTTAACCGTTGCTGCGTACTACTTTGGGCGCAGTAAGAGCGGTTTATTAGTTTAGAATTACCCTTTGGTAGGCGCAACTGCTGGTAGAGGAAGGTAGGGTGGTGTCCCTCTGTACCTTTGATATTCAGGTACATATTGCCGATTCCGGTTGAAAGAAGTATCGCTTACCTCCGTGAACTGGACAGGCAGCTACACACAGGACGACGAGACATGTGACATATATGTTAATTCTCGTCATGCTGTGGGATGTGGAAAGCACAAACTGACACAAGCGACGCGATCGGTTACACAATTCTTTCCATCAGATTAGAGACGTCGTGCCGGAGCACCGAGAAAATTATGAGTCGGTCGCTGCTTGAGCCAATCAGTCGCGAATCACAAGACGACCCCTTTGGAACTAGGGAAGGGGAAAATCGAGTAAATGGAACCGTGGAGTCTGGAAAACTCAGAGGAAACCAATCAGATAGCTGGTCTAACATGGCATCGAAGGTAAATCCCTACGGTAGGCGCTCCACATGGTAAATTAGTCATTCAAGTGCTCAGGGTTTGTGGGACACTGGTTGAAGCAGGAGTTGGGAGGATAAAATGAACGTGTGATATCACTGCCATGTTTGATACCTACTTGATCAGAACAATTGTACATTACAGACACATTAATATATTTGTCACCGCAAATCTCGTACTTCAATACAACCGTAGCACCAACACTCTATTGATGGTTTTAGAACATCAACTAGAACTTTACAAGGGGCATAAGTGCAATTTTCATGAAAATCGAATTTAATGCCGAAATGGGTAAGTTCGTAAAAGTATTATGTCTCAAGGATATTAGCTCAGGGAAAAGAAGTTGGAATGATGTGTCCTTAAAAGGCGCCCACTTCACTTGAGCCCCTTGTACTCCTAACACCTTTGCTTCCGAAGCAAATGCGGAAGCTTTTTTTTCACTTTTCAGGGTTAAAAAAATGTTCTCCACGATAAAAAATTTCTCTCGCGTTTTACGTTTTAGACCTTCCTGAACAATAATGGTTTCGTGTCTGACTGTCTGTCATGAAATCCTTGTACTGTCCGATTGCGATGGAATTTTCAGTGATGGTGCGGGAGGTGGGTAGATGATCCCCTATGAAAATCATCACCCCCGGACTGATACAAGCAACAGCGCATGCAAAAACGTGAATTTTCTTGTACTAGCCATAATTTCTACATTTTCCATCCGATTTTGATGAAATTTTCAGGGATTATGCGGATTGTAATGTAAATTATCCTCTAGGAAAATCACTATTCTCAGACTGATAGTAGCCACTGCGCATGCGCAAACAACAATTTCCTTGTAATAGCCATAACTTCTACATTTTCCATCCGATTTTGATGAAATTTTTAGGGATTATGCAGATTGGGTTGTAGATGGCCCTATACGGAAACCATTGCCCCCGCACTGATATTAGCTACTACGCATGCGCAAAACAGCCAGAATTTCTACATTTTTCATCCGAATTTAATTAATTTCTCAGGTAGTGTTCAGATTGGCGTGTAGATAATCCCATTTGAAAATCATGGCCCCCGGACTGATAGTAGCCAGTGCGCATGCGCAAACTTGAATTTCCTTGTAATAGTCATATTTTCAATATTTTCTCCCCGAATTCGGTGAAAATATTCTGAGATTGTCCGGATTGACGTGTAGACAGTCCTCCCATGTTAGGGTAGTGCAAGGTACTTAGAGATTTATGTTCTGAGATTAGCTACTATGCATCGGATTATCTATGCAATCAGGGTAAGGATACGAGGAAGCTATGTGCCATACCCACTTGGCAGATTTTGCTTCCGAGTCTACTAAGGTAGCGGAAGCTTTGTGTTCACTTTTCAAGGTTGAAAAAAAGTTCTCCAAAATCAAAATTTCCACTTGCGTTTTACGTTTCAGACCTTCCTGAACAATTTTGATTCCGTGTCTGTCTGTCATGAAATCCTTGCCACAGTAATAACTTCTACATTTCTCATCCGATTTCGATTACATTTTCAGTGACAGTGCGGGTAGATGGTCCCCTATGAAAATCATCACCCCCAGACTAATAGTACTGTAATCCTAATAACTGTAACCCTTGCCACAGCCATAACTTCTACAATTCTCACCCGATTTGATATGCATCGGATCATCTATACAATCGGGTTATTGATTTTTTTTTTTTTTTTTTTTTGGCAGGCAGGTGAGAAAATCTTTAAGATCCACAGGTGGAGTTGGATCTCGTAAGATACCTTGAAGGATCCGCGACTTCAAGGTTATGTGGGATTCAAATCCACTAAAAAAACACCTCCTTTTCTCCCACGTTGGATGCTCAGCCTGGAACTGTTTAACACATTACTTCAGGCTGAGTCCTGGGGCACTTCATTAGTTCTGGATGGCGGGTCGGACCAGGTGTTCCCTTCTCTGTCTCTCTCGTTCTAACAATGTCTTCCTTGTCAGGATACTCTCTGCGTACGCTGCCACAAGACTCCAGCTCCTCTCACCTTCCAGCATCTTGCCGGCGACAGCTTCTGGTGTTGAAATTTGGGGAGTTAATCCCAGCTCTGACAGCAGCTGGCTTCTTTCAGCCGCCCATTTGGTGCATTTGAAAAAGGTGTGTAGCGCATCATCATCTTCTCTCTTCTGGCAGTGCGGACATGTTGGGACAGTTACCTTTCCCATTTTATGTAGATAGGCATAAAACAGTCCATGTCCTGTGAAGAATTGTGTGAGGAAAAAGTTCAATTCTCCATGCTTCCTGTCCGTCCATATCTGGATGTTTGGCACTAGCCGTGCGGTCCACCGTCCTCTATATTCTCTTGTCCATATCTCTTGCCAGCTTACCATCGTGCAATCTCTTTCTTCCTTGGCTATGCGGGACCTGTCTCCTTCATCCCTTCTGTCGAAAATTCATCCCTTCTGTCGAAAATCGTATCGGGTTATTGGTACGAGGAAGCTATGTGCCACACCCACTTGGCAGACCTTTTTTGTCTAATTTGTTATTCATAATGCCACTAAATGCTCCAGTGAGCATTGTGAGATTTCTGTTTGACTTTCTGTTTGGTATATTCGTTTCAACTCCTGGTGAGAAATGTTTTCCCCTTCGTTCTTGGTTTTTAAAGCCTATAGAAGGAAAAAATATTTCCATGCTTATTTAATGTTTCATACGTTTCGAATTTGAGGAGCATTTTAAAATCCATGACATAGGATACCCAACATGAGAATTCGAGTTTACCCCTCCCCACACCCTCAAGTGGTGCCAGTCTGGCACCAAAGCGGTAATAGGTCGTAACGTTGAACTTCCATCTGTTAGTTTTTTTAGGTAGTCCGTAAAGGTTCACATCCATATTCATGGTGAAAAAAAAACCAACGAAATATGCGGTTTATGGCGCCATGGTTGCACCACTATTGGAAATTGGGGCCTGGGCAGAGTACACAAGATTTTGTCACACACTCACTCCCACACACAGACATGCACCTATGGTTTTTTTGCGGATTTGGATTCAGAATGGTCTAGAACAAATTGGTGTGTGGTTATTTTATTTATTTTATTTTTTTTTTTCTGCTGAGTGTTGTCCATCTGTACCCCAGATTAATCGCATAAGGACGCTCAAGTCTTACTGTGGGACGTCCAAAGAAGAAACACGCGAATCGGTTGAAAATTTAGGATTAGGTAGCGCACTCAACGTGTTGTAAGAATGTGCCCTATTTTCAGTAAATAACCCCCTTCCTCTCCCTTAAACTCCAATTTCGAAATTCTGGTGACATATTTAGTGCACAACTAGAAAGATTTGTGCGAATAATAAAACAATTTGACAACAAACTGGTAGGAAGAGTAATGGAAGAAATAGTTGCGATCTCATTATCACATAATATCATTTGGGTACTTGATTCATAACCATTCTCAAAATTCAAGAGGGTTCTCACTGTAATCAGATTGAGAAAAAACAGCGTTCAGATGAATTTATGTTAATTACCATGAAACTGATTCAATTTTGATGTTCACGGGGTTTCAACTTCCCTTTGAAGTTGAAACTTTGGAAGCAACATGCGTAATTTTTAAAAAACCGCTATACCGCCCTTCGTTAGTGTTTACAGTTGCACAAGGAAACTTATGCGAAATAGAGAGTGCTGAGGATGAAAACTAGTGTTTTCAGGACACATATGACCCTCAAATGCTTCGATGATAGAAATGACATTGGCCCGGAAATCAACGGAGGCCCGGTTTCATCAAATGAAAAACGACAAACAGCAAAGAGCAACCGAGTTGACACCAATATCAAGCCACGAGTCCAACATCGTCGTGACAGTGAATCTCATTGTCAATAGCGGCTCAAGGATGAAGTACATTGCAAAATTATTGCAAGTGATTTCTTTAGGGTGTAATAACATCATTACAGTCGAACAGGTATTGCATTGCATGCAGGTATTGCAGGTTGAACAGGTACATAGTTATAACTTCGAATTTGATTTCAACAGTAAACATATTGTTTAGCAATGCATGCATTCCAGGGGACATCTCATTCGATAAGCATTAGATCAATTTAAACCAGTTGGTAACCAATAAAACTTGAATTTTTTTTTTACCTTCCTACTGAACAAAACTGTTTAACTAAATGTAATTTAGTTAGTATTTTGAGTGAGAAATTGAGCCCCCCCCCCCATCCTCACCATTATCCACCAAAACATTTCTGGCAGTATCCGAGCCCCGAATATGAAGAGCATTCGGTACCCAACATGAGAATTCGAGTTCACACCCCCCTCCCAACCAGTGCCAGTCTGGCACCAAAGCGGTAATACGTCGTAACGTTGAACTTTCATCTATTAGTTTTGGTTGGCAGTCCGCAGAAGTTCACATCCGTAATCAAGGTGAAACACAAAAAACCCACGAAATATGCGGTTTAAGGTGTCCTGGCACCATGGTGGTACCACTATTAGTTCCATGGTGGTGCAGAGAATAATTCATGAAATCCTGAGGTATATTGAGAATTTTTCCTCAATTTCAAAGCTTAGATACAATTAGTAAGCTATAAAGAAACCGAAATATTGAAAAATCGAATAATTTGTGAATATTATCCCACCACTCGCCTCCTCACCACGCTAATTCGGATACTCTGGTGAAATAGTGTGCAACTAGGAAGTTATCTGAGTCGAACAAAAAAGAAACGTGCAATTCGGTTGGAAATTGAGGCCAGGGCAGAGTACACAAGATTATGCCCGAAAAAGCATGTTTTTTAAGCATTAACCCTCCCTTGAAAGGCAAAATTCTAAATTCCGGCGACTTAGTGCACCACAATATAGATTTCCGCGTCGAATAAAAAAAAAGAACCATGAAAATAGTAGACGATGAAAAAGGGCAGACGACACAAGATTTTGTCACACTCACACACACCCCTACAAATTTCATCAAATTTCAAAAAATTTCCCATCTTTCTAGTGCCTTCAAAAAACTATTTTCGGGGTCCTATTGGGTGAAAAAATCAACTCGTTTAAGGAATAAATTTGTGTTTGAACGCGGAAAAACGTGGATTTTTTCCACAAAAACGCTGCAAATTATTACACAATGGTTTATTGTTTTTCTATATAGATCACTCGTCTACAAAATCACCAACCATCCAATATGAAGAGAAGAAAAAAAAAAAAAAAAATCAAAATCACCAACCATCGATCGCATTTCGGTCAGCTCTAATTTGAACGGAGATTAGGCCTCTTTTGCGATTCACACTCGTGTTTTGATTTATATATATATATATCAATATAAACCCTTAAATTTTCGTAGGGAGCGAACGGTTAGTCCTAAAGAGCTCCGCGTGGTCTCAAAAAATTCTAAAAATTCTATAGAATCTTAAATTGAAGGAAAAACAATACCTTTATATCAAAATTTTTTGAGTTAGGGCGTTTTCAAAATTTCAAAATTGATTTTGGAACCCTTAGAAGTGACCTACATCAACCAAAAGCTTCGGGGCACAACTAGACCCCAAATGGAGCCTACAAACCAAATTTTATCAAAATCGGTCAATGCTAAGTGGCAAAAGTGCCGCGTACGGCGGACGGACGGCCAAATTTTTATTCGATTTTTGGATTCTACGTACCTTGAAACGTAAACCATCAAATTTTGAGGGGGTGTTAAAATTTTTTTTTTCTTGGTTGATTCCAAAGGTTCATTATTGAAAATAATAAACCAAAAACGAGTTTTTGACGGTGGGACTCGGTGCACGATGAAGGGTGGGACGAGCGACGGCGGAGTAGACCTCGAAGTCTAACAGTCAAACCTTCGATTTCGTTGAAAAAAAAAACGCTGCAAATAATTACACAAAGGTTAATTATTTTTCTATATAGATCACTCGTCTGCAAAGAACACGGCTTTGCCATTGTTACCACTTACCAACTCGAAGAAAAACATCGATCGCATTTCGGCCCGCTAAAATTTGAACGGAAATTCGGCCTCTTCTGCGATTCACACTCGTGTTTTTGATTTATCGTATGTCCAACCCTTAAATTCTCGTAGGGAGCGAACGTCCTAAAGGGCTCCACGTGGTCTCCTAAAAAATCCTATACTATCTTAAATTGATGGAAAAACAATACCTTTATATACAAATTTTTTGAGTTAGGGCGTTTTCAAAATTTCAACCCTTATTTTTCAACCCTTAGAAGAGACCTACATGAACCAAAATCTTCGGGCACAACTAGACTCCAAATGAAGCTTACATGCCAAATTTCATCAAAATCGGTGAATGATAAGTGAGGTAAGTGCCGCGTACGGCGCACAGTGGGGCGGGAGTGGAAAAAATCCATTTTTGCAAAGTGGCTAAAAATGAAATGTAATGTGGTTTTCTTAAAGTCTATTACCTGTAGATTTAGGGTGTGAAGGACCTTCAATGGTTAAAAATTATTTTCACTACTAAATGGAGGCTGAAACCTGATATTTCGAGATTCTAAGTACTTGGAGAGTGTAATTTTAAAATTTCCTACCACGTTCTATGTGTTTCAAAAAAAATTGTAAAAAATGATATAATGTTGGATATATAAATATGTATATCTCTAAAAAATACTAATTATTTTTTCAAGATTTTAGCTTGAAATTTAGCTCCAGATTTGGGGTTTACATAGGTACTACTTTAATACTTTTAATACTTTAATACTTAAATACTTTAATCCAGATACTACTTTAGAGGCGTGGAAAACCCAAGCTTCGCCTTCCTTTGGTTTTACTCGTTTTTTTTCTTAAAGGTCTGACCATTATGAAGAAGCTGTAAAATTTTATTACCGTATTCTACCGAATTCAGGCGTAATGGATTAATGTGAGGTTAAAAGTAGAGCGAGATCTCCGTCTTTGCCGTCACTCCACTCAGTTTTGCTTCAGAGTTAAACCCTTCTAAGGGCTGCAACTTCTACATTTTCCTCTCGAATTCGATGAAATTACCAGGGATTGTGAACGTTGGCATGTAAAGGTCCCCTAGTTGTTAGCTGCAATGATCGGATCATCTATACAATCGGGTTATGGATACTGGGGAGCTATGTGCCACACCCATTTGGCAGACATTTTTTGTTTTCTTCATTATTGGAAAACAAAACGATGTAAGTAGCGATGTTTTCGTAAAACATTTCCGCTAAGAGTCAAGGTTCTGTTTGAACAAAACCTGGTTCTTCGGATAGCCATTCGCAGTAATGTGGTCAGTTTGTATTGTCGTGACATACCGAGAACATGTCATCGTTGAAAATCTCTTATTCGGAATTAGCAAACGCTAATTTTGGATTCGTTCCATTATTTGACCGCATACTATCAAATTTTCAAAGGTGTTTATGACACAAAATTTTGTCAAAATTAAATATATAAACATATACTTACATATATAAATATTTACATACATACATACACCTATGTATCATCATACCATTATCATACCATTATCGTAGGTATACCATTATCATACCATAACCTATCGTAATATCATACCATTATCATACCATAACCTATCGTAATATCATACCATTATCGTATCCTAGAACCTATGAAACGAACAAAAGAACGAAATAACACACACCCATCGCCTGTAAAAACCCCTTCTCTATTTTTTTCACACCCTTTCCCACAATTAATAACATTATTTTTTTCAAAATTCAAGACTTAGTTCTAAAATAATAACTTTAAACGTCAGAAAACATATTTTTCTAATGTATTGTCGTGTCCGGGATCGAAAGAAACCATTCCCAAGACGATACACTAATCCGTTCAAAAGATTATGATTTTTTTTCCCATTTTTGGCCATTTGGCCCCACTGTGCGGTGTACGGCGGACGGACGGAAAATTTTTTATTCGATTTTCGGATTCTACTTACTTCGAAATGTAAACCAACAAGTTTTGAAGGGGGGGGGGGTTAAAAAATGTTTTTCTTGGTCGATTCCAAAGGTTCACTATTGAAAATAATAAACCAAAAGGATCGTTTTTACTTTCCGGAGGTCGATTGATTGTTGCCTATTTATAAATAGTAGCTATCCATGTGGCAAGGTCCGAGAACCCATCATCATACGCTTTAAATAATAAATTGTCCAACTCGTAATGCGCGGTTTCCCTTGAACTTCCATGGTAAATATAAAGCAAATACTGAAACTATTTTGAATAAAGTTGCTAACTTGGCAGACATGAAATGAAATATGAATCAACGGAAGGTCTATTGGAGTTTTGAAGGGAGTAAATTCATTATTAAGTCGATACCCAGTACTACCAAATGATGTGTGATGGTTGGGGGGGGGGGGGGGTAGGCTAATTTGGAAAGCGGTGCTTAGTCTATGTGTACACAAGGACATTGGAAGGGGTAGAATCGATTGGCCTCAGGGCGATTACCTACATTCTTCGCCGATTCCGAGTCATTTCCCTATTGACCAAGAGAAAGGGCCACAGGGAACACGCACCCATCAGCCCTTGACCACCTATGCCTCTGAGTTTGACCAGCTGCACCAGAACTGCACGGAATTCTGTCATCGAAGTAAGTCTCCTCGGGCTCGTATATTCCAACCTACTTAAATTATGTATACTTGGTGTACATTCACAAAATACATGCCCTCCATAATTTCTATGTAGCCTATTGTAAATATACGATATTCGGCCATAGTAATCTCCGATTTTCAGAGCAATTTCAATCTGGTCTTTCACATATGACGTTCTGACGGGACAAATGTAAGAACACGTATGTGAAAATTCCAGAACGAAAGAGAAGGTACAAGCGATCGTTTAAAAAAACCTTTTTTAAAAACAAGCTTTTATTATTTATGAATAATATTTGTAAATAATTAGCTGTCATTATAATATTGCATTGTCATCCGATTTATACATGCATGCAAAATTTAAGCTCAATCGGAAACTAGGAAGTGGATCAATTAAGCTTGCAAGATTTGATTACAGACTGACGGACAGACTACGGGACAGGTCAAACTAAATAAAAGCTTGTAATAATAGTGAAAATTTTCAAAATTCGAAGTTTTAAATGGTAGGTACCCACTAAAAATTAGTGTAATAAGTGGCAGGTACCCATTATCTACATGGATGAATACCTATCATGCGTACTTAGAATAAATATTATTTTTAACAGCCACTAAGGGTCGGTTTATCAGTCACCAAAGTTAACGGGGGTTTACGTATCCCCCTGTTAACTTTAACGGTGGTATAAGTTATGGATACTATAAAGGTGCTGTTTATCAGTGCGAAATTAACCCACTGGTAACTATTAACTGGCTGGTAAAATTAACTGTCTGTTAGGCCGAATAATCGATTATGCATGGAAGAAATACTTCTTCCATGTAATAAAATCGAGCTTCCTCCACATAAAAAAAATCGTTTTCGCAGTGTGTTTTGCATCAGAAAAAAGAATAAATTAGAAGAGGATGAAGCAATGTTCTTGGTTTTGGTGTTTTCTTTTCTAGATCTCGCTACTTATTTCCTTCTTGGTACGGCAGTAACTATTGTTCTTTGTTGAAAATTGTCTGTTCATGACAAGATCCCCGTCCACCGAGCCACTATGTCAAGAATTTTCAAATTTGCAGACGAAATAGTTCGTACGTTAATAAAGAAGTAGGTACCCTTTTCTATTTCGAAAATTTTCGGCGTGTGACCCTCCTGGCGAATGAATTTTTACATGCGTGCAGTCCATAGCACCTACAGCTCCAGGAAACCTGGCTTTTTTGTTTTTTAAATAAAATTCCATCCGAGATTGAAATAATACCTACTTCCTTGGTTGCTGGTAGGTATTCTGATAAATTGGGCGGATAGCCTGGCAGTTCCCAGGGACACCTGCTTGACAATTTTACAGGCAGAGCTTTTACTGACGCCACTAAAGTCGCCGACAGACACCAACATGGTTTTTTATACTTTTATCCAATCAAAATCTCATCAAAAAATCGCAATCGTCCCACTTCTCCAAATGGTCAATCCGTGATCAAACTATGTTGCCGCCTTTCTTCCTTCCGCCTTCTTCCCCACTGCAGGAATTCGACCATAAACACACATCTTCGTCGCTGCTGTCTGAAAAAGAGCCCCACACATCCATTTTCGATTGTAGCATAATTCACTAACAATCAACAACGCAATTTGCAAAAACGAACGTTCTGGGAAACAAAAACACGAGAAGTGACTCTCTTTGAGGTTAAAAAGCCTTGCATAAATCGAGTTACCCCCCCGTAACTTTTTATCCGGTCCTCGGACGACCAGTTAACTTTAAACTACGGATAACGGCTATCTGGGGACTGATAAACGCGAGCGATTGAGTTACCCGATGACCGTCGGATAAATCTGCTTTACCTGGTGGTAAAAAGTGACTGATAAACCGGCCCTAAGGATTTTAAACGAATTTAAATTTCACGGCTGTCTCAGATACCACACCTAGGTCATTTTCATGAACTTTGTACGTTCTAGTAAATTCTCTCCTAAAAACTTGGGTTCAATTAATTTATGCAATCTCCAACATGCTACTGACATTTAGAATTTTGACAATTATTAATTTTCTTTTTGAATTCTAAATTGATTAATATTGCCTCATACCTATAAAATGAGACAACAATATTCATTTTATAGCTCAAAAAATTAAATTACAAAAATAATTAGGCACAGTTTTTGAGTCTACTGTTGAATCAAATGCCCTCCCTTCATTAAAGAGTCAAGCTGTAGTATTTTTTCAACCTACTGATATATTATTAAATAACAATAAGTATACGTAATAATATTACGTATAATGGAGGGTGCGCCTGATTTTTTGCTTCCGAGTCTACCAAGGTAGCGGAAGCTTTGTTTTCACTTTTCAAGGACGATAAAAAAAGTTCTCCAAAATCAAAATTTTCACTCGCGTTTTGCGTTTTAGACCTTCTTGAACAATTTTGGTTCCGTGTCTGTCTGTCATGAATTCCTTGTAACGTGCATAAATATACGAAGTTACAGTCCGATTTCTATGCAATTTTCAGGGATTGTACGGGTTGGTGTGTAGACAGTCCCCTATGAAAATCATCATCCTCGGATAGATAGAAGCGACTGCGCATGCGCAAACGTGAATTCCTTGTAACGGCCATAACTTCTACATTTTCCATCCGATTTCAATGAATTTTTCAGGGATTATGCGGATTAGGTTGTAGATGGTCCCCAATGGAAATCAAGGCCTTAAAATTTACGGAAGCCTCTGCGCATGCGCATACGTAAAATCCTTATAACAGCCATGACACTTACATTTTTCATCCGAATTTGATGAAATTTTCTAGGATTGTCCACATTAGCGAGTAGATGGTCCCCTCTGAGAGTAGTGAAAGGTACTTGGAGATTTGTGTTTTGAGATTAACTACTATGCATCGGATCATCTATATAATCGGGTTATGGATACGAGGAAGCTATGTGCCACATCCACTTGGCAGACTTTTTTTTTATTTTTACTCGAAAGTAGACCTCATCTTGAGAATTTTAACACCAGCCGTTCTCTTTTTGGATGAGTAGATCTTTTTCTATGACTTTTCAAAGTTTCGAATGTTTATGAGGTCACGCGCCCCTCCCGCCTGGGCGGGACCCCCCAGCCCACTGTGACGTCATAAACATTCGAAACTTTGAAAAATCATAGAAAAAGTTATTCTCACGCTAGAATGTCGCTGTTGGTGTCAAAATTCTCAGAATTAGGTCTAGTTTAGATTAAAAATAACAATAAACGGTTTTTCCGACCCAGGCGCACACCCCATAGTATACGTATATTATAACATACTATTACACGTAATACTAGTTATATGTATCAATAATAGTTATTATTTTTGCTTAATCATATTAATAATAGTTATACTTATTATGCAATTTGTATCATTGAAGTAAGCAACCGTTTCGGGTTGAGTTTTCGTCCGACTGCCATTCCTGGCGTCGCGAACGTCATCAGGCGTCATCCAAAGAGATTGCCTCTGATATAATATGAGGAGCGTTTTTTCAAAAGGGAACAAATCCACTTTGAGAAACTGTTTTTTTTTTAATTATCCACATCTTTTGGATAAGCCCCATCGAACCCGTCAGGCTGTAGTATCCCATACGGAACATATACCAAAGGGTTTCAACCAAAGGGTAACAAATCTATTCCTTTCAATGTTTTCCGATCATATCCGTCACGGGAACACCACGGGTACTGGTAGAACACATTTCAAAAAGAATCATCGGATTGGTATGAGATTAAAGAAATACAAAAAATACAAAATACAAGACTTACAAAAAAACGCTGCAAATTATTACACAATGGTTTATTATTTTTCTATATAGATCACTCGTCTGCAAAGCCACCAACCATCCAACATGAAGAAAAAATTCGATCGCATTTCGGTCAGCTAAAATTTGAACGGAGATTAGGCCTCTTTTGCGATTCACACTCATGTTTCTGATTTATCGTACGTCCAACCTTTAAATTCTCGTAGGGAGCGAACGGTTTGTCCTACAGAGCGCCGCGTGGTCTCAAAAAATTCTAAAAATTCTATAGAATCTTAAATTGAAGGAAAAACAATACCTTTATGTCGAAATTTTTTGAGTTAGGGCGTTTTCAAAATTTCAAAATTGATTTTGGAACCCTTAGAAGTGACTTACATCAACCAAAATCTTCGGGGCACAACTAGACCCCAAATGGAGCCTACATACCAAATTTCCTAAAAATCGGTCAATGCTAAGTGGCAAAAGTGCCGCGTACGGCGGACGGACGGCCAAATTTTTATTCGATTTTTGGATTCTACGTACCTTGAAACGTAAACCATCAAATTTTGAGGGGGTGTTAAAAATAATTTTTTTCTTGGTCGATTCCAAAGGTTCATATTGAAAATAATATACCAAAAAAAAAGAATCGTATCGTGACACACCGAAAAGAGAACCTCCTCCGTCGCTCGCATACGGCGCCCTGAAGTCGGTGAAAAAGGAACATATCCTAAGCCTCACACATTGAATCAAAACTCAGTTTTTTTCGAAATGGCACATATCCACAGCACTAAGAATGAAATCTTCTGATAGTGCTAGTAATTGATGACGTATGACCTATAGATGACGTATGAGGTACCTCACGTATCAACCGATTTTCGTGGTTCTTTTGGTTTATTATTTTCAATAATGAACCTTTGGAATCGACCAAGAAAAAAAAATTTTAACACCCCCTCAAAATTTGATGGTTTACGTTTCAAGGTACGTAGAATCCAAAAATCGAATAAAAATTTGGCCGTCCGTCCGCCGTACGCGGCACTTTTGCCACTTAGCATTGACCGATTTTGATGAAATTTGGTATGTAGGCTCCATTTGGGGTCTAGTTGTGCCCCGAAGATTTTGGTTGAGGTAGGTCACTTCTAAGGGTTCCAAAATCAATTTTGAAATTTTGAAAACGCCCTAACTCGAAAAATTTTGATATAAAGGTATTGTTTTTCCTTCGATTTAAGATTCTATAGAATTTTTAAAATTTTTTGAGACCACCCGGAGCTCTGTAGGACAAACCGTTCGCTCACTACGAGAATTTAAGGGTTTATATTGAAATATATATATATGTATAAATCAAAACACGAGTGTGAATCGCAAAAGAGGCCTAATCTTCGTTCAAATTAGAGCTGACCGAAATGCGATCAATGGTTGGTGATTTTGATATTTTTTTTTTTTTTTTTTTCCATATTGGATGGTTGGTGATTTTGTAGACGAGTGATCTTTATAGAAAAATAATAAACCATTGTGTAATAATTTGCAGCGTTTTTTAGTTAGACGCAGAAAACTATCTAGTTGTGCACTACGTCGCCGGAATTTCGAATTTTGCCTTTTAAGGGGGGAAAGCTGGTTAATGCTGAAACAACGTGCGTTTGCGGGCATAATCTTGTAAAATCTGCCCAGGCCTCAATTTACAACCGATATGCGTGATCATGTTTTTGTTGGACTCAAAAGTCTTCCAAACTGCACGTAGGGAGGGGCAAGTGGGGGGATAATAGGTATTCACAAATTATCCGATTTTTCAATATTTTGGTTCCTTGGCAGCTTACTAATTGTACCCAAGCTTTGAAATTGAGGGAAAATCGCATTATCTCTGTACCACCATGAAACTTATAGTGGTGCCACCTTGGTGCCAGGACACCTTAAACCGCATATTTCGTGGGTTTTTTGTGTGTTTCACCTCGAATACGGACGTGAACTTCGACGGACTGCCTATCAAAACTAATATATGAAAGTTCAACGTTACGAAGTACCTATTATCGCTTTGGTGCCAGACTGGCACCATTGATGGAGTGAGAGGTGGGTGTGTGGGGGGGAGACCACTATTTCTTGCCTAAAATACTAAATAAATTACATCGAGTGAAACTGTTTTATCGCTTACCAACTGGTTAAAATTGACCTAATGCTTATCGAATTGGACATCCCCTAGAATGAATGCATTACTTAACAATATGTTTAAATATAAGCCGTTACTATTTTGGGTTAATATAATCTATGCTTGTTTTTACCCTACTACGCCCAGCAACCCTGAAACATAGAAATTCACGTTTGCGCATGCGAACAAAATACATTCAATTTGAGGGCGATGATTTTCATAGGGGACTACCTACACGCCATCCCGCACAATCACTGAAAATTTCATCGAAATCGGATGAAAAATGTAGAAGTGATGGCTGTGGCAAGGATTTCAAGTTTGCGCATGCGCAGCGACTACTATCGGTCCGGGGGTAATGATTTTCACAGGGGACCATCTACACGCCAACTCGCACAATCTCATAAAATTTAATCGAAATCGGATGAGGAATGGCGAAATTATGGCTGGTGCAAGTATTTCATGACAGACACACAGACAGGCAGACACGGAACCAAGAAGTTCAGGAAGGTCTGAAACCTAAACCGCGAGAGGAAATTTTTATTATGGAGAACTTTTTTTTTCCAACCTTGAATAGTGAAAACCAAGCATCGGCTTCCTTGGTAAGCCCGGAAGCAAAATAAACCCTAAGTAGACCTACGCAACTTCAGAACAACAGCAAATCATATGAATAGGTAACGAAAAAGTAGGTAGGAACTTCGATAAATCAAAAATCTTCAAAATCAAATCAAATCAAATCAAATCAAAATCTTTCCAAATCAAATCAAATCTTTTCGATAAATATGCGTAGAAAATAAAACATGTCAGACGCTATCAACAGGACAACAATCGCTCATTATTATTTGATATTGACAAGAAATCGGCAGAAAGTTGAGTTTATTGACTTGTTCATCTTTAGGTTATTGCTTCCGAGTCTACCAAGGTAGCGGAAGCTTTGTTTTCACTTTTCAAGGTTGAAAAAAAAGTTCTCCAAAATAAAAATTTCCACTCGCGGTTTACGTTTCAGACCTTCCTGAGCAATTTTGGTTCCGTGTCTGTTTGTCTGTCTGTCTGCCTGCCTTGCCATAGCCAAAACTTCTGCATTTCTCACCCGATTTCGATGAAATTTACGGGGATTATGCGGGTTGGCGTGTAAATGGTCCTTTATGAAAATCATTGCCCCCAGACTGATAGTAGCCTCTGCGCGTGAAATCCTTGTAACAGCTATAACTTCTACATTTTGGTGATAGTGGTAGGGGTACCTGCTTCGAGATTGATGTTTTGAAATTAATTACTATGCGTCGGATCGTCTATTCATTCGGGTAAATGGATACGAGGAAGCTATGTGCCACACCCACTTGGTTAACTTTTCTAGCTGTTGCGTCGAAGGTCATGATGGGCAGGTGTCTGTACTGTTCTATATGCTTTGCACTTCTACGGAGTTCCGAATGGTTCTCATCCCCTCCCCGCTGAGTTCGTCTGATGCGTCGGATCATCTATTCAATCGGGTAAATGATCGGCAGGTGTTCAATGATCGGGTTCAATGATGGGCAGGTGTCTGTGCTGTTCTATAATATAGAACGCAAATGGGGAATTTGCCTCACATTTTTTGGTTTATTATTTTCAATAATGAACCTTTGGAATCGACCAAGAAATTTTTTTTTTTAACACCCCCTCAAAATTTGATGGTTTACGTTTCAAGGTACGTAGAATCCAAAAATCGAATAAAAATTTGGCCGTCCGTCCGCCGTCCGCCGTACGCGGCACTTTTGCCACTTAGCATTGACCGATTTTGATGAAATTTGGTATGTAGGCTCCATTTGGGGTCTAGTTGTGCCCCGAAGATTTTGGTTGAGGTAGGTCACTTCTAAGGGTTCCAAAATCAATTTTGAAATTTTGAAAACGCCCTAACTCGAAAAATTTTGATATAAAGGTATTGTTTTTCCTTCGATTTAAGATTCTATAGAATTTTTAAAATTTTTTGAGACCACCCGGAGCTCTGTAGGACAAACCGTTCGCTCACTACGAGAATTTAAAGTTTGGACGTACGCTAAATCGTGTTTCTGATTTGTGAATCGCAAAAGAGGCCTAATCTCCGTTCAAATTAGAGCTGACCGAAATGCGATCGATGGTTGGTGATTTGGATTTTTTTTTTGATTTTTTAATACCTATTTTTTTGATTTTTTTTCGATTTTTTTTTTTTTTTCATAGTGGATGGTTGGTGATTTTGTAGACGAGTGATCTATATAGAAAAAATAATAAACCATTGTGTAATAATTTGCAGCGTTTTTTTTTTTCGAATTACATGTTTGAAACGTAACGGATATTCTACCAATCTGACTTCAAAGGAGGTTCTGTGGTGCTTACCACAGAAGCGGAACATACACGAACTTTTAGCTTACAAGTAGTGCGCACAAGAGTGCGCCGCGATCTGGCAGGAAGAACCCAGACACAAAAGTGACCAAAAGAAACAATATTACTCACTTTTTTACAATACGATTCTACCTACTAGTTTATCAAGCATTATTAGTCTTCATCTTCTCTTATTTAGTTTCAAGATTTGAATCACATTATTCGAGTAGCCATTTCACTGGATCGTTTTGTGTGGCGGTGCTAGAACTCTGTCTGTTGTCGGAGTTGTTTTCGCGTCGTTTTTTTTCGTATGACGTCAACAATATTCCTCGATTTTTGCGGTGTTTTGTAACAGAGGCTTCACTTGTTTAGGCATTTTCTCCTACGGTAATTTTTTCCCCTTGGTTATTCCTAGTGTTAAACGTTATTCCAGGGCCCTATTATAGGATTTGACTTGAAATTCCAGAATCTAAAATTGAGGCAAATTCCCCAATGGGGAATATTATGCGTTGCACTTCTACGGAGTTCCGAATGGTTCTCATCCCCTCCCCGCTGAGTTCTGTCCCCTCCCAAACTGGTTCTGGATGACTGCGAATGACTGTGCACAAACATTACAGTGTCTACAGATTACATTACATGGATGTATACCACCCATCATGGACTTCTTGTAAAACATCCATAGCAGAACGGCTGAGGAACATGGACCTAGCATCCACGCCCCTAGGCGTATCCACGGAGCCTCAGAAAACTGATGGTAATCGTGATGCAACCAGATGCAAGGTCATTCATAACAACATTGCCGGCTTTGTTGTAATCTCAGATTCCAAGATATTTCTACTGTTAAGCCATTGTTTCTCTCCTGGTTTCTTCTTTTAGATTGGTGTCATTCTTCCGTTCATTGTAGATCAAATGTAAGTACTCAAACGCTCTGACAATCTACTAAATCATGTATTCATGGGGAATAACTATCGGTGCTCCTGTCACTATAAGTTTAGTTCTCTATTATTTTTTGTATATTTACAACCCACTTCAACAGTCCCAAGTAGTCACTGAAGGCCCCGTTAATTCTTCCCCTGTTGAGGTGAGTGATTATTACACTTATCGTTATTTTAAAGAAATATTCTCTTAAAGGTATTGATGTTTTTAGATTATTCCAAATATTAGGTAATCGATCCTGAAGCTCAAAAATCGGATGAGTGATACCTTTTCTATGCTCAGTATACTTATGAGAACTGTGAGAAGGTTTATTTAACATAAATTCAGGGAAGTGAAATAGGTACCTCTGAGTTTTCAGATTCTCAAAAATCGAGATTGTGCAAAAATGGAATTTCAAAAAAAATAAAGATTCTTCCAAAGAGTATCATCCAATTCCTTTTGAAGTGTATGATAAGTATTGGAGTTTTTTGCGTGACGTCCGAGACTGTCTATGTGCTTTGAATAATCGAAACTACCAGTCTTCCTCAAATGTCTGCCAACATGACCATACTTCTCAGCAGTTCTATGCCTAGTTAGCCTGCTTTCAGTGGTTTGTCCAATATTTCAATCAACGCTCACCTCCTTAAGTACATCTGTTTGACAGACGTACTTTCCTGTGATCAGATCATCACAGGTAGGTACTACTTGTCATAGTACCCACAGTGATTGGTAGGCAAATTGACAGGTTCTTTGGTAAGTATTCAACGAATTTTGAGCGGACCTGGAGGGAGAAAAAGGAGAAACAATGTTATACAATATCTCCGGTAGGCAATAGGACCACAGGGGTGGTATTACATGAATGGGGTGAGTTCCGCTAGTTATAAGAATACAACTATTATCTACGTACTTATTGGAGAATCCGTTGTAACCAGCAAGTCGAGTACAGGAGGCGAGCGCATGTAAGGACATCATCTTCAGACCATTGAGAGAGTACTCTCGACGACGATGTCCTTACAGTAGAGAGTTTTTGCTGCCAAAGAGTGACAGGCCCCGTTCTGAGGAGATAGCGCGAGCAACGAAGATGCTACCCAGTTGAATGACGGGCCCCGCGTACCTTTGACGTTTGTAGTAACGCGAAATAAGAAATAGTCACGCTTTGTTTACTTTATTCTATCATCGACAACGAGTTTAACATTCTGTTCATCAGCTGTCACGGAAATCGGCTGTAAACCTCATCTTTCACAAACGTGCCTTCTACACATTAAAAACTCTGCAAGGTTTATAATTTTTCTGTATTATTTTCTTTGCATTGTCCTTTTTATACCTACCAACCATAGGTACCTACTACCTACCTACTACTTTCACAATCAAGTTTATTTGGAAGCAATAAACGCTTCACACTCGATTCGAAGAAATAGAGAGTTGTGGTCCTTCATGTGGATATTTGATTACTTGTTGCTAAAGAAGCACCCTCTGTGCTGGTTGCTAAGAAGCAAAACTGAATAGTGAATACAACTTTTAGAAACGAATAGCGATCGCATTTTGGTTAGCTAAAATTTCAACGGAGACCTCTTTGGTGTTTCTTGGTTTGTCCTATGGATCTCCGGGTGGTCTCAATCTATTCTAAAAATTCAATACTACCTATTTCAAATTGGTGAAAAAACAATACCTTTATTTCGAGAGTTTTTGAGCTAGGGCACTCCTGACCACTCACCCCTTAGAAGTGTCTGACATCAACCAAAAGCTTCGCGGCACAACCTGACTCCAAAAGAAGCTCGTAGGTGTACCAACTTTCAACCAAACGGTTGCCAAAAAAAGAGCCGCGTACGGCGGATGGACAGATTTTCCATTTTCGGATTCTACATACTTTTAAAAGTAAACCATACAATTTTGAAGGGGGCGAAGGTATAGATTTTTTCTTGCTCGATTCCAATGGTTCATTGTAGAAAATAATAAATTAAAAAACATGATTGTTGTGAGCCATTTCATGATATCAAGGAGCCGATTCTACAATTAACTTGCAACAAAATGTTCCTCGTAGAAAAATAGTTTTTTGACGAAATTCTCACCCATTTTCATTAGAGGACAGTCAATGCGGTTTTCATCAAAAACATCCTCAAAATCTCAGCTTTCCAACGGTGAAATAAAAACATGAAAAACAAAGGAACTTAGGGGAGAAATTAGTATGTGAATGCGGAAAAACGTTTCAACGAAATTCTATTTATTTATTTCGATGATTTACAACGAAATTAACGTTCGATGGTAGGATTTGGGCGTCGACACATCCACGATCACTGCTTGTTCGAACACTTCCTTATATAGTACTTACAGCACTCACGTTTTTAGAAATATATGGACTGCGAATGTTTTAATAGTAATCAGCGGGTGCAGAAAAAGCTCTTCAGTAAGTAGACTTGTGATAACCACGGAGACACTCGGAAGGAAGGAAAATACATCGAGAAATATTAAACGGTTATATTTCGAGAAGGTTAGGGATGTTCTGGCACCAGGAACCTGCAAAGACGGGGCAGTCACCAAAGTGTCGGGCCCCTCGAAAATGACGTCATTTTGATGGGCACCGCGGAAACCGCGCTCTGTGGAAAGGTTCCACGGGCCCGTTAGTGGTGTGCAAAAACTCTCTATTGAAAGCGCTCGCCTCCTGTACTCGACTTGCTGGTTACGTCGGATTCTCCAATACGGTACGCAGATAATAATTGTACAGGGGTGGTGACCAACAACAATTACAGAGTTACGTGATTTCTCTGCTGGAACATCTGCAGGAGCACTCCGTGGCAACGCCACTTGCGTCTTGCTCTGAATTGGTGGTCCTTCCCTCACATAGTAATGGAGACAAGTTAACGGAGGAGAAAGCCAACGTTAAAATGGCGTGCAAGCCTTTTTGAGGCCTAAGTTGTCATTCTACCTATTCATGTTAAATAACGTTTGATTTATGAACGTTTGTTCGTCTTTGTAAAATGTGCTGCATAAAAAATGTGTCGTACTTTTTTGGTAAATTATCGTCTTTCTCTCCCATTTACCCACTTATCACTGAATTGAATCAGATAGATAATGAGTACCTACGAATGTACCTATTTCTCTTCCAGGGGTGGATTCGCTTTAGGCCTTGGGCGTATTCTCGGTGTTGGATTGTGCAGTAGTTTAGCTGTCAGATCATTTGCAGTTGCAGCCACATCAAAGGTTACTCTGTGTTTGAGTTGTTTTGTATGCGTAGATTAGATGTTTACTTGTCTAGTTTTCCTTTAGCTTTTATGAATTAACCCTTTTTGTAAAAACAGCTATTGCGAGATAAATACCTATTTTACATTTTCGAATTTTCAAAAAAAATTCATTCCAAGAAAATTGATGTCTGATGGGTCTGAAGTGTTTGGAAATATTTTTATAGTTGAAAAATTTATCGATTGAAATCCATTTTAGCCCAGTTTTACTAGGCAGTATCCATTGAGGAGGTGCCAACTCCTGCTAGGGGCGCTGGTGGTAAAGTAGTTTCTCATACATCCAATAGAGTGCTCTGACGAATGACTTACCACTGCAAGTAATATTACAGTGTGATTGATAACTTTCAAAATGTAATATGCTGTTGAGTCGGAATGATGTCTCCTGTCTGATGTGAGATAATGTCGAAAAGACCCCTTTTTAATTACAAAAGGGTCCTATAAAACCCAGAGTGATTATGTGCATCAACTGAAGAAAATTTAAAATGTCACTCGTAAAAAGTTGATGCAATCTCTCCAAGGTAATTTCAATCAGAGCACTCTATTGGACATATGAGAAACTACTTTTACCACCAGCGCCCCTAGCAGGAGTTGGCGCCTCCTCGACGGATAACGCCTAGTCCCAGTTTTCTATGATGGATGGAAGGAGAACTCGCAAGTTTCAAATAATTCGAGACTTATATTGGCAGAGGAACTACACCCACAAGTATCACAAGACTGACGTAACTTGACATTTGGAGGAGTGGACATGGGAATTTCTAGAATAGACAATGACAAAGTAGCAGTTGTGCAATCAGGATGGTCCCCATGGAAGGAAACTCACATCTATTTTATCATTAGAATATGAATTCTCCAGAGGAGGTTTAGATAAGTACTGAAGGGGGTCTCAGTTGGTCGCCATTCATTCATCGTTCCGGGTCAGTATTTCACGAAATTGAAGATGCAAAAACCTGAAAAGTTTTACCTAAATTTGAAATTTTAAAGGATTTTAGAAATTCATTAGTACACGGCCCTAGGGAATGGAAAAACTGAAATATTGCCGCAGGAATCATCAAAATCGAACAATAATATGGGGTGTGTCTTGATTTTTTTTAGATTTTTAATCGAAAGTAGACTACATCCTGAGAATTTTGGCACCAACCGCGACCTTCTAGCGTGAGTAGATCTGTTTCTATGATTTTTCAAAGATTCGAATACTCTCGCCTGGGCAGGACCCCCAGCCCATTGTGACGTCATTAACGGTCGAAACTTTAAAAATTCATATGAAAAGAGTTACGCTAGAAGGCTAGAAGGTTGGTACCAAAATTCTCAGAATGAGGTCTACCTTAGATTAAAAATAACAGTAAACAGTTTTTCCTACCCAGGCGCACACCGTGTTGCCAAAGAAAAATGGGGGGAAACTACTGAATTAACGATTTTTCCCATGTGTTTCTCATATTTCTCTGGCAATTATTGTTCGACTTTGATGATTCCAGCGGCAATATTTCAGTTTTTCAATTCCCTAGGGGCGTGAACTAATTAATTTCTAAAATTTCGAATTTAGGTACAACTTTTTAAGTCATTGCGCCCTCAATTTCGTTAAATACTGACCCGGAACGAGGGACGAACGGCGACCGACTGAGGCCCCCTTAACATGAATCTGGGTCCTCTGTGTAGTTAGCCTAATAAATTGGGTGTGTTGAAATAGAGTCGTGTGAGCGGAACTGACTACTGGGGAAAGGAAACAGACATGGCTGACATATTTAATGTATTGATTTAATGTTTTGATCGAAGTTGGTTGATTCTTGTAGTTGTAGTTGGTTGTTTTCATGAAGTTGTTGATTTAAATACAGTTGGAGAAAATTAATTCTTGATATTGCCCAAGAATATCACAACATACAGAAGTATGAGCAATTTTCAAGGTTCAGAAACTCTTCCTCAAGATATATATATATATATTTGTAGAAAATAATACCAATAAATATTTACCCACCTGCCATGGTGGAGTCCAGGCTATTCAATACCAACGAACATCATAGATACCCCCACATATAACTGGTGTTGATCCTTCTCGAGTTCCATTTCATCGATTACCAGACGTCATCTTTAGTAATCTACTCCAAGAACATAGTACTTGAATGATTATGTAGAAACAACTGGACAGAAAACGAGTGGGATTTTTTTGAATTAGCAAGTTCTTGTCGATGAATATGCCTTTTGAAATGAATAGCCTTGAGCAAGACATCAGTTCACTCCAACATGACTAGACCTCCGACATATTTGAATAATATGTTCAATAAAGATTAAAGGAAAATCATTTCGTTTTATAGAGTTATATTTTTCAATTTCAAATATTGAGTGGTTGTCTGAAAGGTGAGCTCCAGAGTTTTACACCACCCCCTACTCAAATTGTCGAAAATTCCCCATCGTATTATGATGTACCTACTCCACACTGTACGTGGAATATACTGTACTTGATACGTTGAATATATTGTTGAAAAAAACAGGTTTACACTCGGAGTCAAATACTTTTAATGAATGCAAAACACCTTTGTGGTCGTCTATTTTCAAATATCGTGATTGTGATCGTGTGTTGATATTCAAATCTAAATAACATTAAATTCTACCATCAAAATATCAAATTCTTCATGTTGTTATTGAAATGGAATGTTGTTATTATTGTAAAATGTCTTTGTGTTGAATGCTGTGTGTTTATTGCGGTTACAGAATGGTTTTCCTTCGAAATAACAAAAAATACATAAACGAAACGCACTTTTAGTATGAGTAAATCAATATTCGCTGGACCAGAATGTTGAGTCATGAATTTGAAAAATAATCAAACAGTTTATTTGCCTACGTCAAGGTATGATGCAGAATACAGGTCCCACTTACGAGTATATTCCTCATCGTTTACTGTTAGTGGTTGGAATAAACTACATTGAATATGAGATCTGTAAAAATTGTTCTGTAGAGAGAAAAAACAGTCACCTTTTTAGTTCAATTGTCCCTTATTAGTTTATGGTTAGTAAAATTATTAACAATAATTCTTAGAAAGTTGTTCGTTCAAGGTGAGTAAGTGGTTAACTGCTACCCTGTTCCTATCTGTTCTATGGCTAGTTCACCTCCATTCTCTTTGAACTGAATGACCTGGGACCAATAGGTCCCAATATAATAATTGGGTGGTAAAAAATATAATTATATTGAATGTATTGAACCACATTGTATAAAATGAAGGATGGCAGGTGCAAAAGGGCCCACGCATTTTATTTTCAATATATTTTTTTTAATTACTTTTCTGGGTCTTAATTTCAAGTTATTAAAAATCACGTCAGAGGAGTTATTCTATGAATATGTTGCTGCGCTGAAAGTGTTGAGCATCAAGATTCATAATCTAAAATAAAATTCTCGCTAGAATAAAATGACACTTGGTCTGGTCTTGTGTTATATGTATGGCATTCTTCAACTAGGAAGTATCCATTGAGGAGGCGCCAACTCCTGCTAGGGGCGCTGGTGGTAAAAGTAGTTTCTCGTACGTCCAATAGAGTGCTCTGATTAAAATTACCTTGGAGAGATTAGAGATTGGGTCCTTTTTGTAATAGAAAAAGGGGTCTTTTCGACATTATCTCATATGAGACAGAAGACATTATCATCCAAGTCTACAACATAATTAAATAATGTTGAAAATTATCAATGGCACTCGAAAAAAGTTGATGTGATCTCTCCAAGGTAATGGGGACCTGGGATCTCTCTGGGTATGGGGGCGCCTTGATATTTTTTTAGATGTTTAATCGAAAGTAGACTACATCCTGAGAATTTTGACACCAACCGCGACCTTCTAGCGTGAGTAGATCTGTTTCTATGATTTTTCAAAGTTTCGACCGTTTATGACGTCACGCGCCCCTCTCGCCTGGGCAGGACCCCCAGCCCACTGTGACGTCATTAACGGTCGAAACTTTGAAAATTCATAGGAAAAGATTTACACACGCTACAAGGTCGTGGTTGGTACCAAAATTCTCAGAATGAGGTCTACCTACCTTAGATTAAAAATAACAATAAACAGGTTTTCCTACCCAGGCGCACACCCTATTTGTAGCTCTATTGGACGTATGAGAAACTACTTTTACCACCACACTGGTGGTAAAAGCTAGGCGTGCTGCCTAGTGGGAGTTGCCGCCTCCTCTATGGATACCGCCTAGTCATTCTTCAATAATAGAAAAAAATGTTCAATATCGATTGTTATAAATCAATTATAGTTTTCTATTCCAGGACATGGCTGAGTCAAACGCCAATAACGTATACGCTTTCACAGTGAAAAATAACAAGGGAGAAGATGTATCTTTGGAGCAGTACAGGTATGTTGGTTATATAGATGCATAGCACTAGACAATTTAGTTTGTTTTTGTTTCTTTGGATACCCTCTATAACTGCTTTTAGACTAAACATTAAATTCAATGAACTTGACATGAATATTTCTGTTTAAAATATACAATAGGTTTCGAGGTATGTAAAGTGACGATTCGATACTTTCGATATTTATTGATACCGATATTTCCGATATTTGTATCGATATTTTTATTGCGATATTATCGAATATCGAAAGGAAAATATTGATATCGAAAGAAATGAAATATCGGTTGGGATGCTTATAGTTCTTTCCACTGTAATTTCTCAATTTCCCCTAAAATAACAATAATGTTGAAATAACATGACAATCAGCTATGTCCGACATAGTCCTCATGCTCCATAATCGATATGGGAAGAGGAACACGTTTCGATTTCGCATTCGCCATTTCTGTTTTGTATTAATTTATTATAATATGTTATGTATTTTACAACTTTTTACGAGTAAAATTCGAACTGGCATTATGTTTGGATATCGATTTTTTTAAACTATGCTAAACATTCGATATCAGTATTTTTCTTTCGACATCACTGATATTGATCAAAAAGTATGCTAAAACTTATTCCATGTCAGTGAAATCAGTATTCTTATCGATTTTTCTTTCGATATTCTATCGATATCACTGAAATTTATGAAATAATATGCAAAAACATATTCGATATAGGTGAAATCAGTATTTTTCTTTCAATATTCTATCGATATCACTGAACTTGATGAAATAATATGCAAAAACATATTCGATATCGGTGAAATCAGTATTTTTCTTTCGATATTGATATCACTGATATTGATTAAAAAAATATGCAAAAACATATTCGATATCAGTAAAATCGGAATTTTCCTTTCAATATTCTCTAACGATATCAGCGATATCGATGTTTTTCTTCCGATATTTTATCGATATCGATACTGCCTTCCGATATTATTTCGATGTTAGATATCGCATCGAAAGGTACATCGAATCGTCACTAGGTATGTACAAGTACAACATCCTATAGTCCGAGACCTGCATGTTCTAGAACTCAAAAATTGTAATGTGGACTCACATAAAATTGTTAGGCGACAGTCAGAAAAAAAAGTTGCTTGATGTGTATGAATGATTCGCATTATGATGTACCCTTACAACTAATGCACCAATCCTGCATGTGCGTCGGAATCCATTTTCGGAGGCAAATAATCATTTTCAAGTTAATACTGGTTTTGCCAATTTGGATCAGTCACTGTGCCATACAGGTCGGCCTATAAGTGATACCTTGTAAGTGATAAAAATTCTATTGAGGTTTTGATACCGTTGTGTTCAGAGTTCTGAGGCGCATCGATCTAGTGAGACCTCGTAACTGTCCAAAAATCTATTTGATAGATTTTTCTCATAAATCTCACTAGATCGATGCGCCTCCAAATTCTGATCCATAATCTAAAAATCGAATTTTTGTTACTTAAGGCATTATACGATTGCCTGCAGGCTGCTGTAAGACCGTCGCCTCAACAGGCGAACGTAAGATATGCCAAATACATTGATCGTACGGCGGCCTGCAGTTGAATCGATAGTTCGACAGTGTGTGGGCGCCCTTACGAGGTATCACTTATAGGCATACAATATTATTGTATACAATACAATATTATTGTGTGTTGTTGGATTAGCTGAAACATTTTTATTGGCTCTGGAGGTCAGTAGTTTGATGTATCTAGGTAGATTCTTGAAATTAGGAAGTGAATAAATTATCTAATGAGTACCTGTGTTCCAAGCGAAGAACAAGGAACCACTTTTGAGGCAGTTTATTTAATATGAACAACACCAGCAGCACTCCAGTCTATCCACACAACATTACGTGTCGTAAGAAGATTAAATCCGACATTGTGGATCATGCTTGCTGAAGTTTTTGACCAGTGGGTTTTCATCAGCACATTAATTGAACTTTTGAAATCACCCAACGCAACCAATAGCCTTGCAGACTGGATACATCGCTGAGGTAAAATTTTCTGTTGATGCTGCTGGTGATGACTTAAACTGTGGCTCAAAGCAACCTACTTGCTGGAGCTGAGGAATTTTAGCTGGTTCCTACGTAGTGTTGAATCATCAGAAATTAACTTCCCTCGACCGGGGATTGATCTCCTGTCGTTCCGATTCTGAATGGGAGCTCCTACCACTGAGCTAAGGAAGGGAATGGACAGAAATGGGAAGAGGTAGCTGATCACAACATCTCCCCCCCCCCCCCCATTAGGAAATCTTAGGTACTCCATTACCTAGTCAGGGAGGTGAGAGGCAGCTTTGGCCCGCATTTTCCAACGCAGTGAGAACACGCTATTTTCGACCGGCTTCAGAGTTTTTGTTATTGTTCCTTATTGATGAGGCGGGGGATCTGCTGACCTTAACATTTGTCCGAATAGGCGGTGGCTCAACTCGTGTCTTCGGAGGGAGTTGTTTTGATGACCCAATCTTAATGAATTATCGTTTCTCTGATAAATGCTGAGGAGACCATTCGGGTCTGGTATGACTGCGCCACACTGTTGAATCATCAAAAATTAACTTCCCTCGACCGGGGATCGATCTCCTATCGTTCCAATTCTGAGTAGGAGCTCCTACCACTGAGCTAAGGAAGCGAATGGACAGAAATGGGAAGTGGTTGCTGATTACAACGTCTCTCCCCCCCCCCCCATTAGGAAATCTTTGGTACTCCATTACCTAGTCAGGGAGGTGAGAGGCAGCATTGGCCGGCATTTTCCAACGCAGTGAGAACACGCTATTTTTGACCGGCTTCAGAGTTTTTGTTATTGTTCCTTATTGACGGGGCGGGGAATCTGCTGACCTTAACGTTTGTCCGAATAGGCGGTGGCTCAACTCGTGTCTTCGGAGGGAGTTGTTTTGATGACCCAATCTTAATGAATTATTGTTTCTCTGATAAATGCTGAGGAGACCATTCGGGTCTGGTATGACTGCGCCACACTGTTGAATCATCAAAAATTAACTTCCCTCGACCGGGGATCGATCTCCTATCGTTCCAATTCTGAGTAGGAGCTCCTACCACATGAGCTAAGGAAGCGAATGGACAGAAATGAGAAGAGGTCGCTGATCACAACAGTAGTAGTGGAAGAATGGGATGTTGATAAGTACCCTCCAGACGACCATTTTTCATAATTTTTTCACATGGTTTTTTATTAAAACAAAAAAAAAGTACGCTGGTTTTTAATATTTAAAAAAATATTTGCATACCATACTAAGTGGTATAATTCCATTTACAGTATTATATCTATTCCAGGGGAAAAGTGTTGTTGATTGTAAACGTTGCCAGTTTGTGTGGACTAACTGACACTAACTACAAGGAGTTGGCTGAACTTGATAATCAGTTCCGGGATGCTGGGTTGAGAATCCTAGCTTTTCCATGCAACCAGTTTGGTGGCCAGGTATGTAGTATGGCATCGATGGCATCTGTTATCTTTTAGTATTTAGTTTTTTCATTAATGTGTATCAAGATGAGCTTGTCCTATCGAAAATTTTGTTCGTATAAGGGTCGGTTTATCAGTCACCAAAGTTAACAGAGGTTTATGTATCCCTCTGTCAACTTTAACGATGGGATACATTATGGAAACTATAAAGGTGCTGTTTATTAGTGCGAAATTAACCCACTGGTAACTATTAACTGGCTGGTATAATTACCTGCCTGTTAGGCCGAATAGTCGATTATTTACCCAGCTTATTTCGAAGGCTGTGAAAATCTTACTTAATAAAATCTAGCTTCCTCCACATAAAGGAATCGTTTTCGCAGTGTTTCGCGTCAGAAAAAAGAAGAAATTAGAAGAGGAAGAAGCAATGTGCTTTGTTTTGGTGTTTTCCTCTCTCGATCTCGGTACCTAATTCCTTCTTAGCACGGCAGTACCTATTGTTTTTTGTTGAAAATTGTCTGGTCATGACAAGATCCCAGCCACCGTGCCACTATGTCCAGAATTTTCAAATTTGCAGACGAAATAGTTTGTACGTTATAAGAGAATTGCCCTTTTCTATTTCAAAAATTTTCGGCGTGTGGCCCTCCTGGCGACTGAATTTTCACATGTGTGCAGTCCATAGCACCTATAGCTCCAGGAAACCCGGCTTTTTGGTTTATTATTTTCAATAATGAACCTTTGGAGTCGACCAAGAAAATTTTTTTTTAACACCCCCTCAAAATTTGATGGTGTACATTTCAAGGTACGTAGAATCCAAAAATCGAATAAAAATTTGGCCGTCCGTCCGCCGTACGCGGCACTTTCCCCACTTAGCATTGACCGATTTTGATGAAATTTGGTATGTAGGCTCTATTTGGGGTCTAGTTGTGCCCCGAAGATTTTGGTTGATGTAGGTCACGTCTAAGGGTTCCAAAATGAATTTGGAAGTTTTGAAAACGCCCTAACTCAAAAAATTCCGATATAGAGGTATTGTTTTTCCTTCAATTTAAGATTCTATAAAATTTTTTGAGACCACCCGGAGCTCTGTAGGACAAACCGTTCGATCTCTACGAGAATTTAAGATTTGGACTTACGATAAATCAGAAACACGAGTGTGAATCGCAAAAGAGGCCTAATCTCCGTTCAAATTATAGCTGACCGAAATACGATCGATGTTTTTCTTCATGTTGGATGGTTGGTGACTTTGCAGACGAGTGATCTATAGAAAAATAATCAACCATTGTGTAATAATTTGCAGCGTTTTTAAATAAAATTCCATCCTAGATTAAATTTATGATTTTATGATTTTTTGATTTATGATTTTTTTAAATTTTTTATTTATTTCTATATTTTATTTTTATTTATTTATTTATTTTTTTTATCGGTTGCTGGCATTTTGATAAATTGGGCGGATAGCCTGGCAATTCCCAGGGACACCTGCTCGACAATTTTACAGGCAGAGCTTTTACGGACGCCACAAGTCGCCGACAGACACCAACATGGTTTTTTAAAATTCTTTTATCCAATCGAAATCTCATCAAAAAATCGCAATCGTCCCACTTCTCCAAATAATTAATCCGCATTTACCATGTAGGGTCTTCTTGCCCTCTGTAGGAATTCAACCATAATAAACACACAACATCTTCGTCGCTACTGTCAGAAAAAGAGTCCCACACATCCATTTTCGATTGTAGCATAATTCACTAGCAATCAACTACGCAATTTGTAATAACGAACGTTCTGTGAAACAAAAACACGAGAAATGACTCTTTGAGGTTAAAAAGCCTTGGGTAAATCGAGTTACCCTCCAGTAACTTTTTATCCGGTCCTCGGACGACCAGGTAACTTTAAACTACGGTAACGGCTATCTGGGGACTGATAAACGCGTACGATTGAGTTACCCGACGGCCGTCGGATAAATCTGCTTTACCAGGGGGTAAAATGTTACTGATAAACTGGCTCTAAATGTGCTGAATCCTGTCTTGAGGCATCTAACTACTGATAGTGCATTGAACTTTCTTAGCTGTAATATTATTATCAATTGATTATTAATAATTTATTATTATTTCGTTTCAGGAACCAGGAAATAATGAAGAAATAGTGTGCACTCGCAACAAATACAAAGGAAACTTTGAGTTGTTCGACAAAATTGATGTCAATGGATCAAATGCTCATCCTTTGTACAAATACTTGAAGAGTGCACAGTCGGGATGGTTTGGAAAGTAAGAAAGTCCTTTATTTCGACAATGTTTAGTACTCATATGAAAATTGATTGATTGGTACTGGATGGAGTCTACTTCTGAGAACTCTTCTGCCAAGTTGGACGGTCATTCTCATGTAATATAATACGTACCAATTCACGATAGTGTTGTGATCAGCTACCTCTTCCCATAAAAATGAAAACGGAGTTGAGTAGAACGTTGTCTATTTCCACGAAAATAATGAGTAACAAGTTAAATCGATTTCGACGGTTAGGTCATCATCAGTAATAAACAATAACTGAAGGTACATCACAGAGAGCATAGCTTATATAGTCACAATTGAAAGGGAGCTTGAATCCTATTGGCTCAGAGAAGTGAAGGGACCTGGGAGGATCATCAAATGCCAATCAAGGCAGACAAAGTGAAAGGGAGCTCAAACATTGGTGATGGTAACATTGTGAAGGGGGGCCACAACAGTAGACAACGTTCTACTCAACTCCGTTTTTATTAATATGGTTTTCCACAATCTCATCGCGAGTGATTTTATTCGTACCTCTTCCCATTTCTGTCCATTCACTTCCTTAGCTCTGTGTTAGCGAGCTCCGACTCAGAAGTGTAAATGTAGTTTAGTTGGAACGATAGGAGATCGATCATCAGTCGAGGGAAGTTAATTTTTGATGACTCAACAAAGTGGTGCAGTCTAGAATTTATTAATGTTTTCATCAAAACAACTCCCCCGAAGACACGAGTCGAGCCACTGCCAATTCGAACAAACGTTGAGATCAGCAGATCCCCCGCCCCGTTCAGAAGAATTAAAAACAGGAAACATAATCAAATCATAATCAAAGCTATAATATAGCTGTATTTTATTTCCCAGACTACCTGAACATGTGGCCCCTTGAATCAGCTAAAAAAGTTTTAATATTTCTTCAAGAAAAGTGGGATACCCTCATATATTGATAATAGAACCCAGCAAGTAACAGATGAAAAATACAAGCTTATAAGCCCCAGCACTTCCGAGGCACATATTAAATTTAAAGGATTTGGGATTTTCTTTTTAAAAAACTCTGGACCATTATTGAAAAACTCAAACCTAAGACAGGATCTGGAAGTCAGAACCTTGCTATCAAACCACATCCCATCAAACTTATAACTAATTATAAGCACGAATGCTACATGGAGAAAGGACCTTACTGGAATCAACTAGAAATCAACTATACAGGGTGTAAGCCTAACTGGTCTGCCATACGGTACCAGTCGATTCTACAACTAATTTGCAACAAAAAATGTCCCTTAGCAATTTTCGTTTAAACCCTTCGTTTTCGAGTTATTTCAACTTTAAACTTTTTTTTCGTGATTTTGACCTTATGTCATTAAATCGGTCATAACTCCTTTAATTTGCTGTGTAAATAACAATTTGAGGGTACCGTTGGAAAGAGCATTAAATTTCCTATCGGTTAGATGCCTTAAAATCTTTTTGAGTCAAGGTTTGAAACATGAAAACGTCCTCTAAAAAGAGAATTTTACGTAATTTTGGAAACCTCGCATTTTTTCAATCCCAAATTGAACTACGAGAACCCATGCTTTTTCAAGATGCAAGAACAGTGTAAACTGCGCCGAAATCTCAGCTTTCCAATGGTATAATCAAAACATATTCTACAACAGTGTTTAGGGGAGAAATTTGTGTTTGAACGCGGAAAAACGTGCATTTTTTCAACGAAATCGGTGCTCCGCCTAGTTGATCTGAGGGGTCGGACGATGGCAGTGGGTGGGCGGGCGCCGCAGTAGACCGCGAGGCCTCCGGAAACAGGAGGCCAGAGCGCCGATTTCGTTGAAAAAATGCACGTTTTTCCGCGTTCAAACACGAATTTCTCCCCTAAATACGGTTGTAGAATATGTTTTGATTATACCATTGGAAAGCTGAAATTCTGGCGCAGTTTTCACTGTTCTTGCATCTTGAAAGAGTATGGGTTCTCGTAGTTCAATTTGGGATTTAAAAAATGCGAGGTTTCCAAAATTACGTAAAATTCTCTTTTTAGAGGATGTTTTCATGTCTCAAACCTTGACTCAAAAAAAAGTTAAGGCATCTATCCGATAGGAAATTTAATGCTCTTTCCAACGGCATCCTCAAATTGTAATTTACACAGCAAATTAAAGGAGTTATGACCGATTTAATGACATAAGGTCAAAATCACGAAAAAAAAGTTTAAAGTTAAAATAACTCGAAAACGAAGGGTTTAAACGAAAATTGCTAAGGGACATTTTTTGTTGCAAATTAGTTGTAGAATCGACTGGTACCGTATGGCAGACCAGTTAGGCTTACACCCTGGGTGTAAGCCTAACTGGTCTACCATTACACCCTGGGTGTAAGCCTAACTGGTCTACCATACGGTACCAGTAGATTCTACAACTAATTTGCAACAAAAAATGTCTCCTAGCGATTTTATTTTAAACCGTTCGTTTTCGAGTTATTTTAACTTTAAACTTTTTTTTCGTGATTTGACCTTATGTCATTAAATCGGTCATAACTCCTTTAATTTGCTGTGTAAATAACAATTTAAGGATACCGTTGGAAAGAACATTAAATTTCCTATCGGATAGATGCCTTAACTTTTTTTGAATCAAGGTTTGAGACATGAAAATGTCCTGTAAAAAGAGAATTTTACGTAATTTTGGAAACCTTGCATTTTTTTAATCGCAAATTGAACTACGAGGATCAACATTTTTTCAAAATGCAAGAACAGTCAAAACTGCGCCAGAATCTCAGCTTACGAATGGTATAATCAAAACACATTTTACAACCGAATTTAGGGGATGGTTAGGGAATTTTGGGAATGCTCCCTCTGAGATCTCTCAGTTGAACGGAAAATGTATTGGTTAGAATTCCCCATTGTGTGGTACCTACTTTAACGTGTATAACCTTTGTTGCAGTGCTATCAAATGGAATTTCACCAAATTCCTTGTGAACAAGGAAGGCATACCTGTGGAACGACATGCACCAACCACCCCACCATCAGTAAGTATCGAGAATTGAAGTTGGTAATTTTATATTTTGTTCTTATATTTTTTAAACAAAAATAATGAATTTTAAAGATACCTTGAACTCAGCTCAAGATAGAAAATAAGTTCCGTTTATTTTTAAGAAATCAAGTTTTCATTGGAAACATTTGAAACTTATAGCTAGTTTAATTGAACATATGCATAATTTTTCCACATAATCCTCAGCGACGTCAATACATTTGGTATATCGCTAAATCAGCTTTGAAATCCCCTGCTCATAGAAGCTTCCCGCCAACTCCTCCTTCATTTTGGTAAACGCATGGTAGTCTGAAGGGGCCAAGTCGGGGCTGTAAGGTGGATGGGTCAGAACATCTCAACCAAACTCATCCAAAAGTTGCGCCATGGAATGAGCAACGTGAGGCCAAGTATTGTCGTGGAGAAGGCAAACACCAGAGGTCAACATTGGAGGGGTTGGAATTTACGGGGCCAATCCCAGATGGAGTTACTCAGCTCCTCTGGGAGTGCATGCCTCAGTATTTCAGGCTGAAATACTTGCAATTAGGGTATGCGCTGGGGAAAGTTTGCGGAGGGAACAGTGTGGTGTACACGTCCGCATTCTCTCAGACAGCCAGGCTGCGATCAAGGCTTTAACCTCTTCCTCCATTAACTCAAGGTTAGTGTGGGAGTGCTTCCAGGCTCTCTGCTCCCTGTCGCAACACAACAGAGTCTCTCTGGAGTAATGGGAAATGAGAAAGCAGATGTGCTGGCCAGAAGGGGCTCACTAACCCTGTTCATTGGTCCAGAGCCAGCCATCGGCATTCCCAAATCTTCCTTTAGGGCGACCATAAACCGGTGGGTCACCAATGAAACCACTAGTAGATGGTCAAACCTTAGAGGGCATGCTCTAAGTAAGCGCATGGTGGCCAAACCTAACCCCAGCGCCACAGAAGAGCTGCTGCGGCTTAGCCGCAAGGAAATCAGGTTAGTGGTTGGCCTGGTAACAGGCTTTACTCCACTCCGATTCCATCTCAACCGCATTGGGGTAAACCAGAATACAACCCTCTGCAGGCTGTGTGGAGAGGCTGAAGAGAAAGCCTCCCACATAATATTAGATTGTGAAGTGCCATCAAATCGCAGGTTTCACCTCCTTGGGTCACCTACACCCATGGAGGCTTTTCCCAGCACAAATCTAGCCAAACCGCTACTGGCCCTCGCCAAAGGGCTGGGACTCTTTGACTTGGAACAGAATCCGCGGAGTAGCACAATCAGCCACTAGGCTTCAGTGCTTTGGGCTCCCATCACCCTGATCCGCGGATTCATCTACAATCTAGAGGTTAACATTCCGAAGATTGTGTAGATGATCCGTTGCATAGTGGATTATCATAATTCAATCGTTCTTTGGCGACTTCACATGCGCCATCGTGAAATCCTTAATGATCATAACTTCTAGTTTCCTTCCGATGTCGATGACTTTAGACATGTGGTTGTGGGGAGGCCACGTCCACTTGGCAGGATTGGTGATTGTGAGGGTGTGATGGTGTGGAATTGTATGTAATTCGTGTGGTGGTTTCTTTTGTGTTACAGAAACTTGTTCCAGAAATAAAAAAGCTGTTGGAACAGTAAAGGAAAATCCTCAATCTCAGTTCAGGACCTTCCTTCATTTACTTCTTGCTTCTTCTTGAGTTTTCTCATTTCATAAGAGCTCTCAAAAATTGTTTTAGTTCATAACATAGTTTGGGCTTCAAGTAATTTTGGTGACATGATATTAGTTTGGTTTAAAATAGATATTAGATTTGAGTTTACTTGATTTACTCATATACCAAAAAATTGCAACGAGAAGACTCAATGTGACAGTTAATTACATATTAATACAATATTTTTCTGCCTATTGACTTTTTTATTCGTTTGATACCTACTTAGTTGAACATTTAAATACCTCATTTGAAAAAAACTATAAACCATTCAAATGAGAGAACTGATGCTTGTCAAAAGTTTGCGCATATGTTTCAAAAGTTTAACTTAATGTGTCAGTACAATAGAAGGAGGGTTGACGTTGGAGTTTTTTGCCAAACTCGATGCTTTTATTTGCCCCCCATTTCAAACTCAGTCATAGAACTTGGTTCTAACTCATAGAACCTATATCGATGTCCTAAAGTATACAGGGTGTTCGAGAAAGATGCGGCCAAACTTCAGGGGTCGGTTCTGCGAGTAATTTGCAACAAAATGTGCCTCGTAGACATTTCTTTTAGATGCCTCGTTACTTTAAACATTAGGGAAGGTGAAGATGCAAAAGATTTCTAAAGTTGTGTTTACTTTCCTAAACCCCTTGGCAACATTTCACCACTTTTTTGGGGGTCCTTATGCGATCAATCTGGGGTGAAGTTGGACAACACTCAACAGAAAAAAATAACCACACAGTAATCCGTTTTAGACCATTCTGAGTCCAAATCCGCGAAAAAACCATAGGTGCAGGTATGTGAGTGTGACAAAATCTTGTGTCGTCTGCCCAGGCCTTAGTTCTCAACCGATTTTTCTGGTTCTTTTTTTGTTCGACGCGGAAAACTATCTAGTTGTGCACTACGGCGCCGGAATTTCGAATTTTCCTTTTAACCCATTAACGCCCGAAACCTTTTTTTCTCAATATATTTTAAAAATGAATCTGATATTCCAACTCCAAATAGTCTTGTTAGAGCACCGAGAAAATAATTTTTAAAATCTCCTGGTTGGATTGCAAAAAATAATTTCAATAAATTAAATAATTTCAAAAATCTTCGAATTTCATGGGGTTGCGCTACCATATCGCGACGCTGTGCTTTTTCTTTCAAAACTGAGTTTTTAGCAGATAGTGTCGTGATCTCACCGGTTCCACTAGGGACTCACTTGGAATGTCTGATGCGGAATACTTCCAATATTAAGTAATTAATTCATCAACTAATTTGTCAAAAAATACCACTGAAGGAAGCATTAGATAAAGGATCATTGCCCTGATGATGACAACATGGGTATTTGGTAGGGTACTCGTTAGTTCTTACAACCTCCAGCCAGGCCAAGTACCCAATCAACTCGAAGATGATGCATCGTGCTTTGTGACCATCAAATGAGCTATCTGCAACACCCACTTGGCAGATTACTTCGATTTACCGTTTATTTGGTGAGGTAATCGTTAGTTCTGATGACATCCAATCAGGCCATTCCCCTTTGAATTTGTAGCTGAAGCTTCGTGCTATGTGCCGCACCCTCATGGCTGGAGATAAAACATCATACATCACTATGATCAGACAGATCTGGAGAAAAGGATCCAGGTCCTCTCAGTGACTCTGGAAGGTGCCCAGCAGCCTCCAAACAGAAAGGGCTTTTATGTTGCCATATGGCAACACTGGGCGTTTATAGGTTAAGGGGGGGAAAGAAGAGTTAATGCTTTAAAAATGTGCGTTTGCGGGCATAATCTTGTAAACTCTGCCCAGACATCAATTTCCAACCGATTTGCGTGTTTATTTCTTGTTTAACTCAGATAACTTCCGAGTTGTACATGATTTCACCAGAGTATCAAAATTCGCAAGGGGAGGGGCCGAGCGGGGGGATAATATTCACAAACTATCCGATTTTTCAATATTTCGGTTCTTTTACTGCTTACTAGTTGTACCCAAGCTTTGAAATTGAGGAAAAATTCTCATTACACCTCCGGATTTTCATGAATTATTCTCTGTACCACCATGCAACTAATAGTGGTGCCACCATGGTGCCAGAACACCATAAACCTCGTATTTTGTGGGTGTTTTTGTGTTTCACCTTGAATACGGATGTGAACCTCGACGGACTGCCTACTAAAACTAATAGATGAAATTTCAATGTTACGACGTATTTCCGCTTTGGTGCCAGACTGGCACCATTGTTGGTGGTGAGGGGGGGGGGGGGTGAACTCAAATTCGCATGTTGGGTATCATAGATCATGGATTTTTAAAATGCTCTACAGATTCGAGGCTAGAAATTTTCTAGCAGCAAGGGAGCCTCGAATCTGTAGAAACCCCCCCCCCCCTCACCATTATCCACCATAACATTCAATGTTATGGTGGATAAGGGTGGGGGGGGGTCGCTATTTCTTGCCTAAAATACTAAATAAATTACATAGAGGGAAACAGTTTTATCGCTTACCAACTGGTTAAACTGATCTAATGCTTATCCAATGGTACGTCCCCTGGAATGCATGCATTACTAAACAATATGTTTGATTTAAAAATTCAACATAAAAAGAGCATTTTTTTTTTTTTTTTTTTTTCAAGGACTGGTAGTGTGTTAGGTTATGAAGAATCCATTAAGGGAGTAAAAATTCAGATTTTCGAAAAAAATCGAAAAAAGTGGTAGGTACTAAGTTAACTATTTTTACGGTATGTCACGCCATGTCTAAGCCGAACCGAACCTATTAGGAACTCTCTAATGGTAGTTTTCATAAAACATCAAACTGTCAGAGTGAAAAAGTCCTCATGATTGAGCACTGATAACGTAACTACTTGTCCCGAATCTGATTATCTACTATATCCCGGAATTGTAAAGCTGGGTTCACATGAACGTGGTTGAAGCGACCAGGCGATTGGGGGTCGGCTGGTTCACATGGGCGCGGTTGATGCGACAGCTTCCCACCTTTTCGATTTCTATTCTGTACTTTCAGCTGAATTTTCTAAATTTTTAACGCTTCAGCTGAACTTTCAACGCTGAATTCAGCTCGTCCGAACTATTATACTGTTTAAATCAGATTTGAAATCACATTTTTATTTTCACATTGTGATCGAATTAGTTAGGTAAGTGAATTTAAATCACTATAGTCTATTTACACCGTAATTACTTGAAAATGTTAACAAATAAATTACTAAAAATTAATAAAGTTTTTAATAAATTTTAAAAAAGTACATAATAATAAGACTGAAAATTTTCAAGTCTCCTTTAGCATTCTCATTATGAAGTGTAGTATATTTGGGTAATGTCAAACAAAACATAATAGGCAGATGCGTGGTACCTACATACAAAATCACTATAAGTACCAAGGTACCTCCTCCTCATACTTGTTAATTAATAATGATTGGTACCAAACGTACTAACTTTGAAGTTATTTCAATCACTGAGTTTGTGCCACTGACACAGAGTACTGGAGACAAGTTAACAGAGGAGAAAGCTAATATTAAAATGGCGTGCTGCGCCCCTGCAAGCATTATTTAGGCTGCCTCAGTTGCGCCATCTACTTTCAGCTAAAGAACTACTACGGAAACTGAAGTGGTGGGGGGAGGCCACACTCTCTCCGTGCCTCTTCTTTTCAAAAACTTTCAAACGACCAGAAATTGGTCATTTTTCATTTCATCATCATTTACATTTGCAAGAATTACTTAGTAAAACCAATCGAGACGAAAGGTATTTCCCAAGTTGCCCATACAAATGTTGTTGTCCCTATTGCCAGTAGTTCAAATGTTCAATCGATAACTGGCACGCATAGAAACGTTTGAAACCCAGTGTATTATTTAAAATTGCTCGAATGTTTCATACATATCGAGAATATAACTAAATTTTATCAAATTAATTACTTAGATGCGGCCAGAAACGCACCAAGGAGAAACATATGAGTTAAACAAGGTGACTTGTTGCGATGAGGTTGGGAACAAGCGATCATGAACGCGAACTGTTGCACTCATCTAGAACTATGCCCTGGAGCTCCACCAATCAGAACGCTTCTAGGGCTCCCAGCTTCAGCTTTCAGCCCAGTACCACTCTCGCTCCAACCCAGCTTTCGCATAATACTTAGTTTTTTTTTTTTGGATTTTGAATATGCTGTTAGCGTGACAAGAGTTTCCCCATAATACCACACAGTACATTAATCGACTGGCAAAACAAGCATGGTATACCATGAGCAAAACCTCAGATGAAACAGAATGAACAAGTCGTCGAAGCAGAAAGTTGCAGCTGGCACAGCATCTCTGTGTGGCTATGCCAGGATAGTCGGTTATCGACCAATAATCCCAGAACGCTTACCGAATTTTCGAGACCATTTAATTTGAACTTTAGGTATTGGGTTTTTTCAGAATTCATGAGGAAAGCATTAGCCGATCACCACTCCCTGACAATTGATTCAGAGCGTACTAAACTATTCTGGAGTGTCTCATTAGTCGAACCGGCAGAAACCAACGAAATGTCATTGGCAAACAAAACCATGCGACGACGATCTAGTGGCTGGTAAGCGAGATCGTTCATGAACAAAATGAACAGACAGGGTCCCAGAACTAAACCTTGCTTTATTCCACACGGTATTGCCACTTTCTCCGAACTCATACCATTAAAAGATACCACCTGGACCCAGCCTCTTAAATAGCTCTCAAAGAATCCGATCGTCGCCTCACCAAAACCATAGAATTTCAGCTTCTGTAAGAGGAGATTGTGGGAAACCAGATCGAAAGCCTTGGAAAGGTCATAGAGTCTCAACTCCACATGCTTCCTCCCCTCCAGGAAGTCCAATGTAGATGTGATCAAAGAAACAGCTGCGTCACACGTACTTCTACCTTTCATGAATCCGAATTGCTGGCTATGAATAATCTTCTTCTCGTCCTCTTAAGACCGGATCCTCCTCAACACAGCAGTCTCGGTAATCTTTGTGAAGATGGGGAGTTTTGATATTGGACGAAAATCCCCGTAAGAAGCACATTTATCTTTCTTCGGAATTGGTGTAACTGCAGACACCTTCCAACATTCAGGGAATTCACCTCGCTCAAAACAGAGGTTTATAATATGGGCGAGAGGCTCTATAATATGGGTCGCCACGCCTCTCACCATAACGGAGTTTATCCCAAAGAAGTCAGAAGAGCGAGAGTGCCTCATGGAGCAAATAATCGAGAACCAGAGTGAGGAGGAGCCCTGCTCAAGAAATCGGCAAAACTATGGGAAGGCACATCATGCAAACGAAGGTCGAAGACTCCGGAAAATGCAGTACTAAAGCCATGGCAGTCAAACTTATCGCTAGAAAAAGAGCTCCGAGTCTTGACATTAGATTCACTCCTGACCACCTCCCATGGTGACTTAATCTTGTTGCCACACAGAGATGCTGTCTTCTACGCTGGCCAGCTGCAACTTTCTGCTTCGACGACTTGTTCATTCTGTTTCATCTGAGGTTTTGCTCATGGTATACCATGCTTGTTTTGCCAGTCGATTAATGTACTGTGTGGTATTATGGGGAAACTCTTGTCACGCTAACAGCATATTCAAAATCCAAAAAAAAGAAAACTGTAAGTACTATGCGAAAGCTGGGTTGGAGCGAGAGCTGTGAGGGGCATTTTTGCGAGCTCGGAATCCTGACGCTCCCTAGCCTGTACGTTTTTCCAGTGCCTCATATTTGCGAAAACTAACTTAAATATCCTGCGCAGAGGTTTGGATAAGCATCAATATTATACAAGGAACCGAACCAATCTCTGTATTTCTCAAGCCAGGTTGACTTCATCGCTTAAGGGCCTTCCTAAGTAATAGGGTAAAATTAGCATTCTTTGTGACCCGTTTTCTCAGCAACTGTATTACCTAGGATCCTAATTTTTTTTTGTCTTCTCTATCTGGATCTGCATTGTTTACTGAGTTTTTTTCATGAATTAACATCATCGACATATATTTTTAATTTTCATTTTCCCAAACCCTTATTTTGTGTTCCAGTTTTTCGACCATTTATACAACTAACCTAATGTTTAGGGTGATAAAAAAAACTCAGTGTATACTATAGCTATTCTCTAAGAATTTAAAAAAAAAGCAGCTCGATTGGTTCAGTAGTTGCGGAGAAAAAGGGGCAAACGTGTGTAAAAACGTAGTTTTGAGAAACGGGAGAAAAACGTCATGGGGGTTGGGCCTCGCTTCGCGGTGCGTCTTGCTCCCCCCCCACTGGACGGCTTCACTTTCACATCTGAGAAACAAATTTCTATTCATGTCTTATTCCATTACCATGTAGTTTATGGATCTATGGAGTGTATGGACCAACCAAAACAAACAAACTGAAGGGTTCATGAATGTGAGGTTATATTTTGCGTCCGAACGTTGTTTATTGTTTTGCTTTCTGTTTTTACCGATTCATTTCAGTTATCATTCGTTTCTAATTACCTTCAGTTTCCGTTTTGTTATAATGACGAGAGGTAGAAATGTTTTCAAAAAACGAAGAGCAAAAGGTGGGCGAGGAAAAAAGAACATTGAAAGCAGCTCTCAACTTACGATCCAGGAGCTCACTAATCATTTTGTAAAAATATTATCAACAGTTAAATTATATTTGTAAATCTATATGATTCATGTTCACGACAGTTTACTTATTGTTTGCACCTCAAAAGATGGAATCAGCATAAAAGCTTGGAAGAATGGAGCGGGACGTTTGTAAAGATCCAACGCCCAGAGCGGGGAGTGCTAGACGGGCGCTCGAGTGTAATGCCCGACTTTGAGAGCTATTTATGATACTTACATAGTGCCAAACCATCAACTTAATGGTATCAAACGATTCAGTATTAAATGGAGAATTTTTAGGGCTAATAAAAAAAATGATTTTTTTTTTCAATTCCTGACTTAGGAAGGCCCTTAATACGAGCCCATACCAAATTGGATGTCGTCTCTTCAACCACCTGAATCCAGCGACGAGCTGCCCTTAGCTCAATTCAAGACGGTCGTGAAACATTCTTTGGTTGACAGGGAACTGTATAGAGTGGATCAGTTTTTTGACATCAGCTATCAATGATAGTTGATCTTATTACAGGGTGTCCAAGTAACTACGCTCCCCCCACTTATTTTCTTTAATTGTGTGAGAAAAAAAATCGGACCAACGCTATTCTTCATAATTTTTTGCGTAGAATTCAAAAATGACAAAATTGCGCAGCATTCAATTGCGCAATCGTGCGCAACCATGATCAACTTTGTTTTTTCAAATAGGAACCCCCATTTTTCATTGCAGATTCGAATTCTACGTCAAATTTTATGAACATTTTACTTCGACAACTTTTTTTTTGGACGCGCACAACCCGCTCAGCGAGCGCTCAAAGATGCGCAACCCCAGAGATTGCGCCAAAGTTGAGGTGAAGGTAGACCTCAAGTGTGGCACATTACTTAGCAGTGTTTTTCCACGCTGAATCGCTTGGTGATGTCCCTTTCTTGATTTGATTTCATTTTACTGTATCTACAGCCGAAAAAGTCACTTTTTGAGGAGGAAATCATCGACTTTCTTATGAAAGGTAATGAATCATCCCAATGAAGTGTAAAAAAACTGTAAGATTTATAAAATTGTGTCAGAGAAGAAATAATTTGTGAAGGAAACGATACTCGGAAAAAATTCCACGGAAATTCGATGATTTCCTCCTCAAAAATTGACTTTTTCGACTGTAAATTAGGTAAAATGAAATCAAATCAAGAAAACTACACCACCACGCGATTCAGCGTGGAAAAACACTGCTAAGTAATGTGCCACACTTGAGGTCTCCCTTCACCTCAACTTTGGCGCAATCTCTGGGGTTGGCGCTCGCTGAGCGGGTTGTGCGCGTCCAAAAAAAAAGTTGTCGAAGTAAAATTTTCATAAAATTTGACGTAGAATTCGAATCTGCAATGAAAAATGGGGGTTCCCATTTGAAAAAACAAAGTTGATCATGGTTGCGCACGATTGCGCAATTGCGTGCTGCGCAATTTTGTCATTTTTGAATTCTACGCAAAAAATAATGAAGAATAGCGTTTGTCCGATTTTTTTTCTCACACAATTAAAGAAAATAAGTGGGGGGAGCGTAGTTACTTGGACACCCTGTATACCAAAAATTCAAACTTAGTCTGTTTTTTGTTAACTTAGATTACCTACCTCTCTATTTTTCTATCTTTGTATTTTTTAAATGTTTTATTTAGTTTTATTGCTCATACAATTTAATAACGTTTAATTTAATACCATAAAATACGTGACGTTTGTATTGCCTGCGAAGGCTCTTTACAAATAAAAACTCTTTGATTTGATTTGATTAGATGGTCCCCTATGAAAATCATCGTCCCCGAACTGATAGTAGCTAGTATGCTTGCGCAAACATGAATTTCCTTGTAACAGTGATACTTTCTCCCCGAATTCGATGAAATCTTCGGAGATTGTGTTCAAGCTATCTATGCCAGAGAAGGGAATAAGGAATTTCACCATGTCGGAATTTCCTATTTTTGATCCCAAAATCGCTTTCAGCACCTCGAAAAACACCCTAATTACTACTAGTACTTCCTAATTTACGAATAAACAAAACAGTGTAGAAAATATGAAAATTAAAAAAAAACCGGGAGGATGACGTCAACCAGCAATAGTTCATGTACAGCCGCTTGAAGCGCTGAGATCGTGAAATCTCACTTCGTATAGTCCTTGGAGGCAACATTTCACAAAACCAGTAAAGATCAAAATCGAATAACTGAAGAGAAAAAAATAGAAGAATCAAGATGGAGAAAATGAGGTTTCCCCTGTTGTTGTTTGATAACTTTCCTCTTAGATAACACTATTTCGTCGTTCCATCGGGTAACAAGGGGAGGAGACGGCGATCCAAACAGCCAATCAGCGAGCGTTTCTGCTTCAGGTTGAAGAGTTCCGTTTTCCCGGTTATTTTTCGAAATCATAAAGTTTGATTGTCTCCCAAAAATAACAGGAGACTTATTTTCCAAAACCAACCCGATTTTCATCTGTCCCACACCATCAACTATTCAGGAAAAATGCAAACAGAATTCGGTGAAATTTCTCATTATCCTGATGGCTCAACCAGGTTTTTCTTCTGTGAGAATTATGGGAAATTAATAATAAAACAAGAGGATGTCACTTCAGTTAATTCTATTCTAATTGTCTATACTTCACTGACAACATTTTTACCCAATTGGTACAATAAAACAAATCATGAAAACAAAACTATGAAAAAATCCACATCATGTTCTTTCTTTCGAGTTTCAGCATCGCTTAAATCGTAAAATACATTCACACTTTGAAATTGCTCCTCTGCTAATGGTGCACTCATTCAAAGACACAAATGTATCTTCAATATTTTATGAGGGATCATGCATCCGTAAAAATATATTACATTTATTCCTTTGTATGTACATTTCAATGTATAACTATATAATATATATTTTATATATACGCATGTATTTTTTTTTTCTTCAAATAACAGTTTAATTACGAAAAATATGAACACTACTCAGTTAAACATGTTGCTGACAGTATTACATACATCTTTGTTATATAGATATACTTTCCGTTTGATATGTAAAACACTTAATTTACAACAAATAACTTAACTTTAATGTATGTATATATCATTAGGGATGATGAACTAACAAACAAAAAAATACAACTAGTGCCTAATTATTTGATTAGTACAAATTCACGATTTTTTTGTTTCTTTTTTGCTATAAACATTTAGAATTTCCACTTAAATTACACCGTTAAATGTAACTAAGATCTCACGAGGGGAAAAATAAATGTGATGTATTCGAACATGAAGCATGCACTTAATTCAGATTTGTCTAAACTTAATATAGTTTTTAATCGATTTTCCGATCATTTCATTTATTTTTGTAAAATTTGAACAAAGATGGCACATCTGATGGCTGGATAACTAAAGATTTTTGCTGGTAACGAACGTTGCGTAGTGTGCATGTAGAAAATGTATATAAACTTCTCAGTAACAGACAACATTTAACTCGCTCCTTCTCATGAAACACTGATACATCCAAAAATGGAAAAAAAAGAAAAAAAACTGCCAACAACAAAACTGACGCTAGCGCCAAGTGCACGCTATTTTACACTTTTATGAAAGTATACGTACCTAGAAACACTAATAAATCATCGTTCCAGTGGCACTTCTATGTCGTCTAAAACTTAAAATTCTAACTCTTTTAAGTAGAAATCAGATGAAATCTTTGGATTCTCTTGATAAGATGTTCACACATCCCATCCAATTTCCCCGTTTTCAATAACTGAGTGCGTAATGAACATCAAGAACAGATCGAGCGATGTCTTTTCATACGTTGACGGGGGAGAACGGTGAAAAACCTCAGTAAAAATGGGTTCCAAGTTTGAAATGGGTCTTTAAGACATCGAGAGCAGATTTTACAATCATGTGAAAATACATCGAAACGAGACGATTTCACCGAAACCATTCTCAGTTGATGATTAGGCAATTGGAGGGGACCTGGACATCATTGTATATTAATTTTACAGAATTAGTTCCAGTGTAAAAATATATAACTATGTGTATATTAGTCAAGTTTCATGTTTGAATCTGGGTTGAAAGACAACCGTGCTTAGGAATATAATTTTATGCTCTATGCACCAGTGGAATACGGTGCTTTATGTTAAGGCAAAGTGACTTTGGACCAACCATGAGCCAACACACCCTGTTCTAGGTAATTATAATTATCAAGCTCTGCCTAGTGAATTAATTTTTTCCATAGCTATATAAACATCAGTCGAAGGATACAAAATAAAACACCATCTTTCTACGTATAACACTTACCTCTATTGTTTTTATGTGTCCATTTTGAGTAACGTGTCTATTTTTTTCAAGTTATTGTGTTCACTAATAATATAGTATTTGTATAAATCTCTTATATTTTATAACAACAAATCTAATCAAACCAACTAGCATTTACAACAGTAGCACCATTCAAACTATCAGCAATTAAATTAAATAGATGTGTATTATACAACAATGGTTGTCACTACAGGGAACCATTTTAGTCTAATTATTTGTTTTATTTACATTTCAATTTCAACATTGAATTATAACTCTACATTTTAAAATTACCGTTTTATGTGGTTGATCCCAATAAGTACAGTGAGTGAACGCGTTATGTACATAAATTACTCTCTTTCAATTTGATACTAGCGCCTAAACTTTGTATGACACATAAAATGGCCACAATGTTTGACATTGAACATAGAATTAGTTAAAACACTAATTTATATATATCCTTTCTCAACAACGCTATTACTAACAACGAATTTATGTTTCGGTGAAACACAACAAATATTTGCCACAAAACATGGTACAACGATAATACATAGGGTATGACACACGAGAATCTCTGACATAATCAACTGTGGTTTCAATTACAAATATATTTGCATCATACTAATTCAACAAAGAAACGTCGAGTAACAGGTAAAAAAAGACAGGAGGTTCAGTTGAGGCACTTGTACAGAAGCATAGTAAACTCCCTTTAGAGAAGTAACGAATGAATTATTCCAACTGTTAAGGAAAACATGATAGAATAATAATTAGCATTCAACTCGAAAATTGGTTATACCCAAATTGCACTTGAAACCGATGGTTGGGTTGACTAGTATCCTCTCATTAGAACTTGTCACAGCTTGGAACATTTTAAACGGTTTTTGAACACTGGATGGAAGTCTTTACTGGAAGAGGCGTGACAATGAATTTTTTTAAACTGAGGAGAAAGGATGATGATTCGCCATCAGGGTACTGGAGTTACATGGATAGTCACATGGATAGTCACTACCGAAGGAATTGAGGGTTAGTGATGGGGAAGGAGATGACATAGAACGCCAGGGACTCACAAATCACAAAATATATTTACCGGACTGGTTCAACCATCTGCGGACGCTCATCTAATCATTTCTGAACTGTAATTCTTCGAAATAATGGAAGAAAATGTGAGAAGGACGTTCAAATTTGGATGAAAATAAGAAATTAGAATTACACCTGATTTCGGAACTGTGTCTGTGAATCCCCTTGCACTCTCATAACAGGGAAGCACACACAGAGAGAAATAGCTTCAACGAGCGATTAGGAATAACTGATAAATATCGTCGCTGCCACAGCAACACTGGCTATCTGATTTTTGCCAACTTTTCAGGAGAGCGAAAAAACTGGTTTTAAATAACAGAGGCTAACTACATCAAGAGTGCACAACTACATAAGCTATCTGCACTAAAAACTTTTATCACCTCAAAACCAAATGTTTCAACCGAATTCAATGAAATCAATGCTCAGATATTGATAATCGAACTTCATTCTTCCCGAAATGAGTGAAAAAGTAGAAATTATTCCATTTAATCATCATGAAAACCAATGGCGTGGTCACACGAGGTAGGAGATTGTAAGGTAAAAACATGTAGATAGCCACTGTTTCCAAACTAAAATCACTTAGTCAGTGTTGCCTTTTTCGTGATAGCGGGGTCAGTGTTGCCAATAGCAAAAAACCGACTTCACCAATCGATCCAGCACGAAAAATTACTTAAGAAACCGTCAAAACCTGAAAATCGCCAAAATGTCACTTAGCCAGTGTTGCTGTGGCAGCGACGATATTTTAATTTTCATTTTGAATAACGATTTTCTCCTCTCACTCACTCGATGTAAAAGGAAGATGATCAACGTGTTATTACACTGACGGCCATACGGATTTGATATAATATTAAATAACTTGCGACTGTGAAAAATATTGTTGCGTTATTTTTAAAAAAAAAAGAGTTTAAACACAAACTTAATAGGGTACCAAAGATGGAGTTATGGACTCGGTAGTTTATGTCCGACCAAAACCAACAAATATCAACCGATAAATCCAACAGTATGATGCAAATTCACAACCAAAATACTCAGTGACATTTCTTCTGTACCTATTCCAAAAATGGGTTTCATATACAGATATGAAGGTATGTAATTCAAAATTTGTACTAAAACGTGAAGTACATGGAAGACAAAAATTTTGATTAAAAGAAAATGTGGCTGTCGAACAAGCGAATATAATTCATATTATTTTCGAAAACAAGATGTAAGCAATTATGATTGCCAGAGAAGGAAGGCACAAAAACAGTTGATATGTGACAGTGGCAGGTATTGTGAGTGGCAATCAAATAACACCACCTGGGATGACGATTTCGAAGGCTGCTTCCCGATAAGTTGAGTATTAAAATAACGTTTTTTTTTCGATACTCATATCAGACGTGGCAAATCGAGAGTACTCAACTAACAGTAAGCGATCAACTCGATTTCTACGAGAAACTTTGTCATTTAATCAACTATACGAAAACCTGCCACTGTCCAAAGAGGATGATAGGCACTGATTTAAGGCTCAAGACACAAAGCAGCAACAGTCATAGCCTATATATATAAATATACACTACACTTACCCCATTTATATAGAAAGCGGTTTGTTTAAAACTTATCTATGAGTGCAACACCAGGATAAAATTTAAATGGTAACATTCCAAATACAATGAGCAACGTGTTTCATAGTTTACTTATACTTGTGTCAAGCTTCTTTGCATTACCTCTCAAGTTTCCGAATTCCACTTAACACCGCAGTTGAGTTTCGATTGAATTACACTATTATCATTGATAGGAAACTATTCGAAGATTTACTAGCTGTAGGACAGTAGTAAAACATTGGAAAACTGCATTCATCGAGGTAAGTACTTCATTTCGAACAATTCAATTCTCAGATGTTGACAAACTGATCAAAAATATTCTTTTTTGGCGGAGGAATCTATACTAATTTGTACTCGTGTCAATATACAAATGTGGTTTTTCAAGCAGACTGAAAGGAAGCCAGATTTCGAATTTCCTACGTACATCCGAAAACCACGATCCTTTTTACCGTCAACGATGCAAATTCAGGGTCGCTCTCAAACATTGATAAAAGCCACTCTATGTAAGTTGATCGAAATCATCTAAACTAGTTGTTGAGCAAAGTTATTTCAATATGGGCGAAAATTTTGAACAACGTGTACAATTTTGATTGATTTCATTGTTAATTGATTGCAAGTACGAGGTAAATGTCATTTTGAATCACTTTTTTCGAAATATGTTGAATAATAAGAAATTTGCCAATAAGAAGACCTTACAGTCAAAAGTCACTTCTAGAAATAAGTGGATGAGGTCCATCATAAAAACAGAATGGGAAAATGATGACAAATCGAGCCTAACTGTATAATTTGGTTTGACTAGCACAGAGTAAAAATGAAACAGTAGCATATTAAAATGCTACTTAAATTTAAAACTACGTAAAAACTATTATTCAATTAAGATCCAACCAGAACCATAATTCCATCTCCATCATAACAACCCAAGCCAACCAAGTTGTACTAAAAGGGAAGTAAATTGCCCAGCAATCAATACTAACCTAGTCACCACAGGGCTCCAAATTAATACGCTGTACCATTACCATCCATCCATACCATTTTTCTCCCTCTTCTTCTTCCATTACCATCTTGAGGTGAACTACCTCATTCGTAGTGGCATTAGTTTAAAACCACCACCCATGTGTAGTTATTCAACAATGACTCCAATACATTGGGTAATGTATCGTTTGGATGATCAAATGTTGAAATGAATTGATTAGAGTCGAATCACCACCACCAAGAAGTCACATTCTGATGAGAATTATGTTCATATTTTTGTGTTCTGCGCAGACACTTGCAACGGTGAGGTTGAAATTAAACCTTACCCTTCATTCGTGGGTACTAAGAATTTAGTATTAGCATCAGTAATCGAAAGACTTGAAGAAATCTTCTCCAAAGATCATCTGCCAACTTCACTGCGATAATAGTTTACGATTTACCAAATATTAGAAAACGTGGTTTTGGATGACTAAGAAAAATTTCGTCGTCCAACCGGCTCCCATTTCATCTAAATAGGTCACATTGTTCAATTACACCGATCACGTCAAAAATTCATTAGGCGAACTCTGCAATTACTTGCTTCGGGGATAGAGCGCCACAAATGAGTAAGCACGCTGGCATATTTCTTCACATTACCTAAATTTATGAATGTATTAATTTATAATAATCTAATTTCGATACTATTTCACATTGAACGCTCAATGATGTTTCAAGCTTATATACACACTTTATAAAAATGCGTTTGACATTTGTGTATAATACAAATCACTAGATATTTGGTAATTAACTCTTCACAACACGAGAGGAAGAACAGTATCAGCTAACCATATTACTCACTGCATGAACCTAATGAGCAGTTTCAGCCTTGTCAACATAAAAATAATGTAAAATAAATAATATACAGGCTGCGTTATAACTTTTGAGTAGACGTCAAATGAAAAATGCTTTGGATAATAATACCCAAAATAAGCTACTGATCACAACTGGGAAATAATGAGAGGTAAAAAGATTTTTTCAAGTTTCAATGAGTACTGATACTAAGGAGATATTTAAGAACGAAGGATAACAAAATTCATGTGCCTGGCACGAAGTTATTCAAGCTAAGTGATAGCACAACTATGCACTTTGGCCAACCTAATCAAAATTAACATACAACCTCACAAAAAAAAAAAAAACATCAAACTTTTATTAATGAACTCTCACATACAAACTAAAGGTACTTTTAAGGCCTGTTAAAAAAAAGAAAAAAATTTTGACTTTGTTTAGACACTCAACTGACTTGATGAGTGTTGACAGAACTGATTATAAGATAAAACATGGCACATACACTGTGGTCACATTGCACATTCGAATTTAAATTGGTAACCACAACTGCCTCTTCACTGCATTTCATGATATCTCTCTGCATCCATCTGAAAACGAGGGGAAAACTACGTAAAAATTGAGCTAGGATACAATAATAAATCGTGTTTGAGAAGAAAAAAACCATCAGGAAATAACATTAAATAATTCCTTGCTGCACTCCTCCATAGTCCACAAATAAATTACTGCTTTATAATAATTTTTTCAAATGGTGGAATGTTTATGATTTCTCCCATGAGTTATAATATGAAGAGTACAGGGGAAAAACCGGGTAACTCGATTTTTGGTCAAAAATGAGATAGTGATGGGTTCTTATGTTTTGAAAGGTGCTGGATCGAATGCAAACGCGAGAACTGGGAAAAAATCAGGCCAAATGCCTCAAATCATCGAGTGAACATTCGGCATACAGGGGAAAAACCAGGTCCTCCATGCGCTCCAAGGGAAGAACAAGGTAACATTCTGTCGTCGCTTCCCCCACTGCAGCCAATTTCTTCGTGTGAACCACAGTATTTTTCGTGCCTTGTTTGTTAATTTTTGCTGCGTTTCGTTTGTTCTACTAATTCAGTGTCATTCTCATTGTTGTTTGTGATTGTGCGGTTTTGGCAATTGAAGAATGGATGCTGTTTCTTCGGATGGAGATGACAATCCTGCAGTACCACCTTCGTCAAAGAAACAAAAAATTACAGGGATGTAAACAAAAAAATGCGAGAGCTGGGTCACGAGACAGGTCCTCCGTGTAATTGCAGGCGACATCGTTGTTTTGAAATCGTAGGGGAAAATGACAGGAGTACTATTATTAAGCAGTTCAACCTTCTCGCGAATTGCAATGAGCAAACTGCTCACCTGACAGGGCTGATCAGACTCGCTCGTTTTTGTGACTTATGACCGGTTGGTTGTTTGTCTTGTGAGTGAACGGATTCAAAAGACCTGGTCTCTGTAATGAGTGACCGTTTGGGATTCGAATCCACCAAATGACCTTGTCTTACACACCTCTAATTCGCACGAACTCGCGTCCAGTGGGCCTTACACCTGTTGTTAGCATGAAGCCACAGACAGGTTATATTCAAACTCAACGACGGAAGAGTTCTAGAAACTATGACATAATAACGTAAACTACTTACAACTGCAGACAGCAGAGAGTTGAGTGGTGGCTATGTACTCCAGTTATCCCTCGGTCGTTTTGAAAGGGGCCCACCTTCGTAATCATGCCTTTGGTCATGTGGGCCAGGAGACGTTCCCATCCCTCCTACAAAAAATCGAAAAACGTCATTATATCATACAATAGATACATCAAAATGGTACGCCAAGTACCCAAGTAATTTATAAGTATATTGTGTTTTTTTCTTCTTAAAGAAAGTAATTTTACTGAATCGAGGTCAAAGTTTGATAGGTACTAAGGTTGATGCCAGGCAGGACAAATGATTTTAAACGTTGCCCTCTTCAAATAATTTAAAGGCAAACTGCTCGTAACTAATTTTTGGGCATAAGGCCATTCTCGCTGCTACTCCTCAACTCATACATAACTAAGAATACGCACATAAAAAAGTAGTAAACTTCAAGATTATACGAAAAAATTAAATTTCATCCACAAATTTGTTCTTATTTAGAGGAGTTACTTCCGTCAAACAATCTCTGTCATTTACCTTGAGGGATGTGGTGGGAGAGAGAATGCGTTAGATGACTTAGAGGATCTCGAGGCGGTGATATGGGTTCACTTTTGATCCTCATAGACCGTGGCGAAGGAGACGAAGGAGGAGGCGAACTACTAACCCCCATGTGTGGTAAACCACTGAAATAATATCTACGAATTAGTGCTCGTACATAGTGTTCTATTATAGTGGAATGGGACCACAGATACTAGACTTACAGTTTCAGTCTAGGATCTGTGATCGATACCTACTTCAGAAATAGGTACCTTTAGGACAAACAGGTAGGAAAACATGAAAGAGAACTTCTTGTTTTTACAACGCACATTGACAATCATCCTATCGAACTTATTCTACAATATTCACGATTTTGAAGATCCAAAATTCAAGTAATTCATTCGATATGAAACGTCTCAACACCTCACCTCCATCGATTCAAGTTGTATTTATTTACCTAGCTTATTCATCATCAATCAATGAAGTGATTGCAACCCAATTTATTTCCAAGAAAACACTGATGAAGCTACGCCCTTTGAATCTATTAATTTCCAGACTTTCATGGTTATTACAAGAAAATTAATTTTTGATATTTTAGACTTGATTTTATTGAAAGAAAATTTGATCACGAATTGTAAAAAGGAGAATAGAATATGAAAGTCAACTGAATTGGAAAAAAACACGATCCTTTTCATTTGCCAATATTTCGAAAAATTTATTTAAATCCTCAAGCCACAGAAGAAAACCAACAGTAACGGTAAGAAAATCCACAAACTTATAACCATAAAAATATTAAATATCAGTCAAAGTCGTACCTCTCTATAAATTTGAAATTCAAGAGAATTATATTACAAAAACACCATCACTGATCAGTTAATTTGAATACCTACCCAGAATAGTACCTACTCCTGGATTGTAACCGAAAGTTGTTCATGTATTGAAATTGTAGTCTTGAATTCCACAATTATATGACTAACAGGTGCACCGACTATCGAAGTATTTAGTAACATTTTGAGAATCACTGGTGTGAGGGGAGAGTCAACCATTGTTTTAGTCCGATCCCTGAGGATAAGAATGTATATTCAGAAATATTCGGCGAAGAAGATGACATTTTCACCTTATTTTCGATCGTCTAGACAACTTTAAGATTGGATCTTTTAGTTCGTGAGGAGCAACCAAAACGTTTCATCAATCAGCAGTCTGAATGTGGGTGATAATTGTGGAAAAGTTCAAGTGTTTGATTACAATAGTAAAATTGATTCATTGAATGATACTAAGACAAGCGTCATTAACTGGAATATAAAGAGAGGAATAGGGAGGAGGAGAAGGAGGTTTATGTAAAAATTGATCTGTTTCATACCTAGTATGTGCGATAGAAGAGGTCCATGATAGTGCTGAAATGCCCATGTCAGAACTAGATATATCAGTGAAAATGCCAGGATAGGAGCCAAGAACAGGTGTTTGAAGTGCTACAACAGGAGTATTCAACGAGTTGCCACCACCACTACCACCTCCACCCTGCAACGATAAAATTATTTACAATCATAAATTTATGAAAAGAAATATTCATTCATCAATATAGAAAACTTATAGGTAAACAAATAAAGAACATATCTGCTCTAAAGCAATAATATAGGCAAACAAGAGATAGAGAGCTCCACTGGAAAATACAAATTTTTACTAAATACATGAATTGGATAACTAGAACTTTTTCTGATTCATCCAAACTGCTCCCCAGTTTAGACCATGGATATAACACCTACATGATAGACTGAAATAGGGCTCCTGAAGGCTACTGAAGGCTATTACTCAAAGTTAACTGCGTTTTTCCAAGTTAATGGAGGTTGTCCAGTTCTTAAAAGAAGCTCTGGGTTTTCCCTAACTACTACTTGATATAAATAAATGTCTCAGTCTACCATGTACAGCATTACATATAACTAGGCCAGAGGCATGCTAGGTAGGAGGAGTATGGAAGTAAGTGATAGGGAGAAGTTGAAGCAAGGGAACACAACGAAGACAATGCACTACAATAGTAATTTTAGCAAGCCACGTACAGTGCCGGTGAGAGGCCTAGGAATTCCTAAAGCGAGAATTTGAAGAAGCTCATCAACAAAAGATGTGCCTACGGAGAAGACAGGAGCTTTGAGCCAAAGCTCCCAGTGTCCAAGACCTAGGGGCAACAGGGGATGGCATGCTGTACATTAGCTGTCACATCTACGAAATGACACTATATTTATTTTTATTTTTTGAAAAGTAGGAGGTCTCAATGAATTGATCTACAAACTCCTTCCACTGCAACCTAACGAGGTCTATTGTGGAATGCCTCCAGGCTATGTTAAGTTATGCCTGGAGTCGCCGCCGTGGGCCTAGCCGCCGTCAAAGGGGAAAACTACACGTGAATGGTTAACAAAATCTTGAGGTCTGGCGGTCGTCCGCCGCTCAGCAGGTAATCGAGTATGCTCGAAAATTGCGGCCAGTTAATCATCAGCAGCCCTGTGAATGGTTGAAGTGAGGCCGACGCCCGGTCGCACTCCCACCAGTACAGCATGTAGCCCTACTGTTTTCCTCACTTCTAGTCATCTGAGCAAGCGGTGGTTGGTAGCAGGTCCGCCATTCGGCGGAGTCAGGAGGTTTTGGTAGCCAGGTGAATGGACTACTGCGGTGGCTTTGGGGAGTACCTGGAGGGACATGGCGGCGACTCCAGGCATACACGTGAATGGGGCCCTTTAGCCTACTAAGAAGGGTTTACTAAACACCCCTTCTCCCCACTTTCTAGCAAAGCATAGAAGATCGGTGTATGCCATCTTGGAGATGGTGTTAGGAGCTTAGACATCATTTCCGAGGATTGTGTATCTAGCTCGACCCAATGCTTCTCAGTAGCACTTGATATGTTCAGCATCTTCCGCGTCCATATTACAGAAGCGGCAGACGTCAATTGTTAGTTTACCTATCTTCTTTCTTTAGGTGATATCGAAGTGGGCAGTGGCCTGTTAACAGACCCACGAGTATTTTGATGTCCTTTTTAGGCATAGCTATGAGTTCGTAAGCCCGTTTCTTTGAGAACGTCACAAATAGTTTTGCTTGTCTCATGCCTGGGAGGTTCTGCCAGGGGAAGGCATGATGTTCATATACTCTCACATCTACAAAATGACACCATAGCACCCATGAAGACGAAATCAACAACATTCGCACGTGACTTGCTAAACTCCTCCAATAAAAAAGATTCCCAATGACCACAGCTTGCTGCAGCAATAGGGTCAGTCACGCTCCATTGAGCTTACTAGTCATGAATATATTCTGATATATGTCAATTTACTGTTTAAGAACAAGGAAGAGTTTGCAGTAATAGACAACATATATGATTTAAAAAAATTATTGGTGGAAATACAGAGAAGGGCATTCCTTCTCTCGAATAAATATTGTAGAGAACTCCCAACGTACTTAATGTTGTAGTGGTAACTTACATCATCGTGAGTATTGGGGATGACTACCCTGAGATTGGTTCGTGACGGAGCTGCAGGAGAGTGTTTGGAATGCGGCGGAGGAGGCGGCTTCCCCAAGTGTCCTGGAGGAGGTCCAGGACTAGGAGAATTTCCCAAAGGCGAACTCGAATGCGGATATCCATTGCTCATCTCCAGCATTCCACCAGGTGGGTAAACTGCAAAGGAAATCAATCCATTAATTGAACGCAAATGAGGAAGATCAAAATGTGGAATCGCGTAATTTTTAAATCACCTGAATGTTTGAATTTACTATGTCGGAGCTAAAATAAACGATTGGGTTGAAGAAGAGAGCAGCATATAGAGCAATACGCGGGTCTCAGCTCACTCAAGCTCAAACTAGTATCAGAAGCTAAGCTAGCTTATAACATTTATTATTAAGGAGGCTTCTCCTATTGGAGCAACTAGCAAGTGGCTTCCTTGTTAGCAGAAACAATCCTTCAACTTACTATGGAAAATAAAGTGAGGCTGACAAGATCGTCAGCAGATCTGAAACCAGACCAGTACATCTCAAAAGTAAACATATGAGCTCCAATTCTAACTGCTCAAGTTAAAAAGTAGTTCCCGAACAACACATCTTCACCTAAGACCTCGGAGTTATCAGCTGTTATCATTGGTTTGGACTAGATAACAATGGAGTATTTCGATGGGTCGGAAATTCAGGTTTTTGACCTCAAATTTGGATTCAGCACCCTTGAAAACCAATATACTCCAACTTTAAGCCCAATGATACTATAACATGTGGTAGAAAAATTAATTAAAGAGATCACACGTTTGAAAAAAAAGGCGGGCCTCCCTTAATGCACACACACTTATGCCGCGCGCGTGTGTGAGTAGTATTTTGTAGTATCCAAGAGGTCCTCCAAGGGTTTCATCGCTTCTCTGTGCATGGATACTTTTTTCAAAGACTGTTGGCTAGCTACGTCCCAATTGGCTAGCTACGTCACACCATTCAAATCTTCAACTTTCCTTAGCTTCTCTGATTTTTTGAAAACATTTTCTCGACGAACAGTCCCAATTACCGTTATTCCTGAGCCATGCTCTTTTGAAAAAAAAAAATCAAAAAAATTGACTGAAATACCCCATTCCCAGCTTTTTAATGATTTAAAAAAAGTGTTCGCAAGATCTCTGATTCCAAACTTTGTATCTCAGCTCGAATCGCTAATCGCAGCTCCAACCAAATTCACCCCATGCGGAGAAGATAACCATTGCGTAATGCGAATCTTTCCTGTTATGGGAAATGGTGACTAGACGGGTTAATTAGAAACTATTCAAAGAGTCCCCAAAGGTTCCCTGTTATAACGCTGTAGAACATCATTTCAATAAAATTGTAAAATGCTTTTTCATAATTTTGTAATTGACGTCTGTAAATTTAGGAGTTAGCGTGGAGGCCGTCCAGCAAATTGAATACTGTTTGATAGCTGAGCTGCCAGGCCATCTGGCACCGCTGGGTCCCTACCATCTCCACAGCCTAATGCGACTGATCAAAGGCTACCCCTTCTTGGTTGACTGGACTAGACAAGTCTTGGACAATCTGGACTAGATTCGGAGGATAGAGTGTACCCATTTTTGTCCACGTCTATTGTGTAACTCGTACAATACTAAGATGACACACCATGCATTCGGTAGGTTGTGGGAAATCTAAGCACGATTTTACGACAAACGTGAAACAAAGAGCTAAACTGAAGGAGGTGTATACAACATCGAAAAGCGAAAAAAGGAATTATTTGATAATGTATTTACCAATGTTTAAAAAGGCGGCTTTAAAACTTATTTGAGATCTTATAAATTCATGAACCACCCTTAATGAAAAAAGGCAACCCAGTAACCAAGATTGGAGGTCACTGAAAAATTTGCAGTGGCCTTCATTGATGAAAGTGGTTTGAGATTCCCACGACTTGAACAGAGCATTGTATATTTTTTTAGAATTCACACCTCTGAACTTTGAAGGGGGAGTTGGTTCCTCTTTAGGTGGTGGAGCATTTCTTAAGCCATATCGCAAATCTTGCTGCATATCAGCTGCATTGTGTTCCACTGTATCTGTAAAATAGTTAGCCAACGCAGATGGTTAGTAAACACACTATTATTCAATAGTTCCATACCAGTTGTCAACCTCGGGTTCACTTATTCTAGAATATTAGTCAACTCAGAGAAATGATTGATATGGATGGTTAATTGAAGGGTTCGTAAGTTAGACTGAAGTCATCAGACAATGGGATTGAAGGAATGAATGGTAGAAATAATAAGTTATTAGCACGAGGGCAAACTGGTGGATATTTAAATTCGAAAACAAAATATTCAAGACAAACCATAACTCGAGAAAACATCAAATATAAGGAATGAGCAATATCCGGGATTTTCAGTTGTAATTCACTTAAATACATGAAAAACATGCATTCATGCAGCCAAAAACTGTCAACTATTCATGCCGCGGAGGACTTGAATGAATTGAAAACGGTTTCATCCAATAGGATCTACACAGCGTGGTTCCAAATCGTCCGTATGAAATTAAAAGTCTTACTAAGTGCCTACGTGAAGTTTCTCGCTCATCACGAATGATGTCTTTAAATACGTAACAGTTTTACCGAAAAAATGAAAAAAAGAGTCGAAACAATTCAACGCTTTTTGAATGAAAAAAAACCAAGGTTGTGTGTTTCCAAGTAGGTCAGTACCGGGTGCTGCAGGAAACTTGTTGATTTGAAGAGCTAATAGAAGAAAAAGTACTTCATACATAGATTTAATTCTTTTTGTATCCTACAGTACACATTCTGAATTTTTGTTTTAAGTAGTTTTAAGAATGGCACGGAGCAGATGATACATCTCTAATGTAAAATTAATAATGGAAGAATTCAAATTGTATTAACCCTGATTGGACCATGGTGTCAGTAGTGTCAGCGAAAACATCTTGGGAATTTCACAGCTGTACCAAAGTGTCACCAGATTAACTAGATTTGAATTGTAATTTAAAAATTAATGGACTGGGCTGAATTTTTTGAATCATTTTTGTAAATTATTAGAAGTCAAAACCGTCTGCCAAGTGGGTGTGGCACATAGCTTCCTCGTATCCATAACCCGATTGTATAGATGATCCGATGCATAGTAGTTAATCTCACAACATCAAAACAAGTTAATCTGTAACATCCCTGAAAATGTCATTGAAATCGGATGGAAAATGTAGAAGTTATGGCCGTTACAAGGAAATTAATGTTTGCGCATGCGCAGTGGCTGCTATCCGTTCGAAGGTGGTGATTTTCATAGGGAACCATCTAAATACTAATCTGTAACATCCCTGAAAATTTCATTGAAATCGGATGGAAAATGTAGAAGTTATGGTCGTTACAAGAAAATTCATGTTTGCGCATGCGCAGTGGCTGCTATCCGTTCGAAGGTGGTGATTTTCATAGGGAATCATCTAAATACTAATCTGTAACATCCCTGAAAATTTCATTGAAATCGGATGGAAAATGTAGAAGTTATGGTCGTTACAAGGAAATTCATGTTTGCGCATGCGCAGTGGCTGCTATCCGTTCGAAGGTGGTGATTTTCATAGGGAATCATCTAAATACTAATCTGTAACATCCCTGAAAATTTCATTGAAATCGGATGGAAAATGTAGAAGTTATGGTCGTTACAAGGAAATTCATGTTTGCGCATGCGCAGTGGCTGCTATCCGTTCGAAGGTGGTGATTTTCATAGGGAACCATCTAAATACTAATCTGTAACATACCTGAAAATTTCATTGGAATCGGATGGAAAATGTAGAAGTTATGGTCGTTACAAGGAAATTCATGTTTGCGCAAGCGCAGTGGCTGCTATCCGTTCGAAGGTGGTGATTTTCATAGGGAATCATCTAAATACTAATCTGTAACATCCCTGAAAATTTCATTGAAATCGGATGGAAAATGTAGAAGTTATGGTCGTTACAAGGAAATTCATGTTTGCGCATGCGCAGTGGCTGCTATCCGTTCGAAGGTGGTGATTTTCATAGGGAATCATCTAAATACTAATCTGTAACATCCCTGAAAATTTCATTGAAATCGGATGGAAAATGTAGAAGTTATGGCCGTTACAAGGAATTGACGTTTGCGCATGCGCAGTCGCTTCTATCAGTCCGGGGATGATGATTTTCATAGGGGACCGTCTACACACCAACCCGCACAATCCCTGAAAATTTCATAGAAATCGGACAATAACTTCGCATAGTTATGCGCGTTACAAGGATTTCATGACAGACAGACAGACAGACATACGGACAGACAGACACGGAACCAAAATTGTTCAGGAAGGTCTGAAACGTAGAACGCGAGTGGAAATTTTTGTAGAACTTTTTTTTTCATCCTTGAAAAGTGAAAACAAAGCTTCCGCTACCTTGGTAGACTCGGAAGCAAAATGATGACAAAAATTTTGAAAATGTTCTAATAGATTTCCTCGGATATTTTTGTCCACTCTATTTTGAGACTTCCAATAGTCCGCAAACAATTCTGATGTCCATTAAATTTAAAATGACAATTTAATTTTGGTTACTCCAGTGACACTGGTATGGTTACTCGGGGGATATCTGCGGAGTTCCTGAGATGTTTTCGGTGACACTAGTGACACCATGGTCCGATTAGGGTTAAAGTGAAAATTGATTTCTTTCTCAACCAGCTAGATGGCTCCACAATATCTTTCTTTCCCATGACCATATGATAATGGTACGTATCTACCTCTATCATTTGTGATCAGTGAAAATCTTGCAAATACACCTGATGGGGAATACAAAAGTAATTTCATATTTTCAAATGAAGTCGACTTCATCCTGAGAGTGTTGATACACAGTTTCAGGAAGTAGTGTCGTCATAGCCTGAGGAGTCCCATTCCCTGCGTGTCGCCACTACAAGGTGAAACTTGGACAAATCGAAGTAAAACTTCTTGTAGCGACCGGTGATTAAGGTTATACCAACATTCTCAGGATAGAGTTGAAGTTCATTAAACAATATAAAAAGAAATGTATGAAAAGGCTAGATTTAACTTTGTGTCACTTTTAATTCCACGCTAATGGACGAATAGAAACCATCCTAATCATAATTATATTAAAATTATTGTTTCTCAGCACAGCAATCGGTTTACATTAATTACGAGTAAATAATATTAACCAGAATCGGCGTCAGAGGATGAAGGTCTCGGGCTCAGGCCTTGACCCATGTGCGGGCTGGATTGGAGTAAATTTGATTCTGAATAAGCCACAGGTACGTTGACTGGTAGTGAGTGCGAGTAACTGCTTTGCCCGACCTGCAATGAAACAACAGTTAGGTGTACAAATGAGCAAAATGCAATTGATCAAGGCTACAGAATGATGAATCAGGCAACCTGACCTCTATAAGTATTGAGTAGGTAACCATTATTAAGGTGGGTATCAATAAAATTGGTTTATTCTGGTACATGATAAGGTGTCACATGTGTAGAATTTCAGGGGTAATGCTTCACATACGCGAGAATAATCAATAAATATTTTCATACAGAATGGGCGCGACTATTCTGGGCTACCTACTGGATAATAAATTGACATCGGTAATCTCAACTGTTGGCAGTCATTCTAGGTAAAAGAATTTTCAGAGAAACCAACGCGTTTTTAGAGAAACCAAGCCTTCGAGCACACTAAGAGATTCGTTTTTTTTACCTTGGATTTACGCGGTCATTCTTACTTGAACCAGTGAGGGAAAATTGGGATCAGATAGAGGCATCTTTAAACTAAAAGTATGAGATAGTAAAGTCAGTAATCGCCAACAACTCACTCTGCCTGAGAGTTGGTTTCCCCGCATCATAATTTGAAATTCTTCGTCTATCTTATTGTACTTTGCTTCTGTACGAGGCGTCAGCTGATACTCGCTGTCTCCCTCTGGGCTGTCAGGAGAGCAGGCTCCATTCTTGTGCTCCTTCTTGTTCAGGGCCTGTAACACCAACAGAGGACATACAGAACTATCAGCCAACCCCTTGAAAACGATCAGTTACTCAGGAACAGCAGCACCATGACTCCCAACATCGTTCTTGGATGACAAATCTTAAAATGCAATAGGCTACAAAGATGAAGGATTAATCTTGAGGTAGCTACAAGGTCTCCATTAGGTTAATTATAACCATGTTAAGGCCTCCTCCGTATTGGAATAAGACTTGTTAGTAGTCTTGTACAAGAACTACTTAGTAGTCCCTCAAATTTGCCTCGAAGAATAAATTAACAGTTTCTTCCTCATCGTAGAAAACATAATGGTAAGAGTAAAGAAATTCTAGTTCTTGAAAATCCTTGAAAGGTGTTGTACCTAGGTTGGCAATAAACTCACTATGAACAAAGAGGGAAAGCGTTATAGGCGATGTGATGATCGTTGCGTCGCCAGTCTCTCAAGAACCTACTCTATCCCGATAAATTCCCTCCAGCTCTGGAAACAACTATTTATCCAATGTTTAGGGAGCATTCAGTGAAAGTTGAAGCAGAAATCACTACTGTTCCTCACAAAATTCTAGACCAAATCACAAAGTCACAGTATCACGCTGGAATCAAAATGAACACCAACTACGAAATGGCAAAAGTGCCGTGTACGGCGGACGGACGGCCAAATTTTTATTGGTTTATTATTTTCAATAATAAATCTTTGGAATCGACCAAGAAAAAAATTTTAACACCCCCTCAAAATTTGATGGTTTACGTTTCAAGGTACGTAGAATCCAAAAATCGAATAAAAATTTGGCCGTCCGTCCGCCTTACGCAGTACGCGGCACTTTTGCCACTTAGCATTGACCGATTTTGATGAAATTTGGTATGTAGGCTCCATTTGGGGTCTAGTTGTGCCCCGAAGATTTTGGTTGATGTAGGTCACTTCTAAGGGTTCAAAAATGAATTTTGAAATTTTGAAAACGCAATGACTCAAAAAATTTTGAAGATTTTGAAATTTGAGAAAAATTTATATAAAGGTATTGTTTTTCCTTCAATTTAAGATTCTATAGAATTTTCAGAATTTCTTGAGACCACCCGAAGCTCTGTAGGACAAACTGTTCGCTCCCTACGAGAATTTAAGGGTTGGACGTACAATAAATCAGAAACACGAGTGTGAATCGCAAAAGAGGCTTAATCTCCGTTCAAATTTTAGCTGACCGAAATGCGATCGATGTTTTTCTTCATGATGGATGATTGGTGGCTTTGCAGACGAGTGATCAATATAGAAAAATCATAAACCATTGTGTAATAATTTGCAGCGGTTTTTTGTTAAAGTTATAACACAACCCAACAACAAGTTCTGAATTAGCTGGAAAAAGTAAGGAGACGATTGTGTTGATAAAGGGAATGCCTTCCACCTTCAAGTAGTTACTATATCTGAACCCTACACTACAAGAATGACGTCATTGGTACAACACTGCGTAAGGAATTCGGGGGGGGGGGGGGGGGGAATTGAAGCTCTCTCTGGAGGATATATGTTTATAATTGGACTCCATTGCTGTATCATTGTATAATGCGTTCTTGTGTATTCCTCCTACGTATTATCTCATTGAAAGTAACCGACTTCGTACGTCATATAAGGTAATACTAACATATATTTATATTTGTTTACATACTACATATGTAAATATCGCAATAGAACCACCTACCTTGCAATGGTTTAAAAAAAAGAAATTTGGGTGTTGTTGAAATCAAGTAGGAATAAGTCTAATACATTTAGAACACGAATGTTGCATTCAATTCGGCAAATTTTATATTCAATTTGGAAAAGCGTCGTATTTATTTATGACAGTTAAGCAGCTGATAATTATAGAAAATACTTCCAAGCCTGGTCCATTCTTGACTCGTTCATGAATCACAATTGACGTTCGTATAAAAGCAAACATAAGTTTGTTTAGTCGTTTGCATAACGTTTAGTCGTTTGAATAATTAGTGATTTTCAAGTTCATAAACTTGTTTATGATTTTAAGTGGCGAATAAATCATACCTCAACTACCTGTAAATATTTAGACCCTTCAAGAACTGAAGGGAATCATAGTTCTGAAAGGGAGGTCTCAGGCTCGGAGTAGATAGTTACCTCGATTATATTCTTGTTGGTGAGAGACTCGTGTGGTTCATTATACTCGGTGTACTTGAGGAGGACTTTATCCATATCAGTGCTCGCATACTGATAGAGCTTGTTGGTGCTGCTGAAGATGATCAGCGCTATTTCACAGTCACATAGAACGCTCAGCTCATACGCCTTCTTCATTACTCCGAATTTCCTCTTGTTGAACGTGACCTGAAACATAAAACATCCAAAATCAAGAAAACTCTACATCATTGTTCTTTATAAAGTCACCCATCATTCATTCATGACGTTTCCATTCGCCAACATTTGAATTGATGTTTCAGTGACTATAATTTGACAATTATTCAAGAGCAAAAAACAACTCACAATGAACCATGTTGGTAGGAACTAATTGACATAGTTGGTCCAAACGTCGACATCAAAAAATCTACTAAATCGGGTTTTGCAACTTTTGCTCCATACGCAAATAATAATTATTACTGTAGTTCTTTTTCCGTCAGGCAGGTGCGTGCTATTGATCTCGCAAGTGTTTGAGAGAGGATGGAACTGTTGTCTTCAAATTAAAATTGAGAGAAAGCTCTAGATTCATATTTTCCAGCAGGAGCTTATTTTATTAACTTCTAAAGTGAAATTTGATGTACTTAAGCTGAACTCCTCTCGAGATTCTGGTAGTAGAAAGCTTAGTATTGACTGGAATTGATAATTGCACGAGCTTGGAATCAGTATGAAACACCATCTAACAGATTAACACTCTGCCTACTCATCAGCCGTTCATTTAAGAAATAAATTCATGCGCTATAAAAAAGCAAAGAGATTGAGAAGAGTACACATCAACAGGTAGGAGTTATGATGGAAAAGAACCTTTTAGGTCAGCAGCAGCTGTCTTTCAATCTGATCTCTGTACCAACTACCTCGATGTGTACATTCATGATACTGCGCACAAACTTTGATGGATTACCACCAATCGAAGGATGCACTCATGATGTCTAAAGACAAGACTGAGGAACCTATCACTGCCGAGGTAATTTCGTGATACAATCGTTTTCGTTATCATGTGTTTTAACTAGAAAAATCTATGTTTAAACATGATCGTGGCCCTCTCAGATCATTTATTAATTGTCGGAAATCGAATTACATGAATATCACAGGTATACCCAGCTCCCTCACGTCAATTGTAAAAGAGATAGTGATTCGACCAGTTCAAGTATTGAGGTGCGTCATCCACGTAATTCTGCTCGCTGAATAGAATTTCTAAAACATACCAGCTCCTTCATATTTGACTAATTGAATGAGCTTTACGTTTATTTTGGCCCAGATTCACCCTTATTATTCGCGAAACACATTCTACCAGTGTGGATCTTACTATTTCCAGAAGAAATATCAACATTTTATGTATACTATTATTGTCGTATTAATATTTCAAATCAAATTCAACCATCACTATGAAATCAGATATGAATTTTTATAAGACTGTTGGGAGGCGAAAGTGGAATCCTGGATTCTGGCTGACATCCAGATCTATTTGTGGAGGCTAGCAAGGAGAGATTCAAAAGAAAACGATTATACTTGAATTTTCAGTCATCAGGAAACATAGTCTCATTGTGAAGCGAGGCCTGAACTAATATTCTAATTCTAAAAGAGAATTATGAATCAACTTATTCACTCGACACGCAAAAACTCTCGGCAACAAGAGAATCACTAGTTCAGTACCACTCACTTTAACCCTTATTAGCCCATTCTATAAGTAATGGGTAACTCATTCACTAAGTAATGATTTTTTTCTAATATATGAAAAAACAAGGATTTAAGATGTACAAAAACAACCCCAACGATTAGGTAATAATACATTTAATTGAAATCGGGAAGTAAATTGGTAGATGAAATTACAATTTTGCTCGTTACGATAATTAGAGGACATACAACTAAAAATGATTCAGGAAGATTCAATGAATATAACGATTTTGATTCTAGAGAACGTTATTACATTTAGTATTATTTATTAATTATTTTATTTCTTTCAGATCTTGAAGAAAGTCCATTCATGCAGCATGAATTAATGAGCGAATTTTCAAAGAAATCTTTCAGTTGAAGGTATGGTTAAGAAAAGGAACAATGGTGTTGCAATTTCTTATAGAAAGTTTTTTTTTTTTTTTACACGATTCTTGGTTTTTTCGGTTTTCAGTAAGTAATGCTTATACCATACTAACATACTATGTGCATCGGGTATGATTGAATTTGGAACCCTTAGAAGTGACCTACCTCAACCAAAATCTTCGGGGCACAACCAGACCCCAAATGGAGCCTACATACCAAATTTCATAAAAATCGGTCAATGCTAAGTGGCAAAAGTGCCGCGTATGGCGGACGGACGGCTAAATATTTATTCGATTTTTGGATTCTACGTACCTTGAAACGTAAACCAACAAATTTTGAGGGGGTGTTAACAATTTTTTTTCTTGGTCGATTCCAAAGGTTTATTAATGAAAAAAATAAAACAAAAACGCTGCAAATTATTACACAATGGTTTATTATTTTTCTATATTGATCACTCGTCTACAAAGCCACCAACCATCCAACATGACAAAAAACGTCGATCGCATTTCGGTCAGCTTTAATTTGAACGGAGATTAGGCCTCTTTTGCGATTCACACTCGTGTTTCTGATTTATCGTACGTCCAACCCTTAAATTCTCGTAGGGAGTGATTGGTTTGTCCTACAGAGCTCCGCGTGGTCTCTAAAAATTCTATAGAATCTTAAATTGAAGGAAAAACAATAGTCGCCTTTATATCAAAATTGTTTGAGGCGTTTTCAAAATTTCAAAATTCATTTTTGAACCCTTAGAGGTGACCTACATCAACCAAAATCTTCGGGGCACAACCAGACCCCAGAAGGAGCCTACATACCAAATTTCATCAAAATCGGTCAATGCTAAGTGGCAAAAGCCAAATTTTTATTAGATTTTTGGATTCTAAGTACCTTGAAACGTAAACCATCAAATTTTGAAGGGCTGTTAAACTTTTTTTTTTCTTGGTCGATTCGAAAGGTTCATTATTGAAAATAATAAACCAAAAAATCAAGGCGCACCCCCATTTCCAGGTACAAAAAAATTCGAAAAATGAACGCGTACGGGCATCGATATTGAGCTCATAGCTGTGAATCAAACCTTCTCAGTAATTAGCCAGGTAATTGTGGCTTTGTTGGTTCAGCTGTTTGCAGAGGTAATTAGAATTTCAAATCTGAATCAAATAAAACATTGAGGCGTACTGGCTAGGCCAGACACGGATGGTAGTGAATGGTCCATGTCTACAGCTGGTCAAAGACGAGCGTTCCAACAGGACAAATGACGAGTTAGTCATTGGAACTTGTATGGCGAAACCGCGAGCGATGGAATTCCAACCGATTCAAAAAGCCTCGCCAAAACTCCATCGCTCCAAATCCTCATGTGTGGAGAAACACGATCGGAGTGACAGCCAGATGACTCAGTGAACCGGCCGTGAGTGTCGTCACCGCGCGTTTTTCTCAGTTCTTGATGAACAGCCTACTAGACTCTGGATCCTCCACACTTAGTTCCCCAAATACGTTCTCATCGCTCCAAATTATTACACAACGATTTATTATTTTTCTGTGTAGATCACTAGCCTGCAAAGGACAATACTTTCCCATTATCAGTACCTAACAACCATATTTTCGCTCAGAGTTCGGAGTCTATTTTCCAAGATTCAAAGAAAGAACCAGCGAAACATCGTTACCTGGGAGCCGTGGGTGCCTTCATATTCATAACGAAATTTGGATATTGGTTGCTAAGGAAGCACAACAGGTGACGTGAAACGCTATTCAAAGAAAGAAAAAAGGTCCCATTTGATCAGCTGAAATTTGAACGTACATTTGGCCCACTTCCCTCAGTGAACATTCATTCGCGATTCACACTCGTGTTTCCACTTCATCATTCGCCCCAGCTTTACGGCTTCATAGGGGAGCGAACAATTGGTCCTGCGGAGCTCTAAATGGTCTCTCGGTGCTAAAAAATTGATGAAAAAACAATACCTTTGTATAAAAAATGTTTGAGCTAAGGCGTTTTGGAAATGTCAACCCTTTTTTTCCACCCCTTAGAAGTGACTGACATCAACCAAAAGCTTCGGGGCACAACTGAACCCCAAATGGAGCTCATATACCAAATTTAATCAAAATTGGTCCTTGGTAACTAAGGAAAGAGCAGGGTATGGTGGACGGGCGGAAAATTTTTTATTCGATTTTCGGATTCTACATACTTTTGGAAGACAGCAGAATACTTCCGCGACGCCGGGAATGGCAGTTGGACGAAATTACAAACCGTGATGGTTGTTAACTTTACTTTCGGATTCTACGAATCTTGAAATATAAACCATCAAATTTTGAGGGGGAGGGTTTAGATTTTTTCCTCGATTCCAAAATGATTGACTTACACTCGTATGAACATTCTTCAGTAGTTAAGTAAGTAGTAAGTAAACAACCATTTCAGGTTGGATTTTCGTTCGACTGCCATTCCTGGCTCCGCAGACGTCATTTGCAGTCTTCCAAATGGAAGACCAGAAAACATTCTTATGTATTAAGGGGTTAAAAATGGGGTTTTCTTGCTCGATTCCGAAGGTTAATTGTTGAAAATAATAAACCAAAATGAGTCCATCTGACCGGGAAATTGATATTATTTCCCTGATTGATTTATATAGGGAGCACAATTGCATGTGGAAAGCATGTGACCCTTTTTGCCATGACAGGGTGAAAACATATTGTTTAGTAATGCATGCATTCCAGGGGACGTCCCATTGGATAAGCATTAGATCAGTTTAACCAGTTGTTAAGTGATAAAACTGTTTCACTCGATGTAATTGATTTATTACTTTAGGCAGTTTTTTTCGCGGATTTGGATTCAGAATGGTCTAAAACGGATTACTGTGTGGTTATTTTTTTTTTCTGTTGAGTGTTGTCCAACTTCACCCCAGATCGATCGCATAAGGACGCCCAAGTCTTACTGTGGGACGTCCTAAAAAAAACCAGTTGTTCAGATGACGGAAGGAAGTGGAGTGTCTATAGCCCGCTCCACACATTCGGCATTCGCCGAGCACCGAGCCGATGCTCGCCGATTTCCTAGTGGTGTGGTTGGGCGCTCGGTGCTCGCCGAATGCCAAATATTGGTGCTCGGGGATGCTCCGGCCAGAGTCGGTATTTTTGCCCGCTAGGAGCAAGTGGGGTCGCACTGGCTGCTCGTCAGGGCATTTTTCTGTGACAACTGGGTATTCAATTGAAATGTTGCCAAAGTTTTGCAAATCGCAAGGTATTTAGGAATTTGGATCAGTAACAATATCCTTGGTTGGTGCGTTTTTATGAAAACCTGTAATGCCCATCCTACTCGAAGGCGTGACATATTATTGATCCCTTGAAAATGGGGATTCCCTGTTTTTCAGGAAGTGAGTGTTCCCGAAGTTTACATTTCCTGAATAAATTGATCTCTCGTTTGATCGCCTCGCACGTGTTGATTGTTATGGATTGTTATGGATTACAAGCTGATGTAGCAACTCCGAGTTGCTCGTCTCTCTCGCGAGGCGAGCACTGCGCGGGACGAACTCCGAATGCCACTCGCCGAGTTGCTCGGTGCTCGCCGAATGCCGCATGTGTGGAGCCGGCTTTTGACCCCAAGTTTCGACTCTTTCCTTCGTCGCTCCAATATCGCCCGGCTTCGCGCCATGCACCGGTGTTTCGAATGACGTAAAAACTGTGATATTGGTCATAATTTGAAGAAAAATTGGATTCAAGAAATTTGTTGTGAAAATTGACAGTTTTGAGCAGGGGCGTTGGGTGACCTCTGAAAGTGGTGGGGCACCAAACCAGAAAATACACGAACTTGACCCTAGAATCACACATACCTACATACTTTTGCGTCAAACAGAGGACCCAGTGGGGAAACATCACACCTCAACTTCATTCCAGTTAATGATGAAACAAAAAAAATCATTTCTGGGACTCGAAAAGATAAAAATGTTAATTTGTAACTAAAACATTAAATATTCAATTTTTTTTTAAACGAAAAGCACATAATTTCCTAATCATAAAGACGAGATCATGAAAAAAAGTGTCTTAACAAATTCTACATATTAGTCGAAATGTCTATAAGGCTTTTCGAGGGTCATATTCCCTTTGATGACTTTTAATTGTCTTTTGCAACACCTACGTAGCATTTATATATGAAAAGTTGTGGAACTGAAGAGCACCAGGCTGCCTATTGTATTTCCCCATACCGAAATGATGAACAGAAACGAAAAAATACGATAAGTAGGTAAGTCTAATCAGTGGTCAACTCCATCAGATCGTATTACAACAAACACCAAGACGACTTGAAATGCAGGGAAAATGGAATGGAAAACCGAAAATGATAAGAGTTTCTGGTCAGGAACGTAAACTATCATTGATTCAAGACACTTTAGGGAACACAGTAGGTAAAGAGCTCCAGAGAGACTAGTCATTTCGGAGAAAAACCCCTGAAGATAACAATAACAACTTCAATAACAACTTCAACAATATTTTAAAACTTCGTTTCAACTTACAATAGTTTTAACTTACTTTCATACCTATGTGATGAAATCTCTGTGTAGCAAACGCCATCCACAACAATGATAACACTCCAAAAATCATAATTTTGCTGTCAATCAGCAAAATTGTATCATGTCAAGATGTAACCACCCTCCTGTTTATCAGATAAACTTTATCTCTTGTCGGTTGTTTCCAGTACTGTTCTATGTTATGTACTGTGTAAACACACTAAACACCTAATCGTGCAGTCTGGGCAACATACTGTGAAAATCTGTAAAAGTGGGGAGTATCCATTCAATTTTTAATCCCATCTATAACTGATATCAGAAGTACTCCATGCGTTTACATCCTATGATGAGTCCATTGTTATACAATGCACTTTCATGGCAACCTGAACAGAGTATCCATCCATCTAGTTGAATCAAAACAAGTCATCATCAGAAAGAATAAAAAATCGATTGTCTTCCAGGGCAGGGGCCGAGAAAGGGAGGGGATAAACTAAAATAACACTACTGCGCATGTGCAGAAGGAGAAAAACTAAAAATAAACAAAACGTTGGCATGACGACGCCGGGGTCTAGTGGGGCCTAGCCCCAGATCTTGGGAATTCGGGAGTGGAGAATCGATTGTTTGATACAAATCGATTGTTGGATACCTATCGATTCCATCTTGCATCTTCTCTCTCGTAGCAGGCCATAGAGACAGCCTTAGGCATGGACCTAGTAGTAGGCATGGAAGCTAGCTCCATGGCCTCGGGTTTTACCATGGAAGTTTGACATAATAACTGCATGTCAGTGTAGAATTATTTTTTACTTGTAAAAGCTCCATGCTTCCATGGATCATGAGTGAGTTTTGAGGAAAAAACTTTCTGCTAGGGATTTTTTTCTACTTTGTGGAGAACACTTTTTGAAGGGAGTTTTTCCAACTTTGGGGTAAAAAATCTAGGTTACAGTAAAGGCTCGATTACACAGGGCGAGTTTACTGGCCCACAATCTCACTAGCTAGCGAGTAGCTTGTAAAGTAGCCGGGTCGTCAACTTCTCAGCAGCTCGCCAGCTAGTCTGCTAGTCAGCTAGTGAGCCGATGACACGGGGAGAGTTCACTAGCGGCTAGTGAATTCGCTGGCTAGTAGCTAGTAAACTCGCCCTGTGTAATCGAGCCTTAAGAGAAATTTTGCCGGGGCTAGACCCAAAGTGGCCTTATGGACGCCACGCCCCTGGTTTTGAGGAAATTGTCTGGTTCATTATCGCAAATGCTACAGGGTGGTGGCAAATGTTAAATTTTGTGCCTCAGTTCTTTATGGAGCCATTTCTCATGGTAAGGGAATGAAGTTTATGAAAGAAAAGAGAGAGAATATTTCTGAAATCGATTTTACCGAAGGAGTAAAACTACAAAAAGTTCATTCATGCAGTATGAGTTAATGAGCGAATTTTCAAAGAAATCAACCAATGGTTAAGAAAATCGAAATATTAGCTATATGGCAGAGTAGTCAGCCTTGTGGGTGTGGCATATAGCTCGAATCTTTAAAATTATACTATCAACCACTTGGTTAAATTTTTTTTAAAACCTCAAAAAATACTCTTCTCGTCACCTTGAACTCTGAGTACCCACACCTATATTGTTTTTGTTCTTTTAATTTTCAGTATACTTAACCAACATACTGTATGCACAGGGTATGTTTAGAAGATGTTAGGAGCTCATATTCATGTTTTACTCGCCTTCACGAACTCATAGAGTACCCGCACGGCTATTTAGGTTTCCAACCTTCAAGAGATCGATTTTACACCTAATTTCCAATTTATAGTACCTATCCACTCCTTGCTTAATGATTTTTTTTTCACTACTCGGTATCTATTTTTTGCCTTCAGAGAGGATTGTTAATTTTTATATTTTTCCCGATAACGTCTTCAGTGTAGGTGCGAACATTATTATTAGTGATTAACTACTAATTGAGAATAAAACGTTTTGATGTCACGAAGGATGATGCGTGGGCACGCTTGTGTAACTGAATAAATTGACTGAAAAAGCAGAGATTCTCTGCGTGCTATCGTCAACCCGCCTACTTCTGTCGCCAAGGAGCCATTCGATTCAGTACAGAAAAATACTTATTGGTCGAAAATTGAATTTTTGTCCCCGATACGTAACTCCATGAAAAATCATGTCCATCGAATCGGGCGTTTCGCTGCACTGTGAGCCACTCCTTTGGATCGCTCGTCTATGGTCGCCAGTTTATGGTGGGAGAAGAGGGTGGCTATCCTTTAGTTTACTGCCGTATGAAGTGACCCCTAACAAGATTTTCGACATTTCTCAGTCGGTCGCCGTTCGATCCTCGTTCGTTAGTATTTCACGAAATCGAAGGCGCAAAAACTTAAAAAGTTGTACCTAAATTTGAAATTTTAAAGGATTTTAGAAATTCATAAATGCACGGCTCTAGGGAATTTAAAAACTGAAATACTGCCGCTGGAATCATCAAAATCGAACAATAATTGTCAGAGAAAAATGGGAAAAACCGTTAATTCAGTTATGTTTTTCCCATAAAATGTAGCTAAGCTTGAAATTGTCAAGGCTTTCAGAAATTTATTACTACATGGGCCTTGGGAATCGAAAAACTGAAAGATTGTCGCTGGAATCATCAAAATCGAACAATAATTGCCAGAGAAATATGGGAAAAACATGGAAAAACCCGTTTATTCAGTAGTTTTTCCCATTTTTCTTTGGCAATTATTGTTCGATTTTGATGATTCCCGCGGCAATATTTCAGTTGTTCAATTCCCTAGGGCCGTGCGCTAATAAATTTCTAAAATCCTTCAAAATTTTAAATTTAGGTACGACTTATCAAGTTCAATTCGCTAAATATTAAAAACTGACTGAGACCCCCTCAATGGCGTCGCGGACGTCATCAGCTGTCTTCCACAGGGAAAATCAGAATTTGTTCTGATGATTTCGCTCATGGCTTCCCATTGCCTCACGAGGGGGCGATGAGACCCCCGGACGCTCAAAAACTCACGCTGCCGGCGATGAGACTTGAACCCACGACCCCCGCAAAAGTCGGTACAAATTACACTGCACAACAACGCTCGCCCCAGCTACCGTAGCTAAACCAGATCCCCATTTTCTATCACGATAGACTTTAGCAAAACTCGCCTATTTTCACCTGAGGAAGGCTTCAGACATTGTCAGTGGTATTACCGTAGAAGTTGTACACTCGTCGCGAACTTTTGGAAAAACTTCAGGAACGTTCAGTGAAAAATTTCTCAAAAAATTCCAGGCTAAAAATGTTGAGTCCATTGAAATAGGTTTGTTTTCTTTGAAAATTCACTAAAAGAAGACGTAACCGAGAGTAGTGTACGATTGAAAATAATTGGAACTTCTTCAATGAGATTAACCAAACGAAAACACCGTCGACTCCAAGAACACTATCTCTCTCCAAATAGACAATTAGGCTGCGAGCAACGAACTCGACCAAGACTACGGATATGATTCAATGTAATAATATTACATTGAATCATATCCTGTAGTCTTGGTAGGTACATATTATGTACCTATTAATGTCATTCTAGGGTGCAAGAAGTTCCAATTATTTTAGTAACATTAGTTTATTGTTACGAATCGAAAGAACAATGTAGGCGATGACAGCAAGTAATAGAACGGTAGGTAGGATGAACACCTGAGTAGTAGACTACTTGGTATGCTGTTCAAACCGGCATAAAGCAACTCGTATTCGTAGTTTTTCTAAGAACAGCTATTTCCGTAAATTAGGTTTGTTCCAATCAAACTTAATATTATTATTATTATGCATCATGTTGTGTAGTTATAGGTAACGATTTAGTAATACAACAATGAAGTCAATTGATAATGAATGTTTTTAAAGACACTTGGAATAGAAAGAAACGGTGGAGATAGTAGGTCAGATTCTTGCTCTATTAGGTACACTATTTTCAAACCTGCTATTTATTACGGTTCGAGATATACTTTGTAAAAATAATAATTTGATACGTTTATTTGACACAGTAATACATTTACTCGTTCTTGCTTCATCGGAACGGAATCTGGTTCGAGTAAAAAAAAAAGCAACTGTCCTTATTTTCAGAGCTTTCAATGAATAAAGGAGGTTTGGTAAGTACTAAGGTACCGACGGAAAATAAAGTAGGTACCTATAGTATTCAGTAAAAAGTTAGCAAGCAAACATGGGAGGATGTGAAATCCCGATGCGAAATGCATGTGAAATCCTGGTATAATAAGCGAAAATCAGTTCACTAATGAATGGAATGCGTGCTGTTGACCTGTACATCATAATGAAAATTCATACGAGGTAGTACGGGATGTTGGAAAATTCGTCGCAGGGAATATATTATTTCATATGAACTTCATATAAATTAATTATGATCTCGATTTCCACTTAGCAGGATTACTGTGTAGCTATAGCGACGAACCATCGAGAGACCTCTAATTCAATAAAACTCGACAGTACACCCGCACACCACCAACTTCATAATAATAATTCAACTGGCAACTCCATCCAACTTCATAATAATCACCTCATTAGGACATCGCCGATACAAACATGTTAATATTTCAAGCATTAATTTATAAATTCCGGTAGGAAATATAAATAATCTGATAAATAATCTAATAAATATCAGGGAAATGTGACAATCACGAGTTATGAAACTAGGCTATTTCGTATTTGCTGGACTGAATTAATTGGAGGCTCGGCGAGAACTCAAAGGAAAGCGGTCAACATTTCAAAAAATAGAGTCAAATAATGTTTTTTCGGGTTTTTCGTTAATTACTATTAATAATAAAACCCGTTTATTCACTAACTGAATTCCCACTTTTCGCCGGCAATTATTGTTCGATTTGGTTGATTTCAGCGGCAATCTTTTAGTTTTGTGATTCCCTAGGTAGACGCACTAATGAATTTTGAAATTCCTTGAAAATTTCAAATTTAAGTACAACTTTTAAACGTTGAACGCCGATTCTTGAGAAAAATACTAACCCGGAACGAGGAACGAACGGCGACCGACTGAGACCCCCTTAATCATAGAAATGCATGGCATATTCGGAATTAACGCATAATTACTGAAGGAGGTTATACGTGGCAACTCGAAGTTTGCGAAATTGCAAAGAAAGTGAAGCTATTGCAATTGACTCAAAATTTTAGCATGGGAAAGTTTGCAAATTGTGCTTCCAAAACTAAAATCCGTTTTGGAATAGGAGTTTCGAATAACATTTTTCAATTAGAAATAAAATTCCACGTTAAAAATGTTTTATACTTTTATATACAAATAGAAGATATTTTGTTCAGATTTGCCATCCTAGATGATTTTGGTTTATTATTTTCAATAATGAACCTTTGGAATCGACCAAGATATTAAATTTAACCCCCCCCCCCCCTCAAAATTTGTTGGTTTAGGTTTCAAGGTACGTGAATCGAAAAATCGAATAAAAATTTGGCCGTCCGCGGCACTCCCCTTTGTTCCTATGGACCGAATTTGATGAAATTTGGTATATAGGCTCCATTCGGGATTCTAGTTGTGCCCTGGATCTTTTGGTTGATGGCGGTCACTTCTAAGGGTTGAAAAATAAGGGTTGACATTTTGAAAACGCCCTAGCTCAAAAAACCTTCGATATGAAGGTATTGTTTTTCCACCAATTTAAGATAGTTAGTATTGAATTTTTAGTGACCACGCGGAGCTCTGTAGGACGAACCGTTCGCTCCCTACGAGAACTTAAGGGTTGGACTTAGGATAAATCAGAAAAACGAGTGTGAATCGCAAAAGAGGCCTAATCTCCGTACAAATTTTAGCTGACCAAAATGCGATCGCTGTAGGTTCGTGGTAGGTAGGTAGTACCTATGGTTGGTTGGTGGTGACAATGGCAAAGCCGAGTTCTTTGCAGACGAGTGATCTATATAGAAAAATAATAAACCTTTGTGTAATAATTTGCAGCGTTTTGACCTTGAAACCAGCGAGGAAACTCTGAAACTGTTTGAAGACTAGAGTTCACTAGCCAGCTATCTAAGTTCATAACTGATGTTAACATCAAAATTGGTTTAAAAAAAATTGTTACAATTCAATACGAATTCTCGGAACATTGAGACAGGAGAGAGTTGAAAAAACGAATAACTTTTGCATGAATAGAAGCAAACTAAGTCGAAATTGAATGTATGGTGTATTCTTGCATGTCGGCTTATTGTGACATTGAGCTGGTTTATAAGAGTCAAATACTGTGGAAATTAGGTACTCATATTCTGGATGAGGCCGATAACAATACTGTCCCTTCAGGTTTGGGTCAAGTAAGAAAAGTATTACTGGGGGCCGAATGAGCACCGCGTACAACGAAATACAAAGTAAAAACGTCTGCCAAGTGGGTGTGGCACATAGCTTCCTCGTATCCATAACCCGTATAGTTATGCGCGTTACAAGGAATTCATGACAGACAGACAGACACACAGACACGGAACCAAAATTGTTCAGGAAGGTCTAAAACGCAAAACGCGAGTGAAAATTTTGATTTTGGAGAACTTTTGGTTTATTATTTTCAATAATGAACCTTTGGAATCAACCAAAAAATTTTTTTTTTTAACACTCCCTCAAAATTTGATGGTTTACGTTTCAAGGTACGTAGAATCCAAAAATCGAATAAAAATTTGGCCGTCCGTCCGCCGTCCGCCGTACGCGGCACTTTTGCCACTTAGCATTGACCGATTTTGATGAAATTTGGTATGTAGGCTCCATTTGGGGTCTAGTTGTGCCCCGAAGATTTTGGTTGATGTAGGTCACTCCTAAGGGTTCAAATTTGAATTTTTAAATTTTGAAAACGCCCTAACTCGAAAAATTTCGATATAAAGGTATTGTTTTTCCTTCAATTTAAAATTCTATAGAATTTTTAGAATTTTTTGAGACCACGCGGAGCTCTGTAGGACGAACCGTTCGCTCGCTACGAGAATTTAAAGTTTGGACGTACGAGAAATCAGAAACACGAGTGTGAATCGCAAAAGAGGCCTAATCTCCGTTCAAATTAAAGCTGACCGAAATACGATCGATGTTTTTCTTTATGTTGGATGGTTGGTAGCTTTGCAGACGAGTGATCTATAGAAAAATAATAAACCATTGTGTAATAATTTGCAGCGTTTTTTTTTCGTCCTTGAAAAGTGAAAACAAAGCTTCCGCTACCTTGGTAGACTCGGAAGCAAAATGAAAAAAAAAAACAATACAACGAAACACAAAACGCGCGTACAACGAAATACAAAGTAAAAAATGTGGTTTTCGTTCAGCTTATGTGTTATCAATTTTTATTTCACAATCGAGAAGAAAGGATTTGACAAAATCGTGCTGTTGAGGCAGTGATAACAGCAGGTAGCTTACACGATCAGAATCATCCATCTTTGAGCACAAAGTCCCTCACTATTGAATGCAATTCCAAAAAATTATCTGAAAAGCCTTCTTCATAATGTCAGTTTCGTAAAGGAACTGTTACGGACGAATATATCATCAAGGCTTGGAATGTAAGTGCCTCACACTTTGGTGGTGTCCAGGTGTTTGTCAGAAACAGCCTGAATAGCGCGAGATTCTGTCTCGCAGTCCCTCTGCAAATAACTTTCGAATTCCGCGGTCTCGGCCTTGTCTGTTCCGTCTTTTGGTGGCTCAATTATCCCGTCGGTACCTACTTAATTCTATCAACAATGAAACTGTGCAAAATCTCCAGTTGTTTAAGTTATTTCCTAGCAGGATCGGAACCGAATTTGAGACATGCCGCACTATAGGAACCACGATAATTTAACGTTGAAGTTATAGGAGAGGTTAGAAACTCCACTGACTAAAATAATAAAACTTGACAAAAAAACCCTGCAAATTATTACACAAAGGTTTATTGTTGTTCTGTATAGATCACTCCCCTTCAAAGAAAACAGCTTCGCCAATGTACTACCTTCCAACCATCATTTCGCTGCACAATCAAGTTTAATTTGAAGGAAAAAATGCTTCACTCAAATCGAATAAATAAAGAGTTGTGGGTGCCTTCATTAGGAAATTTGATTACTGGTTGGTGAGGACGTAAAACTGAGGACAACTTAAATAAACGAACAACGATCGCATTTCGGTTAGCTGAAATTTGAACGGAGAATAGGCCTTTCTTGCGATTCGCGCCCGTGTTTCAGATTTATCGTAAGTCCAACCCTTAAGGGGGTTGAAATTTTCAGGGACTTCGAAATTCATTAGTACAGCAGTCTAGAGAATTAAAAAACTAAACGATTGTCGCTGGAATCATCAAAATCGTCGTGGAAAAACAATAATTGCCAGAGAAAAATGGGGAAAACGTAACTGAATAAACGGTGTTCCCCATTTTTCTCTGGCAATTATTGTTCAATTTGGATGATTCCAGCGGCAATCTTTTAGTTTTTCAATTCCCTAGGTAGACCCACTAATGAATTTTGAAAATTTCAAATTTAGGTACAACTTTCAAAGTTTGAGCGCCTATAATTTACGGAAATACTAACCCGGAATGAGGAAGGAACGGCGACCGTCTGAGACCCCCTCAAGTGCTCATAGGAAGGGAACGGTTAGTCCTACATAGCTATAGGAGGTCTCATTCGATTCGAAAAATTCAATACTATTTTAAATTAATGAAAAATCAATACAATTATTTGAAAAGTTTCTGAGCTAGGGCGTTTTGAAAATTTCAGCCTTTATTTTTCAACCCTTAGAGGAGACTGACATCAACCAAAAGCTTTTCATTCGATTTTCGGATTCTACATAAACCAACAAATTTTGAGGGGGGTGGGGGTTACATTGTTTTGTTGGTCGATTCAAAAGGTTCATTATTGAAAATAATAAAACATTTTTCCACGAAAATAACTGGCTCCCATAGCCCCATATAGCACAGTACTTCGAACTACTTAAATAAGCTTCAAACTACCACTAGGCGAAAAGCGAATTTAATAAGTTTACCTCACATCGAATACGAGCGAGGTACACAGTATTCGTAAATAGATACATCTTATTCAAACCGTGTAATCTTTTATAGATTAACAGAGCTATATATCAATAAATAAACCAACAAGGCCGTTCGATATTCATTGGAGGCGAACATGTAATTAGGCGAGAACCAGAGCACTATCATGTTAGTCCATTACCGATACAATACGACTAATTGTAACGGGAAGAAGAAGATTCCAAATATAGATTGGTGAGGTACTGAATTGGATAGAACGCTCTCCTAAATGCATTATATAACTACAACCAGGGAATATTGCCGACTGGGAGAGGAGCAACAGGTGACTCGAGACATCGGTTCCGAGATGCTATCACGAGTAGGTTTCAGACGGGGAGGAAATTGAAGGACATTTCCGAAAAATTAAGTTGACTAGATTCTAAAAGTACGGGTGAAGCGTGGCAGATCAATGAAGTCGATCAACGTCGAGCTTGTTTATTTCTTGGATGAGTGACGGTCAGGTAAGTGTCATCCGCAAAAGAAATTTTTCAGGCTTCTGTACGGCTAACTCCTCTTCACTTAGGGAGATGAGGTGATTGGTTGCTTTCAAGCAAAATTGCCTAATAAAATTCTGATCTTCCCTATGGCCGATGACGTCTGATACACCAGATGAAGGTTGGACGAACATCTCAACTCAAACTTTAACAACTTGTATGAGAACACAACTAGCTGGTGTGATCCTTATTTCTTCTTCATTACTGAGGAGTGGCTACAGGCATGGTATCAGTTGTGTTACATAAAGCAGAGTGTTAACAAAGCAGTTGGTTAGCCTTCAACACTCGTGAGCAAGGTTGCCAAACATAGTTTTATATTATCTGTACTCTATTCTACGTTCTAAAAGTACCTATGAACATATTGAACAATACCGGTAGTTTTATTTCAACAGATTAACAGGGACCTTAATAAGAGATTTTCAGAAAATCCGAGGGATGAGCGCGAGTGCAGTAAGATACAAAGGCTGGAAACAGAACGAATTGATGAGAAGGAATGGAGCTAGGACGTCATATTAGACACCTAAACTAAGTTTGAAAACGCCAAATTTAGAGAAATTACGACTGGAAATCATTTCACTTGCCTGAACTAATTATTTAATGGTGGAAAACGCGAGTCTGCCACCCTCCTTCCCCGACCTTGTACAGGCAGCAGTCGATCAAATTTCGTCGAAATTTTGAATCATCAGTTGACGGCAGAAATTTTTTGTAATACGTTGGTGTTGATGAGATATGAACAAAAGTTATTATCTGTACCCCCACCCCTCGCCGTACACTCAGCAGAATCGATTCAAAATTCTTTCATCTTTCAAAATTGTCAAATTTTGGATCCCAATTGGATAAATTAGTTGACGCGCGAAACTTTGTTTATGGATTCTCTATGTTCAACAGGTTTGGAAGAACCAAGACTCCCATTCTGATTCCACATCATTCATTCAGCATAAGTTGTCCAAAAACGGACTTGTCGAGTTGAGCAAAAATAGCTTTAAAAAATGCATGCATCATGTCTACTTTCGTGGAACAAAGCTGAAAGCAGAATTTTTCTTTTCTTCATGATGTTGAAAGGATTTTCCTTTCAAATATACTTCTTAAGAAAAATTTTCTTAAGAAATTCTTAGAAAATATACTTCTTAAAATGTATGTTAACAACTTTGAAGAAAAAAAATCCCATCAAACAAATTTACCGACCGATACTACGGATTTACGAATTCGAACAATTTACTACGTTTCATCCCACCAACAATCTTCAAAATAAAGTTCCAAACAACTGATATCAACCAAACTCAATCGTCTACAAATAGATCTCCTCGCAATTCATCTGCATCCACAAATTTATGATGCAAATTTATGTCTCGTGACGTCGAATACAAATCCATCTCCAGGAAACATCAACAGTCCAGGAAAATCGAGTTCATCAGATGTAATACTCTAAAAATAAGCTGAATCGCGTGGTGATGTTAAGTTATCGATTTGCCTGTCGAATTTTGTGGATTTTTCAGAATGGACGGTTGTCTGTTGTTTACAAATGATCACTTTAGCTACTGACGGGATAAACAAAACAATTTGAATAATTTCAGAAGATATTGAAGATGCGGGCAAGTTATAATGGTAGGTAACACTCCTGATCTGAGTCTTGTGAACAATAATATTGGCTTAATTGTGGGGCAAGCAGCCTATTTTGAGTACCTATTCTGAATTTCGGTAACACTCAAGAGAATCTAGCGGTACTTGAAATTCTTTAAACAACGTGCAGCATGAAAAAACGTAAGGAACACTAATGCCTGGATCTTAAAATTCAGGTTGTAAACTATCAAGGAGGAGTCCTTACAGAATTTCGAATTGCATTCATATTTCGAAGGAAAAATAGTCAGTTCGCAAAATGAGGATTTGAAGGTTTGAAGTGAAGTGGCTCGAAATAGGGTTTTACTCCATTGCTCAAAGAATTGGGTACCAGATGAACAGCTCGACGTGATATTTCATTGAAGTAGTAGAATATCATATCGATCAACTGAGGAACGAATGAAACACCAAGTTGCGATCCGCAACGGGAAAACGGTTCCTGGCTCAAGGGCTCACGCGTGCTTGAGAAGCCCTTGAGAACCACTTTGCAGCCGAACGGGCTTTGAAGCGTTCGGCTTCACATAAACCGGGAAACTGAAGAAAAATCTGAGTAGATTCAAAAGATACAATTTTTCTTTCAACGATTTTTTTGTACAAATAAAGAACAGCACTTTTTCAACTTGTAGAAGGTAATGATTGATAAATCTTATTGAATGGCATCAATCTCGGAAGGGAGTTCTCAGGCTATACGAACTCTACTGAAGTATTATTATTGGGAATTCGCTTTCTTTGGCTGTTGATAGAGTACACTTTGTGAGAAACTGAGCGAGCTGACCCAACGTTAACGTCAGAGTGCTGTGAAGCAATAAATTACCAAACTTGAAAAAAATTGACAATAAAGCCCATCTTAATTTTCTTCTTATTTAACCCATTTGAAGAAAAAAATCCCGGAAGAAAAATTACAATCCTGAAAAATCGTTGCGAGAGTTGTTAGTTTTACTGCAAAGATAATCACCAAACGCGATTATTTGAATTCTGCGGCGATGAGGAAGGAACTACAGTCGAATGTACAGATATGACCAGTACTTGTCTCCAGTACTCTGTGGATATGACTGACAAACGAAGATAATTTAAATAGTGAAAACAATCATCTTGAAATAGCATGACAACATGCTCCGGAATTTCGCAATAAAAAAAAAAGAGTCATAGCAGTAAACAAAAATGGGAGAGAATCAAGCAGAATACTTAAACCAATTTACGAATAGGAAAGCAACTCACTTGTCTATTGCGTTCATCGGTAATGCGGGAGATTTGAATTTTCTTTCGTCCCATGGCGTGACAAAATAGTAAGTAAAAAGAGACCCAGCCGTGCAGCGTGTTGGCTGATTCGGGGCGTATGCGAGTCTTCTGGCTGTCGTCCTAGCTCCTGGATGTCTGCAAAGAACCAAAGCGAACGTTATAAATCAGTAAATGATTGGAAGCTAAAGCTGTTCTTATTTTTACATAAAATGGGAATTATGGGCTCCATTGATCCTATCACTTGACTGCATAGACGATCAGTTCTCGATACATGGAGGATAACCAATTGGTCAATCCCCAAATACATGAATACAACCTTCAAGTTTAAGAGAGGTGGGTACCCCGGAATTAAGGTCTAAACGCAATGCCTCGAATAGTTGTTCAAGGGGCCATCCACAGAATTCCTAACAACGTCAGCGAAATATGGTTAGACAAATGTGGAAGAGAAGTTTGATTAGGATTTCACGATTGCGCATACACAGAGGCCACCATTACTCTGATCAACATGAAATTCGTGGAAATCAAAATACCAGACCTAAACGACATAGTCCAAGCTTCGTTTGATTCAAAAACTATGTATAATGGGTGAAAAACCATGTGGTTCTAAGGAAAGATTTCGCGCAGAAACTTCCAAGTCTCATTTGATATAAAAACTATGTATAATGGATGAAAAACCATGTGGTTCTAAGGAAAGATTTCGCACAGAAACTTCAACGTCCTATTTGATATAAAAGCTATGTACAAGACCCCTGACACACAAGTCTGAGAGACCTCCTCTAAATTCTATGAGTTGGGTGTTTTGTTTGAAGTCTGTCAAAAAGTGTAAAATTTACAAAACATTGATTTACACTGTAAATCAATGTTGTTATCTTGTTAAAGTATTAAGTGAGCTAAGTTGCTCCGAAAATTTTCAAACAACATCTGATTAAACAATATGGCCCGAAAAATGAGATGTTCCTTGAGGTATTAGCGGAGGGTGAAACAACGGCTCGGGGAAGAGTGAACTGGAAAGCTGAGAGCAGCGTGCTGGCGCCATTCCCTGTCCCTATCGATCGGTTCGGTACTCAATTTGACCCTTTGTAACGTGTCCTACCCTCCGAGTGAGTACTTTGTCCTCGGTATACTAACTTATGCTATTGTACTTAGGTTGGTACTCCATCTATTTCATCCGAATTAATTATTTTCTGAATCTGCTTGATAATTCATGCGTAAATTTTGACGAATTGTGCCCCGCAGATTTTGGTTGATGTAGTTCACTTCTAAGGGTTCAAACATTAATTTTGAAATTTTGAAAACGCCCTAACTCAAAAAATTTTGAATAAAGGTAGCGTTTTTCCTTCAATTTAAGATTCTATAGAATTTTTAGAATTTTTTGAGACCACCTGGAGCTCTGTAGGACAAACCGTTCGCTCACTACGAGAATTTAAGGTTTGGACGTACGATAAATCAGAAACACGAGTGTGAATCGCAAAAGAGGCCTAATCTCCGTTCAAATTATAGCTGACCGAAATACGATCGGTGTTTTTCTTCATGTTGGATGGTTGGTGGCTTTGCAGACGAGTGATCTATAGAAAAATAATAAACCATTGTGTAATCATTGGCGGCGTTTTTCAAAAAATACTAGTCCCTCCCAAGAGAAGATGACCATGAAAGCTAAATTGGCTGCTACCTGTATGTCTCGTTCTTAGATCATAGATTACAAAGAAAGATTTGATGTACAACGCTAACAAATATTTATGGGATTCGTCTGAATGAAGAACGTGTTTTCTCGGTGAAAAACGTGTTTGAGGATCGTGGAAGCAAACATCTGTCGATCGACTATTTTGTTGCCAATCAAAATACATTGCTTTTACGATCTCTGCGGATAAGTAGGTGCCGTAAAAAAACACAAATAAATTTATATTCATATAAATTGTTATCTAACTCTTTAGCCCGTCACGCTCTTCTAATTCGATGAGTTAGGTTCAAATCAGTGAGTCTGTCCAGAACACTGAGTGACAGACTCAGTGTTCTCACACATGGAGCGCCTTTTAACTAACACTATTCAGCCATGTTGCGCTTTAACTAACATTCTGCACCAAAGAGGTATAACGTCTCGACAAACCTCGTAGATATGTCAGCCTAGACATGGGTTTTTTTTCATGTGGAGGTGTTTTTCCTGTCGTTAGGAGACGTGAAAAATATTTTAAACAAGATGTCAGCCGATTTTTCAATTATTTAAAATTTTTTTCAACTACTGCATAATCATGTTTGCTTTTAGTGTGCAATTGTGCCCGATGGTAGGCGGGATTTTTGCTTGAGAAGTGCTTCTCTAAAATAAGCAGAAGGAATGATGAAGAAGTCCAGAACCCAAAGAAGGCTGTTAGCAGAGCTGGAGATCAAATTTGGCTCCTGGGGTTCCTTTTGTGGTCACTGATCACGAATCTGAACCATCATAACAGAAATCCAAGAAATTTTCAATTGTAGGCAAAATTGTATAGCAAAATCTTATGTTCTGGTAGTGTAAAGCTGAGATCGAGAAACTTTGTTTCCACCCATCGAAAATTGATCGAACTTACAGGAAGAGCCAAACACAAATTTTTAAAAGGTTTGAATGAATAGTTTTCGAAATATTACAAAATGGAGCGCAGGAAGTCTGAAAACAGACGAATCAGACTTTCCGTTTATACGTAGCATTCTACACCTGAAGGTACGAAAGTCGCTGAACGTATCAAGTTCCATTGTATACAGCAAAATGTTGCAGTATAATAGTCAGTTCTTGACTTAGTTGTTATGTTGAAACAACAAGCTTCGAAGAGTAAGTACAAGGATTTGATACCTATCGATTGATCAATTCGTTTTTTGACGACAACCCTACTTTATTTTTTGTTTCGACTCGAACAAGTAAACAGTAAAAGAGACGGGTTGTGAACTTCGGTGATCAGTACTTATGTGAACTAACTTCACTAAAATCATAAGTTCTTGAGTGATGGAGGAAGATCCAACCCAAAGAAAACTCGTCTAATTACTAATTAATAACACGAACAACTGTTTCAACACGTGTATTCAACAGTTTACTGCTCAAACCTCCGTAGCTTCTTAGTTTTAATACTTGTCTATGTGGTGTCACTTCCTGGAGAATTGTACATATTATCACTGGACCAAGAATGAAAATATGTTAAGGATGATCGTCATCAATACCGCACCAACGCATAATTCATTCCGGGCAAAAACGTTCAGGAGGACCTTGAAAGTCGTCCCATGACTCACGAAACTGAGAGACCTCCTCCTTCTTCTCGTTTTTCGGTGTTTTGAAGTCGGTGAAAAACTAGATGTATTGTATTGAAATTACAATAACAAATTATGATATCACTACTTGACTAGTCACAATTTAAAGAAACCTCCAACTCGAATGCTCCGAAATCCCCGTTGACTTGACCAAGAGTGCAGTTTTCCAGGGAAATTTCAATTGTGCACTGCTCACATAAATTTCGTTTTAGAGAATTTTCAAGGAAAATGAAGCTATTACAATGGCCTCAACATTTTTAGAATGGACTTTTTCTGAAAAATTTTCCACTGAAATCCGCCAAAATGTTTGTAACAACAAACAAAAGGACGAGTTCGTTAGCCAGAAATTTTGAACAACCCAAAATGGTCCTAATTTCAAAAATAGTAAAAAAAAGGGTTTTTCCTCCACAATCATAGTAATAAGAGTAAAACGTATATGGTATATTCGGGAACAGCACAAAATTTCTGATATCAATGCATTTTCCGTAAATGAAAATTGTCCAAAAATTAAAAAAGTATATATTTTTATCATGATAATGAAAACGTGCGTATATTTGTTGTACCTAGAAATGCAGTAGCCGTGTGGGTACTCTATGAGTTTGTGGACACGAGTAGAACATGAATATGGACTCCTAACATCTTCAAAGCATACCCAGTGCATACAGTATGTTGGTATGCTATACTGAAAATCGATAAAAATCAACAATAGCCGTGTGGGTACTCTAGGAGTTCATGGAGACGAGTAGGACGTGAATATGGACTCCTAACATCTCGAAGCATACCCTTTACACACCTACAGTATGTTGGTATGGTATAGGTACTGAAAATCGAAAAAACCAAGAATCGTGTAGAAAAAACTTTCTAAAAGGAATTGAAACACCATCTTTCCTTTTCTTAATCATACCTTCGACTGAAAGATTTCTTTGAAAATTCGCTCATTAATTCATGCTGCATGAATGGACTTTATAAAGTTTAAGTGGCCTTTATTATATAAAAGCTGCTCATTAAATGGGTCAAAACAGTGAGAAATTTGAAATTCGATGGTAGGTATTCATAACTCAAAACCAGAGGGGAAGAAATTAGATATCTATGCGTGGTTTCAGTACAATGTAGAAATTTTTTGAATATGTTTTTAAGAGTTTATATACCGGAAAAAAGATATGGGTGTTTTGGCGCAAAAATTGGTTCATTTCTCAAATTCTTTTGATGGTTTAGTGCAAAATGGACTTTGTCTTCAAGATCAGCTTCATAAACTCCCTACAAATCACCGGGTGAAGGAAGTTGTTGAGGACTCGAGATGAAAAACTTGGCTGATGGGAGACTGGGAGTTCAGTTGGAGCAGATAAACATCTCCTTGTTTTCACCTCCCGGACCTTTGGACCTAGAGAGTAGAGACCCTTTTGTCAAAACAACCGGCACAAGACAACAAGAACAAAAAGATTTGACCGTCAGAATAATGGGCTGCCACACCATTCATTCCCTCGGAAAGCTCTTAAACCCCGGAATCGAGGCCACCGGGGATATCGGTTGACTTGGTTGTCTCACTATTTTTTAAATACAATATATATTAACGTGGACAGTGTTAGCCGAACGTTAGTCTCCAAATTGGATTCTAGCTGCATTCGTTTGCTTGTATGTCTCCACCACGCTGCAGTACGCTATTCATTGATTTTGTCTTTCGTAGGAAAGGGACCTTGTTAGATCCTTGGAATTCCCTATGCGTGTATTTGGAAAAGACTCAGAACTGAGAAGTCTCCCCTTCACGTATGGCACTGGGTTCTATATAAAGACATACTATAATATCAATTATGTAAAATATTCCGATTTTTAAACAACGTTTCTCCGCCTATACACCAAGTCCTGATTCTAAAAAGTCCCTTGAAAATTAGGGAGGGCATGAATGCTCGATTTCACGCTATTTTGGCACATGTATTTTCACATGTATGGGGGAAAATAAATTTTGTGAGTTTATTACCTCGATAATTGGTAACAGTACGAAAGTAAACGACAGTTGAATTGACATGATAACCCCCTTAATTTACGTCTATCGACCATACCTACTCCAAAATTGCTGCAAATTATCACACAACGGTTTATACGTTTTCTGCAAAGATTACACATCGGCGAAGAACACGGCTTCTTCCAACCTCACTAGGGACCTGGGATAGGTGGTGGGAGGGGGTGTGGGTCCTCTTGGGCATGTGAGTGTTGCATTCTGATAAATTCCACAATAGTTGCTCATTTAACGATAGTTGATCGTCTGAGTGTTTTCATTCGTTTCTGAAAATTGAACACTATCCTAAATCGATGAAAAACGGTGCAAATTATTACACAATGGTTTATTATTTTTCTATATAGATCATTCGTCTAAAAGCCACCAACCATCCAACATGAAGAAAAACATCGATCGCATTTCGTTCAGCTAAAATTTGAACGGAGATTCACTCATGTTTCTGATTTATCGTTTATTTATCAAAAAATTCTAAAAATTCTATAGAATCTTAAATTGAAGGAAAAACAATACCTTTATATCGAAATTTTTTGAGTTAGGGCGTTATCAAAATTTCAAAATTCATTTTGGAACCCTTAGACGTGACCTACATCAACCAAAATCTTCGGGGCACAACTAGGCCCCAAATGGAGCCTACATACCAAATTTCATCAAAATCGGTCAATGCTAAGTGGGGAAAGTGCCGCGGACGGCGGACGGACGGCCAAATTTTTATTCGATTTTTGGATTCTACGTACCTTGAAACGTCCCCCGATCGTTCAAATTGCGTTATTGATCTATTTTGATGAGATACTGACACTGGCAAATTTTCATCAGCGATTGAACTGTACCTCCTTTACACTTCTGACTTACCAGAAACAGAAGGTAATACCCTCGCTACGTTTGCGGATGATTCTGCAATTATAGCGACTGGGGAAACAAACTAAATTTCTGTATCTCCCGCATTCATGATTGGACAGTGAGATGGAGAGTAAGAATGAATGAAACTAAGTCAGTGCACGTTGATTTCACGAATAAGAGGATCAACTATGTGCCAGCCTTTCTCGATAACAAGGTGATACCGTATACCAATGAAGCGAAATATCTTGGAATGACGCTGGATGCCAAACTAAGGTGGAAGTCCCAAGTTAAGAAGAAAAAAGCTGAGCTTTTGATTAAATTCAGAAAAATATACTGGCTGATGGGCCGACGGTCAAAATTGTCTGTCCACAATAAGCTTATACTGTACAAGCAAGTCCTAAAGCCCGTCTGGACTTACGGTGCACAACTGTGGGGGTGCACAGCCCAGATCAATCGAGACATAATTCAGCGCTTCCAGAATAATTTACTGCGATGCTGCGTCGATGCATACAGATACTTTAGAAATGACAGACTTCACTACGAGCTGAAGATAGAATCTGTCAATGAGGTCATTCGCAGCCAAGCCATGAATCACCTTATGAGGCTCCAAGATCATGTAAATGAGGATGTCATCCAGCTACTCAACACAGACGATCTGCTTAGAAGACTTAGGAGAACCAAGCCACACGAACTAATCCACTTAGTGTGACCGTCATGAAGTGCAAATTTCAGGACACTAAGAACTAAGTGAAGTATCTTAGTTTGATTAACTTAGTGCAATAAATTAAGTAAAATACAAATCAGTGATTGAAGTGACTAATTAGTTAACATTTGTAGGTCAATTTAACTCTACAATTTGCCTAATTATAGTACGTTGAACGTTAAATGTGCTATGTATAGTAAGTTGTTTTGGTCCTCCACTGTCAATACATCACCATGTATTTGCAATGAACAAAATGCAACTATGTACTTCACACTCTTCACGTTTCGGTTAGTTTTCATGATCAGTGGTAAATAGCGTAGAAGTTCAGAGTCATTTCTGTGCGACGAAAGAAAATCTACATTCTTCTCTTTTCTTTTTCCACATACATCTTTCGTGTTGGATTCAATGCGAGATCGACAGAAAGAGACGCGTTTGTTCCAAGTTACGATATATGGGCCTTCAATGGTACGAGAATCGTGTGGACGACCCCGTGGGTTCAAGGGAGGTTAGGGGGGCGAGGGGGCATCGCCCCCCAAGCCTCCCCTACCATGTCGTAACTGACAGCCACTCTTGCTTGTTGTTTATTCATTTCTCCCTCTCCAAGCTAATGAGGTGTTAGTGCAAATCCGTGTTACCTTCAGTCATCCCGTCCCCCAGGCGTTGGTTTTCCCCTCAGCCCTGCCAGAGCCACCCGCGGCCGAATCCCCTCGTGTGTCTCGGATAAAACCGTCATTTTTAACGTCAGAATAATTGGCAGCTTAAATTAATATCCCTCAGTGTTAGATCCCCACTCCCACTAAGGTTAGATCAAACTACAGAAACATTCGTCATGTCAATAATTGAAGAGGCACTTGTAATAATTAATACGCTAATTAAAACATCAAGTTCTACGAGTAGTTAATGCGACTAACAACACTACACTGATTTGAGTTTGAAACATTTGGTACGAGGCTTCACACTTGGTACAATACAATCATTCTGCCACAATAGATCAACCAACCAAATCCCAGGAAAAAAGGTACTTTCTTCGTCCCAAAGTGGTTATTTTCGTATATTTTTACGACGATTTGGATTTAAACCCTTATATTTATTGTTCTGGTGATGAGGAGCATTGGAAACGAGAACCAGCCTCACAATTATTATGCTCACGTTGTATTCATCCAAGATACCAACGAGGAAAAGTGATCGCGGAGGCACAGTAACAACCAAGACGTTGGAGAACACAGAGAACTTAGTGGCCAACTTTGTGATCACTGTCCTGAAGATTAAAGAAGTAGATCGAGAGTGGGAAGAGGAGTAGAAGAAGAAAAATAGATGAGGCCCAAGATAGGGCAGTGCATGAGGCTACCCCGAAGTAATGCCGGAGAGTAGTTCCGGGGTAGTCAGCAAAGGGGAGAGGATTTTTCCACTAAAAGTGGCAAAAATTGTGTGAATTGTGTGAAAATTGTGTCTTATTTATTTTTCTTGGAGATTATTGTTAGTATTGCAACGGGAAAAATTAACATTGAGTAGAGAACCATATTTCTCAGACTACCAATGTTTTCATTTTTGAAATAGACGATTAGCATGGCTAGGAAAAATATCGTAGTAGCCTAAATGTCATTCCCCTGGCATTTCCGCTTCCCTAGGTGCACTACTTCCCCAAGTCACCAGAGTCGTTCAGTTTGAGATTCCAGAAAACTACGAAGGCTCGCGTACTCATCAAGTGGTCTGCTATGGACACCTTTGTAGTCTAAATTTTAGGAATAGTTTGTGAACGTATGCATCAGGAATAGCGTGTCTTACAGGTTTTGGGTCATTCCCCTTAAAATCTTGCAATTCCAGTAGAGCGGAGAGAACTACACCGTAAGAGGCATTAAAAAAAAAAAGGTATTTGTAGCTCTGCTACTCTTGAACTACACTCAACTTCGAACCAAGGCCAGATCGTGTTGTGAGACCTGCGGGAGTAGATCAACCATCATATTCTTGGTGAGTATTTTTATTGTATGTCATTCCCCTGTAGTTCATAATTTAGTTGTTTTATGGAATATCATTTTTCTTCTTACGCCATTGTTTACATCAGTTGCTGAGCTTCATTCTTAATTTCACTGTGTTTTAAATAGTCACCTAGAAGGGGAAACTGTTAGAAAAACTGTGTTTTGTCATATGCCTGGATAATCCACTTATTCCAAGTTATGGCCGTTACAAGGAATTCACGTTTGCACATGCGCAGTCGCTTCTATCAGTCCGGGGGTGATGATTTTCATAGGGGACCATCTACACACCAACCCGCACAATCCCTGAAAATTTCATAGAAATCGGACGATAACTTCGTATAGTTATGCGCGTTACAAGGATTTCATGACAGACACACAGACAGACAGACACAGAACCAAAATTGTTCCCAAAAAATTTCTCAGGATCGTTCAGATTAGCGTGTAGATGGTCCCCTATGAGGGTAGTGAGAAGTACTTAGAGATTGGTGTTTTCAGAATAACTACTATGCAGCTGATCATCTATACAATCGGGTTATGGATACGAGGAAGCTATGTGTCATAGCTGTCACAGCAGACGTATTTTCTGAGTGGTTATTTTGAACATGATTCAACCTGGGGTGAAAGATGTGAGAAATAATACGATAAGTATCAAGTTAGTACTTATCTCAACAAAATCAGGAACAATAAAAGCGGGAAATGTTGATTCCGAGCAAATTTTCTCCCTTCTTTCAATAAGGAAACCTCAAAATACGTCTGAAATAAGGAAGGGGGCCTTTCAAATGCAATAATTTAATCGCATAATTTAATTAAACGTTGATTAAATAAAAGAAAAGGAACAGCTCCATAACTAATAAATAATCTTAATTCCAGTAAGAGGTTCCCAAGTTTCAATAATTCAGACGCGGTATTTATACTCTCTCTCGAATTTCTATCTACCCTCCTGCAATAATGAAGGTGGCACGACGTTGTTAACAATAAAATGTCATTAAAATAGGACTTCGCGAATCCAATCTGAAGGCTAGACCTCGATAATTCCAGCACGATGAGATTTTCGAAGATTATTACTCGAATTAGTAGACAATTATTGCAAATAAAATATTAGAAAACTGTGAGAAAGAATTATATTTTAGTGGCACCTCTTGGCACCACCTTTTGAGACCATGAACGGGTCGTTATACACCCTAAGACTCCTATGAAACAAGAATAGTTTGCCCCGAGTTCGTACGAAATGGAGGCATAGGCTTTTTAGGACGTCTCACAGTAAGACTTGGGCATCCTTATGCGATTAATCTGAGGTGAAGTTGGACAACACTCAACAGAAGAAAAAAAAACGTCTGCCAAGTGGGTGTGGCACATAGCTTCCTCGTATCCATAACCCGATTATATAGATGATCCGATGCATAGTAGTTAATCTCAAAACACCAATCTCTAAGTACCTTTCACTACCCTCATAAGGGACCATCTACACGCTACTCAGGATAATCCTAGAAAATTTCATCAAATTCGGGTGAAAAATGTAAATGTTATGGCTGTTACAAGGATTTTACGTATGCGCATGCGCAGTGGCTACTGTCATTCCAAAGGTGGTGATTTTCATAGAGGACCATCTAAATAATAATCTGTAACATCCCTGAAAATTTCATTGAAATCGGACGGAAAATGTAGAAGTTATGGCTGTTACAAGGAATTCTACTATCAGTCCGGGGGTGATGATTTTCATAGGGGACCATCTACAACCTAATCCGCGTAATCCCTGAAAATTACATCGAAATCAGGTAGGAAATGTGGAAGTTATGGCCGTTACAAGGAAATTCACGTTTGCGCATGCGCAGTGGCTACTATCAGTAGGAAGGTGATGATTTTCATAGGGGACCATCTAAATACTAATCTGTAACATCCCTCGAAATTTCATTGAAATCGGATGGAAAATGTAGAAGTTATGGCCGTTACAAGGAATTCACGTTAGCGCATGCGCAGTCGCTTCTATCACTCCGGGGTTGATGATTTTCATAGGGGACCGTCTACACACCGACCCGCACAATCCCTGAAAATTTCATAGAAATCGGACAATAACTTCGTATAGTTATGCGCGTTACAAGGAATTCATGACAGACAGACAGACACACAGACAGACAGACACGGAACCAAAATTGTTCAGAAAGGTCTAAAACGCAAAACGCGAGTGAAAATTTTGATTTTTGAGACCTTTTTTTACGTCCTTGAAAAGTGAAAACAAAGCTTCCGCTACCTTGGTAGACTCGGAAGCAATAACCACAAACTAATCCGTTTTAGACAATTCTGAATCAAATCCGCGAATAAAAACCATAGGTTTCGTGACCTTGAAAGCAGAGAAACTTGGAAGATGAGTAATGGATTTTCATTTCCTTAACAACCAGTAATCAAATTTCTTAATGAAGGAATTCTTTATTCTTTAAATGAAGTATGAAGTGTTTATTTCATCTAAATAAACTCGATTATGAAGCGAAAACATGGTTGGTAGGTCGTGACAATGGCAAAGCCGTGTTCTTTGCAGACAAATGATCTATATAGAAATAGTAAACGTTTGTGTAGAAATTTGCAGCGCTTTTACCCGTATAAGTTTAACGATTAGTGCTATGTGTCACACCCACAAGGCTGACTACTCTCTCATACAGCTAATATTTCAATTTTCTTAACCGCAGCTTCAAAGATTTTTTTTTTTTTTTTGTTCGCTCGTAGATTCAAGTTACATGAATGGACTTAATGATTTGAACACGCAACCTATTGTGTTATGAATAGAATGAAAGTTGTTTATACGTATTTTGATGCCAACTTTTATCAATCTTTCCAGAAACGATTGATGCTTCGATTCGTTTTTCCAAGACCTGCAAACCGTAATCTCATTTCGGACCAAAATTTACTCTGAATGATAAAATACCACTAATTAATAATTTGGAATGTAATTACTTCATATAAGATTTTTGAGAAATATCACATTTCATCCCGAAGAAATCAAAAAAATTCATGTTCTAATATTTCTATGTACATTTATGGAAGAAAGGGATGGACATTGTCAATTAATTGCACTGTGAGTGATTTACTCTAGAATCGGTTCAGATCAAGTTTCAACACTTTAGTGTTGATGGAGATTCTCTTTGCCAAAATTCTAGCTATTAAGAATAATAATGTTTAACTAACTACAACCTGCCTGATAGTAGTGACTTGAAACAATTTGGTCGTTTATGATGAAAAAACGCTGTTAACCTTTTGCGGGCGCAAGACTGACCAGGTGAATCCAGCCTTGCGGTCGTATGGCATGTGTCACATGCAATGATGAGAGCGATGATGACGTCTTGGTCGATGATGAAAGCCTGGACGCCTTGGATATCCAAACTTTTACAAAAAAAATGTTTAGTGTTCCAAATTGAGTCGAATTTTCCAAATGAGTCACATTTTCCACATTTCCCAGACTGATTTGTGATCTTAATGAAAAGCGGGATCCCACGATCAAGTTATTTTTTTCGTAACTCGCCAAAAATGATTACTATTTCAATCATTAAAATGAAGTAAGATTTGACACTCGCTTTTACTAGGTTTTCATTTTAATGGAATTAAAACCCAAAAAACAAAAATTTTTTTTTCTTTTTTTTTTAATAAAATTTTGGTAGGTACTTACTTACCTTACATGCACGCTGCAAAAATTTCAACTGACTCAATTGAATGGCTTAGGTAGAATATCACTCAGAAAGCGAAGAGTACACCAAAGTCAGGACCCGAATTTTCTATTTGATAAGAGAAGAGTACTGTGGGGTATTTATTCGTCAAACCGTTATTATGAACTATGAAAAATAAATTGAAGAGCCTTAAAAATAATGAATAGGAACTGCAAGTTTCTTGTAAGAACTATTTGAAAATGAAACAAGTGTGTGTGGCACATAGCTTCCTCGTGTCCATAAACCGATTGTATAGATGATCCGATGCATTGTATTTAATATCAAAACATCAATCTCTAAGTACCTACCTTCCACTACCCTCATAAGGGACCATCTACACGCCACTTTAATCAATCCTAGAAAATATTTCATCAAATTCGGATGAAAAATGTAAGTGTTGTGGCTGTTACAAGGATATTACGTTTGCGCATGCGCAGAGACTACTGTCAGTCCGGGGGTGATGATTTTCATAGGGAACCGTCTACACGCCAACCCGCACAATCCCTGAAAATTTCATCGAAATCGGACAATAACTTCGTTTAGTTATGCCCGTTACAAGGATTTCATGACAGACAGACAGACAGACACGGAACCAAAATTGTTCAGAAAGAACAAAAACAATTTTGCTGTCTGAAACGTAAAACGCGATTGGAAATTTCGATTTTGGAGAACTTTTTTTCTTTCAACCTTGAAAAGTGAAAACGAAGCTTCCGCTACCAAGGTAGACTCGGAAGCAAAAATTCCCAGAACCGGCATGTTTGAAATAAAATGAAATAAATTAATTGAACTTCATCGGCAAGTAGCAAACATGTGAAAATAAATATTTAGATGAAATAAGCCACAAATACAAAGGTTCTCGCAATATTTGATTGACTGATTGAATAAAAAAGTTGAAAAACAAAACAATTATGATCACAACTACTTCATTCCCAGCTGCAACGAGTTCCCCGTTAGGCAATTTATTCACTTGGAGGAAGCGGAAAAGTGTTGCTGCCCATACCACCTAGAAACTACTTAGAAGATCGTAGGAATAAGTAATTGAGGATGAAGGCGGCTGCATGTCACACAAGCCTGTCGTCCGGTAGCCATTCAACCTCGTCAATGGCAGGACCCGGGCTAACAATGGCCGGCTGCATGTCATACGACCGCAAAAGGTTAATATCAATGTAATTTCCAAGAAAATACTTGAATCTTGTTTATTCCGGTACATTTGACGTTAAGTGGTGATAAAATATAAAGGCAATATTTTATAGTTAATGTAGGCTTGTGAAATATGATTACTTGAGTATTTTCCGGTTTTATATTATACAGGCGATATTACGTAGTCTTTCACGCTGTCGAATCTCGATATGTCGAGTTTATCTCTTGAATGACGACGTAATTTATACTTCAAGTAGCAATATGAGTCGAGAAGGCAGCAGGTAACTTCATTTCCCCGTCTTTCAAGGTGGAACGCTTTAGCACGTCAAAGATATTTTTTAAATTTTCACTAATAATATAACGCCGAGATCAATTAAATAATCTCGGACGATCGAGCAACAGAACTCGGTCCAATCTTTGCCGCTCTTTTCTCGAGAAACTTTCAGCTTCACAAAGGGTTCCACGAGCTGCCGTTACCCGTGCCCTTCAAGAAATTGTTGTAGATGAAAGACGTCCTAATAAAAGAGAAATTAGATCATAAAATTACGACCTTACAGCTTAGCTTTATTCGCTGAGAAACTTCGAGACGGTCGGTTTATGACGATCGTTGAGAAGAAAAAAAATGTCTCCATCGCCTTTGCATTTCAGCCTGCCGATGTTAAACACAAAATCAATGGCTGTCATTGACATCAGCACCAAGAGGTAAGACTAAGACTATTGACCATGACAAAAATCAATAAATCACAAGAGTGACGAATCTGGTAGGGTTTGAAGGAAGTTTTGAGCTCAGCCTCTCCTAGATCTTGTTCTGTTCCTTGTTTTTTAAAAAATAACTACATAAATCTATCTTGAAAAAATATTCGAGCATGTCAGGACTGAAACTTCGTCATGAATTTAAAAGCTTTCAAATGAGGGAAAATGACTTTTAATAGGTTCTTTTCAGGCAAAAAAATTAGAAAGGAGTTGAAGTTAGTCACGTAGTTGGAACTTATACAAAGAGAAACGCTGCAAATTATTACACAATGGCTTATTATTTTTCTATATAGATCACTCGTCTGCAAAGCCACCAACCATCCACCATGAAGAAAAACATCGATCGCATTTCGGTCAGCTACAATTTTAACATATATTAGGTCTCTTTTGCGATTCACACTCGTGTTTCTGATTTATCGTAAGTCCAACCCTTAAATCCTCGTAGGGAGCGAACGGTTTGTCCTACAGGGCTCCGCGTGGTCTCAAAAAAATTGTATACTATCTTAAAGTGATGGAAAAACAATACCTTTATATCAAAATTTGTTGAGTTAGGGCTTTTTCAATAATTCAAACCTTATTTTTCAACCCTTAGAAGTGACCTACCTCAACCAAAATCTTCGGGGCACAACTAGACCCCAAAGAGCCTACTTACCAAATTTCATCAAAATCGGTCAATGGTAAGTGGAGAAAGAGCCTTGTACGGCGGACGGACGGCCAAATTTGTATTCGAGTTTTGGATTCTACGTACCTTGAAACGTAAACTAACAAATTTTGAGGGGGTGTTGAAAAAAAATTTTTCTTGGTCGATTCCAAAGGTTTATTATTGAAAATAATAAACCAAAAGAATAAAAGAGTTGAATTAAGTCAAGAAAGAAGTAAATCAAGAGAATTTGATCCTTTAAATGAAAAACATTGCAAATCAATGCAAAATGGTTTTCAGAGATTGTGCCGGTTGACGCCTAGAGTCCACTATGAGGGTGGTGGAAGGTAGGTACTTAGAGATTGAAGTTTTGAGATTAACTACTATGCATCGGATCATCTATACAATCGGGATAGGAAACGAGGAAGCTACGTGCCACACCCACTTGGCATTTCATCTCTTTTAGAATACCCAAACCATAACTCAGAAGCAGTCCTAAAGTTTAAAGAGAGTCAAACAGTTCGAAAAAAACAGAGTTTTTTTTTTTAAATAAAAAAAAGTCCATTCATGCCGCATGAATTAATGAGCGATTTTTCAAAGAAATATTTCAGTTAAAGCAATGGTTATTTACATTTGTAGGTTTCCTTTCAGAGTGAATTTTTCTGCTGCCTCCCAGTTCTGCGGTAAGCTATTTATCGTCCATAGTTAAGTTTCCCAGAGGCGGGGTTCTGCGTCTGGCGTAGAGAGGAATACCAAGGGATAAATTCTAGGCAGGAAACCCCCTCAGCTAATCCTCTCCCAGAGGTAGGCGATGAGCGTTTGCAAGCTGAGGGCTTGTCGGAGAGGTGAACTGAGGGGTTTCGGTCGTCCTGGGAGGAGGTTGTTCAATTAATTTGATCCAAAGCCCTGCCTTGAGCGGCTAATTGCCCTCAGAGATCTACAGATTATATATAACCTAGACTGCAGTTGAGGTTATTTAGATTCCATGATGGTGATTCGTCGAATGGTCAGAGGCGACTACTTCTACCCACCTGCGGCTCGTTGACTAGAAAAAGTGAAAATCCGTCAGAAAATACGGACGACACCGAGATAATTTGCTCTTCGAAGTCGACTTTATTGATCCAATTAGTCGAAAACCACAGCAGTTTGTTGACTTTATGATCCGTCGGAGCCTTCTTCACAATTACAATCCACTCATCCTGCTTCTCCACCTTCCCTCTCCACTACAGAACGCTCGAACAAGTGTACCATCTAAATAAATAAAGTTGGTTGTTTGTCTGTGTGTCTCTTACTCATTCCTAAACCGCTGAACCGATTGTGATGGGGATGGTTTCTGTCGACTTTGGACTTCAACACCCGCTTCCTACATCGTAAATGAATAAACACTTTCGTAACTAGAAGAATGATCGAGTAATTCCACCACTTTTCAAGTGAATCCAAACATGTAGGTATCTGACGAACAGAACGTCTCGCGACGATTCCAACAACATATGATGGATTTCTGAGAGTTGAAACTTTAAGATATTTTTTAAAACTTATTTTATTGGCATCGGTATCACAATACAGCCATGATATTCTAATACCTCATTGAGAAAACACTGGAATACTAAAATATGGAAATATCAAAATAATATCGGATCTACTAAATATTGAAATATTGTTAAAATTTCATACCTACGATGCACAGATAGGGATCGGATTTTTATATATTTAAAAATGCGAAATATTTAACAAATAAATGAATTTATTTTCGTATAATATGCGGTAAATAATGTTAAAATGTTTATAAGCTCAAAACGAAGAGTTCAAAAGAAAAAATGCTTTTTGCGAACCAAATTAATCTTTTTCCGAACCAAATTAATGCTTTCCCAAACCAAATTAATCCTTTTCCGAACCAAATTACTTAATCCTTTTCCGAACCAAATTTCTTAATCTTATTCCGAACCAAATTACTTAATCTTTTTCCGAACCAAATTAGTGCTTTCCCAAACCAAAGTAATCCTTTTCCAAACCAAATTAATCTCTTTCCGAACCAGATTACTTAATCTTTTTCCGAACCAAATTAACGCTTTCCCAAACCAAAGTAATCCTTTTCCGAACCAAAATACTTAATCTTATTCCGAACCAAATTATTGCTTTCCCAAACCAAAGTAATCCTTTTCCGAACCAAATTAATGCTTTCCCAAACCAAAGTAATCCTTTTCCGAACCAAAATACTTAATCTTTTTCCGAACCAAATTATTGCTTTTCCAAACCAAATTAATCCTTTTCCGAACAAAATTACTTAATCCTTTTCCGAACCAAATTTCTTAATCTTATTCCGAACCAAATTACTTAATCTTTTTCCGAACCAAATTAGTGCTTTCCCAAACCAAAGTAATCCTTTTCCAAACCAAATTAATCTCTTTCCGAACCAGATTACTTAATCCTTTTCCGAACCAAATTAACGCTTTCCCAAACCAAAGTAATCCTTTTCCGAACCAAAATACTTAATCTTATTCCGAACCAAATTAACGCTTTCCCAAACCAAAGTAATCCTTTTCCGAACCAAAATACTTAATATTTTTCCGAACCAAATTAATGCTTTTCCAAACCAAATTAATCCTTTTCCGAACAAAATTAATCCTTTTCCGAACCAAATCAATCTTTTCCAAACCAAATTTCTCAATCTTTTTCCGAACCAAATTACTTAATCTTATTCCGAACCAAATTATTGCTTTCCCAAACCAAAGTAATCCTTTTCCGAACCAAATTAATCCTTTTCCGAACCAAATTAATCCTTTTCCGAACCAAATTAATCTTTTTCCGAACCAAATTACTTGATCTTTTTCCGAACCAAGTTCTTTTTCCAAACCAAATTAATCCTTTTCCAAAGAAAATTAATCCTTTTCCGAACCAAATTAATCCTTTTCCAAACCAAATTAATCCTTTTCCAAACCAAATTAATCCTTTTCCGGACCAAATTAATGCTTTCCCAAACCAAATTATTCCTTTTCCGAACCAAATTAATCCTTTTCCGAACCAAATTAATCTTTTTCCGAACCAAATTACTTAATCTTTTTCCGAACCAAGTTCTTTTCCAAACCAAATTAATCTTTTTCCGAAACAAATTACTTAATCGTTTTCCGAACCAAGTTCTTTTCCAAACCAAAATAATCATTTACCGAACCAAATTAATCCTTTTCCAAAGAAAAATAATCCTTTTCCGAACCAAATTAATCCTTTTCCAAACCAAATTAATCATTTACCGAACCAAATTAATCCTTTTCCGAACCAAATTAATCCTTTTTCAAACCAAATAATTGTTTACCGAACCAAATTAATCCTTTCCCAAACCAAAGTAATCCTTTTCCGAACCAAATTAATCTTTTTCCGAACCAAATTAATCCTTTTCCGAACCAAATTAATCTTTTTCCGAACCAAATTATTCCTTTTCCGAACCAAATTAATCCTTTTTCAAACCAAATAATTGTTTTCCGAACCAAATTAATCCTTTTCCGAACCAAATTATTCCTTTTCCGAACCAAATTAATCCTTTTCCGAACCAAATTAATCTTTTTCCGAACCAAATTATTCCTTTTCCGAACCAAATTAATCCTTTTTCAAACCAAATAATTGTTTTCCGAACCAAATTAATCCTTTTCCGAACCAAATTATTCCTTTTCCGAACCAAATTAATCCTTTTCCGAACCAAATTAATCTTTTTCCAAACCAAATTAATCATTTTCCGAACCAAATTAATCCTTTTCCAAACAAAATTAATCCTTTTCCGAACCAAATTAATCCTTTTCCAAACCAAATTAATCCTTTCCCACAACATAACAATATATTTCCGTAATGTACCTAATCTCACAAAGTAGTGGTCCCCTATGAATTGGGAGGATAGTCCCCTATGAATGGAAGGATGGTCCCTTATGAATTGGACCATCCCCCAATTCATAGGGGACCACCTACTTTGTGAGATTAGGTACTTTACGGAAATATATTGCTATGTTGTGGGAAAGGATTAAATTGGTTTGGAAAAGGATTAACTTGACTTGGAAATGGTATAACACGGCATGTCTGACTTGTTCTCATTCTTCTGAGTTTTGCTGACTAGTCGCAGGTTTGATTATTCAATTCGAAAATCCAGTAAGAAAACCCATCAAAGTGTTTTCGATTCCTGGACTTTTCAGACTCAAGGTTGTAGTCGGGACGGTCTCCCGCTCTCTTTGCCAAGAACCGAACGACGGAATTTCAATTGGCCCGACTTCAAAAACCATCCAGCTGGTGAGACGAGAGGCGACTTTTCCTTCTGACAATAAATTTCCTTTCTCGGCCCTGCCGTGATTGGCGAGCATTTTATTTGTTTACGAAACGTCAGTGTCGATTGACAGTCGATATCTCGAGTTTACTACGGGAATACTCGCGGGGGCCTGATGGCCCGACGTCGTACGATCATTCATAAAAAAAGGCGGATCTTTCCCGAAGCCCAAATCGATCGACTCTGATTCGACCTAAAAACGAAAACCACAACCTAGGTCATTACATGTAGCTTTGTCTCCCGAGGATAACGGTTACTTCGTTCAGCCTTTACTGAAATTACATCCTTTAGAATTACGTCCGTTTCGTTCGGGATGATCTTGAAACAGCAATTCTAGATCACAAGGTGATGAGTTATTTTGTGGAAGCTAAATAAGTTAGTTTTACTTTCCACAGCTCACCTTTGAACACCAAACGTCGCACATTATTATACAACAGTTTATTATTTTGATGAATTATTTTTGCTTCCGAATTGAGACTCGGTGTGTGTCTGTCATGAAATCCTTGTAACGGGCAAAACTATACGAAGTTATCGTCCAATTCCAATGAAATTTTCAGGGTTGAGCGGGTTGGCATGTAGATGGTCCCCTACGAAAATCATGCCCACCAAATTGACAGTAGCCTGTGCGCACGCGCAAACATGAAATCCTAATAACAGCTATAACTTCCATATTTTTCACCCGAATTCGATGAAATTTTCAGGGATTGTTCAGAACGGCGTGTAGATGATTCATTGTGAAAATCATCGCCCCGGAACATATAGCAACAAATTGCGCAAGCGCAATTGAAAAATTCCTTGTCACAGCCACAACTTCCACATTTTCCATCCGATTTCGAAGAGATATTCAGAGATTGTGCGGGTTGACGGGTAGACGGTCCCCTATGAGGGTAGTACAAGTACTAAGAGATTAATGTTTTGAGATTAGCTACTACGCTTCGGATCATCTATACAATATATATATATATATATATATACAATCGGGTTATGGATACGAGGAAGCTATGTGCCACACCCACTTGGCAGAAAACTTGGTTTTTGGTTCCGTGTCTGTCTGTCTGCGTGTAAGAAGTTACTGACCGATTTTGATTAAATTTTCAGGGATTGCAGTACCGATACCAGTACTCGTATTGAACAAAGTATCGATAACTGAACTCGTATTGAACAAAGTATCGATAAGTATCCGACAACCGTAGATGAGTCACCTTGATGCGACCCACTTGATGAACGTTCTCCTTCGTATCTCCGAAGGTAGAGGTGTGTCGGTACAGCTGTACCGGGACTGTGGAACCGAGTATCAACTTGGAACGGTTCCACGCAGTGACAAAAACTCCACCCTTACCGGTCCAGTTCCACGGACCGATAAGATATGGCACTGGACCGGGAAGGGATCATTCGGACCGGTAAGGATGGAACCGGACCGATAAGATATCACGGAGAATGGCTCTGGACCGAGAAGGGTTTTGGACCAGTAAGCATGGATCTTGTTCTCAGTTCTGTTCCATGTTTTACCTGGAAGCGTCCTTACTACGAGGGCTGTGCAAAAAGTAAGGTTCCCTGTGCTGAAAAAAATAGTAGACAGCGTTTAATAAACTTTTTTATTTATTTATTTTTTTTTTCAGATTCTACAGGTTTTCAACTATTTTTCCACATACCCCTAATTTCTTTCAATGCATTTTGTAAACCGCGGCACGAGCTTTCGCAGACCTTCCTCGTAGCTGGGCGTGCCCACCTCCCGTAGGAACTTCTCAACTGCTGTCTTCAGCTGCGCGTCGCTGGAGAAGTTTTGGCCTCCCAGGTGTCCCTTCAACTTCGGAATGAGGTGATAATCCGACGGTGCGAGATCTGGGGAATACGGGGGATGGGGAAAAACGTCCCAATTGAATTTTTCGAGGAGTTCCTGGGTCTGGTGAGCAGAATGAGCGCGTTGTCGTGAAAGAGGAGAACCTCTTGGGAAAGCATATTGGGTCGTTTCCGTTTTATGGCTGCTCTTAAACGCGTTAGGACTTCGCAGTACCTTGCAGCATTAATTGTGGAGCCACGATCAAGGTAGCCAACCAATAAAACCCCCTTCGCATCCCAAAAAAAACATTTCGAAAAACTTTTCAGCAGCCGCCACCCGGTTTCGCTTGTGCTCATCACTCAGCAGCCTAGGGACCCATCGAGCACAAACCTTCGAAAAACCAAGGTCTTCAGAAACAATGGTACCCACTGACCTTCGACATGTTGTCTCCTTCATTGATGGAGGAAGTTTTTCAAAAATTTCGTCGATGGTGAGTCGACGATCCTCTTCAAGGATTGCTTCAATAGCATCAACAACTTCACCGGTGCGCGGTTGATGGTCGACCAGACCTCGGTTCGTCGTTCACATTCACACGTCCTTTTACGAAACTTTCACGCCATTTCCGAACTTCCTGCACACTCATACACTTCTCACCATACACTTCCGTTAATTCTTTATGAATTTCAGTTCCAGTTTTTCCTTTCAACGAAAAAAAACGAATAATCGCGCGGAGCTCAAAGGTGGACATGGGGACCTCGTTACGCGCCAAGTTTACAAGACTGCTACGGTCGACCAGGTTACTTTAGATCAGTGTGACCACAACACCTGCACGGAATATCCCCCCAAGTTTCAGATTTTTGCCGTGCTCTGGAGCGGAGATATAAAAAGGGAACCTTACTTTTTGCACAGCCCTCGTATTTCCATGGACTGAGAATATCATGGAATGGCTCTTGAGCGGGAAGTGATCTTCTGGACTGGTTAGCATGGAAGTTGTCTCCAGTATTATTAATTTATTATTGTCATGTTAAGTTCTTGTCATGAAAAGGTAGTGCGCGATGCCCAGATAGATACCAGTGGGACTTTTTTCCATAGACCCCTACAGCTTTTGGCATATGCCGATGATATAAATTTAATGACCAGAACTGTTAGGGATTTGGAAAGTGCTTTCAGCTCACTTATGTTGGCAGGAGCAAATATGGGGCTCACCGTCAACCAAGGAAAAACAAAGTATATGGTTTCCAATAGAAACTTGAATGAAATTCGGACACCAAACATTCTCATTGGACCGTACCAATTTGAAAGGGTGGAAACTTTCACTTACCTTGGCTCCACTGTACGTGAATGCAATGATTGCCTAACCGAAATCAATGCTAGAATTCTTTCTGCCAACCAGTGCTAGTTTGGACTGTTGCCACTCCTCAAGTCTGGAGCCCTCTCCAGAAAAACTAAAATAACGCTGTACAAAGTACTGCATCGCTCTGTACTAACCTATGGGTCAGAAACATGGGTGATGACAAAGCAGTCTGAGAGTGTGCTCAGGGTTTTTGAGAGGAAAATCCTTCGGAGAATCCTGGGCCCACTGTTTGACCATGGAGAATGGAGACGCCGAAAAAATGAAGAACTGTGCCAGCTGTGCGAATATTACGATGTAGTAAAGTTCGTGAAGCTGGGACGGTTGAGATGGGCAGGACATGTTCTCCGAATGGATGACGTCGACCCATGCAAACAGCTGCTGCTCTCCAGACCAAATGGTACAAGAAGGAGAGGAAGACCGAGGCAGAGATGGAGTGACAACTTAGAGGAGGACACAGCACGACTTGGGTGCTATGAATGGATGACAATGGCACAGGATCGGACAAGCTGGAGAGGTGTCTTAGTGGAGGCCAAGGCTCACCCTGGGCTGTAGTGCCAATTAGTTAGTTAGTTTCAAGTTCTTAAATTGAGGGTATGAGGAGGAGTGCGGAAGAGGTCATCGGAACGTTGCGTCCACAGACAATCATACATGAAATGATCAAGAACAAGTCGAGCTGGGACGCAATGGCAATATTTGTCACAGCAGTCCTCAAAGCAAAAAAGCTGGATGGAAGATGGGAGGAAGAAGATGAGGAATAGAATTGAAGGAGAGACCAGAAGTAGGAGCAGCCATTTGGCACAAAAAAGGGCTCACCCTGAAGTAATACTGTACAAGTGGTTCCGGGGTGAGTCCTAAGCAGAGGGAGTGGGGTTTTAGTTGGTAGGCCCAATGCTGGGGAGTCCAACACTGTTGGGGTGAACTTCCCCTTCGCTCTTAAAGAGTTTCCCCACTCCCGTAATAAAAAAAAGTTCTTAAATTACAACGTCATTATTCTTTCCTTGAATAGTTTGGTCACTATCATTTATAATACACTAGCTGAAAAGCCTGCTAAAAGCAGGCAAAAAAGTCTGCCAAGTGGGTGTGGCACGTAGCTTCCTCGTATCCATAACCCGATTATATAGATGATCCGATGCATAGTATCAAAATCATCATAGTATCTCAAAACACAAATCTCCAAGTACCTTTCACTACTCTCATAGAGAACCATCTACACGCTAATCTGGACAATCCTAGAAAATTTCATCAAATTCTGATGAAAAATGTGAATGTTATGGCTGTTACAAGGATTTTACGTATGCGCATGCGCAGAAGCTTCTATAAACTTGAAGGCCTTGATTTTCATTGGGAACCATCTACAACCTAATCCGCGTAATCCCTGAAAATTTCATCGAAATCGGACAATAACTTCGTATAGTTATGCGCGTTACAAGGAATTCATGACAGACACACAGACAGACAGACACGGAACCAAAATTGTTCAGAAAGGTCTAAAACGCAAAACGCGAGTGAAAATTTTGATTTTGGAGAACAAAGCTTCCGCTACCTTGGTAGACTCGGAAGCAAAATTTTAGATATGTAAAAAAAATTTGATGTCGCGGCCTGGAATCGAACCCGGGACTCCCACGTTCGGGCAACATACGTACGTACGGTTGGCGTTTTATGTAAGTACTAGCTGAAAAGCCTACTAAAAGTAGGTAGGCAGAAACGATTCCTCCGACTCTCTCCTCCACCCACCCCCTCCGACTCCTCCCGCCACCAACTCCTCCGACTCCTCCCGCCTCCAACTCCACCCGCCTCCCATCTCCGACTCCTCACGCCCCCAGCTCTCCCCGCTCCCAACTCCTCCCGCCTCCCATCTCCGACTCCTCACGCCCCCAGCTCTTCCCGCTCCCAACTCCTCCTGTCTCCGATTCCGCCGACTCTCCCCGCTCCCACGGCCCCTCCAACTCATCCTTGCATACGTACGTACGTACGTACGGTTGGCGTTTTATATTATTAGAGATATAGATTGTCTCTTTTGTAACACTTGTTCAAATTCCTTCCTTTTAGCGAATTTGCAAGGAAAATGGTGCTATTGTATTGCAAGTTGAGATCATAAGCATGGAAGAAGGACGATAGGGATTTGACTGCCTGCTTCATCCATGTCATCTGAGTGGGATTTGACCGCCTGTACCGGTAATTTGGAACGGTTACATCTTTGTCACTGTAACCGTTGGAACCGTTGCAGGGAAATACCTGGACCGACACACCCCTAGAGAAGGACTAGAAGTGACGGAGGGGCGGATTCGGATGAAGTGGATTTGGATGAGCGGGGATTTACTTGCGGAAGGAGTAGGAAAACTCTTAGTCGGAGAAGAAACAATACAAGTGCCTGTTTGACGTCACGGCTGCCCACGCGAGGTCGCCGTAACCAGGGTAACGACACAAATCACCAAGGTCGCCCAAGGGAGGCCCTTAATCAATAAATCAAACCACTCACATCTTAGTGTTGGTGTTCATTGAAGGTGACAGCGGACAGTATCGGGGCGACGAGAGGCTACGCACTGTGCAGGTAGGTCGGGGGGGGGGGGGGTGTCCGCTGCAGACATCAGGGTGGGAGGAGGCGCCCCCGCGGGGGTTTGACGTCAAGGGGGAAAACTAAACGCGGGTCACCCGCGGGTTTATCAGCGACGCTGTCCTCCCTAACGGTCCGCCGCCCTCCGAGGGTTCACTCGGGTCGCCGCAACTCATCGCAAATTTGGACGAATCTCGCGACGTCACGAGGAGCCCAATTCCACCTTTATGAGAATTTTCCAAAAAAAAATTAAGCTATCGCCATTTTCAAATTTTTTTTTCTCACTGAAACCCGTTTTAGAACATTTCTAACAAAAAAAAAAAACTTTTTCTTGTGCCAAAATATTCAAAGTAGATAGATAGATAGATAGATATAGATTTATTGGCAATGAAAGTAAATAATACAGAGTACATTCTCATTAAAAGTAAAGCACTGCAAAAAATAAATAAAAAAAAGGTACTTCAAAATACAAAATATAAAAATAGGTATTGCCCACCGAAGAATAAGTTTCAGGGAACTTGTGCTCTTCGGAGGAGTTCAAACAGGTAATTCTAACTGAGAAATAATAGTATTGCTACCAGGTAAGCTTATAATATGGGAAGTGCGTTGCACACAAAGTAAATAAAAGTTAGAGAGAGAAACAAAAAATTTTGGATACCGAGTTATATACAGTTATTTAATACTTTTTTAAACTTAGAGAGGTTGTGAAATGAAAATATATTAATTTCTTTTTGGTAAAGAGTTTTAAGGGCAACTACATAAGAATTTCTCTTATAAAACTCGCTATTTATATTTGGTAGAAGAATCCTAGAATTATTGTAGTTACGAGTAACTGTTGATACAGAAAAATGGTTGGGATCTATGCCAGTACCAAACACATGTACACAAGACTGAATATGGAAAATTTGATTTATCTTTTTAACTTTAAAGTTTTTATATAACAGTGATGAAGGATACCTTGGGCTTTTATTCAAAATAATTCTTAATAATTTATTTTGTATGGTTTGCACTTTTTTAATGACGGACTTACAGGCTGTGCCCCCAAGAATAATACCATATTTAATAATGGAAAAGGCCAAACCGTAATAAATAGTTTTAAGTCGACTTATTGAAAGAAACTTACGAGATTCTTTGAAAACATAAAGTATGTTGCCCTTAATGTTTCAACAAACGAAGAAGACGAGTTCGTTAACCAGGATTTTGGACAACCCTAAGGAGTGCAAAACGCTGCAAATTATTACACAATGGTTGTTTGGAAAACGTCTTTTAAATCATCAACTCACATTGTCATCATCATCATTCTGCAGCAACTCCACACCATTCACCACATTTTTCACCATATCCTTCCTAAAAACCTATCAAACTTCCCCAAAATCCTTTTCTAATTCCCTCAGTATCACAAACTCAAAACATGAAATTCCTTATCAATTGTATTATCATCTGCTTCTTCACCTTTTTATCACCCATCTTTGTAACTTCCAAACATTCATTTCCATACTGCTCTTCCATGTAATAAATTATTCAATCTGTCTACATCCATGCTCACATCCATTCAAGTCAATTCAATCCATCAATAATTTCTGTTCATTTCATAATTAAAACCCTAATAAAAATGTATCTTAATTCAATTAATACAATAATGAGTTTTAAAATTATATGTGTGAGTGAAGTGCATCATCTGCTGATTTCACATACTGCTCTGGAGCCCTTCATCACCATTCATCAGTCAGTCTTAACCAGTCAGCCATCTTGTACCATTTGTTTCATCTTGCTCTCACCAAAGAAAGTTTATCTAAATTCATCCAAACCACCTGAACCAAAGTACCTGAAGTGGATTCTCAACTGTATGCCAAAAATCAAGTGCAATATCTCACCATTCTGTTGGATTCCCTTGGACTACAAGGATTATTTTGGACTACAAGGATTTGAACGCGAAGTTGAATGGTTCGTTGACTATTTGTCTAGCCGCAAACAAGTAGTTAGCATAGAGGGAATAGATAGTGATGTTCTTGGGGTGGAGTATGGAGTTATACAAGGTAGCACTCTTTGTTGGACAATGGTAACTCCAGTTTGAGGATTAATTTATTGTTGTACATTTAAATCATGTGATAGAATCACTTCTTCTTATAATTTTTGTATCGTGAAAAACGTGCTTAAAATAAATTCATTCTATCTTTGTCATCCTGCGCACTCTGTGTATTTCTAGCAGGTTATGGCAGCACACACGTAAAGTGTAGGCGAAATTGTTGTGTAACGAATCGATCGGTGAAAAACAAAAATGGCTTCAACGAAAATCGAACTTCTAACAAAGGAAAACTTTGAAACATGGAAGATTCAAATGCGAGCTGTTCTCATGAAAAATGACGAGTGGGGCTATGTGAATGGAACCATACAGCCGAGAGATGAGAATGATGTTACATGGCAAACAATGGATGGCAAAGCGATGTCAGATATTATCTTAGGAATGAAACCATCGGAACTGCTTCAAATAAAATTTTGCAAAACTTCCAAAGAAGTATGGGACAAACTTCAGTCAATACACGCATCCCAAGGTCCTGCGAGAATAGCATTGTTGCTGAAGAAGCTAATACTGTTCAGGATGAAGGAAGATGACGATGTTAGACAATATATCGACGAATTTTTCCAAATCTTGGACAAACTCAAGGAAATGGAAATTTCAGTTGGTGATGAAGTTGTGTCAGTGTTACTATTGTGCAGTATCCCAGACTCATATGAACAATTCAAAGTCGCGATAGAAACTCAAGAAAAACTTTTGAAACCAGAACCATTGAAAATAAAAATTCTGGAAGAGTTTGAGAACCGTCGACATAGAAGGAGCAGTGAAAGTGATTCGGAAGTTCTCTACGCAAAGAAGAGTTATCCAAAAGCTCAAAACGACAATAAAAAGAAAGTGCCAAAGTGTTTCAAGTGTAAGAAAATGGGACATAAATCATTCGAGTGCAGAACGAAAATGATGGCATACACTGAAACAAATAATGCGAAAGAACCTAAATCAGACGAATCATCGAGGAATGCAGAGTTTTCGTTGAAAGCTACAGCTCATGATGAGTACCTCGAATGGTGTCTCGATTCAGGAGCCACTTCGCACATGTGTAATGATAGAAATTTGTTCACAGACTTGAGGAAACCTCACGCTAACAAATTGAATTTAGCGAACAGCAATTCAGCAGTAATCGAGGCAATCGGTACTGTCCGACTCAAGTTGGGGAAGGAAGTTACAGTTAAACTGAATGAAACTCTGTTGGTACCAGATCTCCGAACAAATTTGATGTCCGTATCTAAAATCACGGATGGAGGACTACACGTCAACTTCTCCAGGAATAGAGCAAAAATTTTCGATCCTGACAATGGTAAAATAATCATGACTGCAAAACGAAATGACAAATTATATTATGTTGAAGGATCCAGTGAATCGGCAAAGGTTGCATCAACTGGAACAGTGTCATTGAAAGAGTGGCACGAGAGATTAGGTCATTTGAATGAACAAGACCTAAAAAAGACAATCAACAAGAAAAAAGCATTCGGTATCGATTGCAATACTAAAGAAAAATTACCTCTTTGTGAAATTTGTTTAAGAGGAAAACAAGTGCAAAAACCCTTCAAACAATCATCATCAAACTCAACAGAACTACTTAGTCTTGTACACTCTGACATCTGTGGACCGTTTAGAGTACAATCTAAAGGAGGTGCTAAGTATTTCGTTACTTTCATTGATGACAAGAGTAGATGGTGTGAAGTTTATTTTTTGAAAAAGAAATCTGAACTATTCGAAAAATTCAAAGAATATAAATATATGTCTGAGAAACAGACAGGACAAAAACTAAAAGTTTTGAGGAGTGATAACGGAGGAGAATACTCAAGTGAGAATTTGAAACTTTACCTGAAAAAAGAAGGAATAAAACATGAATTTTCAACAGCTTACTGCCCACAACAAAACGGATTGGCGGAAAGAAAAAATCGAACATTGCTGGAAATGGCACGATGCTTGCTACTCCAATCGAATCTACCAATGAGTTTTTGGGGAGAAGCCGTATCTACCGCAAACTACGTGAGAAATAGGTGCATCTCAAGCAGCATTGATGGAGAAATACCTTTTACTCTGTGGACTGGAAAAACTCCAACATTAAAGTATTTCAGAACATTTGGGCAGAAAGTGTACTGGTTGAACAAATCTCCAAACAAACATAAATTCAGTCCAAGATCGAAGGTAGGAATTTTTATTGGCTACTCAACGGAGTCAAAAGCCTACAGAATTTGGGACCCCGAAACACGAAGTGTTTATAGAAGTAGAGATGTAAGATTCACAGGTGGATATCCCAAGGAAGATGAGACAGGTTTGGAAATACCTGAAGAAAAACATAAATTGGAAATGGAGGTTGAATTCTTCAAACCAAAAGATGTCTGTGATATTGTCAGAGACAACATACCAGAAACCCCAGCAGAAACGGAATTTGAGGATGAGGACCAAGGACTGGAACTACACTTGACGGATTCCGAAAATGAGAGCGAAGAAGAAAATTTCGAATCGTCAGTGAAAACCAATCAACCCACAATGAAAAGAGGCCCTGGTCGTCCTAGAATCGTCCAAACAGGAAAAAGGGGGAGACCCAAAAAGGAATATAATATGATTCCTGCATCCAGCGAGGGGGGGATTGAAGAGGAGTTCACAAACGAAATTAGTGGACTAGCAGTCAATCAAAACGATGACCCAACAACACCGAAACAAGCTTTGGAGTCACCCTTTGCTGAAGACTGGAAGAAAGCCATGCTTGATGAATATAATTCACTTGAGAAAAACAAGACGTGGACACTAGTCGATCGCCCACGAGGAAAAACTGTCGTTGGATCAAGATGGGTTTTCCGAACAAAATTGAGAGCGGATGGCACCGTGGAAAGACGGAAAGCCAGACTAGTCGCCAAAGGGTTCACCCAAATACCTGGAACCCATTACAATGAAACGTACACGTCTGTGGCCAGACTCAGTTCTATTCGATTCGTGATTGCGCTGGCAGCAGAAATGAATCTCGAACTTGAACAACTAGATTTCACATGCGCTTATTTGAATGGTGAAATCGAGGAAGAAATTTATATGGAAGTACCCAAAGAAATAGAAACAATTTTAGGACAGATTGATCAAGACCGAGAAAACAAAGTGTGCAAAATTCAAAAGGCTTTGTACGGTCTCAAACAATCTGGACGAATGTGGTTCAAGAAATTGGACCAAAAGCTGAAGGAGTTGGGCATGAAAGCTTCAGACGCTGACCCATGCGTCTACTATCGAATGAGAGGATCGTACATTCTTGTTCTCGCACTATATGTGGATGATGTAATTCTTGCAGCAAATTCGAGAAACATGTTGGACGATATCAAGCGGAAACTCTCAGATGCGTTCGATATGAAAGAACTGGGAAAATTAAGCTATTGCTTAGGAATCGAATTCAAGAAAGAAAATGGAAAAATTACAATGTCCCAGAAGAAATATGTGAGTGAGCTTCTGGAAAAGTTCAAGATGAACGACTGTAATACTTCATCAACTCCGCTCACTCCTGGTAATAAACTGACGAAGGACATGGGAGCTAAGACTTCGAAAGAGATAGAAGAGATGGCAAAAATCCCGTATCAAAATCTCGTGGGATCTCTCATGTATCTTGCGACTGCTACCCGTCCAGACATCTCTCATACAGTGAGTGTATTGAGCCAGTTCAATTGTTGCTACGGATCGGATCACTGGATAGCAGCCAAGCGAGTACTACGCTATTTGAAGAAAACTCGAAATTATGGGCTGACGTTCAAGAAGACTGGCAAACGAATTGTCGGATATGTTGATGCCGATTGGGGAGCGAACTTGGACGACAGGAGATCGTACACGGGCTACGCCTTCAAATTCGCTGATAGTTGCATCAGTTGGGAGTCGAGGAAGCAACGAACGGTTGCATTGTCAAGCACGGAGGCCGAGTACATGGCACTCACAGAAGCCACAAAGGAAGCCATATATTGGAGACAATTTCTGAAGGAGATATCCAATGATGAGCTACCAATCACTCTCCACTGTGACAACCAAGGAGCGATGCTTCTCGCGAAGAATCCTGTGTTCCACGCCCGGACGAAACACGTCGATATTCGTCACCATTTTGTCCGAGAAGCACTGGATGAAAACAAGATTAGCATCCGTTACCTGGACACAAGTAACATGCCAGCGGACGTTCTAACGAAGGCGTTACCAAATCCCAAACATATGGAGTGTGCCAAGTGTTTTGGACTAGGTCCTGACGAATCAAAAATATCCAAATGATAGGATTATTTTTGAGGGGGAGTGTTGGACAATGGTAACTCCAGTTTGAGGATTAATTTATTGTTGTACATTTAAATCATGTGATAGAATCACTTCTTCTTATAATTTTTGTATCGTGAAAAACGTGCTTAAAATAAATTCATTCTATCTTTGTCATCCTGCGCACTCTGTGTATTTCTAGCACTCTTGGTCCCATTCTTTTCATCTTGCTGATCAATATAATGACAACACTTCCCCTATCAGGCAAAGTCTATCTGTTTGCAGACGATGTAGCGCTTCTATGTAGAGCCAACTCTCTAACTGAAGCCTATAATAACGCCAACTCTGATCTCAACAATATTGCGCACTGCATTAGCGGTTTGTCACTGACACTAAACGTTGAAAAATGTAAATATATGTGTTTTTCATCAGGAATAGACGATATAATGGGCCAGGTAAAACTCCACAACTGCAGCAACATGGACATATGCAATTGTAGCGTTCTTGACAGAGTCACCAGCCACAAATCCTAGGAGTTGTTCTTGACGACCGGTTGAGGTGGGAAGAACACATAAAGCATGTTATCGCAAAGACTAGACGATTTATTAATTTATTTTACCATATTAGAAATCGAGTTCCGAGAGATCTTATTATTCACCTATATCGTACCCTGGTACAGCCGTTATTGTCATATGGAATTTTGATCTGGGGAGGCACATATAAATCTATTTTAGAGCCGGCCCAGGTACTCCAAAAATGCATTCTCAAGGTGGTGTATAAAAAAACAATGAGATTTCCAACACTTGACCTCTTTAGGGAGCTAAAGGTATTTTCGCTGCGGCAGCTGTACATCAAGTCCGTTTTAATGTTCTTTCATAAATACCCAGAATTGTTCCCATCAGTGCACACCACGAATCCCAATTATGGACTACGATCCACCACTCAAGCAGTATTACCGGCCCCTAAATCTCGCCTCCATCACACTTCCGCCTACTGCCTTTACAACCTACCTCTCATCCTCAGGCAGGCCCCTGCTGAATTCCAACGTCCCCATGACTTTTCCCGAGATCGCTTTAAGAAGAAAGCTTTAACATGGTTGATTGAAAACGGGCTAGATTCATGTGATAAAATGTTGATAAGCTGATACAAGATTTAAAATTTGGCAAGAACTTATTTGTATATTTTATTAATTTAGTTCTATTATTACTGTTATTATTTTTCTACTCTTCATCCGCAAACTTCATTATACATTAGAATCATAACATTCCATTATACAATATTGTACGATCGAAATCGATCCAGACTTCTTTTACTTTTACTTAGTATTGAGAAACCTATCAATACATACTTATATAAATTAATTTTGTAGAGACTCCTTTACGACGCTACAGAGCTAAGCTCCATGTCGTAAGGGTTCCACATGTATTATTTTGTATTTTATGCTACATATATATGTAAATCAAGGAATAAAATTATTAAAAAAAAAAAAAAATATCATCACCACTACCAGGATATCCCCCTGTATGCTGACCACCTGCAGCTCAGGGTACTATAAGTAGCTAGCTACCAACATCAAGGTGAGAGTTACCATAATCCAAATCTTCTGTGATCTACCCATACCTGTGATCTATCTTCTGGCTGTCTTCTACCTACCTACCTACCTGGAGTTTGGGCTTTCTTCTTCTTCACTGGAACTTCGGGGGTTAGCTACCTACCAACCTTGTGATATTTAGTCTCTAGTGGCCACTTTTAGGTAGGCATCCACAGTATTTAAACCATCATAATTTATACAATTGTTACCTCATTATTGTTTAATAAAAAGTCATAATTATCTAGTCACTGGTTATTTATTATAGTACAACACCCTTTGATTTACAGTCCACTCATTTCTTGTTATTTATTTTGCAAATCTAGTCAAACCAATAATTAAAAGTCAGTAAATAATAAGTTTAGCATCATCATATCAACCAATGGTTTATTATTTTTTATTATATTTCTATACAGGGTGTCTACACTTAAGATGGGCATAACTTCAGGGTTCGATTCTACAAGGTATTTCCAACAAAAAATGTCTCTTCGCAATTTTCTTTTAACCCACTCAAAATTCCTTTTTTTCACTTTAAAGTTTTTTTTCGCGTTTTCGACCTTACGGCACTGATATGGTCATAACTCCCTTATTCCTCCTGAAAATTCGATTCTGACTACACCGTTAGAAAGAGCGTTAAATTCCTAAGCTACCTAGTACAAAATCAAAATATTTCAGCAATAAAATAGTTTCAAAAAATCAAGTCAAGAAGCAAACTTTAAAAAATTTTCGAAACTTGACTTTCTTAGACCAAAGTTTTCACTCTAAATCCCTGCCCATTTCGACGGGCGCTCTTCGGAGAAAACATGCTCCAATTGTCAGCTTTCCAACAGTCTATCAATTTTTCTTTTTAAAATTCAAATTGGAAGAGTAAATCAAGTTTGACTGCCAAAAAACTTGTGTTTTACGTGCAAATCCTGCGTTTCATGCGGTTTATGGTCTCCCTCGATCTCAAGACGGCTTGGCGAGTTTAGTGTAATTTCCTACGTATTTTTTTACGCTGAATCCAATAGTGATACTTCCGAATGATTCCGACTGCTAGAAAGTGGATTTTCCGAAGAAAACCTTCGTTTTTCGTACATAAAATACGCATTATTCGTAGATAATGATTTTCTTGGTCGATTCCAAAGGTTCATTATTGAAAATAATAAACCAAAATTGAGCCAAAAATTTTTTTTTGTAGATACTACCATTATAATCATAATAATTACGGTACATTCTGATTCAGAACACGATTTCTGATATAAGTACAATTTTAGGAAATAAAACTATATACAATTTATATATGATGAAAACTAGCGCATATTTGTTGTACCCAAAAATGCAATAGCAGAGTGGCTACTCCATGACTCGATGGAGACGAGTAGAACGTGAATATGGACTCCTAACATCTTCCAAACATACCCTGAGCATACAGTATGTTGGTATGGTGGACTGAAAATCGGAAAAAAACCAAAACAATATACAGTTCAGAGTGACGAGGAGAGTATTTTTTGATTTTTTCTAATTTTGGTTTATTAATTTCAATAAAGAACCTTTGGAATCGACCAAGAAAAAATCAACCCCCCCCCCCTCCCTAAAATTTTTTGGTTTACGTTTCAAGGTAGGTAGAATCCAAAAATCGAATAAAAATTTGGCCGTCCGTCCGCCGTACGCGGCACTTTCCCCACTCAGCATTGACCGATTTTGATGAAATTTGGTATGTAGGCTCCATTTGGGGTCTAGTTGTGCCCCGAAGCTTTTGGTTGATGTAGGTCACTTCTAAGGGTTTACATTTTGAAAACGCCCTAACTCAAAAAATTGTGACATAAAGGTATTGTTTTTCCTTCAATTTAAGATTGTATAGAAATTTTAGAACTTTTTGAGACCACTCGGAGCCCTGTAGGACAAACCGTTCGCTCCCTACGAGAACTTGAGGGTTGGACGTACGATAAATCAGAAACACGAGTGTGAATCGCAGGAGAGGCCTAATCTCCGTTCAAATTTTAGCTGACCGAAATGCGATCGATGTTCGTTTCTTCGAATTGTACTCAAATTTGCGTCCTTGAAAGTTGTAGATTGTAAACAAATTTCCTCATGAAGGTACCCACAATTGTCGGCTCCTTCGAACTGAGTCTGAAGCGTTTATTTCTTCAAAATAAACTTGACTGCGAAGTAGGTAGGTCGTGGCAATCGCAAAGCCGTGTTCTTTGCAGATGAACGATCTATATAGAAAATAATAAACCGTTGTGTAATAATTTGCAGTGTTTTTTCTCTCGAATCGAATTTAAATATCAACCGAAACTGTACCTGCGGCCTTCCAACTTGCGTGAACAAGGATCGCCCGGCAAACTCACCTGAAACAATAAAAAATGAGTTAAATTTGGTGTGAAACCAAGCTTCCCTGGAAACAAACACTTAAGAAGCTGTACTTAAATTTGAAATTTCAAAGGATTTTAGAAATTCATTAGTGCACGGCCCTAGAGAATTGGAACACTGAAATATTGCCGCTGGAATCATCAAAATCGAACAATAATTGTCAGAGAGGCTTTTGCCACTTAGCATTGACCGATTTTGATGAAATTTGGTATGTAGGCTCCATTTGGGGTCTAGTTGTGCCCCGAAGATTTTGGTTGATGTAGGTCACTTCTAAGGGTTCCAAAATCAATTTTGAAATTTTGAAAACGCTCTAACTCAAAAAATTTTGATATAAAGGTATTGTTTTTCCTTCAATTCAAGATTCTATAGAATTTTTTGACACCACCCGGAGCTCTGTAGGACAAACCGTTCGCTCACTACGAGAATTTAAAGTTTGGACGTACGATAAATCAGAAACACGAGTGTGAATCGCAAAAGAGGCCTAATCTCCGTTCAAATTATACTGACCGAAATGCGATCGATGTTTTTCTTCATATTGGATGTTTGGTGGCTTTGCAGACGAGTGATCTATATAGAAAAATAAAAAATAATAAACCATTGTGTAATAATTTGCAGCGTTTTATTCGATTTTTGGATTCTACGTACCTTGAAACGTAAACCATCAAATTCCGAGGGGTTGTTAAAAATTTTTTTCTCTTGGTTGATTCCAAAGGTTCATTATTGAAAATATTAAACCAAAAGAACCACGATAATCGGTTTAAAACTAAGGCCTGGGCAGACAACACAAGATTTTGTCACACACACACACACATACACCTATGGTTTTTTTTCGCGGATTTGGATTCAGAGTGGTCTAAAACGGATTACTGTGTGGTTATTTTATTTCTGTTGAGTGTTGTCCTCCTTCACCCCAGATCAATCGCATAAGGACGCCCAAGTCTTACTGTGGGACGTCCTAAAAACGTGGTCGGACGGAGAAATGTTAGTCTTTGCGGCAGCTCTGGAAGCTGAAGAGGAGGAGGAAATTGCTGGAAGAAGAGGGAGGCAGTGCATCCATCCAATTAACGAGAAAAGAATGAACTTGGGGGAACACAACCACCTTTTCCAAGATTGAGCGATTCCCTCCCAGCTATCCTCCTTCACCAAGTTTTTGTGGCAGTTAGTTTTCATAAATCTTATGGGTTTGGAAATGTTTGCACCGCCAATACTAGAAGCTCTTCATAAAGTTCAGTATGCCAGAGAAAACAATTAAAAAACTAAAATATATAATATATATTCTCACTAACATTATACATTTTTTATATTATATTAAAAAAATATATAATGTTAGTGAGTTATTATATAGGTATAACTAGAATAACTAAAATATATATATAAGTTAGTTATTACATAGTTTTGGTTTATTATTTTCAATAATGAACCTTTGGAATCGACCAAGAAAAAAAAAATTTTAACACCCCCTCAAAATTTGATGGTTTACGTTTCAAGGTACGTAGAATCCAAAAATCGAATAAAAATTTTGCCGTCCGTCCGCCGTCCGCCGTACGCCGTACGCGGCACTTTTGCCACTTAGCATTGACCGATTTTGATGAAATTTGGTATGTAGGCTCCATTTGGGGTCTAGTTGTGCCCCGAAGCTTTTGGTTGATGTAGGTCACTTCTAAGGGTTCCAAAATCAACTTTGAAATTTTGAAAACGCCCTAACTCAAAAAATTTCGATATAAAGGTATGGTTTTTCCTTCAATTTAAGATTCTATAGAATTTTTAGAATTTTTTGAGACCACGCGGAGCTCTGTAGGACAAACCGTTCGCTCCCTACGAAAATCTAAGGGTTTTTATTGAAATATATATATATATATAAATCAAAACACGAGTGTGAATCGCAAAAGAGGCCTAATCTCCATTCAAATTAGAGCTGACCAAAATGCGATCGATGGTTGGTAATTTTGATTTTTTTTTTTTGATTTTTTTTGATTTTTTTTTTTTTTTTTTTTCTTCATATTAGATGGTTGGTGATTTTGTAGACGAGTGATCTATATAAAAATAATAAACCATTGTGTAATAATTTGCAGCGTTTTTTGTATTCATACAACTTTTAATCATAATCATCATAACCTCGTTTTGAAGGCTACATAATTCACAGCAATTCGTCAAACATAGACCGAGGTTGCACGAGCGCTGACGAAAATGGCCGAGGTCGAAAATTTATCGCTTCGACCTCTGTCTATTTTTAAATTAATAATTTATTTAAATAAATACATTTAATTTAATTTAATAAAATAAATTCAACATAATAAAATAATTTATTGATTTTTATCATTATTTAAATAAAGTTGCATATAAATAAAATGCATTGAAAAACTCGGCACCTCGCACCTCTAAAAGCCCACGTGACACTTCCGCGTCAACCTCCCAGCGATCCGCTGCATAGTAGTTATTCTCAAAACATCAATCTCTAAGTACCTTCCACTAACCTCATAGGAGACCATCTACACCCCACTCCGCACAATTCATGAAAATTCCGTCGAAATCGGGTGAGTTGAAATGTAGAAGTTATGGCTGTGGCAAGGATTTAACGTTTGCGCATGCGTAGTATCTACTATCAGTCTGCAGGTGATGATTTTCATAGGGGAACGTATGAAAGCTAACCCGCAAAATCCCTGGAAATTTCATCGAAATCGGACAATAATTTCGCATAGTTATGCCCGTTACAAGGATTTCATGACAGACATACGGACATACACGGAACCAAAATTGTTCAGGAAGGTCTGAAACGTAAAACGCGGGTGAAGATTTTGATTTTGAAGAACTTTTCTTCAACCCTGAAAAGTGAAAACAAAGCTTCCGCTACCTTGGTAGAGTCGGAGGCATATCAAGTGGAGGAATACGTTGCTACACATTAGTTGTAGATTCGATTCCTAAAGTACTGTTGATTGGTTTCGAGACACCTTGTATATTGACTAGGCTACAAGTAAAATTTGGTGCGTTGAATCTTGAGCGAACAAGGAGGGAAGAAAAGCGAACATAACATGAAAGAGAAGATCTGCAGTTGCGTGAATTAGGAATCTCTGCAGGAGTGCACCGTGGCGTCACTACTCGCACTGGTGGCACTCACCATATCTTCTCACCCTAGGATTGGCGTAGGGTAACAAATGTGTCAAGTTTTTCGTAGCGTGCCACCTTGAATGGACAATCGAGGGGGGTTGTCAAGTTCGTGGTCAGAACTATTGTGTAGGGGACTCCCCAGTGTGTTATATTCATAGTTCACTTGTTGTTACCTTGTTGCCATGGTATTGTTAGGATGGTCGTATTTTGGTTGAATAAAAATGACATTTTTGTTTCTGGACTCCTAAATACGTGTCTAGTTTTGTACGTCTTGTCTTGTCCTCTTACTTAGTTCATAAAACTGGTGACAGCGGTGGGATGTTTGAGAGACAGCTAATGATGAGAAATAAAGGAAGTATGCAGATCTCAAGAAGAACGAACGAGGTGCTGGGCAAGATTATGCGAAAAATTGAGTCCATGGTGAGTTTGACTTTAAAGCAGTACATGGACATTGGAAAATTGATTTTGGCCAGAATTTCATCGGGTGGGTGCCACGATTATCATAGTGACTTCGGGGAAATGAGTTCCTCAATCATTGTGATGTTAGAAAAGCGCTCAACGTTGCGTTAAAAATTGAAGTGGAGGGAAACAACAAAGCGATCAGTGACGAGATTAGCTCGAAAGATGATGGATGCATTCAAATGCCAGAGTGTAGAAGCATCCCAAAGGAAGAGGCTAATCTACACTTAGTCTGTTGGAAATGCCACAGACTGGGCCATTTAAGTCGTAGTTGCTTTCTGTCGAATAGAACCAGGAATTTGCAACAATGGCGGAGAAAGCATAATGATGTTTGTTGGAATGAGGAATTTCACCATGTCGGAATTTCCTATTTTTGACCCCAAAATCGGATTCAGCACCTCGAAAAACCTCCTACGGCAAACTTTCAGCCCGAACTTCCTAATTTACGAATAAACAAAACAGTGTAGAAAATACGAATGTTAAAAAAAAACCGGGAAAATGACGTCATCCTGGAATAGTTCATATATGGCCGCTTGAAGCGCTGAGATCGAGAAATCTATAGTCCCCAGATGCAAAATTTCACGAAACAGTAAAGTTCGAAATCGAAAAACTGAAGAAAAAAATAGAAAGAGCGAGATGGGGAAAATTAGGTTTCCCCTGTTTTTGTTTTATAACTTTTCTCTTAGAAAACACGATTTCTTCGTCCCAATGGGCAACACTGGGAGGAGACGGCAATCCGAACAGCCCAATCAGCGAGCGTTCCCGCTTCACGTCCGTTTTCCCGGTTAGTTTTGAAATCAAAAATTTTGATTGTCTCCCAAAAACAACAGGAGACTTATTTTCCGAAATCAGCCCGATTTTCTTCTATCCTACACCATTAACTATTCAGGAAATTAACAGAATTCGGTAAATTCCTCATTGTTCAACACATGGACATCTGAGCTGGCAGTGTAGGACGATCAGGAGGTATGATATGGGCAAGAAAGTAGAAGAATTACGACGAGGGAATCTCGATCAACCTTTAGAAGAAACTCGGGAAGAATGGGTAGGAAGAGAGGACACTAGGCAGAAGGAGGAAGAGGAGCCGAAGAAAGAGTGGACGCAGTTGCAGGATCAACTGGAAGAGGAGCCACAGAGAAAGGAGCAAGATATGAACCAGATGAAGGAAGAATTTTCGGTAGACAAGGGCAGCACGTACCAGAAGGAGACGCAAGAGGAGAAATATGAAGTTGTGGAAGTAAAGAAAGCCAAATACCAAAAGACTGAATATGGGTCTGAAAACGGAAGGAACTTTGGTCAGGTGGATGAAGAAAGCGCGCAACTTTTTGAGAAGCCACGGCCATGGCTGCTGCCAGCCATGTAGTGCAGCAGTGTCCACAAACTCATGGGGGCCGCATCCTACGTCATGATGCGGTCGCCAAGCAGATAGCAGGTGCTTTGTCATCCAGCGGCTGGGATGTTGAAAGGGAGAGATTATACCACATGCCAAGTGACCAGGGCAAGAAGCCTGACATCGTTGCCGTCAAGCCCGACAGGTCTTGCATTATCCTGGATGTCCAAGTTGTCAATGGCAGCATGGACATGGAGCAGACCTGGCGGGCTAAGATAAGAAAGTATGATAGAGATGATTTACGGCAAGCAGTGTCAGAGCTAAAAGGAGTGGCACCCAACAACATCAGGGTGATGGCTGCAACCTTGTCATGGCGCGGTGTGTGGTGCGGGAAAAGTGCCACGAAGTTGCGCGAGTTGGGCATCTCGGTAGGTGTACTCCATGGAATCACCACCCGTGTCCTGCTCGGCTCATATTTGAACTGGTGGTCGTTTTATAGAGGCACTTCCCTTCATCCTTCTCTCCCACCCCCACCTTCCTCATCTTCCCTCATCCCTAGGGCCGGCGTCGGGTGAGTCCTGGGCGTCCTCCCCATTATATTTGATTTATTTATTTATTTTTATTTATGGCGTGCCCCCTCCGTCGAAAAAGACATTTTGTCTTTGAGGGGAGATAATTAAAAAAAAAAAAAAAATCATTAAAGCCAGCCACTCCTTTTGTGCCTTCCTCGGTGAAGGATGAAGCTAAAACACAGCTTGAGTTGGAATGTGGAAGAAGTGAGCCGGAAACTCAACCAAGTTCTATGAGTTTTAGATTCGAAGATACAGCTTATGGGAAGAATTTGAAAATAAAGGATCCCAAAAGAAATAAGAAGATTATGGACCAACGGAAGTGGTATATCGATGATGAAGGAAATATGGTCAACAAGGCTGACAAAAAGATAATTGTTGTTGGTTCGGGTCGGAATAATTGTTGACATTTCATACTCTACCTAAGTGGTCGGGGTGCGAAGAAAATGAAATGGAGAAATGTTGAGATGGGAGAATGTTACCGTGGCTAGACGGTTATTATGGAAATTATTGTTTCTTAGTTATTATGAAGTTGGAGACGATGAATGCAGCATTGTGGTTAGGAAGGAGACTGTGTAAAATGTCGGATTTTTGTAGCTCCTACTTCCGTAATACTACTGAGTAGCTTGAGACAGAACTATCCATTTTGGGAGGAGAAGGGGGGTGGTGTAGGGCAGCGGTTCCCAACTAAATTTTTCCAAGGACCCCTTCATCAAGGTACTACAATGACGAGGACCCCTACTATCTAAAGTTACCTAAAAAGAACCAAAATATGTGAAAAAATTTCTCCCTTGCGAGGGAAAAACATTAAATCATGTTTAATGTTTTTCCCTCGCAAGGGAGAAATTAGATTGCCGATCACTCAGCTGATCAGTGACCACTCAGGCGCCTTCAGCATTCTCCATTGACCCTGCTTCTCAAATTTCAGCTTCCTGCGTTCAACAGGAGAGAAAATGGCCTTGGAGCTCACTCAGCTGATCAGTGACCATCTTGGTACAACTAGACCCCAAATGGAGCCGATATAACGTGGTAACTAAGAAATCGGTCCGTGGTAACTAAGAAAAAAAAGCGTTGCAGATTTGCGTGTCGGAATTCACAGAATGACCCCCAGCCCTAAAACATTAAACATGTTAAAATAAATCAAACTAATGCTATAAAACTTAGGATTCATTTGTGAAAATACAGAGTATTTACAAGGTTCAAGAGACGCCGACGAGTTGGGTTCAAGAGATACTAGCAAGTTTGGTTCGAGAGTCACTGACTTCTTAACTTTAACATCGAAAGCAGTTTCTTGTTCTTCGTCTGTATGCCTAGGCCGTTTTAACGATTCACATTTTAACCAACGGTCCGTAACGTACGCGTAATTAACTTTCCGTGAAAAACAAAGCTTTTCAATCACTAAAATGTTGCACAAAATCACTCATGTAAACAACTCGGTCAGGGACACTAGCAACCAAACCACCACTAGCACTAGCAAACTCCACTAGCACTAAATTGTCTCCAGTACTCTGTGAGCACTAGCAATAAATAACTAACAATATAGCAATAACTGACATCTTTGAAATACATAAAGCCAAACTACAGTATGCTAGCGTTAGTTGTCATATGAAGTCAGACGCAGAAGTCAACGTTCAGAAGCTGCAAATATATATTTAATTTGTATATCCTAAGGACCCCTCCGCTATAAATCGCGGACCCCCGGGGGTCCGCGGACCACCAGTTGGGAACCGCTGGTGTAGGGGACTCCCCAGTGTGTTATATTCATAGTTCACTTGTTGTTACCTTGTTGCCATGGTATTGTTAGGATGGTCGTATTTTGGTTGAATAAAAATGACATTCTTGTCTCTGGTCTTGTTTTGTACGTCTTGTCTTGTCCTCTTACTTAGTTCATAAAAATTGGCTTGGAAGGATTGCACACGTGGCGGGTGGGGAGGGGGGATACAGAGTTGGTGTTGAATGAAGTTGAAAGAAATGAGACGTAATCAAGCTTAATTGATATCAATTTTCCTTCTCTCTCGGGGGTACTTCCCACCTTCTTGACCTCGCCTTATGTATCCAACTGTTTGGATTTAGATAATTCTTATCAATTCGTAAAGGATCAACTGAGCACTTCTTTGGATTCAGGAGAGGGGAATCCTATCTTAACGAGCTCAGTGAACGCGAAAATACCCCCCCCCCCTCGATAATATTGATCAGCTGTGACAAACATCGGCGGCTTCTTCTTCCCTTTCGGGATCGTTCGCTCTGATCGCCGCTAAGTATCGACTTTTCTCAAGTTGCGGTTCCGTGCGGGGGAGGTGAAGGCTGTTTGGGTTCATTCTTTTTTTCTTCGAGTTTTCCTTCTCATTTCGTTCTTTTGAGGTGATTTGAGGGCGAGGGATCGAAATCGAGTGGGGAACTGTGATTGAATTGAGCTGAATAAGAGCGAGCAGTGAACACGCTACGGAGAAGCGCGTGAAGTCACATTCTCGATTAGCCAGGTGTGAGAAGCGGTGAGTTGGAGGGAATTTCTGACGAATTTTCACCTTGGACCTCCGAGAGATTTTCCAGCGATCCGAGGTCCTCCACTGGAAGCGATTCAACACGATTCCTTCATGACCAGTGAGAATAGAAGACTACACCCAGTGATCATGACCCAGCGATCAAGCCTAATAGGGTTCGTTGAAACCTATTACTTTTGGAAGATACAGTGTCCAACTATTTCTAACTTTTTCTTTTATATTTTGAAAAGGTCGCACGTTGAGAATAGCAACCTGTCAAGTCAAAAATCGGCAATTTCGAGAAAACGAGTTTTAGGTTTGCACGTTGCACATTTTAAAAATTATTTACTCTTTGTTTTTGTGTAAAGTGATACATAAAGAGTTCAACTATTTTCCTAAATAACCATGAGTCAGAAGGAAAAAATTTAATGAAGTTTTTCCTCAAATTACTACAACAAACAGGTAAAAAAACTGAGGAGAGTAGTGCGACGATTCAAAAAATTATGTAATCCAGCAGAGAGCAATGTTACATCTCAAAATGGCACAGTACTCAGGACGTGTGTCCGACACTTAGGCTGCAATGGGGTATATCGGTGGGTCGGAAATTCAGGTTTTTGACCTCAAATTTGGATTCAGCACCATTGAACCCATGCTCTTTTGGAAGAAAAAAACTATAAAAAATTGACTGAAATACCCCATTGGCTCGAAGGTGTTGTCACACTGCTATCCTAGTGTGACACCCCCACCCCGATACAGGTAGTATAGTCCGGGCAACGAAGACTAAAAAAGGGCCTGAGGTAGAAAAAAAAGAACCCAAACCAAAATTGGCACAGATGTAGGGGGGGGGGTATCCTTATTAACATACCGAAAGTCCTGGAGGGTGGGGCACGAGCTCGAGGGGTGGGGAGGGGAGGTCACTAAAGGTCCCATTTTGAGTTTTTTCGTGAATATCTCGAAAACGGAGCATTTCTCGATAAAACACAACCTATAGTAAATTAAAGCTGATAAAATTCTCTACAACTTTGATCCTATACGTTTTATCGAACTTCCGAACCGTTACCGAGTTATATGCATCCAAAAATGGAGGAATTTTGAAAATTCAGTTTTTAGCTCACGTTTTCTGGATAACTTTGTTGAATTGCGTCCAAACGGTTGATCTGAGAAAAAAAGTATCTTAGAGAAAGTTGTAGAGCATTACATTTCCTTGAAGAATATGTGGTTGATTGCCAATTTATCACGTACCAATCAAAAATTATGCCAATTTTTGTCATTTTCACTCAAATGTTGCCAATCCCCTTTTTTATGTGCCCTCGAACTTCAATCGTCCTTCTTTTTGTCATCTGTCGTCATTTAATGCTATATACAGGGTGTAACGGTTAAGGTCGTACAACCGGCCAGGGTTCGATTGTACAACTAATTTGTGACTTTTTTTGTCTCATGACTTTTTTTTCTTAACCCCCTTAAAATCGGACTTTTTTCACTTTTAAGATTTTTTTCGTATTTTCGACCTTACGCCATTAAACCAGACATAACTCCCTTGTTTTTCAGTCAAAATTCAAATGTAATTATACCGTTAGAAAGAGCGTTAAATTCTCTATCTGCCAAGTGTTAAATACAACTTTTCAAAGAAGACTAGAATGTTGATATCAGTGACTGCTTTTTCGATAAGTCTTGTGTCATCATTTGACTCAGTGAGACAAACTACGAAAAGATGGCTGCCTAACTCATTTTAGGGTAAAAATATCGATTTTCGCGAAAAACGTCGATTTTTACTGGAAGGTCCACGGTTTTTGGCACGGGAACGAGGATTTTACACCATTAGTCCACTGTAAGCAATTTTATGACCATACCGTTGGAAAGCTGAGATTTTGGGTCAACTTTTAGGGTTACAGTGAGAACTTAACCGGCAGTTTCAGTTAGTGTTACAAACGTTTGAAAAAACGATAAATTTCCAAGATTTTCGAGATTTTACTATTCGGGCTCATTTTTCAACATTTTGGTCTTCTTTAAAAGGTTTTATTCAACACTAGGCAGATAGAGAATTTACCGCTCTTTCCAACGGTATAGCTACATTTGAATTTTGACTGAAAAACAAGGGAGTTATGTCTGTTTTAATGGCGTAAGGTCGGAAATACGAAAAAAATCTTAAAAGTGAAAAAAGTCCGATTTTAAGGGGGTTAAGAAAAAAAAGTCATGAGACAAAAAAAGTCACAAATTAGTTGTACAATCGAACCCTGGCCGGTTGTACGGCCTTAACCGTTACGGCCTGTTGTACGGCCTTAACCGTTACACCCTGTATATACGCCCACACGAATTAACAACTCAGAATTACATACCAACAGATCGGAGGTGGGGGGGAGGGGAAGGAGGTCGATGTGAGAAGGTGTTGTGAAAAAGTGTTATTTCATCCTAAGGAAGAGTGAACTTCTTTCACCCTGGTAAACGTGAGCTCAGACAGGAAGAGATAACGGTTCAAGACATGTTGCAATTGAAGAATGATTAACCAGAGGCTCTCCAACAGTTTGCAGAGGAAGGATACTTCACAATCAATCGGACTGGCAAACCCTGGGCTGGAGTATGGTCTGACATGGTCATAGAGCAGACCCGGTGAAGAGCTCCGGTGGCCTGACACAAGGGAGAGGAATCACAGATTCCGTCCTAGCCGAGTGGATTGTTGGCTTGCCTAGAAGTTCCGCCATTTGTTCATCGTTGGAGGAGTTTGCTGGGGTGGTATTTTCCATCGAAGACCAGCATGTTGATTTACGGGCATCACAGCAGCAGAGAGATGCCCAAGACCGTGCTAAAATTAATGAATGGTTCATCGACCATCACATTACGCACCTATGTGAACCCAGCTTGAGACCCCCTCAACTCACCCAAGGTTAAAAGACTACTCTCTCATACAGCTAATATTCCGATTTTATTAACTATAGCTTTGTAGATTTCTTTGAAAATTCGTTCATTAACTCATGCTGCATGAATGGAACCAGGAATTCGAAATGAAGGCACCCACAACTCAGAGCGATGATTTTCATAGGGGCCATCAACAATCCCTGAAAATTTCATCGGAATCGGATAATAACATCGTATAGTTTTTCCCGTTACAAGGATTTCATGATAGACAGACAGACACGAAACGAAAATTGTTCAGGAAGGAACCCGAGTGGAAAATTTGATTTTGAAGACAATTTTGTTCAGGACGAAAAAAAACAATTTGATTTTGGAGACAATTTTTTTTTCAACCTAGAAAAGGAAAACATTGCTTCCGCTACCTTGGTAGACTCGGAAGCAAAATTATTAAAACCGCAAAATTCGATGACTTGCCAGTTCAAGGGTTCACGAGTACATCTTTCTGAACTTGAGTTCGAGTTCCTGCTTCTTTTTGTTTGACGAGAGCTTTCAAACGTAGCTTTGATGCCCACTTTCACCAAACATTCAAAACGAGTTTAAACCAAGAGTGCCAAGAGATAGTCGACGTTTAGCAATAAACGTCTTTCACCGGAGCGATTTACGAGTTTAAACTCCATCTCGAGGGGTTCGAATTTAAACGGTCGAAAGTCGGCCGAATAAACTCGGTATGCTCGTTTAAATACAAATTCAATATGGCCGCGCAGTGAACATTTTTTATTGTTGTGAGATTTTGTGTTCTTGGAAGAGTTTTGTGTTTGGAAATGGATATGCCATTACAAATAATTTATGACTCGTCTGACGACGATGTCCCCAGGAGAAGTCCGAGGAGAATCCTTCAACGTGTTCCACACTACCAAGCTCACAGTCATCAAAGTCCTAAATTTGATTGATACTCGGCTAGAGTTCCCGATGAAATACTTTGTAAACCGGGAACAGGTCGAACAGAAGAAAGGTCGTCCTTAACTTACCTACCGAGAATACTTACCTTACCTACCTAACGAGAATCTACTGATAGCAAGCGCAGGAGTGGTTGTTGTTCAACGCTTCTATTGCCCCAAATGCGTCATAATGTCCAACTTTCGTTCATTTCACTTGACATTTCAAGGTTAGCTAAGCTCGATTATCTCAATCGCCGTTTAACTTTGATTTGGGTTGGTGAAAGACGCTCGCCATCTTGCCGGGATTATTCCTTCAGATTAACAATCAAGACGTTTAGTTAAACGCGATTTGAACAACTTTTGGTGAAAGTGGGCCTTAATCAGAGGTTACACCGAGGTATTCAGCTCGCTTGGCACGTGGAGTACCTTGTTGTTGAGGAGTAGGGCTGGCAACACTGCAGTAAACATAAATTAATGTGAAGCACAGCTCGGTGGAGTCGACTTCCTAAAAGGTAGATGATGGCGGAGGGTCAGTTTGATTGGAGGCGAGCGGAAGAAAAGGGTGAACCGCGTTTGGGGGTTCAGGGAAGCGGGTTCAAGATGGTGAGGGTGAAGGTGAAAATGACAAGGTGACGAGCGGGCGGAGGCGGCGTATGGAGGGTGTCGTGAGGGGGTGGGAACCGGCGGCCTTGAGCCCCCCTTGTGACCCACCCCTTCGCAGGCGACCTCCCCCTCCTTCTCCGCCTCCTGCACCTCCACCACCACCTCCCACCCTTCCGCCGCCTTTCATGACCAAGATCTTTCGACCCACTGGTAGTCCAGTCAAATTGGGTTAAAAAGTGGCGTTTCCGTAACAAAAGTGAGGGAGTAGGTTTCTCAACTGGTTTCTATGTTTTTTGGGTCGCTGAATCCGAATTTGAAAAGTGCTGACACCTACCTGGTCCGCGTCAGGTCGAAAAACGAAAAAAACCTCAAAATTATGGAGGTTGTTTTGGTTTTTCGTAAATATCATGGAAACGAGGTATCTGTCGTAAAATGTCACTCTTATCAAAGTTAAAGAGCATAAAATTCTGCGTCGAATGACATCCCTAACGTCTTATTTTGATCAATTTCTATGACCACAATCGTCAATCAAAAAATGCCCTTTTTTCCAACTTTTGTAAAAACAGCAGTAAGGTGACTTTTTGACGTGTGTGATTCGTAAATACTCATTCTATATGAAAAACTCAGAGAAACAAAATTGTAGAGCATAAAATTCTGCGTTCAGCGAGCACCTAAATTTTAAATTTGGATCAACCTATACAATATAGCGACAATTTTTCATTTTCTATCTAAGCGCCAATGTGACCATTACGAAGGGTTTCGACGGATATCACGCTGACAGTTCTTACGCATAAAATGATTCATAAATAGTATACTGCCCTCCTTAGCTAAAACGTCCTATGTCCATTTTTCAAGTTTCGAGAAAATCGCGTTTTAGTTTTGGCTTCTGCGCCACCCAAACCATTGAAGCTTGAGATATCGTTTTTTGACCATCACCTCTCAAATCTATTCCCCTGTTTTGCCAGTGTATGAACAAATCTTGAAAACTCGTTGCCTGGCCTGTATTAGGTCATTTATGGAAAACATTTGGACATAGGACGTTTTAGCCTAGTACCCGTGGACATAGGACAGCTTGTAACAGTGTGACGCTAGCTTAAAATGTCCTATGTCCATTGATTTTCGAGTATTATTTCAAAAATTTAGTTCAAACTCAAGGTTTTTGGCGACAATCAATTTCTTTGAAGGATCTACCAAGGAGAGGTAGAGGAATCTACCATATCAAGGATATCACGTGAAGGTGATAAGCGAGTTACTTACCGTAGGAAGGATTTTGAGGTTATCCATTAAAAATATGTACGTACTAGTAACCTGCTGCAGCTCTAGATCTATTAATAATTAATAGATCTAGAGCTGCAGCAGGTTAGGTTATAATTATTATAACTGGATAGATGAATATGAGATGAAGTTAACCTGAAGATTAAATAATTTTGTCGCTTGTAGTACATTTTTGATTCCGAGTCTACCGAAGTAGCGGAAGCTTTGTTTTCACTTTTCAAGGACGAAAAAAAAAGTTCTCCAAAATCAAAATTTTCACTCGCGTTTTACGTTTTAGACCTTCCTGAACAATTTTGGGTCCGTGTCTGTCTGTCCGTCTGTCATGAATTCCTTGTAACGCGCATAACTATACGAAATTATTGTCCGATTTCTATGAAATTTGTGCGGGTTGGTGTGTAGATGGTCCCCTATGAAAATCATCATCCTCGGACTGATAGAAGCGACTGCGCATGCGCAAACGTGAATTCCTTGTAACGGCCATAACTTCTACATTTTCCATCCGATTTCAATGAAATTTTCAGGGATGTTACAGATTAGTGATTAAATGGACCCCTATGAAAATCATCACCTTCGTACTGATAGTAGTCACTGCGCATGCGCAAGAGTGAATTTCCTTGTAACGGCCATAACTTCCACATTTTCCACTCGATTTCGTTGAAATTTTCAGGGATTATGTGGATTAGGTTGTAGATGGTCCCCTACGAAAATCATCATCCCCGGACTGAAAGAAGCGACTGCGCATGCACAAACGTGAATTCCTTGTAACGGCCGTAACTTCCACATTTTCCATCCGATTTCGACGAAACTTTCAGGGATGTTACAGATTAGTGTTTAGATGGTCCCCTATGAAAATCATCACCCCCGGACTGATAGTAGCCGATGCGCATGCGCGAACATGAATTGCTTGTAACAGCCATAACTTCCACATTTTCTACCCGATTTCGATGACATTTCCAGGGATTACGCGGATTAGGTTGCAGATGGTCCCCAATGAAAATCAATACCTTAAAATTTACAGTAGCCTCTGCGAATGCGCAAACGTAAAATCCTTGTAACAGCCGTACATTCGTCGCTCTCGCGTGTGACGTGAGAATCTCAAATCCCATTCAACCAACCCCTTTATAGATCAGTGAGCAATGCTCTGGACTCCTACTCAAGCTAAACAATTTTTTGATCCAATCACTACGCACTTACATTTTTTGTCCGAATTTGATGAAATTTTCTAGGATTGTCCAGAGCGTGTAGATGGTCCCCTATGAGGGTAGTGGAAGGTACTTAGGGACTGATGTTTTGAGATTAACTACTATGCATCGGATCATCTATACAATCGGGTTATGGATACGAGGAAGCTATGTGCCACACCCACTTGGCATTCTGACTAGGATCCATTCCGTGGATAAATAAATCACAAAAACTCGCTAGATAACGTTATAAGTATTGTTGTTGTTGTTGTTGTATACATTTCATTGGTCTTGAACAGGCTAACAGGTCCTATGTCCGTGATATTCTCACAACGGACATTTTAGCCTAGTACGATCAACTTTTCTAATGCCGTGTATTAAGCTAGAACGTCTTATGTCCCTGATTTTCCTCTCCATAGGACGTTTAAGCCTAGTAGGACTTGATTAGGACGTTTTAGCCTAGGATGGGTGTGTGAAACTTGATAAATGGACATAGGACAAATCGATTATTGAAGCCTTTTCTGTTGACATAGGGCGTTCTAGCTTAGCTCAAAAGGTGCGCCTGATCGAGAGCTACAACACAGTGTCCTCATCTCAAAAAGTGCAAAAATGGACATAGGACGTTCTTACTAAGGAGGGCAGTATATATTTATACAGATATATATATACAGGGTGTCTACCATTTAGATGGACCAAACTTCAAGGATCGATTCTACAACTGATTTGCAACAAAAAATGTCTCTTCGCAATTTTTTCTTAACCCACTCAAAATCCTTTTTTTTCACTTATAAGTTTTTATTCGTATTTTCGACCTTGCAGCACTAAAATGGTCATAACTCCCATAATTATCATGCTAATTCAAATCTGAGTTCACCGTTGGACAGAGCGTTAAATTTCCTAACCATTTAATGGGAAACCCAGTTTCTTAAAGCCATTTGTAAAAGCAAAAAAATTAATCAAAGTCAAGATTTATAATTTTTTTCGAAATTCGACATTTTTTCAGGCTAACGATTCCCCTGTAAAAAATACCGCTATCGTGGTGCACTCGACGGGAAAAACTACCCCAAGATCTCACCTTTCCAACGGTATGTCAGTTTCAGGGCCCAAGAGGAAAGTTCCTTTGAAAAAATTGAGTTTTATGCGAAGAAAACGTGCTCCTTTAGGCATATTCCTCAAGAGAGTCGACCAAGTATTATTGCCTACACTTTCCAAGGATTGCAATAAAAAGTCCACTAAATTAAATTTCCTCTCGTATTTTACGTTTTAGACCTTCCTGAACAATTTTGGTACCGTGTCTGTCCACCTGACAGTCGGTCCGTCTGTCTGAAAGTCCTTGTAGAAGGCAAAAGCAATACGAAGCTACTGTCCGATTTCGATGTAATTTTCGGCTATGTTCTCCATGAAAATCAAAGTCAAAGCATTAAATTTTCAAAATCAAATTCAAAAATTTTTTTTTTTTTAGAAATTACCATTTTTAGGTTTATGTATTATTATCTATTTATTTTATTATTATTTATTATAAAAATGGTAATTTCTAAAAAAAAATTATAATTTTTGAATTTGATTTTGAAAATTTGTACTTAACAATATAGGATGAATTTCAGATTGAAATTCACCTTATTGTTCATAATAATATTATTAGGCTAATTATTAGTCAGAGGAGGGTGTGACGACCCTACCCCTTCAAACCAGTGATTAGATTGATCAGCCGGCCCGAAGAGGATATCGATCCATATCTCTATGAATCGGATATCTCTAAAGGCGTAGCTCCAACAAATCGGGAATAAACCAATTGGTTTGTCCCGTATAAAATGTAGGGTCGTCACAAATTTGATGATTTGACTTTGATTTTCATGGAGAACATCGCCGAAAATTACATCGAAATCGGACAGTAGCTTCGTATTGCTTTTGCCTTCTACAAGGACTTTCAGACAGACGGACCGACTGTCAGGTGGACAGACACGGTACCAAAATTGTTCAGGGAGGTCTAAAACGTAAAATACGAGAGGAAATTTAATTGTGGACTTTTTATTGCAATCCTTGGAAAGTGTAGGCAATAATACTTGGTCGACTCTCTTGAGGAATATGCCTAAAGAAGTATGTTTTTTTCGCATAAAACTCAATTTTTTCAAAGGAACTTTCCTCTTGGACCCTGAAACTGACATACCGTTGGAAAGGTGAGATCTTGGGGTAGTTTTTCCCGTCAAGTGCACCACGATAGCGGTATTTTTTACAGGGGAATCGTTAGCCTGAAAAATGTTGATTTTCGAAAAAAATTATAAATCTTGACTTTGATTAATTTTTTTGCTTTTACAAATGGCTTTAAGAAACTGGGTTTCCCATTAAATGGTTAGGAAATTTAACGCTCTGTCCAACGGTGTACTCAGATTTGAAGTGGCTTGAGAAATAAGGGAGTCATGACCATTTTAGTGCTGCAAGGTCGAAAATACGAATGAAAACTTTAAAGTGGAAAAAAAGGATTTTGAGTGGGTTAAGAAAAAATTGCGAAGAGACATTTTTTGTTGCAAATTAGTTGTAGAATCGATCCTTGAAGTTTGGTCCATCCGAATGGTAGACACCCTGTATATAAGGTTTCATGAATGACCAGGACCAGGTTATATGTAAATAGTATAAAATAGTAAATGGTATTTTAACAACAGTAAGAGTTATATTCGTTGAAACCCTTCGTAATGGTCACATTGGCGCTTAGATAGAAAATGAAAAATTGTCGCTATATTGTATAGGTTGACCCAAATTTAAAATTTAGGTGCTCGCTGAACGCAGAATTTTATGCTCTACAATTTTGTTTCTCTGAGTTTTTCATAAAGAATGAGTATTTACGAATCGCATACGTCAAAAAGTCACCTTACTGCTGTTTTTACAAAAGTTGGAAAAAACGGGCATTTTTTGATTGACGATTGTGGTCATAGAAATTGATCAAAATAAGACGTTAGGGAGGTCATTCGACGCAGAATTTTATGCTCTTTAACTTTGATAAGAGTGACATTTTACGACAGATACCTCGTTTCCATGATATTTACGAAAAACCAAAACAACCTCCATAATTTTGAGGTTTTTTTCGTTTTTCGACCTGACGCGGACCAGGTAGGTGTCAGCACTTTTCAAATTCGGATTCAGCGACCCAAAAAACATAGAAACCAGTTGAGAAACCTACTCCCTCACTTTTGTTACGAGTAAACTCCAATTTGACTGGACTATGGCGGTTTTCGCGCTTCCTAATGATTTCTAGGTCAGATTACCGCTTGTCCGGATTACAGGAAAGACGCCCGACGACCCCGCTCCTGTATTAATCCCACTACATCCTCTTTCCAATCATGATTTATAAATCAGCAAATCTGCCGTGATTTCTCTGCAAATCTGCTTAACTGGTTGTGATTTGCAGTTTGCTGGTTTTATTGAATTATAGTCTAGCAGAATTGTAGTTCAGCAGGATTGTAGTCTCACCAGTTTGTAATATAACGGAATTATACAGGGTGTCTCAAAAGTTGTTAACCCGCCTACAAAAATCGTTACGTGACAAGGAAAAAATCTTTCTTTCTGGAATCTTAGTATTTTTTTGTGAGGATCTCAAATATCGCATTTTTGTGCACGCGCTCATGCGCAATGCGCACCGACTCAGTTGGTTTTTGGTCGAAAAATAATGAAAAAACATGTGCCAATTTTTGGGGTATTAAAAAATCTGACTCAGGGCGCAATTGTTGGTTTGCGCAACTTTGAGTGCCCAAGGAGGCGGGTTGCGCGCAGTAAAAAAAATCAACTAAGTCGTTGCGCATTGCGCATGAGCGCGTGCACAAAAATGCAATATTTGAGATCCTCACAAAAAAACACTTAGATTCCAGAAAGAAAGATGTTTTTCCTTGTCACGTAACGATTTTAGCAGGCGGGTTAACAACTTTTGAGACACCCTGTACATTGTAGCGTAGTAGACTACGGGGTTTTACTCTAGCAGGACTGTAGTCTAGCAGGACTGTAGTCTAGCAGGATTGTAGTCTAGCAGGATTGTGGTGTAGCAGGACTGTAGTCTAGCAGGATTGTAGTCTAGCAGGACTGTAGTCTAGCAGGACTGTAGTCTAGCAGGATTGTAGTCTAGCAGGATTGTGGTCCAGCAGGACTGTAGTCTAGCAGGATTGTAGTCTAGCAGGACTGTAGTCTAGCAGGATTGTAGTCTAGCAAAATTGTAGTCTAGCAGGACTGTAGTCTAGCAGGATTGTCGTCTTGCAGAATTGGAGTCTAGCAGGACTGTTGTCTAGCAGAATTGTAGTCTGACAGAATTGGAGTCTAGCAGGATTATCGTCTAGCAGAATTGTAGTCTAGCAGAATTGGAGTCTAGCAGAATTGGAGTCTAGCAGGATTGTCGTCTAGCAGAATTGTATGCTAGCAGAATTGGAGTCTAGCAGGATTGTAGTCTCACGAGACTGTAATATAACGGAATTATATATTGCAGAGTAGTAGACTACAGGGTTTTACTCTCGCAGGTAGATGGTGACAATGGCAAAGCCGAGTTCTTTGCAGACGAGTGATCTATATAGAAAAATAATAAACCTTCGTGTAATAATTTGCAGCGTTTTAAATTAACGATAACTTTATTATTCTTAAGAATATCACAGTTCAGAGTGAATTTAATACAATAAACGTAGCCTAACATATCTGGTTCGCGAGTGAAGGTGCAGCTCGAACGTCTTGAACGTTAATCTATCCACGCAATCTGTTTTTGACTAGATACGTCAAGATCGCAGATCACATTGGGGACCACCTTTATTAAACAAATAGGTACATAGGAAATACCTGCACGTACCTTACCTATGATATATTGCACTGTCTTAATAAACTTTATCATATTATTGCACTTTTGACTAGACTCACTCGGTGTTCGTCCACACTGTTGACTAGGTGTGGTTTCTGTGGCTCCAATGAAATAATGACAATAACAAGTCCAGATTTACTTTTATAGAATAACTGCTATTGCATTCAAAAAGCCAAGAAGGTTTGGTACCAAAAAGCCGAGAATTGGTACCGATGAATTCAATGAACCTCAGTTCCGTACCTACTTGGCCTAGATAAGTGTGGAAGATAACAAGACAGACGTATAGTGGACGAGACAGCATCGATAGGAAGTCAACAAAGTGACAAGAGATAGTTGGGGAATTTTGAAGTTAAAGTTCAAGAGAAAGGAAATGATGAAGGTGAAGATTTAGTGGAAGAAGGTGTCTTGCATCAACATGAGAAGATGCAAAGGGGTGAATGATGTCTTTTTGAGATGATGAAAAATTGCTTCTGTCGTCTCAGGCGTCATAAATTCACCAGGAAAACCGAAGTCACAAGAAAATGATCAACTTGGTTGGCCAAAGCAGAAAACTGCCACAATCCACAGGTTGCTCGATGGGAAGAGGCCCTGTGCGCCCTCCACCTGGCTGATTTGCATTACAGATTCGATTTGTCTCTCAACTTAAAAGATGACGAGAAAGATTGCAAGTTGAAACATATTGTTTAGTAATGCATGCATTCCAGGGGACGTCCCATTGGATAAGCATTAGATCAGTTTAACCAGTTGTTAAGTGATAAAACTGTTTCACTCGATGTAATTTATTTATTACTTTAGGCAAGAAATACTGACCCCCCCCCCCCCCCCCCACACCATTATCCACCTTAACATTTCTAGCGGCATGGGAGCCTCGAATCTGAAGAGCATTTTCAAATCCATGATCTACGATACCCAACATGCGAATTCGAGTTCCCCCCCCCCCCCCCCCACCACCCCAAAGCCAACAATGGTGCCAGTCTGGCACCAAAGCGGAAATACGTCGTAACATTGAACTTTCATCTGTTAGTTTTGGTAGGCAGTCCGTCGAAGTTCACATCCGTATTCAAGGTGAAACACAAAAAAAAACACGAAATATGAGGTTTATGGTATCCTGGCACCATGGTGGCACCACTATTGGTTCCATGGTGGTACAGAGAATAATTCATGAAAATCCAGAGGTATAATGAGAATTTTTCCTCAATTTCAAAGCTTGGGTACAATTAGTAAGCCGTAAAGGAACCGAAATATGGAAAAATCGGATATTTTGTGAATATTATCCCCCACTCACCCCCTCCTCTTGCGAATTTTGGTACTCTGGTGAAATCATGTACAACGGGGAAGTTATTTTAGTCAAACAAAAAAAGAAACACACAAATCGGTTGGAAATTGAGGCCTGGGCAGAGTACACAAGGTTATGCCCGCAAACGCACGTTTTTTAAGCATTAACCCCCCCTTTCCCCCCCTTCAAAAGCAAAATTCCAAATTCCGGCGCTGTAGTGCACAACTAGATAGTTTTCCGCGTCGAACAAAAAAAGAACCAGGAAAATCGGTTGAGTACTAAGGCCTGTGCAGAATACACAAGATTTTGTTACACACACACATACACACACACACACACACACACACACACACACACACACACACAGACATACACCTATGGTTGTTTTTCGCGGATTTGGATTCAGAATGGTCTAAAACGGATTACTGTGTGGTTATTTTTTTTTCTGTTGAGTGTTGTCCAACTTCACCCCAGATCGATCGCATAAGGACGCCCAAGTCTTACTGTGGGACGTCCTAAAAAGAGCGAGGAGTGAGAACTTAAGGTCCTGGCAGCACTGATGACTCCTTCACCACAAACTGCACTCTTATTTATTTGAATAATACAACTACTGTTGTGTTACTACTCTTCATTTAGTTTCACCTGATGTCAAGAGATGGCGACTGTGTGGACACTATCACAGCTCACCTCCGATTCGTTTGAAAGTTTGTTCCAAGCGAGCTGAACTCATGAACCAGTTCGGCGCAGTGGCTACGCGCAGGGATGGGGGCAGGTGAAATGTGTTCCAAGCGGTCGAGTTCATGTATATTATACCTAACTTTGACTTTCTACTCGGACTGTACACTGAACCGTGTTCCAAGCCCGATGGGCTCATGAAATTTCTGCACCGAGTTCATGAAAATTCCGAACTATCTGAGGAGGAGGTGCAGCTTTGGGTTCGGGTGCAGAAATAAACATCCGTTTTGGTTAATTATTTTCAATAATGAACCTTTGGAATCGACCAAGAAATTTTTTTTTTAACACCCCCTCAAAATTTGATTGTTCACGTTTCAAGGTACCTAGAATCCAAAAATCGAATAAAAATTTGGCCGTCCGCCCGCCGTACGCGGCACTTTTGCTACTTAGCATTGACCGATTTTGATGAAATTTGGTATGTAGGCTCCATTTGGGGTCTAGTTGTGCCCCGAAGATTTTGGTTGATGTAGGTTTCTTCTAAGGGTTCAAAAATGAATTTTGAAATTTTGAAAACGCTCTAACTCAAAAAATTTTGATATAAAGGTATTGTTTTTCCTTCAATTTAATGTATGTATGTCGCCCGAACGTGGGGGACACTGGTTCGATTCCAGACCGTGACACAAATTCTTTTTTGGTTTATTATTTTCAATAATGAACCTTTGGAATCGACCAAGAAAAAAATTTTTTAACACCCCCTCAAAATTTGATGGTTTACGTTTCAAGGTACGTAGAATCCAAAAATCGAATAAATATTTGGCCGTCCGTCCGCCGTCCGCCGTTCGCCGTACGCGGCACTTTTGCCACTTAGCATTGACCGATTTTGATGAAATTTGGTATGTAGGCTCCTTCTGGGGTCTAGTTGTGCCCCGAAGATTTTGGTTGAGGTAGGTCACTTCTAAGGGTTCCAAAATCAAATTTGAAGTTTTGAAAACGCCTTAACTCAAAAAATTTGATATAAAGGTATTGTTTTTCCTTCAATTTAAGATCCTATAGAATTTTTAGAATTTTTTGAGACCACCCGGAGCTCTGTAGGACAATCCGTTCGCTCACTACGAGAATTTAAAGTTTGGACGTACGATAAATCAGAAACACGAGTGTGAATCGCAGAAGAGGCCTAATCTCCGTTCAAATTAATTCTGACCGAAATGCGATTGATGTTTTTCTTCATGTTGGATGGTTGGTGGCTTTGCAGAAGAGTGATCTACATAGAAAAATAAAAAATAATAAACCATTGTGTAATAATTTGCAGCGTTTTTTAATAAATAACGTGTTTATCTACGATTTTTTTATGCCTGCTTATAGCAGGCTTTTCAGCTAGTTCAAGCATAATTCATCTTTTAGAACTCTGGATGGTCTCATTCGTTTCCAAAACTTCAACACTATCGTAAATTTATGACAAAATGTCAGTAATCATTTATTCATTAATTATATAAGCAATTATCCTCGAAGGAAGGGAATAGTTGGTCCCACAAACCTCTGGGCGGTGTCGAAAAATTCTTGAAAATCGTGACTATTTTAAAGTAACGAAAACATTACATGCGTATCGAAAGTTTTCGAGACGTGACTGAAAAATACCAATACCTCACCATAACCTTTGGGGCACAAATGGACCCCCAAATGGAGCCGATACAACAAATTTCATCAAAATTGGTCCAAGGGAACTCGGAAAGTGCCGCGGACGGCGGACGGACGGAAACGTTTTTATTCGATTTTTGGATTCTACGTAAACCATCGAATTTTCTAACAGCTTCCATTCCAAAGCTTCAATATTGGAAATACTCGAAATAAACCAAAATTATCAACATTCTCGCCAACGAATTACAATCGTGTTGTAGTCGACTCTGGAAATCATCAACATGTTCGAGGTAGGTTGGGAGTCTAGACAAGACTGGAAATTTACCCGAGAGACCTTCTCATTTCGTTGGGCTAAATGAGATTTCTGTGTTCCTTGGAAGTGAATGCAGAATGTGATCCGAAGGGAAACGCGCGAGGAAGGCTGGGGAAAATACGACGATCCTCATGTCAATAACGAAGAGAATCCTGAACCGACAGGTCTTCATACTCGGCTGACAAAGGTTCACGCCCTCCAAGTTTGAAGTGAGGAATTGGATTTCCCGAATGATGGAAGGAACCGAAAAATTGCCCGAGGAAAAACGAGCTCCGCCTTCTACAATAATCATTTTCCAATCCCACGTGTTGTCTGCTGCGAATGTTGTCGAGCGAGATTTCCTCGCGTTTGCTGGGAGAAGCGAGGGAACTCTAATCTCCCGTGCGAGTCGGAACAAAAGTTGTCGAAGCAGTTGAAATTACATTAATAAAAAGTTTCCTCGCACGAGCGCTTCCTCCTCTCCGTGTTTTTATGCGGTTCAGCTTCACAGAAGTACCCGAACAATGACGATTCACATTATTGTGGCTTCACTTCCACGAAAGGGGACAAAACAGAGAACCTTCTTCCTTGGTTACCACGGGCTTGATGACATCTGGTACATGGGGTGCACCAGAGGTGTGGGGAGGGAAGCTATGTGCCACTCCCACCTTTGTTTTGGTTTATTATTTTCAATAATGAACCTATGGAATCGACCAACAAAAAAAATGTAACCCCCCCCCCTCAAAATTTTGTTGGTTTACGTTTCAAGGTACGTAGAATCCAAAACGCTGCAAATTATTACACAAAGGTTTATTATTTTTTCTATATAGATCACTCGTCTGCAAAGAACACGGCTTTGCCATTGTTACCACCAACCAACATGAAGAACATCGATCGCATTTCGATCAACCAAAATTTGAACGGAGATTAGGCCTCTTTTGCGATTCACACTCGTGTTTTTGATCCAATCCTTGAGTTCTCGTAGGGAGCGATCGCTTTGTCCTACAGGGCTCCGCGTGGTCTCTAAAAATTCTTTACTATCTTTAATTGATGGAAAAACAACACCTTTATATCAAAATTTTTCGAGTTAGGGCGATTTCAAAATTTCGACCCTCATTTTTCAACCCTTAGAAGTGACTTACATCAACCAAAAGCCTCGGTACACAACTAGCCCCCAAATGGAGCCCACATACCAAATTTCATCTAAATTGGTCAATGGTAAGAAGCAAAAATGCCGCGTACGGCGGACGTACGGCCAAATTTTTATTCGATTTTTGGATTCTACGTACCTTGAAACGTAAACCATCAAATTTTGAGGGGATGTTAAAAATTTCTTTTTCTTGGTCGATTCCAAAGGTTCATTATTGAAAATAATAAACCAAAATGGATGTTTAAGGTTAAGTGAGGAAAGTGCCACGGACGGCCAAATTGTTATTAGATTTTTGGATTCTAAGTACCTTGAAACGTAAACCAACAAATTTTGAGGGGGTGTAAAAAATTGTTTTTCTTGGTCGATTCCAAAGGTTCATTATTGAAAATAATAAACCAATAGGAAAGGAGAAGTCACGTGACATCCCTTAGTATAAATACTCGACTCTACATCCTACCCCATTCCATTATGACAAAAACTATCGACTTGATACTCAAAACACCAATCTCTAAGTACCTCTCACTAACTTCATAGGGGACCATCTACACGCTAATCTGGATAATCCTAGAAAATTTCATCAAATTCGGATGAAAAATGTAAGTGAGTCACTACTCAAAAAATCAAAAAATTTCGAGGCACGGCTAAGAGTCGAACCCGAACCCCTTGATAGGTAGTTTAACTCGCTGCGATTGTGCTACAGGGGCCTGACATTAGGCAGTGTAGGATTTGAGATGGTGACGTACGCATGGCTGTTACAAGGATTTTACGTTCACTACTATCAGTCCGGGGGTGATGATTTTCATAGGGGACCATTTACAATCTAATCCGCATAATCCCTGAAAATTTCATTGAAATCGGATGGAAAATGTAGAAGTTATGGCCGTTACAAGGAAATTTACGTTTGCGCATGCGCAGTGGCTACTATCAGTCCGCAGGTGATGATTTTCATAGACCATCTAAATACTAATCTGTAACATCCCTGAAATTTTCATTGAAATCGGATGGAAAATGTAGAAGTTATGGCCGTTACAAGGAATTCACGTTTGCGCATGCGCAGTCGCTTCTATCAGTCCGCAGGTGATGATTTTCATAGGGGACCGTCTACACACCAACCCGCACAATCCCTGAAAATTTCATAGAAATCGGACAATAACTTCGTATAGTTTTGCGCGTTACAAGGAATTCATGACAGACACACAGACACGGAACCAAAATGGGGGGTGCGCCTTGATTTTTTTTAGATTTTTAATCGAAAGTAGACTACATCCTGAGAATTTTGGCGCCAACCGCGACCTTCTAGCGCGAGTAGATCTGTTTCTGTGATTTTTCAAAGTTTCGACCGTTTATGACGTCACGCGCCCCTCTCGCCTGGGCGGGACCTCCCAGCCCACTGTGACGTCATAAACGGTCGAAACTTTAAAAATTCATAGGAAAAGATTTACACACGCTAGACGGTCGCGGTTGGTACCAAAATTCTCAGAATGAGGTCTAGTTTAGATTAAAAATAACAATAAACAGTTTTTCCTACCTAGGCGCACACCCCATTGTTCAGAAAGGTCTAAAACGCAAAACGCGAGTGAAAATTTTGATTTTGGAGAACTTTTTTTTTTCATCCTTGAAAAGTGAAAACAAAGCTTCCGCTACCTTGGTAGACTCGGAAGCAATCCAGAGCTTTGCTCCCAACTTACTCTATCCCACAACAGGCGATTATAGTTTTTTTTAACTTTGCTGTTTGAATTTAGCTAGGAAGCAAAGGGATACTTTATTCTGAAAGTTCAGATTATTCGAACTATCCCACAAATTTGTTTTAATGGTTGACTGAAATGACCCCCATCACTATAGGATTCGGCCACGCCCGCGTTGGGTACATAGAATAAAAACATCCGGAGTTGAAAATATCGACAGTCATGGAGTCTTGGAATTCTTTGAAAACAGACGAAAAGGTAAATGCAAACAACGTGATTTCGATCTCGAATAGAAGGATCAGAGATGGAAGGAGGGGATTGAGTAATAATGAACGGCGAACGAACAGGCAAACATTCCGAAAAAAGGGGTGTTCAAGGACCCTCAGAGCCTTGGGTACAGCAGTTCAACGCTTTTTGGGGGGACTGAAATGAGATTTCACTGATTCCCTTTCTCGGAAGGATACAAACGATTTTCCCAACTCAAAATTGATATTGAAAGGCGTCCGGAGAAATCGGTTTTTCATCCCGGGTTTTGGTTTTCCCCCAATGTTTGATGGAAGCGGAACTGAGTTGCCACCAATAATGTTGGATTACGGAAAGTATCATATTGCCCAAAAACAAGTCAGGGTGGTTCCACTAAAAGTGGCGAAATCGTGTCTTTTTTATCTTTCTTGGAGATTATTGGTAGTATTGCAACGGGAAAAGAGATTGAGTAGAGACCATGTTTCCGGACTATCATTGTTTTGATTTTCAAAATAGACGGGAAAAAAGCAAGCTTAGGAAAAATAGAGAATTAGCATAAATGTCATTCCCCTGGCATTTCCACTTCCCTAGGTGCACTACTTCTCCAAGTCATCACAGTCGTTCAGTTTGAGATTCCAGAAAACTACGAAGGCTCACGTACTCATCAAGTAGTTTGGTCTGAACAACTTTGACATCTAAATTTTAGGTGCATAGTTTGTGAACTTATAAACTGTCAAGTATCGGGAATGGGGTCATCCAACAAACGCTGTTATTACCAAGCTTTCGGAAAATTTATTTCCTTCATCAGGGCCTGAAAAATACAATACGCATACTCTGGCAACATTAGCTGGAAGAAATAGAAATACACTAGTCATAACAAGTTCAATCAAATTTTAAAATTTATTGTTTTGTTATTGTTGAAAGCCTGATGCTATTTATTTATTTTAAAAGGTGAGTTTTTTGTGGTTGCTATTTACGCTTTGTTAACATATCCTATTAAGTTTAAAAGTTGATATCGTTTTAAGTAGTTGAAGGCACTTTAGGATATTACTGATGTAGTGGTTATGACCATAGAGCGTGTGATCTTGTGATTACAGAGTTGTGTGGTAGTGGTAACTTTTTTAGATTCTTAGTTTTCAATTTTAATGATGAGTTTTGGTTTTTAGTTTTGACAAAGTTTGGAAACACTGAGAGTATGAGTTGGTGGATACACTCTCCTCACATGTAGCTGCTTTGAGTGAGTTAATTGTTTTGTTCTTGTTTCGTATCCATTTGTTGATTAATTAGTAACAAAATTTGTATATCTGTATTGATCTCAATAGGTAATTTGATTGAACTTGTTATGACTAGTGTATTTCTATTTCTTCCAGCTTCTGTTGCCTGAGTATGCGTATTGTATTTTTCAGGCCCTGATGAAGGAAATAAATTTTCCGAAAGCTCGGTAATAACAGCGTTTGTTAGATGACCCCATTCCCGATACTTGACAGTTTATGCGTGCCGTGGGTTGATAAACACAACATTTTGTGAACTTATGCATCAAGAATAGCGTGTCTTACAGGTTTTGGGTCATTCCCCTGCAAAATCTTGCCGTTCTATTAGAGGGGAAAGTACTACTGCTAAGGGCATTAGAAAAACTCGGCCCTTCGGGTCTCGCCAGAGGCCGGTTAAAATTCAAGAAACATGGAACATGTCTTGTTTGCTTGCTGTTGCCTTTTACTAGGAATTTTTTTCTATTGTTTTAATTTTGCTCTTTATGGGCCTGCTTTTCAAATTGCTCGTCATTTCACTCACCTCTTGAATTCCCAAAGGTGTTTTTATTATTAAGAAATCGAATGCATCTAAAACGTAGAAGAACACATCGCAACTAAAAGCCTAGGTTACAGAATCCTTTGATTAATTTTTGGTAAAAACCCGCTAAATCGAAGTTGGTTTTTGGCGAGAGGAGTTGTGTGGGATCTGCTATGATCCCGTGGAAAATTCTCTGGTGGTAATGTGGTTTCCCAATTACCAACCAATTGATGGAGATTCCGAATGATCGAGAATCGCCACAGGTTCTTACCATGCATAAACGTGTAGGTGACAAATGAACTTGGCAACAGAGAAGGTTTATGATTACAACAACACAGAGAAGGAATGCTGAACCATGCAACGAGAAGGATTGTGGACCAAGCAAAAGGAAGGTATCAGGCTCTGGATCGGCGGAGTTTGCACTATCAATGAGGACCGTGGTGGTTCGAAACTCGGCGCTTCGTGCCTCGAAAACCGGAGTGTTGAAAATGGCGTATGATCGGAGTGTTGGAAAAGGCATAGGATTGGAGTGTTTAAAACGCGCGTGACACTTTCGCGTAACGTTTTTCGGATAGTTACCCTAGGGCAATAACATGTCCCATGTTACAAAGAGATTTGTAGCTCTGCTAGTCATAAACTACACTCAACTTCGACCCAAGGCCAGATCGTGTTGTGAGGCCTGCGGGAGTAGATCAAACATCAGATCCTTGGTGAGTATTTTTATTGTATGTCATTCCCCTGTAGTCCATAACTCAGTTGTTTCATCGAATATAATTTTTCTTCTAGCGCCATTGTTTAGATCAGTTGCTGAACCTTCAATAATATTTTTTCTGCATTTTAAATAGTCCCCTAGAAGGGGAAACAGTTAGAAAAACTGTGTATTGTCATTCCCCTGGATAATCCACATGGAGCACCAGGGTAAAGACAGCTCACCAGAAAAATTACCTCTTCTCTCCTGAACCTTTGGCAATTAGCATTACTAACATAATGTTAATCACCTTACATCACAATGGAAGAGATGAGATATGCTTTTTTGAAATGGATGATGGAATTTGATTGTAAAAGTTTTTTATTACATTTAATGCATGATTTTGAAACCATTTTCTCAATTTTGTCATTCCCCTGTGTGCAATGTCATTTCCTCGAAACACTGATTTTTAATCACGGCTGTGAATAAACTCACAGCCCTCGTGGTGAATAAACTGTACAAGGAAAAAGAGCACTTAACCCTCGAACACTCAATAAGTTCCCTAAGACACCACAACTTTTTTCAGCCCAGCACTCGCCACTTTTCGTGGAATCACCGGTCATCGTTGATTCTCGTTGAATTTAGTTGTGGACCTCGAATCATTTGTTCACTTCCAGTGAACGTCGAGTTGGATCGATCACGAAAAAGATTCCAAGTTTTAACTACCGCTCTCGCCATAGTTTTGCTTCCTTCTCCATGAGGTCAATTTTTGCCCCGGAGATATTCGAAGTCGTCGATCGATTTTGATGAAATTTGCAAGGTACGTGGGTTTCTCTTCGAATTTTGTCATCATCAGACCAATAGTGGCGTCTGCGCTAGCGCAAACGTGGATATCCTCGAAAATCAATTTCAAACAATTTCATAGCCCGATTTCATTCAAATTTGGAGGGCGGTAAGCGGGCAGGCCCAGGATGATAAACTCGTTCATATTGCTACATGAAGCATGTTTATACAATAAATTATTTTTACGCCAACGAATCCTGTTCGTCTTGTGTTATTCTGTGTGATAAAGGTACCCAAATTGGCAGAGTTTTTGCCTCATTTCCGAGGAATTTCGGAAATTGGGCCCTAAATGTTTAGTTCCTACCAAGAATTTCAATAATGAAGAGAAAGGCAAGTTCGCTGGACAGATCTTTTGGAGATATAAAGAGGAGAGATTTTCTATGAAAAATAATACCTCGAACATATTAACAATTCCCACTGTTATAGACGGAATCAGTGCAAAATGCCCAATGTATATAAAAGTGTAAATAACTCGGAACAAGTAGGCAAGTTCGCTGGACAGATCTTTTGGAGATATAAAGAGGAGAGATTTTCTATGAAAAATACTACCTCGAACATATCAACAATTCCCACTGTTATAGACGGAATCAGTGCAAAATGCCCAATCTATATAAAAGTGTAAATAACTCGGAACAAGTAGGCTAATTTAGAAAATGCTATCTTTCTTAAAAATAAAATATAAATAAAAGTCAGTAACAATAAAACAACATCAATAACACCAACAAAACAACAATGTGAACATATGCATCAATACAATGTAAACATAATTTCAATATAAAAATATATTGATGTCCTTGAGAGTCTATTGATGGTTGAGACTCGGCTAATTGGTTGGTTTGTTAGGTAAACAAACATTATAACATACTCGAATCCGCTTAATTCATCTCTGCAAAATTGTGAACAGAAACGCCGAAATTGAAAAAAATAAAACCCGATGGTTCACGATTTTTATGCAGAAGAAATCAACTTCTTTACTTCCAACTTTTTTCCACAAGCGAGAGTCATCCCAAGTGAAAACACTTCCACAACTTTGTTTGGGAACTCTTGAGACGTACAAGCGCCCTAGGTCCTTGAGAATCCCCGAAATCCTTCAACTTCTCCAGACCGCCCCAAAAGTTGGATTCCATCTGACCTCTCACCTCTTCGGCTCACGAAATTCCGATACCTGCTAGACGCAGATGGGAAGTTGTTTGCGACTAGAAGTAATTCTGCGTACTTCAGCAAAAACCTTCACAGAACGATTTGGGAGAAAAGCTATAACTCAAAAAGTGCTGGAGTTTTTTCCCGTATTAATTTGCCTTTTCGACCCCTGAATTATCAAACTCGGGTTCATGCAGGTTCGTTCAAACTTTTTCAAATGTGGCCCAGCAGCGGTACTGATGGGGACGATGAAATAACAATAACAAAATTTCACAAATACTTTATTCTCACTCACGATTATGATTAATTTATTCTTTCCCTGGAATCTAAAGAGGGCCTTACAATATGTACATGCCTACAGTATTTTGATAAACTTCAGCGTCTTAGTCAGTTACTTCTGGTGATTTTAATAAATCCTAACTGACCTGGGCTCAGGCGTAAGATTAGACGCCTGAGACACCATAAAACACTCGTAACTAGTGCGAATGAGGGAGTCAAGAGTGAATGCCGAAGAGTATCCTTACATAATTCTATTTTTAAACTGACAGGACGATTCCCTGGGATAACAGGAAGTTGGTACGATTCGCAACATCAGCCAATCGTAGTAAAGATACTCGTATTTCGAGAAGTTTGAGGTCCAGTAACATTCGTACTTCGTAACTTAATCACATGCGAACGGTTAAGAAGAACTCAGATCAGCCGACCTTCAAAATAATTCATCATGGAGGGATGAAATGTAGTGCGCAACGTCATGAGGACATTTGAAAGTGACTGGAAAGGAGAGAGAAAAGAGCACTAACAGCTAACTTCTCTTCGTCCCAACCTAGAGAGCTGAGATTTAGTACACAGTGGATTTCACTAGGAAGAAGTCTGCGTCTTCATCTGCGTGAATGATGGAGATATTTTGCCTTAATCTTATAATACCGACGTTTGGTATCCTCTTGGGACCAGTGAAAGAAATAAAGTCGGATCAACAAAGTGAGTGGTAGTCATTTTTACCAGGTTCATCCTGCAGCGCCACCAATAGCTACACTGGATCATGGGCCATCAGCTGGATAACGATAAAGCTCACGTCTACTCTAATTATTAACAAGTGCTGAGAATTGAAGAATAATGAGGTAATCTGAAAGTGATCAGGAGGAAAAAATATCAGCTGCTTACGGTTTTTTTTCTGAATTGACCGCAGTCCCGATAACTGACAATTTCTTCATACCGTGGGTCGATATACACATCTTCTAACTTCCACTCAATGTTCTTAGCTATCAGGCGCTGTGATCCTCTTCAGGCAAGTGAAAGGGCCTTTAGGGAACAACTGTATGAGATCGGGAAGAAGTTAGATCAGCTGAGCGAGTGATGAAGCTATCTTCCTTTCATCATAGAGCGCTGGCACTCTGAACACAGACTTTTGAGGACAACACTTTCTTCTATGAAAAACACATTGGAGACAATAGGTGAGGCGAAACGAAAAATTTTACACGTCTTTTCACGCCCCTTCCCGCCGCCGAAATGATTACATCCGTATTGCGCGTAGACGAGCATACAGCAACACATTGCGTCACCTTGAAAAGCCAATGTGAACTATCAACCCAATTTCACAGGTGTGTGTGTTTGAACTCGTCAAATACAAACTCCTGCGACACTTGTTTACAGACTCGGGTCATTCATGCCAACCATTGCTTGAATGGAGCTACGTCTGCGACCGACAGTCTCGTGATTGAGAGATTCGAAGGGCTGCAATTTATTATTCTTATTTCGACTATTTTGTATCGACAAGTCTGGGAACCAAACATCACCTTTGAAAGTTATTTTTTGAAAAACTTCAACAATACTACAAAATGAATGAATGGTCTGTTTTATGCCTTAGATTTCCAAAGTTCGACACTTTTCATAAATCACATTCCAACACGGGGTGGTCTATTCAACGAGGACACTCCTTTCTACCATCAGAAACGCGAGCTAGCCCTTTATTTGGTGAATAGACGTAGAATATTCTAGTTTTATGGACTGTGCGCTAACTTAATTTTTTGTCAGATTTAACCCTTATTTCATCACTTTTTTATCAATCGCAGATGCGAATTTAACATGAAACTTCACGATGAATAACCGACCATACACTCTAATTTTATGGGTGAGGTAAATTCAGCGCAGCACAATATTGTTCCTGTCAACCCAAACATTATCGCACATCATCGTTCAAGTAACCAACCACCTAGTCCACATTGACTTGTTTTTCAGAACGAATTTTTTTTTCAAGTGAAATGAAACAAAAAAACTCGACTTTGTATTATATCCCTCCTCTGTACAGATGCAGTTTCTTGCCGAAAATCATGTTCGTTTTGAAAAAAAACCAATACCCGTACCCTGTGTAGTTGGCTACATCGGAGAGCCGTGAATGGACTATTTATGTTCGCTACTTGGTAGGGCAGAATTGGTGCTCAATTCAGAAAAATGTACTAGGTCGACGCTCAAAAATTTCTATCTAGAACAAATTAATACTGTACAATGAAGACTACTAGCCATGGACCTATAGGGTGTAGTTGCGGGGATGGACTGGTGTAAGTATAACCGTGATGTTCCTACAGCGGTTCCAAAACAACGTATGAGTAGTGTAGATACATACCAGTGCATGTTTGATTACATAAAGAACTTGGAATGTATGTCGCCTAAGTCCTGATTGAAAGGTTGAACATCGTCAGATTCATCAAGGCTCAGAGGCTTCGGTGGACAGGGCATGTGTAGAGGATGATGAGTGACAGGATTCCAAAGAGAATTATGGAGAACCAGATGGTAGCACTAGAAGAAGAGGAAGGCTTAGGAGAAGAATGTAAGTCAGGTGGCTGAGGATCTGAGGACGACGATGGTGACAAACTGGAGGGCTCAAGACCGAGCTCGCTGGAGGACTTTATTAGGGAGGCCAGGGCCCATTCATGACTGCATCGAAGTCCGATATGTCGCCTGAAATATCTCTTGGAACTCACCGTTAACGAGGATCCTATTATCACGGGGATTTAAACGATGCACTGGATACTCAGGTCACTTGATAGAAGATTATAGTCAAGCTTTAGAACACACAGAATATTGAGTGTAGAACAAATCTGGTAGCAGCTTAGTGAGACTTGATACGTCGAAACTAGTACACGAGACAATAGCATGAGACGAAGTGGCCGAGATACAAGGATTCGTCCTACATAGTTATATACGTAGGTGATATCTTACATGGAAGGTAATAGATAACGCTTCGTGGATGTATACATTCTGGCAGTACACCAATTGTAAACGAAGTCATCAAGATACTACAGCCCATCACAAGCGGTTACACGCCACCGATGAAGCTGTCCAGTTGATCAACGTTGACGACCTTTTCACACCTCTAAAAAGAGAAAAAACCCGGATGAAAGCCAGAAGAAAATGACCTGTGAAGAGTGTAGGTGTTCTCGCGATTAAAATATAGGTTCAGTGAAATTACAGTGAACTCCTCAAGTGCGACAAATTTATTTATTTATTTATTATACGGTAATTAATACCAATTACATTACATTAATTATGATCATAAAACAACAATAAATATGAGAGAATATAGACAATATAGAAAATAATATATAGAAAATACTATAGAATAATATATATTTTCTATAGAATATAGAAAATACAACGCTGCGGCCACAGAATAACAAAATTAACAAAACATTGAACTACAGAATGAAGTTTAGTAAATGGAAAATCTAACATAAAACGCTGCAAATTATTACAAAACGGTTTATTATTTTTATATAGATCACTCGTCTACAAAATCACCAACCATCCAATAGAAGAGAAAAATAAAAATAAAAAAAAATAATAAAAAAAAAAAAAAATTAAAAAAAAATCAAAATTACCAACCATCGATCGCATTTCGGTCAGCTCTAATTTGAACGGAGATTAGGCCTATTTTGCGATTCACACTCGAGTTTTGATTTATATATATATATATATTTCAATATAAACCCTTAAATTTTCGTAGGGAGCGAACGGTTTGTCCTACAGAGCTCCGCGTGGTCTCAAAAAATTCTGAAAATTCTATAGAATCTTAATTTGAAGGAAAAACAATACCTTTACATCGAAATTTTTAGAGTTAGGGCGTTTTCGAAATTGCAAAATTGATTTTGGAACCCTTAGGAGTGACCTACATCAACCAAAAGCTTCGGGGCACAACTAGACCCCAAATGGAGCCTACATACCAAATTTCATCAAAATCGGTCAATGCTAAGTGGCAAAGGTGCCGCCGCGTACGGCGGACGGACGGCCACATTTTTATTCGATTTTGGTTTATTATTTTCAATAATGAACCTTTGGAATCGACCAAGAAAAAAAAAATTTTAACACCCCCTCAAAATTTGATGGTTTACGTTTCAAGGTACGTAGAATCCAAAAATCGAATAAAAATTTGGCCGTCCGTCCGCCGTACGCGGCACTTTTGCCACTTAGCATTGACCGATTTTGATGAAATTTGGTATGTAGGCTCCATTTGGGGTCTAGTTGTGCCTCGAAGCTTTTGGTTGATGTAGGTCACTTCTAAGGGTTCCAAAATCAATTTTGAAATTTTGAAAACGCCCTAACTCAAAAAATTTCGATATAAAGGTATTGTTTTTCCTTCAATTTAAGATCCTATAGAATTTTTAGAGTTTTTTGAGACCATGCGGAGCTCTGTAGGACAAACCGTTCGCTCCCTACGGAAATTTAAGGGTTTATATTGAAATATATATATATATAAATCAAAACACGAGTGTGAATCGTAAAAGAGGCCTAATCTCCGTTCAAATTAGAGCTGCTCAAAATGCAATCGATGGTTGGTAATTTTGATTTTTTTTTTGAATTTTTTTATTTTTTATTTTTTATTTTTTCCTACATATTGGATGGTTGGTGATTTTGTAGACGAGTGATCTATATAGAAAAATAATAAACCATTGTGTAATAATTTGCAGCGTTTTGGATTCTACGTACCTTGAAACGTAAACCATCAAATTTTGAGGGGGTGTTAAAAATTTTTTTTTCTTGGTCGATTCCAAAGGTTCATTATTGAAAATAATAAACCAAAATGACTTAACATGTTGCTTTAAGGAGGGGAGCGAATAATAGAAAAAATCAACGTCCTGGCAACCTTCAAGGAGCACATTGGCCTCACGTGGCAAACGACAGATGGGGCGGTTCCACACATAATTTGCAGGGGAAAAGGGTACAAAAAATAGGTGGTTTGAGCGAGTCGAGTACTGAGGGACATTAAACTTAATTTTAGAAAGTAATGAGGGACAATCTAGACTCCCATTTATAAGTCTGTGAAGGAAGGCAATATCTGCTATGAACCGCCTCCAGTGATGAGATGTGGTTATCTGTAGAGAGTTGGTTGAAGTTAATTAAATCAGGAGGTATATGTAATTTGAATCCCAGGTAACGAATAAATCTCCGCTGGATTCTTTCTAATTGATTTTTGTAAGTGGAGTAGAATGGAGACCACACGACTGATCCATACTCCAGGACGGGGAGGACAGTTAGTTAGGCACTTTTAACAATCAAAAATTGAAAGGGACTTAATAAAGTACTTAAGTTTGATAATAACGAAATCATAATACGTGAAAAATATGTTGCTAGTAAGTTGTTGCTTGTTGTTGTAGCTTCCTCATATCTATAACACGATTGTATGGATGATCCGATGCATAGTAGATACCGTCTCTCAAATTCGATGATCACATGATGATGACGTTCTTGGAGAACAGCCCCTCAACCCCTGAAAATCCCAATCAAATCGAATTGAAACTATAAAAGGCTTATTCAGGGTTTAACGTCAGCGCATACGCAGAGGCAACTATCGATCCAGGATCGATGGTTTTCATAGAGTACCATCTACACGCCAGTCCGCACAACCCTAATCATTTCAACTAAAATTGGACGGTAACTTCGTATAGTTTCACCAATTACAAGGATCTGTGGACACAGATAGACACCCACGAAACCAAAGTTGGCCGGGAAGGTCCAAAACGCGAGAGGAAATTTTGATTTTGGAGGACATTTTAAACTTTTAAAAGTGACTTGGAAGCAACACTGACACCTTCCAGAATGTCTGAGGTAAGGCGAACAACGAAATTCCATCCACCGGTGTGTTTTCCTCGATGTTCGGAAAATATCTCTTATGTGAAGCCGACTCAACTGCTGCTTTTCAACTCTAAATTGGAATGACGGAGTAAGAAACGAAAACATTTCGAAAGAAACTAATATGGAAACAACTTGTTGCTCGGAAATTATTTCACTTGTCAACGGAGTGTGAAGGGAGTGTTAGAACTACATTGTAGGAGGGATATTATACCATAAAAAGTGAAGTATAATGGAAAGAATGGGGGTGGAGGAAGGGGGTTAATAGGGTGCGGGAGGGGGTAGAAGGTCACAGAGGGTAGCTTAGTTACTGGGGCACATCGATCCGACCTCAAGGACGTAACCTGCCTCTTCTTACCATAGCGCTCCGAACATCGTCTCTACCAATTAAATACTTGGAAAACCTCGTTCTCTCTACGTAAGCGTGACCTACCTTTCAGGCGGGTCCTTCAGATTCGGCTCGAAGGCCTCCCACGTCAAAGTCAGGGGCGCTACGAACTGGAAACCAATCGGAGCAGACGTTGTCAGCTGTATCTGACTGTATCTCTGAGGTCATACTCACTTGCCAAGCGTTTCATGATCATCACCAACTCCATGTTGAAATGGTCGATGTTCGCCATATCATAATGCATTCGAACCACGAGCACCTTGGCACAGAGATCTGTGATTCGCCGACCGTGGTGCTAATTGGCGACTTCATAATTATTATATATAGAGAACGAGAATCACATCAATTTTGCTCGATTGAAGTAGAAACGTTTGAAATAGGAGCTGCTATCTTATAGAGGTATAGAGGAGGAGATTCGATAATGGAGGAGTAATGCAAATTTGAATTTCTGACTGGAATCTGAATTTTGCTTCCGAGTCCACCAAGGTAGCGGAAGCTTTGTTTTCACTTTTCAATGACGAAAAAAAAGTTCTCCAAAATCAAAATTTTCACTCGCGTTTTGCGTTTTAGACCTTTCTGAACAATTTTGGTTCCGTGTCTGTCTGTCTGTCATGAATTCCTTGTAACGCGCATAACTATACGAAGTTATCGGCCGATTTATATGAAATTTTCAGGGATTGTGCGGGTTGGTGTGTAGACGGTCCCCTATGAAAATCACCACCCCCGGACTGATAGTAGCCGATGCGCATGCGAGAACGTAAAATCCTTGTAAAAGCCGTAGATTTGTCGCCCTTGCGTGTGACGTGAGAATCTCAAATCTTATTCAACCAATCACCTGGCCCCTATAGATCAGTGAGCAGTGCTCTGGACTCCCATCCAGGAGTCCCAGGCTATCACTACTCACTCACATTATTCGCTCGAATTTGATGAAAATTTCTAGGATTGTCAAGATTAGCGTGTAGATGGTCCCCTATGAGGGTAGTGAAAGGTACTTACAGATTGGTGTTTGAGATTAACTACTATGCATCGCATCATCTATATAATCGGGTTATGGATACGAGGAAGCTATGTGCCACACCCACTTGGCAGACGTTTCGGATTTCTGTCCAAAATCCTTCGAGGATTTAGAATACCTCTTGGCAAGAGTAGTTCCCCCAAATGACAGACCACCCGAGCATTAACTGAACCGAAGTCTCTTTGAAGTAACCAAAAAACCGACAAGAAGCGGAGCACCCGCATGATCGGTATTCAGCAATTTAATTTTTTTAAAGTAAGTATTTAATACCCTCAAACACTGCTAGGGGGTTCGGCGAATAACGCATGTAACTGGTCTAAACGCCGTTTACACTGAACGAGTATCTGCGAATCTGACTCGGCTACGTTCGTATGCAACTCAAAAACGTTGCGAATTGTTACACAAAGGTTTATTATTTTTATGAACAAATCACTCGCCTGCAAAGAACACAGCTTTGTCATTGTCGCTAACTATCAACCATTGCCACTACCTACCTACTACTCATACCTACTTCACAATCGAGTTTATTTTGAAGAAATACATGCTTCACACTCAATTCGAGGAAATAGGGAGATGAGGTTGGGAGAATTATTAGGAAATGTGATAACTGGTTGCTAAGGACGCAAAACTGAGTACAATTCGAAGAAACGAACAACGATCGCATTTTGGTCAGCTAAAATTTGAACGGAGGTTAGGCTTCTGTCGCGATTCACACTCGTGTTTCTGATATATCGTAAATCCAACCCGTAAGTTCTCGTGGGGAGCGAACGGTTTGTCCTACAGAGCTCTGGTTGGTCTCATTCGATTCTAAAACAGCAATACTATTTTAAATTTAAGAAAAACAATACCTTTATATTGAACTAGGGCATTTTGACAATTTCAATACTTAAAGTGACTGACATCAACCCCAAATGGAGCCCACATACCAAATTTCTTCAAAATCGGTCCATGCTGAGGAAAGTGCCGCGTACGGCGGATGAACAGCAAAATTTGTATCCGATTTTCGGATTCTACGTGCCTAGAAACGTAAACCAACAAATTTTGAGGTAATGTCTGGGTAACGAACTCGTCTTTTCGTTTATTAAGAACATTTTGGCAAAAACCTGAAAATTTTGTGAGACATACATAATACTAAATACATAAATGCTCGTATCGTACTATGGTTGTAATACATTTATTAATTCAATTTTGGTTTACTATTTTCAATAATGAACCTTTTGAATAGAGCCAGAAAAGAAAGTGTTAACACTTTTAAACTGTTTGATGATTTAGGTCCTCGTGGGCTCAAAGGGATCCTAACAGGTGACTTAGTATTCTGATAAATTTCACAATAATTGGTCAAGGTGGTCTTATTCGTTTTAGCGAATTTTCAAAGAAAATAATGCTAATTGCAATGGACTCAACATTTTTAGCATGGATTTTTTTTCACGGATTTCAGTGAAAAAAAAAAGAAAAAAAATCCATGCTAAAAATGTTGAGTCCATTGCAATTAGCATTATTTTCTTTGAAAATTCGCTAAAACGAATAAGACCACCTTGACCAATTATTGTGAAATTTATCAGAATACTAAGTCACCTGTTAGGATCCCTTTGAGCCCACGAGGACCTAAATCATCAAACAGTTTAAAACTGTTAACAGTTTCTTTTCTGGCTCTATTCAAAAGGTTCATTATTGAAAATAGTGAACCAAAATTGAATAGAAGCGATGTTTCGTATAGCTTCTGAAAGAAACCTGTTCCATCTCCCACCAACGTAATATTTTGCTTTTGGCCATTTGGGCATTAGATGGCTGGCACTTCCAGACCAATGGCTCGTGAAACACGTTTCGCCTATTTAACTTTCCTCAGGTCGACACCGGTGCACCTCTGAAGGGCCCCGAGGGAATCCAGTCAGGGTCGACTGGAGGACCCGTCAATAAAAACGCTGCAAATTATTACACAATAGTTCATTATTTTACTGTAAACATCACCCGTCTGCATAGGTTAATACTACTTACTAACAATAACATCGCTATCCGAGAGTTGTGGGTACATTTATTACGGAACTTGGTTCTCGGTTGCAAACGATCCACAACTGAGTCAACACGAAACTCTATTGAAAGAAACGAACAACTATCGCAATCAATCTGCTGGAATTTGAAAGGAGATTAGGCCAATTTTGTGTGAAGTCTTTTGCGATTCACACTCGTGTTTCAGATTTATTGTAAGTGCAATCCTTAAATCCTCATAAGGAGCGAACGGTTAGATCTACGAAGCTCTGGGTGGTCTCATCCGATTCTTAAATTCAATTCTATTTTAAATTTGTGAGAAAAAAACAATACTTATGTATAATATACATAATCTATAATAATAATGATAATATCTCGATATTATCGAGATAGGGTGATTTGAAAATGTCAACCCCTTAAAACGACTGACAGTCACCAAAAGCTTCGGGGCACAACTAGACCCCTTATGGAGCCCATGTACCGAATTTTATCAAAATCGGTCCATAGTAACTAGGTAAAGTGCCGAACGGCCGTAAATATTTTTAAATTCGATTTTCGGATTCTACGTGATTTACCATGAATCGTAAATCACCAAATTTTGAGGGTGGTTGAAATTTTTTCTCTCGCTTGATTTTTGTTTCATTAATGAAAATAATAAACCAAAACACGTCGGTCGTCCGGAAAACAATACGTGTGTGGGCTTCTGGCGCTTTCTACCGTCGGTACAGAGCACTTTGTGACCCCGTTTCAGATGGGCAGGTTTTCCGATATCCGTCTGCAGTCAACTCGCGAACTACCTACGAACCAGTTTGCACTGTACAAAATAGAATTGATGGCCGAAAACATGAGGAAACTATGGCGTCTGTTTCAACACATAAAAATGCTAAAAGGAAATAATCAAAAAATTAGTCGCTAACGCTCAATTTGACGATCCGGAAAAAAGTAGAGCAAACGCTCAGCTCCTATAATACACAATGGATCTCCCATTAATAATAATAATGCACTGTACGTTGACAATTTCATAGAATTTTTGGGTGCCTACACCCCACAAATAATGCGCTAAATACAAAATGTCAATTTTTATGAAATAATCCTACTTTATGTTTGAAATCTGGACGTGAGGATCAAAAAACTGAAATCATCACGCAATTCTCGCACAAAAATATAATTTTCGGGTTCCAAAAATAAGACATTTTGCTAACAAAATCCCTGACGGTCTAAAGTTATGACCATCCCAAATATATTTCAGTGTTCTTGTGATAGGATCTGTTTTTAATGGAGATTGATCGTACGAGCTCATTGAGCTTGAACAAACTTGAATAAGCACCAGAAAATAAGATTTTCCCACAACCGATACGAGGAAGCTATTTGCCACACCAACTTGGCAGAAAATTGTCAGAAAAAACATAAATCCGATCGGTCATCTCCATCTCTCGTGAGAATTAATTTAGAAGGATAATGAAACATCACTTCCTGTACCAGAGCAGCTAAAGTTCAGCTAAATAATCAATCGTTGACTTAATCCATCTATGAATTCGTCTCATCGGAGTCGCTTAGTTTACTTCATAATATAATCACGATTTCTAACTACAAGGACTTCTTCTCTGCCGTCAAAACTTCTGCAAGACCACCAAACATGAAATAGGTGGTTCTTTGAAATAGTAATGAGGACATAAATAGTTGGAGAAAAGCAGTATGGATTTAAAAAGAAAACAATAGCAGGATAATGTTACTAATCGGGACCTTTCAATTACAGCCAAAAGCTGTGAAACTCTGGTATTACGATGAGCAGAGAGTTGTTCAACTGGAGGTTGACTACTTTGGTTTATTATCATTTCATCTAGGTACGTAAGTGCAAGGAAGCCTAACTACCTAGCGAACTTCGCAGTACCTATCAGTCAATGGAATCGACCATGAAAAGCTTCTTTGACTAGTTGTGCATCGAATCATGGGATTACTTCCAGTCATCTCCGAAGGGTGAGAGATGGGAGACCCTTGGAAAATGATTTTGTATAGAAAGTGGCTTACCGCCCAAATATTCCTTTAGGAACTGGCGTACTTATAGCAGGCAGTGTCAATTCCCCATATGTATAGTACCGTGAACGGACAAAACAGAGCTCAATTTCTGTCCCAACGTGCAAAGCTTAGGCCTACTTTCACCAAACATTCGAAACGAGTTTAAACCAAAAGAGGGGAGAGATAATCGACGTTTAGCAATAATCGTCTTTCACCAGAGCAATTTACGAGTTTAAACTCCAACTCGGGGAGTTCGAGTTAAAACGGTCGAAAGTTGGCCGAATAAACTAGCTTATCTCGTTCAACTACCAATTCAATATGGCCGCGCATTGATTTGTGATTTTTTTCGAAATGAATTTGGCATTGCGAATTATTTTTGACTCGTCTGACGATGTCCGAGTCGAATCACATGTACGATGTTACCATTTTACCGAGTTTCCGCCTTTCCAAGCTCCCAGTCGTCCAAGTGCTCGACTAGATTGACATTCGCCTCGAGTTCCCGTCGGACAAATAAGTTCAAAACGTTAATTTAAAATGAATAATGGTTTTTTCAATAATAGAATAGTGCAACTAACATTCCTTGGTTGTGTCTATACAACCGTACATGGACAAATTGAGCATTATACAGAAAGACCAGCTCGACCAAAATAAATTTCTATTGAGGTGAAATTGGGGGCTCTCTTCTTCCAGTTTACATCCATCGGTAGTCATTTAAACTATCGAAGTAGATACCTACCGTTCAGAACAATTGGGGGGGGGGACCTTGATTTTTTTTAGATTTTTAATCGAAAGTAGACTACATCCAGAGAATTTTGGCACCAACCGCGACCTTCTAGCGTGAGTAGATGTGTTTCTATGATTTTTCAAAGTTTCGACCGTTTATGACGTCACGCTCCTCTCTCGCCTGGGCGGGACCCCCCAGCTGTGACGTAATAAACGGTCGGAACTTAAACGGCGCTTAACGATGATTTGGGTTGGTGAAAGAAGCTTGCCATCTTGCCGAGTTTATTCCTTCAGATTGACTATAAGTTAATTAACTATAATTAACTATTAATTAACTATAAGTTTTGAACAACTTTTGGTGGGCCTTAGAACACATTTGACCTAGAAGGAACTCTTTTTATTCTTCATTTGCGCTATGATCCGACGTGGATCTTGGCCGCTCAACCTTCCGCCATTCGTCCCTATTCCTGGCTGTGGTTTTCCAATTCATGCACCCGAGTAGGACTCTCCACCTGATCCATCCACATCGCCTTTGGTCGACTTCGCTTTCTTTGCCCCGATGGATTCCCAACAAGGATCTTGAACGGAATATCCGCTTCGGCCATTCGCCATGCCCAGCCCACCTTGAAAGGCTTTAAGTTTGATAGTGGAGTGTCAAAATAAATGTCCACCATCAAGTAACAGCCCAATTATCCTTCTTATGATCCTCCTTTCAAAAAGTTCGATCAGTGCAGTGTCACTTTTCAGGATGGTCCAAGTCCCACATCCGTAAGTCACCGTAGTCCTTGCAAGAGTTTCATAAATGGTCAATTTTGTGACACGGGAAGGAACTTTTGACCAAAAATGCTTCAGGAGACAGCACTGTTTGCCTCTAGGAGCCTTGCCTTCATTCCTGTTGATGCATCACTAGCGAGGTGATGAAAGAACCAAGATGCTTGAAGCTCTCTACCTTCTGAACGCTACAACCTCGCAGTGAAACAGCGCTGGTGGGTACAGGGACACTCACTAGCATGTATTTTCACTGTTCTCTGTGAGCCCCATCCTTTTTCCAACTCTCTGCAGTGCCTCGAGCTCGCTGTGACCTAGCGATAATATCTAGGTCATCTACACAGGCAAGTACTTGCACTGATTACTTTTTATTTCAATATTCCTGGGAACTGGCATACTTATACCAGACTGTGTCAGTTCGACATAGAACAAGTACCGAGCATTTGACACATAACATTTGACTAAGATGGAACTAATATTGATTATTGACTGCAGTCTTTCTGGTGCGCTGCGTTGTACCTATGTTTGGTTGAAGTAATATTACCTATACACTGAAAAAACTAAATTAAAGTACAGTATAAGTTATGAGGTACACATCCAAAGAAACCTGAAAGTTTTTGATGCTTGCTTCACCCAAGTAGATGCGATGCATGAAAATTAACCATATCCATTCCATAAAAGCTTTTTTAGTCCATAAGTTTTTTCCAACTTAGTAAGTGTTAACTACTAGTCAACAAATTAATGTAAGATGAGTCCGTCTGGTTGGATCTTTATTACGCAAACCCCAATCCAGATGTTGGAGTTACTCAAGAACCAGCTGGAACGGTCCTGGTAGGAACTCTTGATAAATTCCGAGCAACAACAAACCACGAGTAAATAGATTCGGCAGTTTACTTACTCACTGGGGCTAAGTGTCAATCGGCATCATAAATATATCATCACAAGTAGTAGTTCGCGCGAAGACACACCATCATCATCAACCAATACATATCTCCGCTGATGTATACCACGAGTGCCAGTAAGAAAAACTAGATCAAGACCACCACAACCGGACTTGGAGAGGAAACATCTGCGCTTACTACGAGTATCACATGTCCAACAAATCAGAATGAACTTAGTTATCAATCGGTGGTCAGCAATAATTAGTTGAAATCTCTTTGTTTCTTACATTTTCCCGAATTTCAACGATTAGAATCATGAACCAAAGAAATAACAAGTACGTATAGTATCGGAACAGTCATAAATATTGGAAGATGATATTATGGCAAGAAGAAACGTCACACAGGTAAAACCCCCTCTTGGGACATTGTTACTGTGTTCTTTTCATTCGCTTCTAAGAGGTGGAACGGAAAATAGGGGATAAAATTTTCAAAGCGTGCCAACTCGAAAACTTAAAATAGAACGTTACAAAGAGTTCCATCGATTTTCGATAGTTTACAATCATTCGCTGCCCACAAGGGTAGGATGAAAATGAAGCAGGAATACGATTCCAAATCGCATTTTAACGTCTGCTGATTTTGATCGTACTTCTAGTTTTATGAAGTACGATATTAATTCTCCTTCGGTAAGTACCTCTCTAACTAGATTAATTCACTCCCTCCTCAAACAGACGAGGTATGTACGATGAAAAATACGCTGTGTAATAACTGGCAGTATTTTGTTTTTGGTACTGACCACCGAAAGGACGTATCTCATGTTACATAAAACTTGCATAAATATTAAGATAAATCATTTATATCAACCATCAACTCATTTTCGCTGATATGAGTCTTCTAACACTCAGCGCGTCAGATACAAAATATATTTCTTGCAATTCTAGTTGCACATTAGGTCCCACGATGGGCGGGTTAATCGAATGTTAAGAATGATGAGCAGCCCGGAAATTTGTAATGAAAACAAGCAGTTTCCCCATTTCGCATGAATTATAAATTAAATTCATCGAATAGAGCTCAAAATAGCATTTACCCGCTTTAGTCATTCGAGTGACAATTATACGGCAAAATATCATGCCTGACACAATATCACATGCGTAATGGAAAAAAGACTGTCCAAACACACATTTCACATTCACAGATACATACTCGTAATGCGAACGATAACATTGATCATGAAATACCCGAAACTCTTGTAAAGTTGTGTAAGCGCGTTTCACTAATGACACGGAGTTTTCCATTACTCAAACGTATTTTAGAGTTTTCGTAGTCCAGAGAGGTGAGACGGTGATACTTTCAGATTCATTGTCCTTTGGGATTCTAGTGAGGACCTTTTAGGTACTTCCGAAGGACCAAGGGGTTCACAAATATTATGCATCCAAATCTACCACTGATGGGGCATTTCTCGACTGGATATCACGCCAATCAGTCAATACCATAGTAAGTTTGAATTTGTCTAACGTGCACTATTAAAACTATTTCTCATTTGCACAATTTTAGACAGCGTCACGTTAACGAATAACTTTTTAGTTGTATACTTTGGTGTTAACGAATCAACACCTGAAATAATAATTAATCATAATAACGGTGAGAACCGAATTAACCTCCACTACACCCCCTCTAGTACTTTTTGTGCGTCATCAAATCTGTTCAACTGGAAAAAAACGTCTGCCAAGTTGGGTGGGCAGTATAGCTTCCTCTCTCATTGTAACATGGACGTATAGAATCGTATTGAATACCAAAATATTGACTCAATCAATGGAGTGTAAATTCGCATTGTAAAATCCTAGTTCGGCGCATTCAAAAAACGCGAAGTGCCAATTTTCATCTCAAAACTGACCTGTGGACCACTAACTCGATGATAGAAAGAAAGATACAAAAGAGACTGTGATGAGGGGTCAATTTGGTTTCAACATTAATTGACCTGCAGACCACAACATTTGATCACACAATAAAAGAAGCAATTTACACGGGAACCTGGAAGTAAGTGTGGGCACGAGTAGTATGATATTTGTATTTTCAACGTAGAATTTTATTTAGCGGTCCACCGTCTAGGACCTAACCCACACAATCCCTGAAAATTTCATCGAAATTGGTTGAATAGTTGCGGAGTTTTGGTTGTAACAATAAATTTAAAGTTCGCGCATGCGCAGCGGCTATTGCTTGACCAATTTGATTGAAACTTATAGGGTGTCTCTTAGAAGTTAGTCCCTAACTAACCTCCAAATTTGAGCAAAATCGGTTCATTAGAAACCGAGAAACCGAGGTTCCAGGAAATTCACGTTTGCGCATGCGCACTCGCTCCTATTGGTCCGAAGGTGCTGAAATTGATAGGGGACCGTCTAGGACCTAACCCGCACAATCCCTGAAAATTTCATCAAATCGGACAACAGGTTAGTATAGTTTTGCCCGGGACAAGGATTGACCACAGACAGACAGACAGACACGGAACCAAAATTGTTCGGGAAGCTCTAAAACGCAAAAAGCAAGTGGAAATTTTGATTTTGGAGGACATTTTTTTTTCACTTCTTTCACGAATACAAAGCTTCCCTACCTTCGGTAGTGAGGAAGCAAAATCGAGGGTTAAAATAAAACACATCGTTAAGTAATGCATGCATTCCTGGGACGTCCCATTCGATAAGCGATAAGGTCAATTTAAACCAGTTGGTAAGCGATAAAACTGTTTCACTCGATGTAATTTGAGTAGTATTTTGAGTTAAAAATAGTGATCCCCCCCTCACCATTATCCACCATGACATTTCTAGCGGCGTGGGAGCCTCGAATTTGAAGAGCTTTTTAAAATCCATGATCTACGACATCCATCATGCGAATTCGAGTCCCCCTCCCCCTCCACCCTTGATAATGGTGCCAGTGTGGCACCAAATCGGAAATACGTTGTAACGTTGAACTTTCATCTATTAGTTTTGGTAGGTAGTTCGTAGAAGATCACATCCTGATTCAAGGTGAAACACAAAAAAAAACCACGTAATATGCGGTTTATGGTGTCCTGGCACCATAGTGGCACCACTATTAGTTCCGGAGAATAATTCATGAAAATTTGGATGTACAATGAGAATTTTTCACAATTTCAAAGTTTGAGTACCATTAGTAAGCTGCAAAGAAACCGAAATATTGAAAAATAGGGTATTTTGTGAATATTACTACTCGCCCATGAATATTAATACTCGCCCCACGCTAATTTGGATACTTTGGTGAAATAGTGTGCAATTAGGAAGATTTCTGAGTCGAACAAAAAAAGAAACACGCAAATTGGTTGGAAATTGAGGCCTGGGCAGAGTTTACAAGATTATGCCCGCAAACGCACGTTTTTAAAGCTTTAACCCCTTTCACCCCCTTAAAAGACAAATTTCGAAATTCCGGGGACGTAGTGCACAACTAGATAGTTTTCCGCGTCGAACAAAAAAAGAACCAGGAAAATCGGTTGAGAACTAAGGCCTGTGCAGACGACACAGATTTTGTCACACACACACAGACATACACCTATGGTTTTGTTCTCAGATTTGGATTCAGAATGGTCTAAAACGAATTACTGTGTGGTTATTTTTTTTTCTATTGAGTGTTGTCCTCCTTCACCCCAGATCGATCGCAGAAGGACGCCCAAGTCTTACTGCGGGACGTCCTAAAAAAAAAGCTTTTCGAAATTAAAATAAACATTTTCCAAGTAGAATGAAACATTTCCCCTCACCCCCCCCCCTTAAAAGGCAAAATTCTGAATTCCGGCGACGTAGTGCACAACCAGATAAATTTCCGCGTCGAATAAAAAAAGAACCACGCAAATCGGTTGGAAATTGAGGCCTGGGCAGAGTACACAAGATTTTGTCACACACACACAGACATACACCTATGGTTTTGTTCTCGGATTTGGATTCAGAATGGTCTAAAACGGATCAGTGTGTGGTTTTTTTTCTTCTGTTGAGTGTTCTCCTCCTTCAACCCAGATCAATCGCATAAGGACGCCCAAGTCTTACTGTGGGACGTCCTAAAAACGCGTTCCAAATAAGGTGAGGAAAATCTAACGGTTCTTCCGCTCTTTGCGGTCTTCTGTTTTCCCGTATTGTTCTTAGATAAGAGCAATTTTAGACAGTGTCACGTTAACGAATAACTTTTTAATAGTATACTTTGATTTTACCAAATTAACACCTGAAATAATAATAACGGTGGGTATCTACACATTTCTTTCCTTCCGACTCGTATTTACGTACTGCCGTTGAATAGGAATTTCATTCGTTTCTCTTATTAAATTCTATAACTAATTTTAATCGATTTCGAATGCATTTCTTAGGAACTGTAAGGGTTGGGCACCAGATTATCCATTCAATTCCTATAGAAACGACTCGTTTTTGCTTCAACTAGATACGATTGAATAGGATCTCGCCTCTATTCGGATCTCTATGTATTTGAAAGGGTCATGATTAGCCTTGACACATGTGGAGATCCATTTGATAGTCCCTACATGGATCGAATGGACGATAATGCCATAGAATTTGATCTTGTGAATTCTAATTGCTTGATGAGCTCTGAAAATGAGCTTGAAGGTAATGAAAGGTACATTAGTTTGAAAGCGACACTTTCTCAGTTGAAAACTAACAGGAAAATTGAAGCAGTTCTGGGAGGTGTCGACAACTGACGCATTACTTTGTTTTAGATAGTTAATAACCTTAATGTATATTTTGAATAAATTAGTAGAGATACAAGCTTAATTTCCTTCGGAATAATCCCAACTTCATTTCAAACAAAAGTTAAAAACTGCTCTCCTATCCATCATTCAACTGGGTTTGCACCGTACAGTAAATAAATAAGAGTTGAAAACTTTTCCTTCAATGGCTAATTTCTAACTAGGAAGGAAACTAATTCGACGCGTCACCAACTTCTAGAAACCGATAAGTTGTGATTACCATCAGTGACCTTAGCTGAATTAGAAGCGAACTGAGGTAGCCACCGGTCGCCGGTTACAGAATCGGTTCCTAATCTTGTGATCGGTGAATAACGGTCAATATTTCAGATTCTCCTTATATCCGGGCTCGGATCGGATGAACGACGTCACCTGCTGTTGAAAATGTCTGACAGCGTGCTGTCTTTTCACGTATCAGAATCTCCCGATTTGACCGGCTCCAATGAGAGTCTAATGATTGATACTCAATGGAAACTGTGATTTATCTGCTGAGCAATTATCGGGGGTTGAGAGCCTATTCAAAGGTAACAAGTTTACGATAATAACAGGTCGGTTTTTGGGATAGTTTGGTCCAACTGCGAGACAAAACTGTAGAGACTATGACATAAACCTTTTGCTTCTCAGTCTACCAAGGTAGCAGAAGCTTTGTTTTCACTTTTCAAGGTTAACTAAATGTTCTCCAAAATCAAAATTTCCACTCGCGTTTTACGTTTCAGACCTTCCTAAACCCTAATTGGACCATGGTTTTACTAGTGTCACCGAAAACATCTCAGGAACTCCACAGCTATCTCAAGCCACAGCTATCACCGGAGTTCCTGTCAAAGTTGAATTGCAATTTTAAATCTAATGGCCAGCAACATTTTTTGTAGGCTATTGGAAGTCTCAATATAGAGTGATGACAAAAATTTACAAATAAATCCATGACAAACTTTTTGTCATAACATCATTCTTCGACTTTTAATAACTTACAAAACATGCAGCCCAGTCCATCAATTTTTTAATTACAATTATTCTAGTAAATCTGGTGACACCATGGGACAGTTGTGGAATTTCTAAAATATTTTCGGTGACACTAGTGACACCATGGTCCAATTCGGATTAACAATTTTGGTTTCGTGTCATGAATTCTTTGCCACAGCTATAACTTCTACCTACATTTTTCATCCAATTTCAATGCGGAATCAAATTTTCAGAGATTGTGCGGGTTGGCGTGTAGATGGTCCCCTATGAAAATCATCACTCCCGGACTGATAGTAGCTGCTGAGCATGCGCAAACGTGAATTCCTTGTAACAGCCATAACTTCTACATTTTCCATCCGATTTCGATGAAATTTTCAGGGATTATGCGAATTGGGTTGTAAATGGCCTGCTATGAAAATCACTGCCCCCAGATTGATAATAGCCAATGCGCAAGCGCAAACGTGGACTTCCTTGTTACAGCCAAAACTTTTATATATTCCAACAACATTCAGAGATTGTGTCGGTTGATGTGTTGAGTCCCCTAAGAGAGTAGTGCAAGGTACGTAAAGATTGATGTTTTGAGATTAACTACTATGCTTCGGATCTTCTATACACTCGGGTTATGGGTAGGAGGAAGCTATGTGCCCATCCACTTCGCTGACGTTTTTTGTTTTATTCTCGTACATCTGAAGCTAGACGCTCCAAGCATACTATTATATTGGAAATTGTAGGCATGGGAACGAAACGAGCCCCGTGTTCTCATCTGCCACAATCTGTTACTTCTCAGAGATTCAACTAATTAATAATTTGAAGCTGGTATTATGAAGCAAACAACATAATTTCGATTCACAAAAGCGTAGGCCGTCAGCGCTAAATTCCCATAATTCAGTTTGTTCTCTCACCTCCACCTACTTAGCCCTTCAACTGATTATGAATAAGCATACATAATTTAATAAGGGCGCGATGATCCCAATTAGTAGGCTCCATCCAATCACCGGCTGAAGTATTTAAAATTTTGGCAAACAATCGAATTTGCGTCATATATGAAAGGATTCCAATATTCTTGCGTTCAGTTCCAAAACCAATGAAACTACTCATCTTATTCCCTTATGAGATAAGTGCTAATTGATTTACCGGAGGGTGTTTTTCGGAGCTACTCGGCGTAGCTTTCTTTCAAAAACAGACGAGGCTTCCAATCACTTCCCCGTGCGACGGATAGGGGCTATTAGAAAGTTTGACCAATACTGTTCCATCAGCAGGTCTCGAACCGAGTTGTTCACTCGTTCAACAGTTCGAGTGCTGAGGTCGTAGTGAAAGGAACTGATTGGACTCGATAGTGACGCGTTTCCGGCAATTTTTCGGTGAAGGGAACTTCGGAGAATCAAGTATTCGACTAGGAAACTACTCGTCGATTATCATCGGGCGCTGAGAGACATTCGTGCGAGCTCGAGTCGAGAATTATCGGCTGTACCTCACAACAACAACAGTGAATCACGGATGGAAGAAGAATCAATAGGGGTTTAAGATAATATACTTGGAGTAATTAGATAACAGTTTCTACGCTTTCGTCAACATCTAAACGCCGACGTATCCTCTCTATGACGAGAAGTCGTGCTCATAATACGAGTACAGCTATTTGTGAGATAATCGTCCTATCCAGCAACTTTGACTTTTCACATTTTGAACGCTGAACAAGGAACAACACCAATTGTTGATGTCAATCCTGAACTGTTAACAAAACTGATGTAATCCACTCTAGGACCAATACACGAGGGTTGACCTAGTTTCCAGGGGCAATGTCCTGAAGACATATTTGGGTTTTGGTTATCACGTTAAGGGTTTTGACCTTTCCATACTTTACTTTTACTCAATGGCCACTTACACTAGTTCCGACAAGTGTACCGTCTACCGTGTACATGAGCACCGACATAGCTTCCCCGTAAAATTCTGGCAAATTTGATTGAATGCCTAGTTTCGAAGTTTTGCCAGTTACTGCGATTTTGAAATTTGCGCATACGCAGTGTCTTATCGATCAAATTCATATGCACTTCTGAGCACCTTTAAGATGAAATTTGAAGAAAAAAAAATTTGGAGACCGAAAATCTCTGATATTTTAGTGTTTAGGTAAGTACTCAAGTACCCAGTAGCATCTAGATGCTACCTACACCCACGTTTTGCCAGAATAACAGCGAAAGACAGCCCTAGTTAGAACCTGATTTGAATGCCTACTGATGTGCTATGAAACAGTCACAGTGGAACATTAGTCCGACGAATCCGTCAAGGGATTGCAGAAAAGGAGAGTGTAATGGGGTATTTCGGTGGGTTGGAAATTCAGGTTTTTGACCTCAAATTTGGATTCAGCACCCTTGAAAATCTATATACTCCAACTTTAAGCCCAATGATACTATAACATGTGATAGAAAAATTAATTAAAGAGATCACACGTTTGAAAAAGGCGGGCCTCCCTTAACGCACACACACTTATGCCGCGCGCGTGTGTGTGAGTAGTATTTTGTAGTATCCAAGAGGTCCTCCAAGGGTTTCATCGCTTCTCTGTGCATGGATACTTTTTTCAAAGACAGTTGGCTAGCTACGTCACACCATTCAGATCTTCAACTTTCCTTAGCTTCTCTGATTTTTTAAAAACATTTTCTCGACGAACAGATCCGATTACCGTTATTCCTGAGCCATACTCTTGAAAATTTTTTTTTTTTTAATTGACTGAAATACCCCATTATTTGTTAATTTACAGGCTCTTCATAAGAGCGAGCAAAGCAAGCGGACATGCTAGTGAAATTAAAGTATCGTTCTACCTTGGTATTGGCTTGAACAGCAACAGGTTAGATACGCACCTGAAACAAACACAATAATTGCAATTAAAAAACATATCATTAGGTGTCGTGGGACACGAAGCTTTCTCGTTTAAATCACTGAAATACGAGTTCTTAAGGGATAACCATAAATATAAATTTACAAATACTCGTAATAGTTCTGAAATTAGATACCCATTTCGTGTAGGGATAGCATAAACCAAACATGAAACCCTGGGACAAATAACATTCAAACAATAACGTCGCCAATGTGTGAAACAAAGAATTGAAAATTCTGACCCAAAACGTGTGTTTTCCAATCAGCACCAGTCTTACTCCTCACTCGAAAGTATTGTCTTGAATCACAATTTGCTCGTCAATGCCACTTGATTATTTTTGAACTTCCACTGTACGTGAAAATGTGAAGATGGTTCTACCCTGCGATCGTCTGGTGGATAGTATGACATAATAGAAACAAGTACAACGAAATGTTTCATGATCAATTCCAAGATTTCATCGTTGAAAATCCAGAAATGAAACCATTTGATGACCCCTCAACCACAACAATCACTTCTTGCGAACTTCATCACATCATTCTTTGATGAACCGCATTCGCCAAGTTGCCCAACACGTATTCGCATAATTACAGAAGACGTCGCCAATCGATTCGGAGAGTAAAAATAACTCACAGGCGTGATATAAATGGCAAGAGAACATTAACTATTTACCTCTGAATAGTAATGAAGAGCTCTTGTGTCCCCGACACACCAATTTTCCTCGACCTCTGCTCCGATATCAACTCACCCTTACTTCACCACCCAAGGTGGCAATTTTCGTATTTAAATTTTCAACAGTCATTAAACCTTTTTTGCATCGAGGAGAGAAGAAGGTGTTGAATTCAATAAATCAGACCTCTCGACGTGGGGCCCCGTACGACTATAATAGACGTGCCATTCCTTTTAGCATCACCACCAGATGACTCTTGAGGGGAGAACACAATTGGTGCAACTAAAACAACTTTCTACACCCGCAGAAAACCGAAAGCTGGCATTTTGTGTTTTTAAAGCTGATTTAGACCACGGAAACTCTGCATCTCTATGGCGCGTTCTTCTGGAGAAGATAGAACTACTTTTTTCTCTTATCATCGTGCAAATCCCGTGCATAAGATTTTTTTCGGGAATTTCTCCCCTCAAATGGGACAAAATTTCCCTCTTATTGCAGCTTGAACCAGATTAATTTCGTTCGGAGTGTAGCCATCACACGAACAAAAAATTTCGCACCGCTTCAATTTCCCTGTGAAGGTCTCACTATGGAAGGTAGACTCGATCGCTGGTTTGCGAATCCGGCTGTAAGGGGGCGCCACACGGATGCAGTTTCGTGGTACACCTTTAGGAGATTGTTACAGGGAATAGGGATACTCAAAATCGTTTGTAGGTACGAGGAGAAAGATGATCAGACCTATTGAACCTAATATTATGTGCTCGAAAAGGAGAATAAAAAAGTATTAACTCCAAACGACCAAAATGAACGATATTTAGTTTACGTAGTAAACGGGTGTGCATTTCTTCAACATTAGTCAGCTGACTCTGAGGTTTAATCCAAAAAACGGGAGATTAGTAACATAACATAGGATAGTGAACTGAAAGATTTTAACCGACATAAAGGAAGCTCCTTTCATTATACTGAAGATCCGTCTCACAAGATAATACTGAAGGTAGGTTTAATTTGAAGCTTCCCTTCCAAAACGAGCAGAGCCGAGAATTGTTTTCAAGTTGTAGGTTACTAGGTAAAACTTTGTCTAGATTCTGAATGATCTATTTTTGCCCTTTCACGCACAATCAGGGATAATAAATTAGTATTCGATTTCGGGAAATGCTTGGATAATGATGTTATTCGATTTCGGGAAAATTTTTTAATTATGATGTCATTGGATTCATCATAATTTTCCACAGGATTCATCAGTATAGAGGAAAATTTTGGATTCTTCGTGAAGATCTTGTTTGTTTGTGGAAGATACCTACTGGATGGAGCGAGGGGGCGTCTGGTCGGCTCATCCTCACCCTTTTTCTTCCCCTGCAGCCACATGTGCCTCATCTTTCCCGCCGCTTCATCCTCCTTCCGCCCAGTTCGAGGCACCGACACTTTCCTCACTCCTCTCTGTGATCTGCTACCTCGTCCTCTCGAACTAGGATTCTATGTGGAGGTAAACTGACGAACTTCAAGGAACGATTCAGTATCTCATTTCTAACACGATAACCGTGGCGATAATTTTTTGGGTTCGATTTTCCGTAAGTTTTCTCATACATATCGTGTTTTGTCGAGCAACAAAAAATTGATTAACCCCCACTCAAAATTTTATGATTCACGTTTCAAGGAACGAAGAACCCAAACTTCGAATTAAAAAAATTCCATCCGTCCACCGTACGCGGCACCATATGAGCGAATTTGCGATATGTAAGTCTCTACTGTGGAAAATGACCATACTGGCGAATTTTCGAGATGAAAAGATTTATTGCGCAGTTCGAGGAAAATCCTCATCGCACCAATTTTGAAAGACGTAATTGCCTTCTGTAACGAATGGTGTACAATAATAAGAGTTTCTTATGATTTAAGAGTGATGAAGTCACAATTTATGTGTCACAGTAAGGCTTGTGAACGACTCGGTGCATCGAATCCCCGAACGACGAACGGTTACTGTGCACCTGCACAGGGATTGGGCTTCGGTGGGCATTGGGGCCCGCGACTACCAGAACTTCCACGCCGTCCGCGTGGCAACACTGCCAACAGCGGTACGGTGTTCAAGGGGTAGTCGTGGTTGACAGATACCCTTTGTCGTGCCTGTCGGAGTGGAAATGAACACCTGTATCATGTAGTGCAGCAGTGTCCACGAACTCATGGGGACCGCATCCTACGTCATGATGTGGTCGCCAAGCAGATAGCAGGTGCCTTGTCATCAAGCGGCTGGGATGTTGAAAGGGAGAGATAAATATAGAAGAGAATACCACATGCCAAGTGACCAGGGCAAGAAGCCCGACATCGTTGCCGCCAAGCCCGACAGGTCTTGCATTATCCTCAATGACCAGGTTGTTAATGGCAGCATGGACATGGAGCAGACCTGGCGGGCTAAGATAAGAAAGTATGATAGAGACGATTTACGGCAAGCAGTGTCAGAGCTAAAAGGAGTGGAACCCAAAAACATCAGGGTGATGGCAGCGACCTTGTCGTGGCGCGGAGTGTGGGAAAAGTGCCACGGAGTAGCGCGAGTTGGGCATCTCAGTAGGTGTACTCCGTGGTGTCACCAGACGCGTACTGCTAGGCTCATATTTAAACTGGTGGTCATTTTATAGAGGTACTTCCCTTCATCCCTCTCTCCCGCCCCCACCATCCTCATCATCCCTCATCCCTAGGGCCGGCGTCGGGTGAGTCCTGGTCGTCCTCCCCATTATATTTGATTTATTTATTGATTTTGTTTTATGGCGTGCCTCCTCCGACAGATAGACCTTTTCTCTTTGAGGGGAGATTTAAGGGAAAAAACTCGGCGCTTTGCGCCTCGGCGGGGGGCTCCGCCCCCCTGCACCCCCCGGTTTATTTCTTTTTCCATACTCTATATGAAATCATAGGAACACAGAATGTGTTTTTGCGATGCTAGTCACCCGTTAAATAAAAAACAACAATAATAAATGTGGAGTCTTTGGCAATAATAAAATAAATAATTGTTAGACATTTAATTTGGTCTAAAACCCTATAAATGTTATATAAATAAATATGTAACTACAAGAAAAATACTATATAAATTGAGAGCTTTCCAACGAATGGTGAACAATTTCTGTGCAATGAACACTGCGGGAGTTCTATTTCCTTACCAACGGCTTGGTTGCACGTGAAAATCATTATAAAAGGCGCGTAACGGTTTTAACACAGAATGTGTTTTTGCGATGACCTACCGAAAAAAAATCGTCACGAAAAAGCGACAGAAAAAACCGTTACGCGCCTTTTATAATGATTTTCACGTGCAACCAAGCCGTTGGTAAGGAAATAGAACTCCCGCAGTGTTCATTGCACAGAAATTGTTCACCATTCGTTGGAAAGCTCTCGATTTAACGAACATTTTCATGTTCTCCATAACATATTGACTATACGAATAGCGGAGCTATGGGCATAACTGTTCTCATATTTTGTTTACAAACTAATGATCGTGACTAAGGAAACGGATGACTAGCATCGCAAAAACACATTCTGTGTTCCTATGATTTCATACAGAGTATGGAAAAAGAAATAAACCGGGGGGTGCAGGGGGGCGGAGCCCCCCGCCGAGGCGCAAAGCGCCGAGTTTTCTGTCGCTTTTTCGTGACGATTTTTTTTCGGTAGGTCATCGCAAAAACACATTCTGTGTTAAAAGTATATGATAATGCCACATTTACTGGCTCAATCCGTAAATAATATATGATTTTTCTTTTTTGTGTGAGGAAAACCATGTTTTTCTCAATTAAAGTCCGAATTTCTCCTCTTTAGAACTATTTTTCTCAACTATCGACCACATTAAATTTTACGAAATCAGCAATAAATTTGCTGCATGAATAGTTGTTTCGTCCTTGTTGAAAAGTATCAAGAGTAAGAGTACAATAGCAGCTCATACTTAGACACTTAGGAAAAAACGCTGCAAATCATTGCCCAAAGGTTTATTATTTTCTGTATAGATCACCCTTCTGTATAGATCACTGGTTCTCCATCAATAGCACCTACCACCATCTGTATTCTCCCTTGACCTTCCCTCTCAAATTTCAGCTTCCTGCGTTCAATAGGATTGAAAATGCCTTCGGAGCTCACTCAGCTGATCAGTGATCTGAAGAGTGAGAAGATCTCCTCGAATGCTGGAGACGCCTGGAAAAGCACTTCCATTCAAAAGGATTGAAAATGGCTTCGGAGCTCACTCAGCTGATCAGTGATCTGAAGAGTGAAGAAGATCTTCTCGAATGCTGGAGACGACTGGAAGAGCACTGATCAGCTGAGTGAGCTCCGAAGCCATTTTCAATCCTATTGAACGCAGGAAGCTGAAGTTAGTCTCACATAAGTATTTTCATCCATACAACTCAACCCCCAGCTCACTTAGGGTCAAGATTTTTGACATTCCAATCAAGATTTTTCAATGAATACTTTTAATGAGTATTTTTGAAAAGCAACTCACAGAAAGGTCATGAAATAGAGGAGTGTTTGTGTGTATTGACACTTCTTGGGCCTGCTTATACAGACGTAGGTGTTTTTCAAAATTGTCAGAACGTTTTATGAGGACGTTTCTGATATCATGATATTCTTATGATATTCATACGTACTTTCACCTAAACGTTTTTGTCACGCTCGGTCCTATCCACCCTGATACAACCGAAAAATAAACAAACGAAAAGCGCGAATATACGCACCTAACCGAAAATTCAAACGTCATTCCCTACTCGTATCGGAGATGATGCGAAATTAAACGAAAAACAGAGAAATACCTGAACTGGAGCAGTGAGAAGTTTACATCGGGATGGAGGTGACCACCTGTTGAACCTCACACCCCGCACCGACAGATTGTCTACGTCGGCCTGCACTCACCATACAGAGCGGATTTTCTTCTCTCTACTAATTTCTCGAGCTATGAATCAGTTGTAATGAGTAACAAAATTTTAGAGGGCGAACTTTGAGTTTCCAATTTTGTATTGTAACTGTATAGTAATTTTTTGTGTGACAAGGTTCTAAAAAAATTTTACACCCCTCAATTGTTGGTTTACGTTACAAGGTACGTAGAATCCACAAATATTATAATATTATTTTAAAAATCCGTCCGTCCACGGCCTCTTTCCTTAGTTAACATGAACAGATTTTGATGAAATTTGGTATATGTGCTCCATTTTGGGTGATGCCAGTCTGTTCTAAGGGGTGAAAAAAGGGGTAAGAAAACTTTCGATATGGAGGTATTGTTTTTTCACCAATTTAAAATAGAATTGAATTTTTAGTATCGAATGAGACCACCCAGAGCTCTGTAAGACGAACCGCTCGCACCCCATGAGGGCTTAAGGGTTGGACTTACAATAAATCATAAAATGCAGAAGAATGTTTATTGAATTTGGGCAGCGAATATTTGAACAGAGATTATAGTATTGTAGTATTTCCTTCAGTGAACAGTCTTGCGATTCACACTCACAGCACAGTGTTTCTGAATATTGTACGAGTAAGTCCAACTCTTAAATCGAAGTGAACTTTTTGGATTCTACGTACCATGAAACCCATACCGTCAGATTTTGAGGGGGGAGGGATACAAATGTTTTTTTCATGCTCGATTCCAAATACCTAAACAACAGATATATATATATACCACTACCGATATTTTCTTTCTACTATTCAATAAACCAATGAATAAAAGGAGTTAAAAACAACGTAATATCTTGTCCTTAATGAATACACAACAGTACGAGGGTGATTTTTTAAAGTGGTTCAACAATAATGGTGTTCCGAGCAGTTGAAGCTTACTAATCGTCAAGTTATTTCCACGTTTTATATTTTGCTAATGTCAAGAGCAGTAGAAAGCTATTTTTAATCTCATTGCATGACGCTCGATTGTGACCCCGTACGACGTACTTACACAAACGAATATAGAGCTAATGGATCATTTAATATAATTCATTGGAGAGGCAAAACACAGGAATAATTAACTACCTACACAAATCCTCACCAGTTATGACGAGATCACGGAAAATCAGTAAATTATCATGCCAATAGCAAGGTGTAAACAGTAAATCGATGGTTTACTTGCTTCGACTGTAGATGGCACTTACGTGCAGTCGACGAAACTTGATGTGGAAAACAATGCAAATCACACACGCCTGTACTATGTGGGGAAGGTTGTAAAAACCCCACAGCATCCTTTACCAATTTATTAGCAACATTTTTGCAATTGATTTCCAACTTCAAAGCGATGAACTCAATTTGATGAGGACAACAAAATCTGTTTTTATAACTTTCAAAAACGATTTACTTTGTGCAAACAGAACTAATTTAGCCATATTTCAGCCTTGTCGTATCTCCGTGACTCTGAGATCAATGGTTCAGGTTTGTTGTGAACACTCGAAGTTATGAGGATATTTTATCTCAGTGAAGTCCTCAATGGATCATGAATCCTTTTGTCAATATTGAAACACAAACGCTCAAGTTTCAGGTAGGTCACTAAAATCCAACTTAGATAGTGGCAATAAGCTCAAGGAAACTGGGCTCCAAGATCACTCACAACTACTCTTGAATTAAGAGTCTTTTAGGGGGTCTGATAATTAAAAATTGAATCAACTTGAAAGCGAAAAAATACTCACTCTGCAGCTCCAGGCATCACCAAACCCACTGATCTTTGTCAAACGACTGTTCGTCAAAGACTGTTGTCATACGACGTTCGTCAACGACTTTTTGTCAACACGACGTTTTGTCAAACGACTGTTTGTCATGCGACGTTTAGTCAAACGATATTTTGTCAATACGACGTTTAGTCAAACGACTTTTAGCCACTGATCTTTGCTCAAAACTAATTTTCTCAAATTTTCCGTTCGCCAAAAACAATTTTGTCTCACCTAGCAATGATCTTGTTTCTTATACTTGGTAAGTTCTGTTGTTCATCGTTTTTCCGAATGTAGTTTTCAGTAGTCTGGTTGTAAACGACTACGGTTGTAGACCTTTCAGGTTTTAGACGTCAAACGCGGTTTTCAGAATCGGTACGAATATAAATGGAGAACTCTATCATGAAGGCAAAGGAGGATTTCTTCTTTAATAAGCTGCCCACTAAACTCCACAAAGCATCCAATGCCGACGTGTTTTTCGTTTCGTGTCATTGAAGTAGAAGGCAGCTTTTCAACCAAGGTTCCTCTTTGTAAAACTCCAGATCATCGGGATTTTCCTTGTTACTAATGATGTTTACTCGAACGACACCAGCTCAATGAAGACGGGATAGAGGAAAGACGATTCCCTACGAATTTAATCGCGATCGGACCAGTAGAAATGCTGCACAGGAACCTGAAGTTTTTCGCCAAACGCCGAAACTATTCGTATGATTTTGAAGCAAATTTCAAGGTTTAACTCCTTATTATTTTATTTCAAAGGGTAAGGACCATTCATGTGGCAATCAGTCAAAAACATGAATAGAAGGTGATTCTACTCAGAGCTTCCTGAAACTAACTGAAAGGGAGCGTGCAAATTAATCAATCGAAACAGTTCAATTCCAACTAAAAGAAAGAGAATTTTTTCCGAGCTATCATTCATATCCTATGGCATACTATTTACCACCGCCAAGATAACAAATTGACCTCCACATAACCGTTATTTTTGTACTTCGAAATTCTTATTCTGAGTTTTTTTATTCAAACGGGGCACAGGGTTGGCCAAATAATACTGTGCTAGCCAATGGACAGCAGAAGTCCGTCATCCCCAGATTGAACCAATTGACGTCATAATACCTGTTGCGGGGATTAAAATCCGGATATTTGAACCAACCAAGACCGTCTGTGGTCCTGATGGATCACATGTGTGAAGGATGGCTCCCCATAGCCTAAGGAAGTTGTTTTTAAACACCATTTTGCGCCAAGGATCTAAGCCTTCTGCCCTGTAACAAGCTCGAACTACAACGATTCCAAAAAAAGGTTCTATGATAGTATTCCGATGGAAATGATCTATTCAGGAAGCCAGCTCACAACTACCTATAGAGTTCGAGGTAAATCGGGTCATTTTCGACAGAGCAGAAATTGGTAACGAATCCACAAATTTTCTGCAAAACCGCATGGAAAATGGCGTGTACTGAGGTTCACGAACACACAGTTTGAAAGACACGAACCATCATTGATCTGAGAGATCTAAAATGAAGAATGCGGGTGGAAATTTTGATTTGGTAGAGGATCTACATTTACTTCAGTGAAACCTCGTCATTCGCCACCCTAGATAGATCCGGCTTGGTTCAAATGGCAGCGTCCTTCCTGTACCGGAATTCCAAAGGAGAGCAGGACGAGCCAGCTGGAGGAAGTCACACCAATCACTAATAGTAGTATGGTCTTATGGTACGACATACAATATGTAAATTACTTCAAATGCCTATAAAGTGCCCAATAAAGCACAATTTTCAAACATGTTCAAATTAAGAGGGAGTGTCTATTTATCTTATTTTCCTCCAGGAAATAAGTTAGTCATTTAGTTAATCTATAAATTGATAGATATTAAATAAAGAATAATATACATTACTTTATCCATTTTCTGATTTATTTTAATAAATGAAAACGCTCCAAATTATTACACAAAGGATTATTATTTTTCTGTACAGATCACTCGCCTGCAAAGCACTCAGCTTTGCCACTGTCACTACCTACCAACCATATTTTCTCTTCACAATCACTCAACAACTTCATTTGGAAATTTGATTACTGGTTGCTAAGAACGCAAACAACTCAAAGAAACGAACAACGATCGCATTTTGGTCAGCTAAAATTTGACCGGAGATTTGGCCTATTGCGATTCACACTCGTGTTTCTGATTTATTGTAAGTCCAAACCTTACGTTCTCATAGGGAGCGAACGGTTTGTCTTACAGAGCTTTGGGTGGTCTCATTCGATTCAACAAGTTGAATAATATTTTAAATTGATGAAAAACAATACTTTTATGTCAGCTTTTGAAGTAGGGCGTTTTGAAAATTTCAACCTTTCAGAATAACCGACATCAACCAGAACACAACTCGACTCCAAATGGAGCCGGTATACCAAATTTCTTCAAAACCGGTCCACGGTTGCTGAGGAAAGTAAGGCGGACCGCAGGGAAAATTCTTATTCGATTTTTGATTCTACGTACTTTGAAACGTAAACCAACAAATTTTGAGGGGGTTAAAAATTTGTTTCTTGGTCTATTCCAAAGGTTCATTATTGAAAATTGAGACCCAGTTTATGATGTTCATTCTCGGTAAGAGGTATTTTGACATCTTCTGCACAAGAGAGGTCCACTAGGATTCTCATAACATGCGTCGGACCTTGTTCGTTCCAAGCGACCAGCGCACACCAACAGTTGCACTAAGCTTTGTTCGTACAGGACGAGCTGTCTGACGGATCATGTCAATGGGGGGTGAGCCTTGATTTTTTTAAGATTTTTAATCGAAAGTAGACTACATCCTGAGAATTTTGGTACCAACCGCGACCTTCTAGCGTGTGTAAATCTTTTCCTATGATTTTTCAAAGTTTCGACCGTTTATGACGTCACGCGCCCCTCTCGCCTGGGCGGGACCCCACAGCCCACTGTGACGTCATAAACGGTCGAAACTTTAAAAATTCATAGGAATAGATTTACACACGCTAGAAGGTCGCGGTTGGTACCCTTTTAGAATAAGGTCTACTTTAGATTAAAAATAACAATAAACTGTTTTTCCTACCCAGGCGCACACCCTATTGCTGATCCAACAGAATAATTCAGCTAACAGCAGTTGAACAGAAGTTGACAACTCGAACAGTTCCCCTAAGATGCTGTCGAAAAGAGAATCACTCCCACCTGAAAACTCTTTCATAACCTACTCATTCTGAAACTGATCCCTCACTCTTCACTTCACCGACTCACGACTCTGCCTTAGTTTTTTCATAATTCTCTTAGCCAATTTTCGAACAAAATTCAACTCTTGCGATTGCAAATCGAAAGTTTTTGAACAGGTATTCTAAAAAGATTCCTGAAGTTTAACTCTGTTTAAAGGTAGATATAAAATTTATCTAAGGTGTCAACATTTAAAAAATATGGTAAACAAGTTTTCTTATGGGTTTTTGCGTTCTTAACAGAAATTACTATTTCAATCATATTAATGTTCGGTTTATTCGGTATTGTCTCATAATTTTTATAATTGTTCAATAATGAACCTTTGGAATCGACCAAGAAGAAAAATAGTTAACCCCCCTCAAAGTTTTTTTGTTTACGTTTCAAGATCCGAAAATCGAATAAAAAATTTCCGTCCGTCCGTCGTATGCGGCACTTTTCTTAGTTAACATGGACCGATTTTGATGAAATTTGGTATATGGGCTCCATTTGGGCTCTAGTTGTGCCCCGAAGCTTTTGGTTGACATCAGTCACTTCTAAGGCGTGAAAAATAGGGGTTGTAATTTTCAAAAGTGCCCTAGCTCCAAAACTCTCGAAATAAATGTATTTTTTTTTCACCAATTTGAAATAGTATTGAATTTTTGGAGACTATCCTGAGCTCTGTAGGACAAAAACGTTCGCACCCTGCGAGAACTTAAGGGTAGGACTTGCGATGAATCAGAATCACGAGTGTGAATCGCAAAAGAGGCCTAATCTCCGTTAAAATTTTAGCTGACCAAAATGCGACCGTTGTTCGTTTCTTCGAGTTGTACTCAGTTTTCCAGTACCTAACCAGTATTCAAATTTCCCAATGAAGGCAACCCAACTCCCTTTTTCTTCAAATTGAGTGTAAAGCGTTTATTTTCTTCAAAATAAACATGAATGGTTGGTAGTGACAGTGGCAAAGCTGAGTGCTTTGCGGGCGAGTGATCTGTACAGAAAAATAATAAACCTTTTTGTAATAATTTGCAGCGTTTTTGATTGGAGTATGGTATATTCACGATACGGGAAATACACTCTGGGACTCCTCAAGGACTTCGTTAAATGATAGAAGAGAATGAGATAAATCAACCTACCAGAAAAATAAGAGTAACACGAGATTTAGTTTGTGTAACGCTAAAAAGTGGACGTCAAAAGCGTTCCATCAGAGCCGATGAACTGCCAACGGACTTTGGAAGGCGATTTAGATGGCTGCGGTCGGACTGCTGCCCAACAGCAAACATCCAGTTGGAACAGACCATCTACCATCCAATGTTCCACGAAGATACGACTAAATACGTTGGTACCCCTGACTGACACAGTAAAACACAACGAGACTTGAGGCGGGAGAGCTGAGCGAAGGTAGATCTCGGGTCACCTGGAGGCCAATAAAAAAATGTTTATCTGCACCGCGTATCATCACGATCTTTATCGCGATCCGCGTCATCAACGTCTCCCGGTCTCTCTCGCACCTCTGAGCATCGGCCGCCGACTAAAATGTGTGTCACAGGCTGCCGACGGATCGAAGGCTGTGATGCTCTCAATCTCCTTCTCGTAGGACGGACGCCCAAACGCAATTGATCTGGATTGGAACAGGACAACGACTGAGGAAACCAACAACGCAAAAATCCGTTTCAGACAATTCTTAATCCTAATCCGAGATCCTCCAAGGGTGAACGTCACTTTAATAAAATCTTCTGTGCGCTGTCAAGGCTTTATTTCGAACCGATTTCGGTGGTTCATCTCTTTGTTCGACTCGGATATCTATCTAGTTGAGGTGCAGGTCGCACAGTGGGAAAAAGTAGCTTGAGGGACCTTCGGTCGAGAAGTTCCAAGAGAGGTCACGTGAACCTAAACTCGACTGTTTTCACGATCAACTCTCATTACAGCCATGGATCATCGTTCAGAGCTCTGGATGGTCTCATTCGTTTCTGAAACTTGATCACTTTCCTGAATTAAGTTTTAAAAGTCAGTAATTAAATAACATCATAAGAACCGTACAGTTGGTCCCACAGAGCTCTGTGCGGTGTCGAAAAATTGTAGCTGTTCAAAATTAATGATAAAAAATACCTGTAATCAAACGTTTTCAAGCTAGAAAATGTTTTCCAACACGTTTCACTCTTTAGAAGTGACCGACAATAAACAATAGAGCACAACTAGACCCCAAATGAAGCTGTTAAACCAAATTTCAACAAAATTGGTGCATGGGAACTGGGCAAAGTGCCACGCAAGTAATTTTGCGATATAATGTGAGTTTTGGAGGCGCTTCACGGTTCTCACGTGCGCGGTGACGAAAAGGTGCGTGGTGACGAAAAAATGATTTTAAAAAAAGAAGGTTTTTTGTAAGGCTGATAAAAGTCAAACAGGGCTGAAATTTTCAAAACGCCCCAGCTCAAAAACGTTTAATGTAAAGGTAATTCACGACAAAAAAAGTTTTAATTACTTACTTACCAAAACTCCGCCAGGGGATACAAGTTCGTAAGAACTTAAGCCTTGGTGGGCAAGGTATTGAGCTAATTTGTTTTCTTTTTTCATAAGACTTTGTTTTCTACACTATTATTTGTATCTGATGTATTTTTGATTGCCAAATAAATAAATTGTTTTTTCAATTTAAAATAGTATTGAATTTTTAGAATCGAATGAGACCACCTAGAGCTCTGTAGGGCCGTCGGTTCACTCACCATAAGGACTTGAAGTTGGGACGAATAATAAAGCAGAAACACGAGTGGGAATCGCGGAGGAATGTTGCCTGATGGGAATTAGCCGAAACTCAGTTCAAAACAAACCTGATAAAATGCAATCGCTGTTCGTTTCTAAGAGTTGTACTCACTTTTGCGTCCTTGGCAAACAGTGATCAAACATCCAAATGAAGGCACCCACATCTCTAAATTTCTTTGAATTGAGTGTGAAGCGTTTATTTCTTCAAAATAAACTTGATTGTGAAGCGAACTTTGGTTGGTAGGAAGGTACAACGGCAACGCTACGATCTTTGCAGGCGAGCTTTGTGTATTAATTTACAGCCTTTTTGATACGCGTCTCTTTTCCTGCAAGAGTGCAGATACATATTATAGATATATTCGAGGTCAGCAAGAAATTTCCGAAAACTGGGAGGAATCGCGGGGTGAAACGGAACACAACAAAGCCCTGCACGCGAACCGCAAAACTTGGAAAGTGTACGCGAACGGCGACCGAATTCTCAGTTACGTAAAATAACGCAACCTTCATTAGGCAAGATTTTTCATGATTTCTCGTAGTTTCCGATCTTCAAAATCCTACTACACCTTACGACCAACCTTCCACTCCCTACTTGAAGGGGTTAATTGTATTTTACGATGTTTTTCAAGATTTTGGTATATTTTGGCCCACCAATGCCATAGAATTGCTAGTTTTTATCGGGATTTATGTGAAGTTTCTTAATTTGATGAAAACTGAAGAATATTTTCTGGAGGGGGGGTTGGCTATCGTTATTTTAAAAATATATACTTAGAATACATTCTATCCAAATATGACTGGACGGAACCAGCAGCTTTTTATTCTGAAACAAATAAATAAAAACTAAAATGACAAATAAACTAAAATTGTTAGCCCAATAAGTAAGTAAGCCCCTTCAGTAGTATCTTCAGATCAGACCTACCTCTACCATGAACTGGGGGTCAGTGAAGGATCAGTTTCATGAATTAGATCGGATATATAACAACTATTCAGACAGACTTAATTTTAAATCTTACAGAAAAACAACCCGAGATGTTGATGAAGTAAGAGTTGTGGCTAGAAGCATCCAAAATAGCGGAAAATTTCGATTTTTCAATGGTGTATCCTTGGATATCTTAAGAGTCAGAGGGTCGGATGGTGTATTGTATAAACAATGGATGAAGTATCAAGGTAGCCACAAGAATATCAGTTTTGTGTTATAAATATAAAAATTAAATTAAATAATTATGAAAAGATACTTCAGGACATTAAGGGTTGAGCACAGGAACAAGATGAAATACAGTAGATAAACAACATCATCAAAACTGACGACCAGGGCTAATTAATTAAACCTGCCCGGTGTTACGTAGGCGGTTTCACAGTATTCCGGCCGATTTCCACAGAATGCGGGTTATCGAGAGATTTATTATTAATACGTCGAGTAAATAGAAATAACGATTCAAACATTTCACGAAGTGTTTGTCGGAGGCGGGCAAAATTTCACGCTGTGCCTGATTGAATATTGTTGAAGTATATTAATTTTCCCAATTAACTGTGTAGCAGAATGCATTAACCTTCTAACGGCGTTAACTATTTTTTGGGGAAATGCAGAATTTTATTCGTTTTTCTTGACTCGAAGGAAGATTTTCTCAAAGGTTTATTATTTTTCTGAATAGATCACTCTCGTGCAAAGAACGCTGCTTTGCCATACTCACTACCAACCAATCATACTTTCGCTTCACAATCCACTTTAATTTGATGAAATTAACGCTTCACGCACAATTCGAAGAAATAGGGAGTTGTTCCGCCTTCATCAGGAAATATGATTACTGGTTGCTGAGGACGCAAAACTGAGGACAACTCGAAGAAACGAACAACGATCGCATTTTGGTCAGCTAAAATTGAACGGAGATTAGACCTCTTTTGGGTTTCTCAACCGTGTTTCTGATTTATCGTACGTCCAACCCTTAAATTCTCGTAGGGAGCGAACGGTTTGTCCTACAAAGCTCCGCGTGGTCTCAAAAAATTTTAAAAATTCTATTTAATCTTAAATTGAAGGAAAAACAATACCTTTATATCAAAATTTTTTGAGTTAGGGCGTTTTCAAAATTTCAAAATTCATTTTAGAACCCTTAGAAGTGACCTACATCAACCAAAATCTTCGGGCACAACTAGACCCCAAATGGAGCCTAAATACCAAATTTCATCAAAATCGGTCAGTGCTACGTGGGGAAAGTGCCGCGGACGGACGGCCAAATTTTTAATTGGATTTTTGGATTCTACGTGCCTTGAAACGTAAACCATCAAATTTTGAGGGGGTGTTAAAAAATTTTTTTTCTTGGTCGATCCCAAAGGTTCATTATTGCAAATAATAAACCAAAAGCGTAAAACGTCCGGAAATGTCGCGATTTTTCAAGCACCACGGATTTAGTTCAATTCTTTCGAAGCTGCAAACTTGGTCGTATACCAGGTACTGGTACCATCACTAACAACATCAGGACGTGTCGATTTTCCCCGACCTACATTTTTTTTTAGCGGATTTTCAAAGAAGATGGAACTGCCGCAATTGACTCAAAGCTTTTAGCAAGGACTTTTCGAAATTCTGCTTCCGAGTCTACCAAGGTAGCGGAAGCATTGTTTTCATTTTTTTTGTTGAAAGGAAAAAAAATCACCAAAATCAAAATTTGCACTCCTGAACAATTTTGGTTCCGTGTCCGTCTGACATGAAATCCTTGTAACGGGAAAAACTATACAAAGTTAGTGTCCGATTTTGATGAAATTGTCATGGATTGTGCGGGTTGGGGTGCAAATGGTCCCCTATGCAGTGCGAGGTACTTAGAAATTAATGTTTCGTGATTAGCTACGATGCATCGGATCAGTTATACAATCGGATTATGGATACGAGGAAGCTACGTGCCACACCCGCTTGACAGAATGTTTCCACTAAAATCCTTTTTGAAACATTCTAAAACGATTCGTGTACTTTAAAAAGAATCACATGTTTATATAATATAACTATACATACATATTATCGTTAGCCAGGAATTTTGAAAACCTTAAGAGGTCCAAATTTCAAAATTTGACCAAAAAACGTGTCTAGCGTTTTTTTGTGGAAATCATGAACATTGTGATATAATATATCATATTATGGTATATTCAGATTTAGCACTAAATTTCTGATATAAGTACTATTTCAGGAATTGAAAATTCTAAAAAAAATCTCAATATACAATCTATATGAATGACGATAACTTGCGTATTATAGGTATTCGATGTAACCAAAATGGAATAGAATTAGAAAAGTAGAACATGAATATGGACTCTTCAAATCTTCAAAACAAATACAGTATTATGGTGTAATGAATTTCGAAAAAAAAAAAAAAAAAACAATAATAGGTACGTGTGGGTACTGAGTTTGAGATGAGTAATTTTTGAGGAGAGTAATTTTTGAGGTTCATCCGGTCGAGAAAATGGAAACTTCGAGAATTCGCTCATTCACCCAAGCTACACGAATGTTTTTTTTTTTGTCTACGATGACTGGTTATTTATTAAGTTTAGCAACCTGGACTTTGAAACCTTCGCAGGTACGAGCAGCTCAATTTGACTATCATGCAGGGTTGTGGAAAAAGACACACCGAATAAATTACTGCGAATTGGAATCCGAAGAGATCGTCAGACCCAGGGAAAAAACGCTGCAAATTATCACACAAAGTTTTATTATTTTTCTTTATAGATCATTCGCCTGCAAAGAACACTGCTTTGCTATTGCCACTACCTACTTCACAATCAAGCTCACTTGGACAACTCGGAGAAACGAACGCTCGCATTTCGGTCAGCTAAAATTTGAACGGAGATTAGGCCTCTCTTGCGATTCACAATCGTGTTTCTGATTTATCGTACGTCCAACCCTTAAATTCTCGTAGGGAGCGAACGGTTTGACCTACAGGGCTCCGCGTGGTCCCTAAAAATTCTATACTTCTCTTAAATTGATGGAAAAACAATACCTTCATATCAACATTTTTTGAGTTAGGGCGTTTTCAAAATTTCAAAATTTATTTTCGACCCTTACAAGTGACTTACATCAACCAAAATCTTACATCAACGACTTACATCAACCGAATTTCATCAAAATCGGTCAATGCTAAGTGGGAAAAGTGCCGTACGGCGGACGGACGGCCAAATTTGAATGCGATTTTTGGATTCTACGTATCTTGAGACGTAAACCAAAAAATTTTGAGGGGGTGTTAAAAAAAAAAAAAAATTCTTGGTCGATTTTAAAGGTTCATTATTGAAAATAATAAACCAACAACACATTTGGATTGAAGGTTTAAAAGCTAGCGCGTTTCGAAAATTTCAGACCTTGGAAGTGACTGACATCAACCAAAAGCTTCGGGGCACAACTAGACCCGAAATTTTCATTCGATTTTCGGATTCTACCTTGGAACGTAAACCAAAAATTTTGAAGAGGGTTTAAAAAAATTCTCGGTCCATCCGAAAGGTTTATTATTGAAAATAATAAACCTAAAGAGGGAAAACAAAACACGTGAAAGATCTTGATCGACCAAAACAGCGATCTGAGCGGGACGGCGCGACCTTCACCACCTTCGCGAAAGGTTTTTCGCAGGTTCACTTCATCAACAAACGGCGGCGTGCGGCTGCCGATCGGTTCGGGAAGAGAATTATTCTAAAATACTGCATCAACCGCTGGAATGACGTCGACTTGAAGTGAAGGACGATTCAAACGACAGTGGAAGAAGCGGGATTTGAGAATTTGGAAAAGCGAATGCGAATGAGAGAAGTCGGCAAAAAGGCAGTGATGAATTTTTAGGAGGGATGACAGTATTTGATTTTTGAGTTGACAGTGATTTTCATGTATTTCAGTTAATAAGGCAACCTTGCTAAGAGTGCTAACGATAGGATTGCTACTCAGGCAAGGGTAACTATGGAGACGTTGTCTTGTAGATGGTTCTTATTACAATTATCGGTGAAAATAATAAGAGATGCAAAAAGCGAATATTGAAAAAACTGTGGGAAACTAGGAATGAAAAAGGGGAGTTTTGAATTATTGAAAATACCTGAGAGTTGGGTAATCAAAAGGAAGGCGGATCCGGCGAAATCATTTCACGAGACGCACGAGAACAGACGAGACACTGAGAGACCCCGCGAGACGAAGACCGCATCTAGCGAGCGATAGGGTTGCGACTGGCTCCCACTCCGAAACCCACAGCCCTCCCCCACCAGACCGCTACGACGGAATGGGTGTCCTGATAGAGGGGTGTTCCGAAGGAGGGAGGAGTGTTCCGCTCGAAATGGGGGGTCAGGCGGAGGGGGGCGTCTCTCCCTCCGCTCAAAGAGGTCGTCGAGAGCGGGAGGGTGGCGCGGAAGGGAGCAGGTAAGGGAGGTTAACCACCCTCCCCACCAACGCACTTCCACGGCCACCCACGGTACGACCAGTTCAACCCAGGGTTACCAAAGACGGGAAAATTTCCGTTTTCGACAAAAAAAGCTGCAAATTATTACACAATGGTTTATTATTTTTCTATATAGATCACTTGTCTGCAAAGCCACCAACCATCCAACATGAAGAAAAACATCGAACACATTTCGGTCAGCTGAAATTTGAACGGAGATTAGGCCTCTTTTGCGATTCACACTCGTGTTTCTGATTTATCATACGTTCAACCTTTGAAATTGAAAGGTTTAACTTAATTTAATTTAATTTAAAAGGAATTTAATTCTCGTAGGGAGCGAACGGTTTGTCCTACAGAGCTCCGCGTGGTCTCAAAAAATTCTAAAAATTCTATAGAATCTTAAATTGAAGGAAACTTTGCATCAATTTTTTTTGGGTTAGGGCGTTTTCAAAATTTCAAAATTCATTTTTGAACCCTTAGAAGTGACCTACATACCAAAATCTTTGGGGCACAACTAGACCCCAAATGGAGCCTACATACCCAATTTCATCAAAATCGGTCAGTGCTAAGAGGCAAAAGCTAAGTGCCAACTTTTTGTTCGATTTTTGGATTCTACGTACCTTGAAACGTAAACCATCAAATTTTGAGGGGGTGTTAACATTTTTTTTCTCTTGGTCGATTCCAAAGGTTCATTATTGAAAATAATAAACCAAAACCAATATTCCTTTAGTTAAAAATTCTAAAAAAACATATTGTTTAGTAATGCATGCATTCCAGGGGACGTCCCATTGGATAAGTATTGGGTCAATTAATACCAATTGGTAAGCGAAAAAACTGTTCACTCGATGTAATTTATTAAGTATTATAGGCAAGAAAAAGTGACCCCCCCTCATCATTATCCACCATAACATTTCTAGCGGCGTGGGAGCCTCGAATTTGAAGAGCATTTTAAAAACCATGATCTGCGACACCCAACATGCGAATTCGAGTTCACCCCCCCCCCCCCGCCAATGGTGCCAGTCTGGCACCAAAGCGGCAACACTTCGTAACGTTGAACTTTCATCTATTTGTTTTGGTAGGCAGTCCGTCAAAGTTCAATTCCACATTCAAGGTGAAACACAAAAAAAAACTTTTAAAAACCCATGAAATGTGCGGTTTATGGTGCCCTGGCACCATGGTGGCACCACTATTAGTTCCATGGTGGGACAGAGAATAATTCATGAAAATCCGGAGGTATAATGAAAATTTTTCCTCAATTTCAAAGCTTGGGTACAATTAATAAGCAGTAAAGGAACCGAAATATTGAAAAATCGGATATTTTGTGAATATTATCCCCCACTCTCCTCCTCCTCTTGCGAATTTTGATACTCTGGTGAAATAGTGTGCAATTTGGAAGATTTGAGAGTAGAACAAAAGAAAAGAAACACTCAAACCGGTTGGAAATTGAAGCCTGAGCAAATTTTGCAGGAATTTTGCCCGAAAACGCCCGTTTTTTAAGCATTAACCCCCACTTAAAAAGCAAAATTCGAAATTCCGGTGACGTAGGGCACAACTAGATAGTTTTCCGCGTCGAACAAAAAAAGAACCACGAAAATCGGTTGAAAAGTGAGGCCTGGGCAGAGTACACAAGATTTTGTCACACACACACAGATATTCACCTATGGTATTTTTGCGGATTTGGATCCAGAATGGACGAAAACGGATTAGTGTGTGGTTATTTTTTTTTCTGTTGAGTGTTCTCCTCCTTCACCCCAGATCGATCGCATAAGGACGCCCAAGTCTTACTGTGGGACGTCCTAAAAACGGAGATTTAAAAATTGCAGATTAAATAGAGTTTTTCGGGCTCAAAATGTCAATAAACATGAACTTTCGAATAAAACAATGATAATCCAGAAAACGTCTGCCAAGTGGGTGTGGCACATAGTTTCCTTGTACCTTGTTAACTCAATTGTATGGATGGTCCGATGCACTACCCTCATAGGGGACCATCTACACCCCAATAACCATAATCCAGGAAAATGTCATCGAAATCGGACAATAACTTTGCATATTTTGGCCCGTTACAAGGATTTCATGACAGGCACACACACAGACACAGAACCAAAATTGTTCAGGAAGGTCTGAAACGTAAAACGCGAGTGGAAATTTTGATTTTGGAGAACATTTTTTTCAACCTTGAAAAGTGAAAACAAAGCTTAAGCTAAAGTAGTAGACTTGGAAGCAATAAATGAAGTTGAAAATAAACACAGCAAAACCTAACGGTTCATTATTTTATGTGTAGATCACTCGCCTGCAAAGGACAAGACTCTTCCATTATCAGTGTCTACCAGCAGAACAGATGAAGGTTTCCTTCGAACGAAAATTCATTCATGGTTGCTGAGGAAGCAGAACTAAGAGGCACGAAACTCTGATTGACGAAACGAAAAAAGGTCGCATTTTATCAACATTATTTGAACGGAGATTAAGCCTCTTTTGCGATTCACACTCGTGTTTCTGATGTATTAAACTCTATTCCTCATTCGGTGGTCTCATTCGACTCTAACAATTCAATTCCTTTATAAGCTGATGTAAAAACAGTACCTTCACATACAAATTGTTTTGTTGGTATGTTGTGGAGAAGGAAGCAGAGGACGTCAAGTTTTATATTCACATTTATTACGGCAAGCGCTTTCGGGGCAAACTGTGGCCCCTTTCTCAAGCCTACAAGAAAAAACAATTAATTGAAGACTAAAAAATAATAACAGCAGCATGAACAATCACGGTTAGTATAACAAACCAGTCAATAATATTAGTTAGTATAACACTATGTCAAAAAATGTTATTAATTAATAATTACTTTTTATTAAAACCATTAAAAATGAGCCACCAAGATTAACCATATTCTATCATCATCTAAAAACCAATAACAATATAAGCTACCAAGAACTGAACTATACACATATTAACACACAGACAAACATTAAAAATAGAAAGAAAACAAAACAACCTACCTATGTTCACTCATGCAATTATTCTCCCACAATCTTCCATCCCTCCTCAATCATCAAAGTCTCACCTCTGCCAATCTTGAAAACTATTTTCACTGGAAACCAGTAATACATTTCAATATAATTTTGAAAAATCGTCTACTAACTAAAAACATACAAAAATAGAAAATCTCAAAAAATACCTTCATTCATTTCCATAACAATTATTCTCTTCAAACACTGGCAGGATCTAACAATTATTTAAAACTAATTAACAATAAAAAATAAAACAATGACTAGAGGGGATCACAGACTTTTTATCAGGAGAACTTTTTCAATTTCAATCTTGGTTTTAAATTGAATCTTGGTTTTAATCTTGGTGGCTCATTTTTAATGGTTTTAATAAAAAGTAATTATTAATTAATAACATTTTTTGACATAGTGTTATACTAACTAATATTATTGACTGGTTTGTTATACTAACCGTGATTGTTCATGCTGCTGTTATTATTTTTTAGTCTTCAATTAATTGTTTTTTCTTGTAGGCTTGAGAAAGGGGCCACAGTTTGCCCCGAAAGCGCTTGCCGTAATAAATGTGAATATAAAACTTGACGTCCTCTGCTTCCTTCTCCACAACATACCAACAAAATGACTACAGCAGAAGTACAGAACAACATACAAATTGTTTGAGTGGAATCGTATTTGATGAGTTTCCTTTCCCTTATCAGCAATTTTTTGAGGGATTTTGAATGAAATAACCTATAATTATTCTGCTTCCGAGCCTACCAAGGTAGCGGAAGCTTGTTTCACTTTTCAAAGTTGAAAAAAAAGTTTTCGAAAATCAAGATTTCCACTACCATTTTACGTTGTAAACCTCAATGAACATTCGCTGTCATTCATCGCTCATTCATCGCTGTTCGTTACTTCGAGTTTATGAACTCAGTTTGGCGTCCTTAGCAACCAGTAATTAAATTTCCTCATGCAGGCAACAACTCTTTTTTCAAATCTAACTTGATAGTGAAGTGAAAATTTGGTTGGAAGGTAGTGACAAAGGCAAAGCTGTGTTCTGTATAGGCGATTGATCTATATAGAAAACGCTGCAAATTATTACACAAAGGTTTATTATTTTTCTATATAGATCACTCGTCTGCAAAGAACACGGCTTCGCCATTGTTACCACCAACCAACATGAAGAAAAACATCGATCGCATTTCGGTCAGCTAACATTTGCACGGAGATTAGGCCTCTTTTGCGATTCACGCTCGTGTCTCTGATTTATCGTACGTCCAACCCTTAAATTCTCGTAGGGAGCAAACGGGTTGTCCTACAGGGCTCCGCGTGGTCTCTAAATATTCAATACTATCTTAAATTGATGGAAAAACAAAATTTTTTGAGTTGGGGCGTTTTCAAAATTTCAACCCTTAGAAGTGACCTACATCAACCAAAAGCTTCGGGGCACAATCAAAATCGGTCAATGCTAACTGAGGAAAGTGCTGCGTACGGCGGACGGACGGCCAATTTTTTTCGAATTTTGGATTCTACGTACCTTGAAACGCAGGTAAAATAACAAATTTTGAAGGGGGGTTAAAAAATGTTTTTCTTGGTCGATTCCAAAGGTTCATTATTGAAAATAATAAACCCAAATTGAACCACGATGTAAATATTTTCAATGATTTATTAAGTGGTTACGGTGACGAGGAAGCTACGTACCTTACCCCATTTGCAGACTTTTTTGTTAATAATAACTTAATATTTTCGGACGAATTTCCTACTTTACGTTAATATTATCACTGTGTAATGAATCTAGGCTCAGATTCACTAAAGCGGCAATAAAATTCCAAATTACACAATAATTATTGAGATCAGTGCGTGTGAATTCAGACACAAGATACCACCTATTACACGTGTCGTCGTGATAATAAAATTGTTATGCTGAGAACCCACCTAAGCAATATCTTTCGTTGAATTATTTTACCAAAACGAGATGCTACCAACCAATAATAACTTCATGTGAGTAATAAACTCGGTTGGTACCGGATTCTGGAGTTGATTACTTTCCAATTTCCTTCTGGTGAAATGTTCGATTTTCGTTTCCTTTTTATCCCCCAGCAAATTTCTTTATTTTTGGTAGAAACGGAAAACCCCGAAATTTGGAAGGCGTGAAACGAGATAGAGAACGACACGTTTGCGGCCGTCGAACAGAATTTTCGTTTAGTCCAATTGGCAACCCTGGTTCCGCCCCCTTACGATGGCAACACCGCTCTTTTATCATCCTTCATACATGAGAGCGGCCAAAGGTAAACTGAATAAATTATCATTATCACCCATTAAAATCAAATATTACCCATCGACAGGGCAAACAGACATTTTAAAAACGCGCACATACTGAGCAATTGAAGAGTTATCTTTCAAACGGCCTTATAATATAATATGGATATTATCCATTTTTCACACTTTCTGTTTTTTCGCGGATTCTGAATCTTTGGGGTACGGCCTATCACCTCACGAAATTAATTCCTTCCGAAACTGTTTGTATCCCGCTTTGAAAGCTTGCTAAAATCGAGTTTGCTGACAAAACGGCTTATATCCATCCCGTTGTTTTCATTAAACAATTTTTTTTTAATTCGGTTTTCGGAGCCTACATACCTACTTACGTTGAAACGTAAACCATCAAATTTTAAGGGGGTTAGAATATTTTTTCTTGATCGATTCCGAAGATTCATTATAGAAAATGATGGATAAACAAATAAAAGAAAATGAAAAAGGCACTTTTATTACACAACCAAAACCCGCTTTTTTCAAAGTGACTCATATCTAACGTTTTTCATCAAATGGGTTTATATCCAAATAAGAAATGGCAGTGTCTCCCTCAAAACAAACGCCAAGATTTCGAAATTTGGTCTTACAATCAAAAGTTTTATGAACAAACTATTTGGAAAATTTGAGAACCCTAGACAACTTCCTTCGCCTTGAAATTAGTTTTTCTCAATTTCCCACAAAACATTCCGAGTGGATATAAGCCCGTTTGAAAGAAAACTCCTCAATTCGTCATACACTACATTAAGAATCAAATTTTCAAAAAACTAAATTTTGGATCTTACGGCGATAAAAGGATAAGGACGTCCATCCATCTTGGTTTCCAAAAAATGAGTGGGTTCATCAATTGAAAGCTTCGGGGCACAACTAGACCCCAAATGGAGCCTACATACCAAATTTCATAAAAATCGCTCAATTCTAACTGAGGAAAGTGGCGCGTACGGCGGACTTGAAACGAAAACCAACCAATTGGGGGTGGGGGAGTTAAAAATAGTTTTCTCCTTGATCGATTCCAAAGGCTCATAAGTAGAAATAATAAACCAAAATTACCCTGGAAACGTTGTAATAGGTAAGGCAGCAAAAAGTCAACATTGTCCGGAGAGGAAGGATTTGAATTTTACTGAATTTCGAATGTTGAATACCAGTAATGACGAAATCTCGGTTTTTGGTTTATTATTTTCAATAATGAACCTTTGGAATCGACCAAAGAAATTTTTTTTAACCCAAAAATGTGTTTGTTCCAAGGTAAGTAGAATCCAAACATCGAATAAAAATTTGGCCGTTCGTCCGGCATACGCGGCACTTTCCTCAGTAAGCATTGACAGATTTTGATGAAATTTGGTTTGTAGGCTCCATTTGGGGTCTAGTTGTGCCCCGAAGCTTTTGGTTGATGTAGGTCACTTCTAAGGGTTGAAATTTTAATCCGTCCTAACTCAAAAAATTTCGATGTAAAGGTATTGTTTTTCCATCAATTTAAGATTCTATAGAATTTTAGAAGATTCTATAGAATAGCCCTGTAGGACAAACCGTTCGCTCCCTACGAGAACTTAAGGGTTAGACTTACGATCAATCAGAAACACGAGTGCGTATCGCAAAAGAGGCCTAATCTCCGTTCAAATTTTATCTGACCAAAATGTGATTGCTGTAGGTACGTGGCAGGTAGGTAGGTAGTATCTATCTATCCTATCCTTATCTATCTAGGTTGGTAGGTGGTGATATTGGCAAAGCCAAGTTCTTTGCAGGCGAGTGATCTATATAGATGAACCAATGTGTAATAATTTGCAGCGTTTTCGTTGATAGAACGGAAAAACGTCTGCCAAGTGGGTGTGGCACATAGCTTCCTCGTATCCATAACCCGATTGTATAGATGATCCGATGCATAGTAGTTGATCTCAAAACATCAATCGCTGAGTACCTGGCACTACCGTCGTAGGGGACCACCAACACACAAACCCCCACAATCTCTGAATATAGTTAAATATGGAATTATGGCCGTAACAAAAAATACACGTTTGCGCATGCGCAGCGGCTGCTATCAGTCTGGAGGCAATGCTTTTCATAAGGGACCATCTACATGAAAACCTGCATGATCCCCGCAAATTTATCGAAATCGGGTGAGAAATGTAGAAGTGGCAAGGATTTCACGTTTGCGCATGCGCAGCGGCTACTATCATTCTGGGGGAAATTATTTTCATAGAGGACCATCTACACGCCAACCCGCACAATCCCTCTAAATGTCATCGAAATCGGATGAGAATTGTAGAAGTTACGGCCGTGGCAATGATTTCATGACAGACAGACAGACAGACACGGAACCAAAATTGTTCAGGAAGGTCTGAAACGTAAAACGCGAGTGGAAATTTCGATTTTGAAGGACTTTTTTTGTCAACCTTGAAAAGTGATAACGAAGCTTCCGCTACCCTGGTAGACCCGGAAGCAAAACGCATGAACAGAGATGCTGCGACTAGCTCAGATTCATTACCCGACATCAGGCTTTGCCCGTGTTGCAGGGAGGATCTTTGCAAAAACGCTCACTTCTGTCACGGCAATTCAATAAATTACGATATTATTGCAATATTCGTCATTTTTTATGTAGGGTGGAGTGGGGTAATTGTGTAAACGGGGCAAATGTGTAAGTGGTTCAAAAAATGGCGCCAAATGATACTGGATTTTCGATTGTCTTCTCTATGGTTGTGTTTACATCTGATACGTCTTATCACAAAAGTTGGTTGTACTCTGACCGCGCTCTCATGTGCTACCGACTTGTTTTCGTGGAGAGTCACTTTTCACTCGAGAGTCAAGTGCAGTGCTTTGTGCAAATTTCTTGTAAATGGACTGTCAATATAAGTTTTGTGTGTCATTCCGTCCAGTTTTCATATTCTGGTTAGTACTTTTAATGATTATAATAGTATACAACTCTTGAAACTTCCGTATTCTGTAGAATTGGCTGTGGTATACAAATGCCCCTTGATTTTACCATGTTGGGGGAAAAGTGTAAGCTCTCCATGGGGCAAATGTGTGGCAGCAGGTGCATGTGATTTTACGTTTATTTTTATAAAATAAATATTTTTTGCTTGTTTGGTGGTTAATTTTCTTCTCCTTTTGATCTAAGTCACTTATTTTTGATTTGACCTTTCTTTTTATCACTAATATCCTTCCTTTATCCCCCTTGTTGGCACTTGTTGGAGAAAAAAGTTTGTTTCTACTGGAAAAAATGTCGCAAAAAAATTCTGAATATCCCGTTTTGTTTGTTTTTAGTGGCCTTTTCACGCATTTGCCCCGTAAATATTTGAGTTGATAAGAAATTAGAAAACAGAACCACTTACACATTTGCCCCATTTCACCGGGGAAATGTGTAGCAAGGAGGTCGTTTTAAAAAATAGAGCTGAGAGCTACGAAGAAGTTGAAAAATTAAAATATCAATCCAGCGATTGTAATCAGCATTAAATTGCGTAAATTTTAAAGAAAAAAATATTACTCTAGCTGTAACTGGGGCAGAGCTATGTGAGGTTAAAGTTGAACTATTGAAATTTTGGTACGCAATTACCCCACTCCACCCTATTTATAAGTTACTATTATACATAGACGCTGTTCTACACTGCCGTGTGAAGGAAGAGCGACTCAACTCGAAAATGGTCGAAAATGGGGTTTTCACGTATCCTTTCTAATTTCCCCCCCACCTTTCCGATGAACGAGTCAAACTTTCGAATTCACCCCGGAAGGGGTTGAAATCGTTAGGGGTGTAATTTGAAAATTGCCTAATTTTAAGCAAAAACGTCTCAACTCATGCTTTTTAGGGAAAACATCTCAACTCCTCGATTAAAACGCCCTAACTAGCTGGATTTGCTATTTATTTGAGGAGAAAAAAGACTCAACTCGCTGAAAACGCCGTTGAGTTGTTATTCCTCCACATTGTTGGCTTCAAGATCGGGTTGAGGCGTCTCGTATGGTTGTCGATATTTGACTCAAATGACACGAATCGATTGAAGGTACGTGTGTAAAGAGGAATAATTGTACCAGTCGATTGAGTTGAACAACATATGAGGTCTGAAAAAAAAATGGGGTCATGGGAGTGAATTTATGGCGAGTTTTCCAGAAAAACTTCGAAGCTGATTTCTGGGATTTCGAAAATTTTGAGTCGAGTCGTTCTTCCTTCACACGGCAGTACAGCCTCTCGAATCTAATGCTCCCAGCAGTAACAAGGCAGAGAACTTTAAGTTGTTTCAGTATTCTACGCTCGCGAAATGTAGCAAAAGGAAATCGGAGAGTAGAAAAACTTAAGGGATGACAATACCAGGAAAAATCGCAACTGACATGTTTGTCAACAGACTGGTTAGATTCATGATTGCTTATAATCTCACTACCCTGAATGAGAGTGAATCAATTTCGTCAACGTTGAAAACAACCGAATGTAGATCGTGAAGAATCAAATCCACAGGATTTTGAGGGTTGGAGATGCCATGCAAACAACCCTCGTATGTGGGTCGCCTTTCTAAACCATCGGCTTGTCGACGGATCGACGCAAGCACTGGCCACAACAAGGCAGGGAGGCAAGGCCGTTGGCCCAGGGCTTCCCAGACTTTCGCCTTTCCCAGTCAATTAGGCGACTTTTCCCTCAGAAATCCGATTTGCGGTCGGAGAGGAATTTCAAATGCTTTTCAACTCAGATGTTTTCAACCCTCATCCGACCGACCACCGTTGCCGCCAGGCTCAATTTTCATAACACCAAAAGTAATTTTTGAGTTTCCTGGGTTTTGAACACAGGGAAAATATTTTGAAGGTTTAGTAACTACATGTTTATCACATTGATAATCACAAATTAGACCTCTAAATAGGCTCTAGAAAGTCTCTAAAAGCTCTAAAAAATCCGATTCGTGCAACATGAATGGATGAACAAATTTTCAAAGTGGCCATTTTTACAAGCTTTTATCTAGTTTCATCTGTCCCGTTGTCTTTCGTTTAGTAATCAAATCTTGCAAGTTAAATTTGATCCACTTCCCTTTCCGATTGAGCTGAAATTTTGCATGCATGTTTACATCAAATGACAATGCAATGATATTATTATGACATAGAGCTGATTACACAGGTCTGCAACCAAAAAACTGCAAGCGATTTTTTTACTGGTTCCCGTAGGTTTTTACATGCTGAAACAGAAAAAATACTCAAAAAATTCCATCACGTCTAGTTTTTTTGCAAAACTGATTTTTTGAATTCCACGTATGGTGCTATTCAGCCTTGAACTTCAATTCTATAGTTGCTGCCAATTTTATGGATTGCATGAGTATTTTCACATTCATATTTAGTCATGTCACTCCCAGGAATGATATGTACCGAAATAGAGGAGGTAGGGAAGAAGGGGGGTGGGATATTTTTGAAGAAGGAGAAGCGTAAAGATGCCCAGAATCATGTCATAACACGTTGTTCATTTGATTTTCTCAAAAGTCAGGATGCCTTGCGGAACATAGTGCTTAGGTTGTAACATGTTCTAGTGGATATTCCGAGCGGGTAAAGGGGATGATGTAGCTTACGGACAGGTCTGATCATGATTCAATCACAAGGATTTGCAACCGATTCTTGAAAAAATAAAATATCACGAACATCGCTGGATGGTTTGTGGCGATTTCAAGATATTGGCCATGTTGTTTGGCCAGCAATCAGGCTACACTAAGTACCCCTGTTTTTTGTGCTTGTGGGATAGTCGAGCTCGAGATCACCACTGGGTGAAAACTAACTGGCCGCTTCGAAATACCTTGACTCCCGGCGAGAAAAATGTCACTAATATGAGCTTAGTGCCACCTGAAAAGGTTTTATCATCCCCACTTCATATAAAACTGGGGTTTATGAAGCAGTTCATCAAATCATTGCCAAGAGATGGGGAATATTTCAAATATGTGTGTTCAAAGTTTCCTAAACTGTCTGAAGCTAAATTGAAAGAGGGAGTTTTTACAGGACCTGACATACGAAAACTTTTGTCCGATCCCTTGTTTTTAGTATCAATGAGCGACAAAGAAAAAGAAGATTGGGACTCTTTCAATGGATGTAGTGCAAAAGGTTTTTAGACAATACGAAAGACCTAACTACAAATCCATTGTGAATCGCATGTTATATTATTTTATTATATTGTATATTTGATGATATTACTACAGGACTAGGCCTAATTACAGTAAATCACAAGTCAGTACTAACACTAAAAACAAAGAATTAAATAATAATGATTTACAATAAATATATCACAGTTAAAGTATTACTGATCGTAAAGTTTCGTGAGCTCGGACAATACAATGTTTCTGAATTCTGTGTGCGAGTTGAAGAAAATGTCAATATGTGGAGAGGAGTTACACAGTTTATTATATGCTCGGGAAGATCGGACAGAGAAAGTGCTGGCGTGAGATGAGGTGCGACATGCGGAGACAGAAAATAACTGGTTGCCCCTGCTGTTAAATCGGGGTACATGTTGGGAGACGGCAGAGAGGAGCTTGGGGGAGTCAATCGACCCGTGGAGTAGCCTATGGAGGAATGAAAGATCTATCCAGCAGCGCCGCACCTGCAACGGAGGTATGTTGAAACGTAGACATAGTGGCATGTAGCTGGCTCGAGAATCGTAGACGCCTGATGCCCTGTATGAGAGATATCTCAGGAATCGCTTCTGGACACGCTCCAGTCCAGAGATATATTTCCTCTGCGAAGGAGACCAGATCTCACTCCCAAATTCCAGGTGAGGGCGAACCAGTGAGAGATAAAGAAGCCTCATAGAGTCCAAACTTGCGAGGTGCTTGCAATTCCGGATCACCATGCCCAGCATGCCCGTAGCCTTGGATATTGCCTGCCTTATATGGGTAGCAAATGTGAGTTTGGAGTCGAATACGACACCTAAGTCACGAACATCAGAGACACGCTCGAGTACTGACCCCTGGATGCTGTAGTAGAAAGCTGAAGGTTGGCGCTTGCGTGAGAAGGTTATAGATTGACATTTCTTTATGTTCAATAGCAGGAAGTTTTGCTCACTCCAAAGGTATATTCTTTCGAGGTCCTCTTGCAGATCCAGTTGGGAGGAAAGGTCAGTTATGCACTTGAAAATTTTTATGTCATCGGCATAGATGAGAATGCTAGAGTGCTTGGCAACCCTCACTATGTCCTCTATGTAGAGGAGGAAAAGCAGCGGTCCCAAATTCGACCCCTGAGGCACTCCGGATGATACGGTATAGCTGGCAGAACAGTATCCATCCCAGAAAACGTACTGCTGGCGATTTGCTAGATAGGAAGAGAAGAATGTCAGAGTAGGGGAGATGAAACCGTACGCCTGCAGCTTTAGTAGAAGTAGCTCGTGGTTTATACGATCGAACGCCTTGCTAAAGTCAGTATAAATTGAATCGACTTGTCCTCCTCTATCGAGACTGTCTGAGACAAAGCCCAAATAAGTAAGGAGATTGGTTACCACTGAACGGCCACCAAGGAATCCGTGCTGATGATCCCCAATCAATGGTCCCATGTGCAGCTTAAGACGAGATGAGAGAATGCAGTCGAAGACCACTGCAGGCGTCGAGAGGATAGATATTGGTCGGAAGTCATCTGGCCTCATTTTACCATTCCGCTTTAGCACCGGGACTACCTTGCTCGTTTTCCAGTGAGAGGGGAAAACACCCTCTGCCATGCTAGAATTGAATAAGTGCGTGAGAGGTCCAGAGAAAGATGCAGTGTTATCCTTAAATATGTTGCTTGAAAGCCTGTCGTGGCCAATCGACCGACCGTATTCAAGTGATGAGACAGCCGAGTCTACCTCTTCTGTCTGAATATCCGCCAAGGAAAAGGGTAACGAGCTCGTATGGAGCGGTCCTGAAAAGTCCAGAATAGGAGGGGCAGAGATTGGAGAGTATACGGACGAAAAATGACGACCAAGGGCCTCAGCAACAGCGATGGGTTGAGAAAGGGTCACTCCATCCACGTTCAAAGATTTGGAGACTGAGGACTTGCGTTTGCTTCTAATGTATTTCCAGAAACTTTGGGGGTTGGTTTTAATATCCTGCTCTACTCTGTGTATGTACGCCTTGTAGCAGGCATTAGTATCCTTCTTCACTTTGGCCCGAATCCTCCTAAACTGTTGGCTGCCTACAAAGCTCAGGGATGCAACATGAGCTTAAAAGTTAATTTTCTACACTCCCATGTAGAATACTTTCCAGAAAACTTGGGAGCGTTCAGTTAGGAGCAAGGTGAAAGATTTCACCAAGACGTTCGAGATATGGAAAAACGCTACCAAGGACGATGGGACGTCAATATGCTAGCTGACTACTGTTGGATGCTCAAGAGAGATACAGACAATGCTGGAGCACGAAAACGTACGCGAAGAACTATGAAAAAAAAGGAGAAAAGGTTCCACAAGCAAAATGAATAAATTCTTTGAGTATTTTGTATTGAATAGGAAACGAATACTCAATTATTTTGAGATTGTACAAAATACAAATTATGATGTTTTTTCTCAATTTTCGTTTTTTATTCCCCCTTCTCCCTTATTTTGCAAGAAAACTGTGCGTGATGGATAAAAATGGCGGTCATTTTTGGATTCAGCACACCAAAAAACCTAAACAATAGCTAAAAGATTCCATGCAGCTGATCAAAAAATTTTTTTTGCAGACCTGTGTTATTAACAATTAATAAAAGCTTGTTTTAAAAAAGGCTTTTTAAACGAGTAGCCTCTGCGCATTCGCAAACGTAAAATCCATGTAACAGCCATAACCATCCGATTTTTCCATCCGATTTCAATGAAGTTTTCAGAGATTGTACGGTTTGGGATGTTGATGGTCCCATATGAAAATCATCTCCCCCGGACTGATAGAACCCAGTAAGCATGAACTGCGCAAACTTGAATTTCTTCGCAAACTTGAAAATGTTGAGGAACTCCTTGAGGGACCTTTTCATGTACCTCGATATTCTGCTCCTTTTTAGCCGATTTCAAGGATTTCCTCAACGTCGAGTTAGGATTGTAAATACGACGCTGAGGAAATGGTCATACGACTCGAGGAACTCCTCTAGGATTTCCTCGACACGACGACTGTGAATAGCGCAGAGCATGCGACGGTTCCTCATCGCCTCCTTGAGGATTTCCTCGGCGTTGAGGAATGACTGTGAATTCCGCCCTAAGGGCGGATTGATAGAGATTGATGTTTTGAGATGAGTTACATGTCTTCGGATAATCTATACATTCGGGTTATGGATACGAGGAAGCTATGTGCTACACCCACTTGGCAGACTTTTTTCTTACTTATCATCTTTGAAGTAGTTTTAGTACATATTTAACTGTTTTCTATGATAGAGAGAGATAGTGTTGATGACATATATCAGACTGATTCAGTAAAAGAAAAAAGAAAAGTAAACAACCATCTCAGATTGAATTTCCGTCCAACTGTCATTCCTGGCCTCGCCATCATCAGCTGCTTGCCAAAGGGAGGATCCGAATTGGTTGATCCACAACTTCAGACTGACTTATCTACAATGTGTTTCCTAGATTCTAATCTCGTTACTCAAGAACTAAATATTCTCACATCTGCACCAAAAAAAACTTTGCCATGGCGCGTCAGAGTAAAAGTAGCTACAGCCGCTAGATGGGAAGAAAGATTGGTAGGAACCTTATCATTTCCCGATCTGGTGAACACATTTATTTCTATTTCAAAAACGATAATTCGCATCAAAAGTAGCCGCAGTTGGGAAGAACGAGAGGCAAAAATATTATTTTTCCTCGATCTGATATAAACTCGTTTTTCAAAATATAAACAGACGGGAGGGAAGTGAAGTCACAACAAGATGCTTTTCATGGTAGGTGTAAGTTTCCCGGCATCAGCGAATTCGAATAAAATCTTTTGTCCACTCGAACCCGACTAATTCGGTGTGACGGAACGACTACCCGCGACCATCTGCTTCTCTCAGCGAACGAGACGGAACGAATCGTTCGCAGATGCGGCACCGCGAATTGTTATCGAAATCCAAGGTGCCGCATGCCGGCGACAACACATGCCCGCGATCGTGCTTACTGCCGCTACGTGACGCCAACTGCGCTCGACCACTTCAAAAGGGCGTTACGAGAAGTTGCCTAGTTGAAAAAAGCCCTATTCGAGCAGCACGAGTGAATGAACGAATATTCAAAGAAACTTAAGTCGTATCAACTAGTTGAATGTTAGTACCGAGAAACTAGGAGTTACGAGCTTTACGGTTTTGCTTCCTCACTACCGAAGGTAGGGAAGCTTTGTATTCGTGAAAGAAGTGAAAAAAAAAAAATGTCCTCCAAAATCAAAATTTCCACTTGCTTTTTGCGTTTTAGAGCTTCCCGAACAATTTTGGTTCCGTGTCTGTCTGTCTGTCTGTCGGTCTGTCGGTCTGTCTGTGGTCAATCTTTGTCCCGGGCAAAACTATACTAACCTGTGGTCCGATTTTGATGAAATTTTCAGGGATTGTGCGGGTTAGGTCCTAGACGGTTCCCTATCAATTTCAGCACCTTCGGACCAATAGGAGCGAGTGCGCGTGCGCAAACGTGAATTTCCTGGAACCTCGGTTTCTCGGTTTCTAATGAACCGATTTTGCTCAAATTTGGAGGTTAGTTAGCGACTAACTTCTAAGAGACACCCTATAAGTTTCAATCAAATTGGTCAAGCAATAGCCGCTGCGCATGCGCGAACTTTAAATTTATTGTTACAACCAAAACTCCGCAACTATTCAACCAATTTCGATGAAATTTTCAGGGATTGTGTGGGTTAGGTCCTAGACGGTGGACCGCTAAATAAAGAATCATAATTTTTTCGCCAACTGATTCTATACGTCCATGTTACAATGAGTGAGGAAGCTATACTGCCCACCCAACTTGGCAGACGTTTTTTTTTAATTTTAGCGAATTTTCAAGGAAAATGAAGCAATTGCAATGGCCTCAAAATTTTTACACTGAAATCCGTTTTGAAACATTCTAAAACGATCCCTGAAGTTTGTACGATAATACGATCCGTATTATAGTACTACTGGCACAATAATACAGATCTGGATCAAAATGGGACTGCAAACTTACACTCATATCTTCAAAAGTTTAAGCCACCTTCGGATTTCGACCCAAAAATCTCCAGTGAAACAAGGCTAGCGCCCTCACACCCTCTAGAAAGGTACATTTCCCAATTGCTTCAACGCACCTCGAGTTCAGGATTTCTAGACTCACTGACGCCCCGGAAGAACCTGACAATGGATGAACGTATTGGATTGAAGTCTCTAAAATCTGACGAATCAATAAAAATCATGCCTGCAGACAAGGGCTCAACAGTGGTAATCATGAATACTGTGGATTACGAACAAGAAGCTCTGAGGCAGTTGAGTGACACCAGGTTCTATGAGACGGTGGAGAGAGATCAGACTCACTAGTTTGCTGTTGATCTCAGAAGGTACCTGTGACTGAACGCATTTCAGCTTATGTTGATTCCCATCTTCAGCCAATAGTTCAGAGTCAACCTTCCTTCATAAAGGATAAAGGAACATTTCCTTAGTGGACTGAGAGAATCACGTGTTCCATCAAATGTAATTTTGGTCACGATAGATGTAAATTCTCTGTATACTGAAATACCGCACCATGAAGGTCTACATGCAATGACTCGCTTTCTCCAGCAACGCCCTGAACCCAGCTCTTCATCCACCAGCTTTTTGGTCAAATTAGCAGAATGCGTGCTGACAATGAATATCTTCAAGTTTGCGGATATATATTCAGAAAAGGGGTACAGCAATGGGTACACACATGGCACCCTCATAAGCTAATTTGTTCATGGCCAATTTGGAAAACGAGTTTTTATCAACCATAGAAAAGGCTCCTCTACTATGGAAACAATTTATCGACGATAATTTCCTATTATGGCCGCATAGTGAAGAGGAGCTTCAAGCATTTCTACAGGATCTAAATTCAAAATTTTCTGTGACATTCACCTGGTCATTTTCCACTTCAGTTGCTACCTTTCTCGATGTAGATGTTGAGCTCAAGGATGGTGCTTTCCAAACATCAGTGCACATGAAGCCCACGAACAAACAGATGTACCTTCACTATGAAAGCTGTCATCGTCCTCACACCAAACGGTCAATCCCTCGGTCTCTGTCCATCAGAGGTCACCGAATTTGTAATGACAGGGGCAACTTGAGCAACTATTTATCGGAAGTGCGCGATAAGCTGGTGGGAAGAGGTTACCCAGAGAGGTTCCTTGAAAAAAGAATGGTCCCAGCAACTGTTGACTATCAACAAAGACCACCTGCATCAGCAGACCGTGTCCCACTGGTCACGACATTCTTTTTTGGGGCCCAAAAAATTAATGGCGTCTTACGTGAACTCCAAACCATTCTGGAATGTAGCCCGCAGACGCGTGACATTTTCCGCGAAACACCTCGGGTATCATTCCGACGGGGGAAGAACCTCGGGGAGCTACTATCCCATCGACATCCCAGACCACAGCAGCCCAGCACACAAGGATTGCATCAATGTGGACGTCCTAGATGCAAACTTTGCAACCTAGTGATTGAGGGATCGGAGTTCACCTCCCCGAGTGTCAGTCACAAGTACAGATGTCGAGGCATAGCTGAGTGCCAATCAAAAATGTGTGTTTATCGGCTTATATGCAAGAAGTGTACCAATGACCAAGCTTTCTACGTGGGAAAGGCAACAACATTGAACCTGAGGATGAATAATCACAGGGCTTCGATCAGCCAATCACGTCCACTCCCCATAAAGCTACATGCCAGAACCCATGATGCAACTTTTGACGAGTGTTTTGGAGTAAAAGTTTTACGAAGGATGCCAGAAAACACGAATGACCGACAGCTCCAGCAGTCTGCAAGGGCCCATATATGGGTACTTGGAGCCTTCCGTCCACCTGGATTAAATATTAATGATTAACACTGTTGTCAACTACATCATCAATAAGCCATGTACTCAAGATACTGCGTAACCACCTGTGGAACATAGAAACAACAACCTCAAAAATTCAAGTTTATTCCCTCTTACACTGTGATCAAGATTTATAATCGAAATATTAGAAATTCTTCTTTAATCTTTATATTTGTTGAAATTCTCTCTTTCCAATCATTCAATATATAGTTCCGTAGAACCAAACATGCGAATTCGAGTCCCCCCCCCCTCCTCCTCCAACGGTGCCAATGAAACACGCAGTTTCTAGAGTCCTGGCACCATAGTGACACCATTGATATGTTCCATGGTTGCACAACGTTTATAAAAATTCAGTGGTATATCTCATGGTGAGTTAGTGAGCTAATTTTATAACTTTTTTAACCGATTTTAGGTGATTTAATAATGAAATTAAGACACTCGTGTCATTGTCGTTATGATAGCTAAGTAGGCAATGATACGAGTTGGGGAGAAAATCGTAAGTTGGGGAGAAAATCGGAAATCGAAAATACACCGAGAATAAGCATCATTTATGATATACAAGTCGATGTAATGCCCGCCTACATAGCAACGTTGGCCTGACTAGCAACGTCTGACGTTGCTCGTCAGGCCAACGTTGCTAGGTATCTACTGCTGCAAAGTACAGTAAAAATAGGCTCAATGAGGGGATAAGATCGGAACTAATTCGTCTAAAGTTGAAACTTGGTGGAGATGTTCCTTTAGGCACCAAATTGTGCTAAAAAAAAGTCTCTAGCGATTGGAGGGGTGGATGGGGGTGGAATTTCGGAAAAACCACGAAATTTTGGCCCTTTTTTCACTTTTTGGCTTACAGCTCTATAAAGGTTCATCTGACAGATAAATTTATCCATACACAAATTGAAGATCATTAAATTGTGCGTCTAATGAGCTACTTAAACACTAAAATTGGTCCAGCGGTTCAGCCGCAATAGCTTTTTTTTTTAGCGATTTTTGTGAATTTGAGCCTCAAGGGTTGTCCAAAAGTGCTAACTATACTCCTATACTAACTCTACTCCTACTAACTAACTATACTCATACGAAATTAAATAATCTATCTAGATAGTCTCAATCTTTTACCTTAATCTTAATTTAAATATAAATAATTGATGACCATCTACAACGCAATGGGGTATTTCGGTGGGTCGGAAATTCAGGTTTTTGACCTCAAATTTGGATTCAGCACCCTTGAAAACCAATATACCCCAACTTTTAGCCCAATGATACTAGGTAGCCCTATAACATGTGGTAGAAAAATTAATTAAAGAGATCACACGTTTGAAAAAGGCGGGCCGCTATAAATGCACACACACTAGGCAAGGACTACGCCGCGCGCGTGTGTGAGTGGTGTTTGGTAGTATCCAAGAGGTCCCCCAAGGGTTTCTGTGCATGGATACTTTTTTCAAAGACAGTTGGCTAGCTACGTCACGATTGGCTAGCTACGTCACACCATTCAAATCTTCAACTTTCCTTAGCTTCTCTGATTTTTTAAAAACATTTTCTCGACGAACAGACCCGATTACCGTTATTCTTGAGCCATACCCTTTTGAAAAAAAAAAATAAAAAAAATTGACTGAAATACCCCATTCTACCAAGATGAATATTCGTCAGGATTGAGTGAAAATTGAGAACATTTTGAGATCAGACAAGGAACGTTTGCACATGCGGAGGGGCGACCGATGATCGCACGATCAAATTAGTAGGACACAATCCAAGGAACAAAAATCTGTGGAACTTGCATCGCCATTGGAGGAAAACTGAAGTTGAGCTTGTGAGAAGCGAGAGGACAGGTAATAGAATCAAAATGACTACCTTATTATGGGCTTGGACAGCAACAGGTAGAGTACGCACCTGAAACAAATATGAAGTATGTTATACTTGATAATAAAATAATATCTTGTTAAAAAATGTCTACGCTAAGTGTCGTGTGTGGCACGTAGCTTTCCCGTGAAGATTATCGAAATCAGGGCTTGGAAATAACAGTTTTTAAATGGCTACCTTCAGTATTTATAGTCATTCGAGGATCATCATTATTGCTCCATATCTGATTCAAATCCCGGCCGGAAAGATTTCCGTTCCTGAGAGTAGTTGTTTCTGGCCAGTTCAAATAGATATCGTTCTCAAAGTGTTTCCTTCATATTCCGATTAACGTACTTTTGGACCTCTAAAGGTTCCAGACAGGAACGGTTCGAATGGTTCTTGACCCAGTCGGAAAGCTATTACTGAACCCGCTATGTTCTCAACTTCAAAACTTGTCTCAATGACAAATATCCATCCTGTCACAAAGGGATTTTCCATAAAAAGTTCAAGAATGAATCCTCAGAAACGAAATTTCAACCCTTGAAAATAACTGATATTTTTCAAGTCATGTTGGATCGGTCATTCAAGACCGATATTATTTTCGCTCAAAAATAAATGCGATTTTTGGTCACAGGAAAAGGAATTTGTTGAAATAGCCTTCATACAGAGTGGGGCAAAAGATATGAATCGGGTTTGAAGGGCCAGGAATCGGTCTGTACTACGCAGACAGCCTTTCAATGCCCCGAGCTGAAAACGCCCCTCAGGGTAATGCTATTCGACGTTGGGCTCGTGCATTGGAATCCACAGGCTCCACAGCAATTCCCAGGGCAACTGGAAGACCTCCAACAGTGAGAACACCCGACATTGAACAGAGTAAGAGTTGCAATTGAACAGTCGCCAAGAAGCTCTGCAAGTGAACATGCAGTTGCTTTAGGCACATTAAATCGACCTCTGAGAAGGATTTTGCATGAAGATTTATCCTTTTATTCCTACAAGATAATGAGTGAAGTAAACAACCATTTCAGGTTGAATTTTCACCCACGTCCAACCACCATTACGTTTAAGGGTTCCAAAATGAATTTTGAAATTTTGAAAACGCCCTAACTCAAAAAATTTCGATATAAAGGTATTGTGTTTCCTTCAATTTGAGACACCCCCTCAAAATTTGAAGGCTTACGTTTCAAGGTACGTAGAATCCAAAAATCGAATAAAACGCTACAAATTATTACACAATGGTTTATTATTTTTCTATATTGATCACTCGTCTGCAAAGCCACCAACCATCCAACATGAAGAAAAACATCGATCGCATTTCGTTCAGCTAAAATTTGAACGTAGATTAGGCCTCTTTTGCTATTCACACTCGTGTTTCTGATTTATCGTTCGTAAAACCTTTAAATTCTCGTAGGGAGCGAACGGTTTGTCCTACAGAGCTCCGCGTGGTCTCAAAAATTTTTTAAAATTCTATAGAATCTCAAATTGAAGGAAAAACAATACCTCTATATCAACATTTTTTGAGTTAAGGCGTTTTCAAAATTTCAAAATTCATTTTTGAACCGTTAGAAGTGACCTACATCAACCAAAATCGTCGGGGCACAACTAGACCCCAAATGGAGCCTACATACCAAATTTCATCAAAATCGGTCAATGCTAAGTGGCGAAAGTCCCGCGTGCGGCGGACGGACGGCCAAATTTTTATTCGATTTTTGGATTCTACGTACTTTGAAACGTAAACCATCAAATTTTGAGGGGGTGTTAAACAAAAAATTTTCTCGGTCGATTCCAAAGGTTCATAATTGAAAATAATAAACCAAAATTTGGCCGTCCGTCCGCCGTACGCGGTACTTTCCTCACTTAGCATTGATCGATTCTGATGAAATTTGGTATGTTGGCTCCATTTGAGGTCTAGTTGTTCCCCGAAGATTTTGGTTGATGTAGGTCACTTCTAAGGGTTCAAAAAATTTTGACATAAAGGTATTGTTTTTCCTTCAATTTAAAATTCTATAGAATTTTTTGAAACCTCGCGGAGCTCTGTAGGACAAACCGTTCGCTCCCTACGAGAATTTAAAGTTTTGACGAACGATAAATCAGAAACACGAGTGTGAATCGCAAAAGAGGCCTAATCTCCGTTCAAATTAAAGCTGACTGAAATGCGGTCGATGTTTTTCTTCATGTTGAATGGTTGGTGGCTTTGCAGACGAGTGATCTATATAGAAAAATAATAAACCATTGTGTAATAATTTGCAGCGTTCTTATTACAGATTCGGATTCTAAGCCAAAATTCATACGTTCAAAAAGCCAGGTTGCGCCCAATAAAACAAATCGATTCGGGTATGAATTTTTAATGAAATTTGACGTAGAATCCGAATCTGTAATATAAAAAGGGGGGTTCCATTTAAAAAATGAAGTTAGTGTCAATTGCGCACGATTGCGCGCAACTTTTTTGCGCAAAAGTATTTTTCCTGAGATCCTCACAAAAAATCATGAAGAATTGCGTTGATCGGAATTTTTTACTCTGTATTTTGCGGAAATGAAGGGGGGGCGTAACCTTTCCGTGAAACACCCTGTATTTTTAAAACTAAGGTCTGCCAAATTAGATGAGGCACTTAGCTCCCTCTAACTGATGAATTTATCAGAACAAATCCAACTTCAGTGGAGACCATCCTGGGACCGAGGATCGCAAAACATAAGAATAACAACATGAGAATACACATACATAAGAATTTAATTGAGATCGCGTGAAAACTGTGATCCTTGTTACGATGATGCGATCTTAATGAAATATGGAACGATCATAGAGTCAGCTACTAACTATTCATAATGTTTGAGCAAAATCGGACAATTAGCGATAAATTCAGTCTCGGAGAATTCCACTTCTAAAAAAGGCGCAGAGATACATCAGTCTAAGAGCGATGAAGTGCATGGAGGGATGATGAGCATTTTTTGTGCATTTCAAGTCACAACCAGTATGAACCCTGAAGATGTCCATGAAGATCAAAATGTAGAAGTTACGATTGTTACAGGAGTTTCACGGTTGCGGACGCGCAATGGCTGTTGATGACTCGATTACGCTGAAACGCCACCTCGGATTTGAGTTTTTTGTTTTTTAAACTATTTATTAAATTTAAACTCGATCTTAACTACTCCACAATTGAATTACATTATTTATGCAACGACCTACAAGAACGATACAAGGCAGAGTAAATCACTTTAGCATTCCCCGAAGGGGAATTCCACACTGCATAGGAGCGTGTAAGTTCCTCCCAGAAGGGGAGAACAGCTACATCGAAAGGAGCAAGTAATTCTCGGGAGAGAACAAGGCTACACTGCATGCAATAATGGGAGTACTTTCCCTGTAGGGGAAAAAGAGTCTTCACCACTTATCTTACCAAAAGCAGATACTTTCCTTGAAGAGAAAAAAAATCCCAACTAGTTCTGAGCATAGAAGTACTGATTAAAGAAATATTTTTAGGGGTTTTAAAGGAGAAAAAAGTCTGCCAAGTGGCGCATAGCTTCATCGAATCAATAACCCGATTGTCAACGTAATCTCAAAACATCAATCTCCTTGCCCCTTGTACCACCCTCACAGGGGACCATCTACAGGCCAACCCCCACAACACCTGAAAATTCCATGGAATTTGGTAGGAAACTGTAGAAGTTATGGCTGTTCCAAGGGTTTCACGATCTATCTATTTAGAGGCTATGATTTTCATGGGTGACCATTTACACGCCAACCCACACATATCCTGAAAATGTCATCGAATTCGGTTGAAAATTGTTACAAGGGCTTACGTTTGCGCATGCGCACAAACCACTACTACTCTTGTCTATCTGTCCAATCTAATCTATGTCTATTATATCTGGTATATCTGGAGGCAACGATTTCTGGGGAATTTTCTACATTTCCGTAGTTCTGCCCATTACAAGGATTTCATGACAGACAATAATTGTGAGTGTGTAATGAGCGGAAACTGTGATTTTAAGAACATTTTTGGTGTATTATTTTCAATAATGAACCTTTGGAATAGACCAAGAAATTTTTTTTAGCCCCCCCCCCCCCCCCCCAATTGTTGGTTTACGTTTCGAGGTACGTAGAATCCAAAAAATCGAATAAAAATGTTGCCGATTTTGATGGAATTTGGTATATGGGCTCCATTTGGGCTCCTGATTGATGTCAGTCACTTTTAAGGGTTGAAAAATGAGGGCTGAAATGTTCAAAACGCCCTAGCTCAAAAACTTTCAATAGGAAAGAATTGTTTTTTCTTCAATTTAAAATAAAGTTGAATTTTTAGAATCGAATAAGACCACCCAGAGCTCTGTAGGACCAACCGTTAGCTCCTTACAACAACTTGACGGGTGGACTCACGATAAATACAGAAACACGAGTGGGAATCGCAAAAGAGGCCTAATCTCCGTTCAAATTTTAGCTGATCAAAATGCGATCGGTGTTCGTTTCTTCGAGTTGCACCCAGTTTTGCGTCCTTAGCAGCCAGTAATAAAATTTCCTAATGCAGGCACCCACAACTCCCTAATTCTTCGATTTGGTTGTGAAGCGAAAATATAATAGGAAGGCAGTGCGAATGGCTAAGCTTTGCAGGCGAGTGATCTACCCAGGAAATAATAAAACTCTGTGTAATAATTTGCAGCGTTTTGTTTTTAATCTTCAGCTACCCTGGGTTAGTGTTCCCCATCCTGAGCTCGAGGAAACCCTGGGAAAGTTGGGGAAATCTTAGGTCTTTCACCTTCTGCCTCGTTCATTCTTATTGAAACATGTTGATAAAATTGAACAATAAATGTATACAGTACATTTTGATTTGACTATTGAGATTTGCGAGGAGGAAATTCGTAACACCAATATAAAATGTTAAGAGTGGGATCTCAAGGGTCAGGGAGCCTCGGTCCGACCCACTCAAATCTCAGCTCAGTCGACTCGGAGGGCTGCAAGGATTTCCATCACCAGTTAGGTAGAGTATCGCCAGTAAGTGAGCATTGAGGGGAGGCGGGATAAGACGCTGAAGATGCCTCCTGCATCTGCCTCATCTTCCCCACATGTGGCGGCTCCTGGAGGTTTTTATGTCGTGAGTAACTCACAGCTCTCGAACCCCTTCAACAGACATCTCCGTCGACCCGCTACCTAGCAACTTTTCAACTCATCTGATTCGAGTACAATGAGACTTCTCCTGTAGACATAACAACATGTCCAGCCGACCGTAGCAGGCGTCTTTTTATTCCCTGAAACCTCCTAGTTACTGGTCTTCGGTATCAGGTTCAGAAAAACATTCAGGCAGGTAGGTATCTGCCTCCTATTAGTAGCCTTACTTTCAAATGCATTCGTCGTGTTCACTTTGTGATCTGAATAAAGATGTCTCCAAATTCAACATTTTCCCAAGATATTTCGCCTTCCCTTTCATTCTATTTCCATTTTTCTCCCTCAACACTTTCAGTTTCGTGTCTGCTCGCTAATCTTTGCAGAACACAAAACTCCATCCGATTCACCAAATTTTCAAGGACTGAACGGTTAAATTTTACTTACGAACCTCATAACTCCCTAAACAAAAGGAAGCCTCAGTGCAGTACATACTCAAAAATGTGTTTCAAAAAACATTTCTTCACAGATAGGTATATTTTTCTCAAAAAACCTACGGAAGTACCTTTTTCCGTTATTGAGAACATCCAAGGACATACGAATGCAGAATAAATAATGGATTTTTGGGCGGAGCTAAAATTTGTGAGTTACAAAAGTTTCGGGCTATGAATCCGGCCATTTTGGTTTATTATTTTCAATAATAAACCTTTGGAATCGACCAAGGGAAAAAAAAAGTTTGTTGGTTTTCGTTTCAAAGTATTTAAATTACAGCTTTGGTTTCAGCTGAAGAACAGTGAAACACAATTTTACACGAAAATTGTTACGTAAATTGTTTATTAGAGAGAATTGTAACTAAAAACTTTAAATTACTAGGTAACCGCAGCCGGCTAATTTGACACTGATCAGTAGTAAAAACCCCGTATTAACTTGCGAGGTTAATGTCATTTTCTAAACCACCTATCAACGTTCTCCGCTTAGTTTTTAGTTTGTTTTAAACAAATTTCACACCCCCCCCCCCCCCCCTATGTTGTAATAGTATTGTTTTTCATCAATTGAAAATAGTATTGAATTTTGGTTTATTATTTTCAATAATAAACCTTTGGAATCAACCAAGAAAAAAAAATTCTAACACCCCCTCAAAATTTGATGGTTTACGTTTCAAGGTACGTAGAATCCAAAAATCGAATAACAATTTGGACGTCCGTCCGCCGTACGCGCCGCACTTTTGTCACTTAGCATTGACCGATTTTGATGAAATTTGGTATGAAGGCTCCATTTGGGGTCTAGTTGTGCCCCGAAGATTTTGGTTAATGTAAGTCACTTCTAAGGGTTCAAAAATGAATTTTGAAATTTTGAAAACGCCCTAACTCAAAAAATTTCGATATAAGGTATTGTTTTTCCTTCAATTCAAGATTCTATAGAATTTTTAGAATTTTTTGAGACCACGCGGAGCCCTGTAGGACAAATCGTTCGCTCCCTACGGGAATTTAAGGGCTGGACTTACGATAAATCAGAAACACGAGGGTGAATCGCAAAAGAGGCCTAAGCTCCGTTTAAATTTTAACTGACCAAAATGTGATCGCTGTAGGTACGTGGTAGGTAGGTAGTACCTATGGTTGGTAGGTGGTGACAATGGTAAAGCCGAGTTCTTTGCAGACGAGTGATCTATATAGAAAAATAATAAACCATTGAGTAATAATTTACAGCGTTTTAGAATCGCATGAGACCACTCAGGACCAAACGTTTGCTCCCTATGAGAAATTAAGGGATGGATTTACGATAAATCAGAAACACGAGTGTGAATCGCGAGAGAGGCCTAATCTCCGTTCTGAGTTGTACTCAGTTTTGCATCGTTAACCACCAGAAATCAATTTTCCGGATGAAGGCACCCACAACTCCCTTTTCTTCGAATTGAGTGTGGAGCGTTTAATTCTTCCAAATATACTTGATTGTGAAGCGAAAATATGATTGTTAGGTAGTGGCGATGGCAAAGCTGTGTTCTTTGCAGGCGAGTGATCTATGCAGAACAATAATAAACCTTTGTGTAATAATTTGCAGCGTTTTTGAATTAGAGAAATACAGGGTGTCAACACCTGAGATGGGCATAACTTCAGGGTTCATCTACAACGTATTTCCAACAAAAAAATGTTTCGTAGCAATTTTCTTTTAACCCCTTGTTTTTCAAGTGTTTTTTATTGAAAGATTTTTGTCGTATTTTCGACTTCACGTCATTAGAACTATCTACTCCTATCATTTACCAAGTAAATTAAAATTTTAGAATATCTTTGGAAATAGCGTTACTTTTAGCAATAAAATATTTTTAAAAATCAAGTCGAAGAGCCAATTTAAAATTTTTTTCTCGAAATTTGACATTTTTTGATCGAAGTTTTTACTCTGAATTTCTGCTCGTTTCGATGGGCGCGCTTCGGGAAAAACTGACTATTTGTCGAAATGGACAGGGATTTAGAGTGAAAACTTCGATAAAAACGCTGTAAATTATTACACAAAGGTTTATTATTTTTCTATATAGATCACTCATCTGCAATGAACTCGACTTTGCCATTGTCATCACCTACCAACCATAGGTACTACCTACCTACCACGTACCTACAGCGATCACATTTCGATCAGTTACAATTTGAACGGAGATTAGGCCTCTTTTGCGATTCACACTCGTGTTTCTGATTTATCGTAAGTCCAACCCTTAAGTTCTCGTAGGGAGCGAACGGTTTGTCCTACAGAGCTCCGCGTGGTCTCTAAAAATGCAATACTATCTGACATTTATGGAAAAACAATACCTTTATATCGAAATTTGTTGACCCTTAGAAGTGACCTACCTCAACCAAACGCTTCGGGGCACAACTAGACCCCAAATGGAGCCTGCATACCAAATTTCATCAAAATCGGTCAATGCCAAGTGGCAAAAGGTAAGTGCCAAATTTTTATTCGATTTTTGGATTCTACGTACCTTGAAACGTAAACCAACAAATTTTGAGGGGGGGGGGGGGTTAATTTTTTTCTTGGTCGATTCCAAAGATTCATAATTGAAAATAATATACCAAAAGTAGTTTATTTTTATTCTATTCAATAGTTGACTTGGTAGCCAATCTTGAGTCAAAAGAAGAAATAAATTAGAGTGAATGTAACCGAGGAGGTCACCAATATCCACAACCAGCCAATAACTAGCGCCACTACCCTAGTAATCAAACGCCCAATGACTAGTGCCTTTGCCTACTGACTCCTACATCCTCCGCGATTGAAGCTGAGGAAATGCATCAGGTTCGGGGTATTCGCGCTGAACTAAACAATCGCCGACGAGGTAGACGGAAATGAATGGAGTTCAGAGCCGCGTAATGCAAATAGGATGGCGGGGGTGATCGGGCTCAGTAAAGGACCCCTTGCCGGATATTACTGTTACACCGTCCTACCCTTGAATCGGTTAACCTTGAGAGAACCTCACTTCACATATACGGATCAGGGGGAGAAGGAAGGTGTATTTACTCATCGGTTGAGTACTTGTGTTGTCTAATTGAATCGTACTTCGCAAGTTTGGCTTTCTGAAATGATTAAGAGACGGTATTCTCTTGAGTCGCAACTTCAGTACGTAACAATATTCAACTTTCGTGAAACCCTAAAGAAAAAGTCTACCAAGTGGGTGAGGCACATAGCTTCCTCGTATACATGACCAGTACAGATGATCCGATGGATCGTCGCTAATCTCAAAACATCAATCTCTAAGTACCTTCCAACACCCTCATAAGGGACCATCAATCCCTGAAAATTTCATCAAAATCGGATTAAAAACGTGGAAGTTATGATTTTTTTGACGGGAGCAATGATTTTCAAAGGGGACCATCTACACCCCATCAGCACAATTCCTGTAAAAATTCATTCAAATCGGACTATAACTTCGTATATTTATGCCCGTTACAAGGATTTCATGACAAACACACAGACAGACACGGAAGCAAAATTGTTCAGGAAGGCCAGAAACATAAAACGCGAGTGGAAATTTTGATTTTGGAGAACATCTTTTTCCAAACTTGAAAACTTAAAACAATGCTTTCGCAACCTTGTTAGACTCGGGAGCAAAATGATCAGTTTTCACCAAAAAATAGGATTTGAAGCCAGGGTTTGAGTTTTCACACATTTATCGAGCAAAGGATTCAAGAGCAGAGGGAACAGTTGTTACTGACTTTAGAAAATGGAAGTCGGAGCTCTCAATATAAGTCGAAATCATCCATGATGTCCTACAACTCGAGAGAGGAAAAGGAAGATCGCTCTAACGAGTCAAATAAGAACACAATGATTCAATCTTGGAGTGGATGTATGGTTGCGATGGTTCCTCAAGCCAAAGTCCATACAAACGAAGCTTTGAAGACCCTCAAACGTGGGTAAAATCCTACCATGCATTGAGGAAGGCGATGAAAACGTCGAGTGAGGATGACGGTGAAGTGACTGCAGGTTACTTGAATAATACTAAAGAATTTTGGTATTTTTAATTGAATTTCATCGTAAACAATATTTCAATTTTCAATGACTTGTAAAAGAACAAACTTAAAATTTTTGGCAACGTAGCGAACGAATAAATCATTTTCTTTGCAAATATTTCACGATATTGCCCTGGTTTTTGAATTTTCAATCCGAAGAAGACGTGGAACCGATCCAAAAATGTTTCCGTTGGATTCTGCATCGAAAAACACTTATTAGTACCCAACAAGTTTTTTACGGATATCGATTTAGACAGTTGCTTTTGAATTATCAGCGAATTTTAGCGTTTCCGCCCCACTGTGGGCGGCCAAATTTTGATTCGATTTTGGTTTATTTTCAATAATGAACCTTTGGAATCGACCAAGAAAACATTTTTTCAACCCCCCCTCAAAATTTGTTGGTTTACGTTTCAAGGTACGTAGAATCCAAAAATCGAATACAAATTTGGCCGTCCGTCCGCCGTACAAGGCACTTTCTCCACTTACCATTGACCGATTTTGATGAAATTTGGTATGTAGGATCTTTGGGGTCTAGTTGTGCCCCGAAGATTTTGGTTGAGTAAGTCACTTCTAAGGGTTGACATTTTGAAAAAGCCCTAACTCAAAAAATTTTGATATAGGGTAAAACCCCCAATTATCGACACATCTACACTAGATTTTCAGTTTATCGCTTCTTATGTTTGAGTTATCTTACGGATTTTCTGTTTCTATTTTTGTCTGTGTAGTTCGGACTTTGCTGATTAACTTCTGCTAGTCAAATTGATGAAACAAGTCGGTTGTCCGACATTTTTCGCCTAAGTTTGGAGGCAATTCCCCCCCCCCCCCCCCCGGTTATTGACACTCACTTGTGAGTTATTGACAGGGCAAAACATCAATTATTGACACTACATTATCAACGAAAAAATCAACATTATCTGGTATCTGCAGCTGAGGTACTGTCAATAACTGGAAATTGAAGATGTCTATAACTGAAGACGATAGCAGTTTGGATATTGACACCCAATCAAACTAATTATTGATACCCCCTGTCAAAAATTGGATTCGTGCCTTTTGTCACGAAAATACGATCGCAGTCTTGTTACAAATGAAAATTCTAACCTAACGAGCAACAAAAGAAAACTGACGTCACAAACCCAGTTATTGACACCAGTGTCTATTTCTGAAGAACGAACGGTTTTCAGATCCAGTTATTGACACCCCGCCGAAAAGATGTAATTATTCCAAAATGAGATTCAAAAACATGGTTTATAACCACAATAGTTATGGAAGGAATGTTTAAAACGAGATTGGGCTCTAAGAACGAAAAGAAATGAAGCAGCAGCCTGTAGGAATCAGCCATCTCCTTACCGTTTGAAGTAAAGAATGAGTGACCAGCTGACTATGGCTGTTAACTTCCGTTTCTTTGCCAGTTGTCATACCGTGGCGTTCTTGATTTTGATGGGAAACGGTTGCTAATGACCTCACCTGAGAGATGGCACCAACTTTGAATCTCTAAGTACTACTATCTAGCTCTGTTCGCTTATTATTTTGAATTGAAAGGCGAAGCGTCAATAACTGGGTGTGTGTCGATAATTGGGGTATTTTCCCTAAAGGTATTGTTTTTCCATCAATTTAAGATAGTATAAAATTTTTAGAATCTTTTGAGACCACGCGGAGACTTGTAGGACAAACCATTGGCTCCCTACGAGAATTTAAAGGTTTTACGTACGATAAATCAGAAACACGAGTGTAAATCGCAAAAGAGGCCTAATCTCCGTTCAAATTTTAGCTGACCGAAATGCGATCGATTTTTTCTTCGTGTTGGATGATTGGTGGCTTTGCAGACGAGTGATCTATATAGAAAAATAAAAAACCATTGTGTAATAATTTGCAGCAGTTTTTTTTTTTTAAATTGTAATCCCGGGAATTGGCTGATGTGAATTACATTCGGATTCGGAAGACAACGCGCGACAATGCGCGTTTTGGTTTATTATTTTCAATAATGAACCTTTGGAATCGACCAAGAAAAAAAAAATGTTAACACCCCCTCAAAATTTGATGGTTTACGTTTCAAGGTACGTAGAATCCAAAAATCGAATAAAAATTTGGCCGTCCGTCCGCCGTACGCGGCACTTTTGCCACTTAGCATTGACCGATTTTGATGAAATTTAGTATGTAGGCTCCATTTGGGGTCTAGTTGTGCCCCGAAGCTTTTGGTTGATGTAGGTCACTCCTAAGGGTTCCAAAATCAATTTTGAAATTTTGAAAACGCCCTAACTCAAAAAATTTTGATATAAAGGTATTGTTTTTCCTTCAATTTTGGATTCTATAGAATTTTTAGAATTTTTTGAGACCACCCGGAGCTCTGTAGGACAAACCGTTTGCTCCCTACAAGAATTTAAGGGTTTATATTGAAATATATATATATATAAATCAAAACACGAGTGTGAATCGCAAAAGAGGCCTAATCTCCGTTCAAATTAGAGCTGATCGAGATTCGATCGATGGTTGGTAATTTTGACTTTTTTTTTTGATTTTTTTTTGAAATTATTTTTTTGATTTTTTTTTTTTTTATATTGGATGGTTGGTGATTTTGTAGACGAGTGATCTATATAGAAAAATAATAAACCATTGTGTAATAATTTGCAGCGTTTTTTCGTTCGCGTTCGGATTTGAACGCGAAGACCCGAAATGTTCGTACGAGCTCGGAGATATTCGTGAGTGCGTGCAGAATAGGAGGCACCCGATGATTTGCATCCGTTCAGTCAGGTCAGGGATATCGACTTTTCCCGCCTAATAATTCAGGAGGTTATGGGCGGGACGGATCAAAGAATTCCTCAGGACAGGTTGGTCAGAGGACTCGTCTCATCCACGAAATACGGCGAGAGAAAAAAAATCCACATCTTCGGAAGGTGAAAATATACGCTGCCTTTCGTGGAGGCGGGATTGACGTCATCGAAATGGGATTCGAGGTGATTTTCAAAGTAACTGAACTTTTAAAAGTAACTTTGACGCCCTTATTTTCGCTGACGGGCTACATCACTTCAGGATTACAGTAAGAAAACGCCTACCAAGTGGGTGTGGCACGTAGCTTCCTCGTATCCATAACCCGATTGCATAGATGATCCGATGCATAGTAGTTATAAGATTTTGTACGCTGTAGAAGGTTTTTGTTTTACAAAAATATATTCGCTATACAAATTAGCAAAGGAATGAATTAAATTCAACAAGTGTACCAGTGCATCTTGGTTGCACAAATACACACGTTAGGGCGAGTGTAGTGGAGTTTTCACACTCCCCCTCACGAGTCGTTTAACTTTAGTCCCAGTTGCTCCCGAAAGATGACGAACTTGGGTCCGACAAGAGCCTTGGTGAAGATGTCAGCAGTCATGTCTTCGGTTGGGCAGTATTCAAGTTTGACGACTAATGCTCTTTGATCGCAATGTGCTTTGATCTTGCATTTGTGATGGGGTTTGTTGCCCAGCTCTGTGCCGCTTAATTGTCCGTGGAGATAAGGTAATGCGTCAGAAGTCGACACTGCACTTATAGTCGACACCCTCTTCAAAAGTGGGCAAAAGCTAAGGATAAGAACATGGTTTGAGGTTTTTAATTGTTGCTTCCAATTATACTATGTCTTTTCAATGTAGAAAGATAAGGTTGCCTTAGAAACACGTAGGTTTAAAGGACGCTTGATCGCTCAAAGTTGCCATCGTTAGTTTGACTACGTTTCTATGCTGATTGTTGGCGTTTTGGCTAAGGACGGACTGGAAATGTAAGTGTATTTCATTCTTATCACCTGACATTTAATATCTTTTAAATTTCTGTGTCGTTTATTGCTTCTAGGCAACATTTATTCAGTTTATTTGCGTATCGTATGATGTTTTGATTGGTTCCGGGAGGGTGTCGACTACTGAAACATTTCAAAATTTGCTGTGCATCAGTAGTCGACAATAGCTGTATTTTCTTAGAAAATATACCAACTAAGTTCATAGAATAGTCTGGAAGTTTAGAGAATAGAATCTTATAAACTTTGTATATACTTTTCTTACTTCGAAAAAAGTGAAAAAAATGGAATGACGAATCCTGTCGACTACTGACTCAAGAGGTACTGTCGACTTCTGACACATTTAGGTGGAATGACTGACGAATCCTGTCGACTACTGACTCAAGGGGTACTGTCGACTTCTGACACATGATGTAGGTCGACTACTAGTGCAAAACCATGTCGACTACTGAAGAAAATGTTGTTCACTGGTGTCGACTACTAGAGCATTGGGATTTTTTACAAAACTCTATACCTGATAACGTACAAAGGTAGAAATAAAACGGCTGAGTTACTCCTACTGTCCGGGAACGGTGGGAGTGATTGTGCAAGGCGGCGACAGAAGCTGTAAGTTGTGCGATTTGGGCCTCGAGACGATCAACTCGGTCTAAAGGCACCTGGCGCTGTGCTGTAGCTGATGACGTCTCTGCGGCATGTACTGCGAGGCTCGAGTACTGATTCGGAGACAGTTCGAAAACCTTGTCGGCCATCACGGCCAAATTGTCCAGAGGGTCGGAGCTAGAGGCCAAGATTGCACGGATATGGACAGGCAGACGTTGGAGGAACATTGTTTTAAGGAAGTCGTCCTGGACTTGACTACCCGCCAGGGACCGCATCTCGCGAAGTAGCTGGGATGGCTTGCGATCTCCTAGGTCAAGTTCTGTCAGAAGTCTATTGACTTTTCGGCCCTCAGAAATTTCGAATTCGGCCTGCAGCCTGTTCATGAGGTCGGAATAAGGCGTCACCGATAAAGGTTTGAGTAGTAAGTCCGAGATAAGCTCTGCGACGTCGCCGTCGAGGGACGCTAACACGTAATTGTACTTCGTGAGCTCTTGTGTGACCGGCGAGTTGGCAAATTGCGCGTCGACTTGAAGTCGCCAAACTTTGACGTTACGCCGCCACAACAGTGGGATTTCTATCGAAACCCGTGCGATCTGCTCGCCTGGCGCACTGGCCGCGGAGGATCCGGATCCGGTATCCGCTGATGTGGACATGGTTAAAACGGGCGAACGACGGTGGGCGATTGGACACGAAACGCGGAACTCGCGATCTACCTGTACGTCACAGAACAAATTTTTCGCGGGGTCACCAATATACCTGATAACGTACAAAGGTAGAAATAAAACGGCGAACGAAAGGAGCAAAATACCGAATTATATTTTTCCGAGAAAAAGTACAAAATTAACTTTTTTAGAACTCAAACGGAATCGAGAACAACAGACCTTTTTCTCAAATTTAAAAACACATGAAAAGAACAGCTGGGGCGATTTAACACCACTACTGTAGAATCTACCCACAACTCATTTCCCCATTCCAAACCATGTTGAATAATATTTCCCGCTGCCAGGTCTTTTAGGGAAGGATCTTGGGTACACAATGAACAGGTTTGAAATGAGAATAAACTAATTTCCCTACGTGAAACGTAAGCTGAAAGTTCAAACTTCCTTTAACGTGTCGACTTCTGACGCATTACCTTACATATTTTCTTGTGCGGTATGCCACTGTCCTTTGCCAGGTTCTTCAAATGCATTGCCTCCTTAGCTGCACTAGTCAGAGCCATATATTCGCTCTCTGCAGTTGATTGTGCAGTCCGTTGCTTCCGTGACTCCCAGCTTATGGATGATCCAGCAAACGAGAAGCAATGTCCGGTATAGGATCTACCATCTACAATTACCCCAATTAGCGTCTGAATATCCTGTGATTGGTTGTCCTTTCTTCTGGAAAATTAAACAAAGGTCTTTGGTACCCTTTAGGTACCTTAGTACCCTTTTCGACGCCAATCAATGTTCATTCTGGAAACATGAATTGAAGTGCGAAAGGTAGCTTACTGCATATGAAGTATCTGGTCGGGTTGCGGTCGCTAAATACATAAGTGAGCCGATTAGACTTTGGTATGGTACTTCGGTCAGTTTTCCATCAGTAGGTCTTTCCAATTTCAAATTCGGTTCCATTGGGGTTCTTGTTGGTTTGCATTGTTCCATTTTGAATCTTTCCAATAATTTTTCGATGTATTTGCTTTGGCTCATTATCACATCGTTGTATTTGTTCCTTGAAAACTCTACGCCTAAGCAATATTTCAAAGGTCCAATGTCACGCATCTCAAACGTTTTTGTGAGATTTTCTTTCAATATTTCAACTTTTTGCTTGTTTGCTAAGGCGATGATCAAATCGTCTACATAGACAGCCAATAGGATTCTGTCTCCCCCTTCTCCAGATATGTAAAAACAGGGGTCAGCAAATGACGATTTGAACTCCAATTCTTTTAGCCGAGCGTCAAGCTTTTTAAACCATTGTCTAGCAGCCTGTTTGAGACCGTAGAGTAATCTTTTTAGTAAACGCGCAGTGGAAGCGTGCTGGGCCCATAACCTATAAGATTTTATACGCAGTAGGTTTTTGTTTTACAAAAATATATTCGCTATACAAATTAGCAAAGGAATGAATTAAATTCAACAAGTGTACCAGTGCATCTTGGTTGCACAAATACACATGTTAGGGCGAGTGTAGTGGAGTTTTCACAGTAGTTAATCTCAGAACATAAATCTCTCAAGGTGGCTTCACAAGCGCCTCTGCGACTCTTTCCGAGCTTACGGTTGGGTGTTCACAGGCGTCCGGTTTCCGACGGGCTTATCACAGCGATATCATTCCGAACCTACTCGCTTCTCGCGCAATTTTTCCGACCAACAAAAAAACAAAAAGCGGCTGTGTTCCAACTCTTCAAATTTCCAACTTTTGGTTTATCATTTACAATAATGAACCTTTGGAATCGACCAAGAAATAAACAATTTTACCCCCCCCCCCCCGCCCACCCCAATTTGGAGATTGCGTTTCAAGGTACGTAGAATCCGAAAATCGAATAAAAACGCAGCAAATTATTACACAATGGTTTATTATTTTTCTATATAGATCACTCGTCTACTAAATCACCAACCATCCAATATGAAGAAGAAGAAAAAAAAAAAAAAAATCAAAAAAAAATACCTAAATCAAAAATAAATCAAAATCAGCAACCATTGATCGCATTTTGGTCAGCTCTAATTTGAACGGAGATTAGGCCTCTTTTGCGATTCACACTCGTGTTTTGATTTATATATATATATATTTCAATATAAACCCTTAAATTTACGTAGGGAGCGAACGGTTTGTCCTACAGAGCTCCGCGTGGTCTCAAAAAATTCTAAAAATTCTATAGAATCTTAAATTGAAGGAAAAACAATACCTTTATATCGAATTTTTTTGAGTTAGGGCGTTTTCAAAATTTCAAAATTGATTTTTTAACCCTTAGAAGTGACCTACACCAACCAAAACCTTCGGGGCACAACTAGACCGCAAATGGAGCCTACATACCAAATTTCATCAAAATCGGTCAATGCTAAGTGGGGAAAGTGCCGCGTACGGCGGACGGACAGCCAAATTTTGGTTTATTATTTTCGATAATGAACCTTTGGAATCGACCAAGAAAAAAAAATTTTTAACACCCCCTTCAAAATTTGATGGTTTACGTTTCAAGGTTCGTAGAATCCAAAAATCGAATAAAAATTTGGCCGTCCGTCCGCCGTCCGCCGTACGCGGCACTTTTGCCACTTAGCATTGACCGATTTTGATGAAATTTGGTATGTAGGCTCCATTTGGGGTCTAGTTGTGCCCCGAAGGTTTTGGTTGGTGTAGGTCACTTCTAAGGGTTAAAAAATCAATTTTGAAATTTTGAAAACGCCCTAACTCAAAATAATTCGATATAAAGGTATTGTTTTTCCTTCAATTTAAGATTCTATAGAATTTTTAGAATTTTTTGAGACCACGCGGAGCTCTGTTGGACAAACCGTTCGCTCCCTACGAGAATTTAAGGGTTGGACGTACGATAAATCAGAAACACGAGTGTGAATCGCAAAAGAGGCCTAATCTCCGTTCAAATTAAAGTTGACCGAAATGCGATCGATGTTTTTCTCCATGTTGGATGGTTGGTGGCTTTGCAGACGAGTGATCTATATAGAAAAATAATAAACCATTGTGTAATAATTTGCAGCGTTTTATTCGATTTTTGGATTCTCGAAACCTCGAAACGTAAACCATCAAATTTTGAGGGGGGGTTAAAAAAAAGATTTTCTTGGTCCATTCCAAAGGTTCATTATTGAAAATAATAAACCAAAACACTCTACATTTAAGGGTTAACAAAAGCTGACATGAAAACCAAATTTATTTGTCAAAATATTGATTAGTGCGTCATTTTGAAATTTATTGGTCAAATGGTTGCCTTGATGTGGCAACACTGTAATATCAATCGATTGAAATTCAATTTTCGCAAAACCACAGAATTTTGAACCCGCGTGAGATAATTTCGGATTTTCTTTTCGAGGAGGAGATTTGGATGGATTTGTAAGTTGGGAAGATTTCGAGGGGATCCGCCAGATGGGGGAGCGTGGCAGGCGACTCCAGGGTGGGTGGGCGGTGAAGGAGGACTCCTGGGTAGAGACACCTATGGACAGTTGGTCATGAAGAAGGAGATGAAGATGCTGCGGTGTTGAAGATGACGGGGGGGGGGGTGATGATGAGGAGGGGGAGGTACGAGAAGATGAAAAAAGTCACTGAGGTAGGGGAGGCAGAGAGAAAGAAAGACACAGATGTGGGACATTTGTCTTGTGTCTTGGCGTGGGGTGAACGCACCGAGGGGTGATGAACACAAGATGCGCCCATTAGGGCGTTGCGGGAGGGGCGGAGGGGGGTATGTTGGTAGTCATGCTGCTGCCCGCTCAGCCTCCGTCGCCGTTGATTGTAGCAGGAGCGTGCCCGGATTTCCGTCAGCTGCCCCCCCCCCCCCCCCCGGGCGACGAACCACCGCAGCTTTTCAGTTACCTCCCAGACTCCCCCTCCCCACACGCTCCTTATCAACACCTACGCATCCCACCTCGGCATCTCCTCCCTCTCTATCCTGCAGGATTGACGTAATTAGTCGAGTAAGCGGATCAGGCGCTCAATCCTGCTTCCTCAGATTCACATCCGCAATCCCTGGTAAATCCCTGGTAATCAACATCACCCTTCAGAACTCAGTTATTCAACGCCCTCCAGGGCTGCGAGATCGATGAAAAACATCGATATTTGAAACATATTGCTGAGTAACGCACTCATTCCAGGGGACGTCCCAATGGATCAGCTTTAGAGCAATTTAAACCAGCTGGTGAGCTATAAAACTGTTTCACTCAAAGCAAATTATTCATTATTTTAAGCAAGAAACAGCGGTCCCCCCCCCCTCACCCTTATCCGCCATAACATTTCTAGCGGTGTGGGAGCCTCGAATTTGAAGAGCATTTTGGTATATTATTTTCAATAATGAACCTTCGGAATCGACCAAGAAAAAAAATTTTTAATTGTAGTTTTTGGAGTCTAAATTTTTATTGTCGTTTGGTTCATGTTTCGACAAATACAACGTTGCCTTCATCAGCCTAAAACAATTTTTTATAATTAAATTAAATACGTTATAAACTACAACTAGGTACTTAAATTTAAAAGAACAAAAAAATATATAATACATGTTATGTAAGTATATACTCTATGTACATTTTTATTCTACTGCATAGCAGCTTTGTCAATTTTTTATTACTGATAATTACTCTTTGTGCAACTGAACTCAATAAACGCTGCAAATTATTACACAATGGTTTATTATTTTTCTATATAGATCACTCGTCTACAAAATCACCACCCATACAATATGAAGGAAAAAAAATAAATAAATTTAAAAAAAATCAAAATCACCAACCATCGATTGCATTTCGGTCAGCTCTAATTTGAACGGAGATTAGGCCTCTTTTGCGATTCACACTCGTGTTTTGATTTATATATATATATATATTTCCATATAAACCCTTAAATTCTCGTAGGGAGCGAACGGTTTGTCCTACAGGGCTCCGCGTGGTCTCAAAAAATTCTAAAAATTCTATAGAATCTTAAATTGAAGGAAAAACAATACCTTAAAAAAAGAAATTTTTTGAGTTAGGGCGTTTTCAAAATTTCAAAATTCATTTTTGAACCCTTAGAAGTGACCTACATCAACCAAAAGCTTCGGGGCACAACTAGACCCCAAATGGAGCCTACATACCAAATTTCATCAAAATCGGTCAATGCTAAGTGGGGAAAGTGCCGCGTACGGCGGACGGACGGCCAAATTTTGGTTTATTATTTTCAATAATGAACCTTTGGAATCGACCAAGAAAAAAAATTTTAACACCCCCTCAAAATTTGATGGTTTACGTTTCAAGGTACGTAGAATCCAAAAATCGAATAAAAATTTGACCGTCCGTCAGCCGTACGCGGGACTTTCGCCACTTAGCATTGACCGATTTTGATGAAATTTGGTATGTAGGCTCCATTTGGGGTCTAGTTGTGCCCCGACGATTTTGGTTGATGTAGGTCACTTCTAAGGGTTCCAAATCAAATTTGAAATTTTGAAAACGTCCTAACTCAAAACATTTAGATATAAAGGTATTGTTTTTCCTTCAATTTAAAATTCTATAGAATTTTTAGAATTTTTTGAGACCACCCGGAGCTCTGTAGGACAAACCGTTCGCTCACTACGATAATTTAAAGTTTGGACGTGCGATAAATCAGAAACACGAGTGTGAATCGCAAAAGAGGCCGATTCTCCGTTCAAATTAAAGCTGACCGAAATGCGATCGATGTTTTTCTTCATGTTGGATGGTTGGTGGCTTTGCAGACGAGTGATCTATATAGAAAAATAAAAAATAATAAACATTGTGTAATAATTTGCAGCGTTTTATTCGATTTTTGGATTCCACGTACCTTGAAACGTAAACCATCAAATTTTGAGGGGGTGTTAAAATTTTTTTTTCTTGGTCGATTCCAAAGGTTCATTATTGAAAATAATAAACCAAAACGGTTTGGGGATCATCCCTTGTTCCGTTGCTTCATTCTTTTCATTGTTCGTTATGGAGCATTCCGTTAATTTGTTAAATTTTTTGTGATCCGTAACCCTACAACAAATTCATATTTCATATTTAAGTATCAACAAAAAAAAATTTGTTGATAATCATTTCATTGTATTTATCATCATGAAATTAATGCCTACTACCTACCAATGAAGTATGATTTTCCCCATAACATAATTATTCCATAACGAACAATGAAAAGAAAGAAGCAACGGCACAAGGGATGATCCCCAAACCGTTTTATTAAGGTCAGTTGAACAAAGAGTAATTATCAGTAATAAAAAATTGACAAAGCTGCTATGCAGTAGAATAAAAATGTACATAGAGTATATACTTACATAACATGTATTATATATTTTTTTGTTCTTTTAAATTTAAGTACCTAGTTGTAGTTTATAACTTATTTAATTTAATTAAGAAAAATTTTTTTTAGGCTGATGAAGGCAACGTTGTATTTGCCGAAACATGTACCAAACGACAATAAACATTGAATAATAGACTCCAAAAACTACATCGAAAACATGGTCACTCCATTCACCCATCAACGAAAACATTTTTAACACCCCCTCAAAATTTGATGGTTTACGTCTCAAGGTACCGTGAAAACGTCAAACTCTACTCCAAGATTTACTCCAAAACATTTCCAATACAATTTCTCCCACTCGAAATGGGTTAAATTGATTTTTTTTATAAGTTAATTGATCTTCAGGGCTTCCTGAACATTTTGAGTGGTCGAGCTCATTGATCAGATAATTGTAACCCCCCTATTTAATTGTTTAAATGTTGGAGTAACGTTACCTACGAGTGCGTCGATCTTCACTCCACTCTGAAAAACTCACGGTTATCGCTACAGAAACCCTATTATATTATCGATGTTTTTGCCAAAGTGGAATAGTAAAAAAAAATACCAAATATCAAGTACTATACCATACTATTTCTGCCACTGAATAATACTCAGAATAGTATCAATCGGAACGATATATCGCTTCTAATATCCTTCATCGATATTCAAAAACTTTCCACAGTAACCCTGTAACCTAGGTCCATGGGTTTTCATTTCTCTGGGTTTCATGAACAGTTTCGAGTTCCTTGTGACCATTGTTTTACTTTCCGGTTCAAAACAATTTTTTTGATTTACTTTTTTAAAAATTCAAGTCAAAATTCACTTCTAGACAAATTTTTGTTTTTATGATTCGATAATAAATATTATTAATTTGTAATGTAACTGATTTATTACCGTAAAACCGTCAAACTTTACCCCACCAGAGGTAACTTTACCCCAAAAAGTGAGAATCTTCAATTGTGACGTAAGCGTGGTAGAACTTAGATAAAAGTTAGCTATTGTGTTTTCGTTATTCTCCACATCCCAGAGAATCGATGCGGCTTGCGATGGCGCCTTTATTCATGTTATCAGCTGTTATCAGTCATAGTTTCCTGTTCAGCTGTTTTTGTCCTGTTTCTCGTGCTCCAAAATTTCTTCCATATCAGGTGTTTGGAGTGGATTTACCAGGCAAGCCCTCGTCATATCACTTTCAATATCTTATTTTGAACAAAATACACTAAGCAAATTCTCAAAAAAGTGTTTTCTTAGTTATGCTTTTGTTTACCAAAAATTTGATGGTAACTTTACTCCAGAAACCGGGTATCTTTACTCCACTATAAAGGTTGGGATAAAGGTAGCCTCACTCATATTTTTCTTATTTAATCTCGAAAAATATTTGAGTTTTATAATTTTCGCAGTGTTGAATGTCAGGTTTCTAGTGTATCTCATGTTGCAGAAGTTAGAGATGGGGAGAAGAAATGAGAAAAAGCTTGGTACGCGCCCCTACCGAAACTTTACAACAATGATATGAACATAAACGTGCTTTGGTCTCATAAGTTGTGATTTACAATATTATTTACTCGTGGGTTAACTTTGAAATTTACCATTGCAATTCATTTGAAACTTATCGAATGTGAGACAGACTTTTTCTGTGATTTTGTTAAGTCATTCGTTTATCGTTTATTGTCCTTCAATATTTCTTTACTTGTAGAAAGTTTTGCTCGATTACCAACATAAGTCTGTCTATACTGGGAGACTGAAATTGTGATCTCTTAACCAGAAATATTGCATTTCAAACAAATTCGTTGAAATAATTGATGAATAAATTATCATTGGAATTTATATTTTTCTTAGGTATAACTTGTATTTTTCAAGCTAAACAGTTCAATTTTTCAGAAATTATTTTATAATAATATTATAAATACTTGATATCATCAAGTATTTCTGGGGTAAAGAATTCAATCCCGACTAGTAACATTGCACCACTGCCCGTTTCTGTAGCGATAACCGTGAGTTTTTCAGAGTGGAGTAAAGATAGACGCACTCGTAGGTAACTTCACTCCAACATTTAAACAATTTAAATAAGGGGTTACAATTATCTGATCAATGAGCTCGACCACTCAAAATGTTCAAGAAGCCCTGAAGATCAATTCACTTATTAAAAAAATCGATTTGACCCATTTTGAGTGGGAGAAATTGTATTTGGAAATGTTTTGGAGTAAATCATGGGGTAAAGTTTGACGGTTTTACGGTACTTGATCCTTTCCATTTTTAGTGGATGAAAAAAATCATTTCATTGAACGGAGAATTCTTGGGAATAAGAATTGGAATAAATATAAAATGAGATGATCATTCATTTTTATTAAATTTTAAATTATTGACTTTCAAAACATTTTAAATTATTGACTTTATTAATATATTTATAATGTTAATATTTATAATTCTTTAATAATGGAGTTTTTATTTGGTTGGCGAAATCATTTGTGGGTTAATTTGAAGTATCGATAGCATCGATACTTTGAGCCGATATTTTCGAAGTATCGATATCTAATAATATCGGTATCGAAAAGATATCGAGTATCGATGCTTCGTGAGAAATATCGTATCGAAAGGAGCATCGTGCTGTCCCTAGGTCTGGGATAGTGGGGGGGGGGGGGCCAGCGTTTTTCGATAATCGCATTGTAAATGCTGACGCAGCCTCCTACCTCTCCCAAGACTGGCACCAAACAGCTCGAATGGCTGCTCGCGCGAAGCACTCGAAGTATGACCAGGCGGCAGAGGACCATCGAGGGTCATTCACACTAGGGATGTCACAAAAGATACATATACTGATACATATGAAGGGTCACGGGGAAAAAGGATCAGACTTTTCCTAATTCCGATAAAATCGAAAAACAAAGTTTGAAGTCTTCCCAGACAGACGCTATGCATTAAAAAAACGCTGCAAATTATTACACAATGGTTTTTTATTTTTTATTTTTCTGTATAGATCACACGTCTGCAAAGCCACCAACCATCCAACATGAAGAAAAACATCGATCGCATTTCGGTCAGCTCACATTTGAACGGAGTTTAGGCCTCTTCTGCGATTCACACTCGTGTTTCCGATTTATCGTACGTCCAAACTTTAAATTCTCGTAGTGAGCGAACGGTTTGTCCTACAGAGCTCAGGGTGGTCTCAAAAAATTCTAAAAATTCTATAAAATCTTAAATTGAAGGAAAAACAATACCTTTATATCAAATGTTTTTGAGTCAGGGCGTTTTCAAAATTTCAAAATTGATTTTGGAACCCTTAGAAGTGACCTGCCTCAACCAAAATCTTCGGGGCACAACTAGACCCCAGAAGGAGCCTACATACCAAATTTCATCAAAATCGGGCAATGCTAAGTGGCAAAAGTGCCGAGTACGGCGGACGGACGGCCAAATTTTTATTCGATTTTTGGATTCTACGTACCTTGAAACGTAAACCATCAAATTTTGAGGGGGTGTTAAATTTTTTTTTTTCTTGGTCGATTCCAAAGGTTCATTATTGAAAATAATAAACCAAAATGAACTGTTTGGGCCACCTGACCAGGAATTTAAATATGTCCAAGTGACAAGAAAGAAAATTGAGTAGGTCGAAGATAATTTCCAGAAATAATTAGAAATTTCAAACAAAGTAAGGACTTTGATCTTTTTTCCCCACAAATATCCGCGTTTCGGTCACTATAATACCTAAAATTATATCACCATGTTACCTATTGTTTATCCAAATCTCGTAATTCACTTCAGTAAGTTTACTAGGATTTGTAGGTACCTTACTGTCACCTCCAGAAAAATGTTGGGCAAAAAGTGGCTTAATTTTCCAGATAAGGTATAGTTTTGTACAAAACATTAATTGCAAAAATATTAATCAATCAATAAATAAATCATTCATCTAAAGGATTGTCGCAATATGAAATGGCGTCATCATCTCCTACATTCCCCAACCTGTTGGACAGTGAATCAGAAAATGTTGACACCGGGTTTGACGAGAAACTGACACAAGTGTCTTAAATCCTTTGATTTTGCTGGTTTTGATGGGTATGGGGCCGTTGTGAAGGTTTCCCAATGTTCCAGCTGCTTTTGGTACTGAAGTCTTCTTCTTCGAGGTAGAAGGGGTTGTGAAAACTGTCTGGTATCGTCAGAAGTAGGAGCTTTTGTGCTTGATGAATCTTTGGTGTGATGCCGTACAACTCATGCAAAGGCGAGGAAAGGGTTCTTCAAATCGGACACTGATCTTTCTTCCCTGCGAGCGTACGGAATCTGATCCTTTTTCCCCGGAGTCCCGTATTTGTTTTAGCTTTAAAAAGAACGAATGCGATCTTTCTTCCACAAAGTGAAACAACCCTTCGGTTCTACTCCTCCCAAGCTACTATGGCGTGCCTATCTCAATTCGGCCAAAAAATGGAATTTGATCCTTTTTCCCCGTGACCCTTCATATCGTAGTATCGATACTTTTTTTCCAGTATCGGAAGCGATACTTTTTTATGTCTCACATTTTATCTGTTTCAACACCTACGACATGAAGGTACCTACTTGACAATACCTCTTTCTCTACGTAGATTGTTGGGAGACCAACAAACTTCAACAAATTTAACAAGGATGATGTACCACCACCTCTATGATAACCTGCTGTCCTCCATAATCGAAGAAGGACCACCAAAATGTTAACCCAAACAAGTGCCTAAACAAAAACAAGTTTTAAATAACAAAATGAGTGATTTATTGTTTTGCTTATTCTATACTAATTATTATCCTCGTGATGGAAAGATGTCACACTGATAGAGGGAAACATAAACGACAATTTCACCCATTTTTGTGAAAGTATCAAAAAGTATCGATACTTCAAAATATCGATACGTTTTGAAAGTATAGTAACGTCACTTTTTGATACTTTCTAGATGTATCGATACGATATTAAATCGATACTTTTGAAGTATCGGACATCCCTAATTAACACCCCCTAGTCAGTTCCTGTGACGGGGCTCTGGAACAAGAATTCGGAGACTTCCTGAAGAGAGCAGCTTTTGTGTTGGCTGAGAAGTGGCAACGACCTTACTCCCAACTGACAGGATGGCTTAAAGTAAAAGTACAGTTTGCCATCATTCGGGCGGTATCACTTCGGCTACTCGGAGCAAGGAGGAAAATACGCTCACTAGGATTGGAGGCTTTGTCTTCCATGGTGGACCATTGAAACCATAAATTCTCGTACACTCTGCACATATCACACTCTTGTTTTCATCGCCATGTTACCCAGAAGCTACAATATTGTTAACATTCTACCTTCAAACTTGTTAATAATAAAAATTATTATACATGAAAAAAAAAATCAAATTTCCTAAAGAAGGCATTCACAACACTTTATTACCTTGAAACGTAAACCAACAAATTTTGAGGAGGGAGGGGGGGGGGTTAAAATTGTTTATCTTAGTCGATTCCAAAGGTTCATTATTGAATATAACAAACCAATAAATTTGATTGTGAAGCAAAAATGTGGTTGGTAGGTACTGGCAATGGCAAAGCAGTGTTCTTTGTAGGCGAGTGATCTATACAGAAAAAACTCTGCAAATTATTACACAATGGTTTATTATTTTTCCATATTGATCACTCGTCTGCAAAGCCACCAACCATCCAACATGAAGAAAAACATCGATCGCATTTCGGTCAGCTAAAATTTGAACGGAGATTCGGCCTCTTTTGCGATTCACACTCGTGTTTCTGATTTATCGTACGTAAAACTTTTAAATTCTCGTAGGGAGCGAACGGTTTGTCGAACAGAGCACCGCATGGTCTCAAAAAATTTTAAAAATTCTATAGAATCTTAAATTGAAGGAAAAACCATACCTTTATATCAACATTTTTTGAGTTTGGGCGTTTTCAAAATTCATTTTTGAACCCTTAGAAGTGACCTACATCAACCAAAATCTTCGGGGCACAACTAGACCCCAAATGGAGCGTACATACCAAATTTCATCAAAATCGGTCAATGCTAAGTGGCAAAAGTGCCGCGTACGGCGTACGGCGCACGGACGGCCAAATTTGTATTCGATTTTTGGATTCTACGTACCTACCTTGAAACGTAAACCATCAAATTTTGAGGGGGTATTAATTTTTTTTTTCTTGGTCGATTCCAAAGGTTCATTTTGAAAATAATAAACCAAAATGAGGAAACGAAAATCCGCCGTTTAGTAGACAGACAATAGCGGAGTAATTGGGGTGAAACAAGGGAATCGCACAATATTGTGAGGGAGGTCCACCAGGAGGGGGCATCATTAATCTGCTCCAAGGACCGCAGCCTGGGAGATGGCTGCCAAAACATCGTCTTCCACCAGACGAGATTTCGAGCCAACTTATTCAACGTGGGGCGACCAGCCCCTGTCCCAAGGTGGAAGGTTAGACCATGGAAATCCGAACCAGAGCCCTAATCTCGCAAGGGTATGGCGTTAAGACGAAGGAAACACAGGAATTACGGCAATTTATTGAGGGGGTGATTTCAAACGTACGTTTTTTCAAGGATTTTAGGCGAGTAGTGTCAGGTTACCGCCGCATGATTCAGAGAGACTGCGCGCGCAACTTCTACAGCTCTCCCATCAAACTGCGCTGCGTTTCGTCGAAGGATGAAAGACCAACCCATCCTTAACCCACCAATAACCTGATGGTCTAAAAAATGTTGGCCGAAAGCACATCAAGGGCCTCCAAAGTAAATTACAAAGAATACTGTGCGTGTTTCGGAATTCAGACTCTGTGGACTGTGACGACGACCAGAATATTTTGACGTCGTTTATAAATTGCAACCATGATGAAGCAAAATACGTTGAGAAAAACTACTAAAACAATGGCTTGAAGCTGCGATATGGCGATAGTGGACTTATCATACGAGCTTGAACCATATCATGGAAGATAAACAGATGAACGAATTAGGACAAGAAAGGTCAAGGATGTCATCAGTTTTTGTTTACTTATTTTCAACCTATCTTGGTTTAGTATCCACTCACTTTGCATCAGACATTCCCTGGAATTTGAGGTAGTCGAATGCCACACACATCCACACAAATGACACACACAAATCAAACAAAATAACAAGATATTGTGCCAGTGTGAAGGCCTTCTACTTACTGATAGTCAAGCGATGCCGCAAAAGTTATAAACAACAATCTCAAAATAAAACAACCAAAAATAATTGCGAGTGTGTATAAAAGTGAGTGGCGTGAGAGTTCGAAAATAAATGGGTAGCAGGGATAGAACAGTTCAAAAGGAGGGGAAGCATCAGGGCACGAGTGGAGACGAAGACGACCGAAGATGACCGAACAGCACGTGAGGTAGCGAAAATAGAACATCGGAAAGTTGCTGGCACGTGCCACTGAAGAAGTTGGCATCGCATCCATGTTGATGAGAAGAGTGATGGAGGAGGTGCGTGGAGACGAGAGGATCTGCTTCGAGGCTGGCAGTCGAGCTGAAGGCAAAGTCCCTTCGGTACCAATTAGGAAATTGACGAGACAGAATTGTATAAAGTGAGCTATAGAAACCTAGACTGCTATGTTAAGTTAGACAGCTGAGAAATCCATAGAAATTGAGTCAGTATGGAAGAGTCCAGGGCCGCATGAGAGACTTGCAAAAGGCACCCAATTGTGATTTCATTTCAATAACTGAACAATCACTCAAAATTAAATCATTTTCCAGTTCCTCACATAAAACGTGCTGCATTTATTAGTCAGTTGTTCGAGTCTCTGTAGTGGCAACCCCAAATGAATTTCAAGAGAGGATCAATAAAATGAGTTGAAAACACGAAGAATCCTTATAAGAAGTAGTTTTTTTTAGCAAATTTTCAAGGAAAATGAAGCTATTGCACAGCCTTCCGTAACAACAAACAAAAGGATGAGTTCGTTAGCCAAACATTTTGGACAACCCTAAGTGGTCCAAATTTCAAAAATAGTCCAAAACGCTGCAAATTATTACAAAACGGTTTACTATTTGTCTATACAGGGTGTTTCACGAAAAGGTTACACCCCCCTTCATTTCCGCAAAAGACAACGTAAAAAATTCCGACCAACGCAATTCTTCATGATTTTTTGTGAGGATCTCAGGAAAAATACTTTTGCGCAAAAAAGTTGCGCGCAATCGTGCGCCATTGACAATAACTTCATTTTTTCAAATGGAACCCCCCTTTTGGTTTATTATTTTCAATAATGAACCTATGGAATCGACCAAGAAAAAAAAATTCTAACACCCCCTCAAAATTTGATGGTTTACGTTTCAAGGTACGTAGAATCCAAAAATCGAATAAAAATTTGGCCGTCCGTCCGCCGTTCGCCGTCCGTCGTCCGCCGTTCGCCGTATGCGGCACTTTTGCCACTTAGCATTGACCGATTTTGATGAAATTTGGTATGTAGGCTCCATTTGGGGTCTAGTTGTGCCCCGAAGCTTTTGGTTGATGTAGGTCAGTTCTAAGGGTTCCAAAATCAATTTTGAAATTTTGAAAACGCCCTAACTCAAAAAATTTCGATATAAAGGTATTGTTTTTCCTTCAATTTAAGATTTTATAGAATTTTTAGAATTTTTTGAGACCACGCGGAGCTTTGTAGGACAAACCGTTCGCTCCCTACGAAAATTTAAGGGTTTATATTGAAATATATATATATATAAATCAAAACACGAGTGTGAATCGCAAAAGAGGCATAATCTCCGTTCAAATTAGAGCTGACCGAAATGCGATCGATGGTTGGTGATTTTGATTTTTTTTTTTTTTTTTTTCCCCTTCATATTGGATGGTTGGTGATTTTGTAGACGAGTGATCTATATAGAAAAATAATAAACCATTGTGTAATAATTTGCAGCGTTTTTAGAATCGATTGAGACCACCCAGAGCTCTTTAGGACTGTACAACTCGCTCCTTCGAGTTGTTCTCAGTTTTGTGTTCTTAGCAACCAAATTTCCTAATGAAGGCACCCACTCGAATTGGGTAGTGGAAACATTGTTTTCACTGTTCAAGGTTGAAAAAAAAGTTCCCCAAAATCAAAATTTTCCCTCGCGTTTTACGTTTTAGACCTTTTTGAACGATTTTGGTTCCGTGACTGCGCATGCGCAAACGTGAATTCCTTGTAACAGCCGTAACTTCAACTGTCCCCCAGGGGTAGCGGGTTCGAATTTATTACAGATTCGAATTCTACGTCAAATTTCATGAAAAATTCATACCCACATCGATTTGTTTTATTGCGCGCAACCTGGCTTTTGAACGCTCTAAGTTGCGCAACTCCACAATTGCGCAAAAATTAGGTTTTGGAGAACCCTTAGTGTGGCACATGTTTTTTCATCGTTTTTTAACGCTGAATCACAGGGTGTCATTCGTTTTGAGAAAAACCAAGATTTAAGAGGAAAAATTAACATTTCTTTCACGAAAACATCAGTTTTGAGGTCGAAATCGTGTTTATTCTTTATTTTCTCACCTCCTTTTGAACCACGGGCTTGGGGCCGTCTATGGTGGAGTTAAAAATAAAAACTGACAGCATGATCATGCTTTAACTGAATAAAATTACCTAAAAACTCATAACGATTTAAAAAGAGCGATTTTTTCACTAAAACAACCGCATTTTTGGCCGCTATTTTGAAAAATTCCAGTCAAATTGAAAAACGGATGTCACCATGTGATTTAGCGTTAAAAAATGATGAAAAAACATGTGCCACACTTAGGGTTCTCCAAAATCTAATTTTTGTGCAATTGTGGAGTTGCGCAACTTAAAGCGTTCAAAAAGCCAGGTTGTGCGCAATAAAACAAATCGATGTGGGTATGAATTTCTCATAAAATTTTACGTAGAATCCGAATCTGTAATAAAAAAGGGAGGGTTCCATTTGAAAAAATGAAGTTAGTGTCAATTGCGCAAGATTGCGCGCAACTTTTTTTGCGCAAAAGTATTTTTCCTGAGATCCTCACAAAAAATCATGAAGAATTGCGTTGGTCGGAATTTTTTACGCTGTATTTTGCGAAAATGAAGGGGGGTGTAACCTTTTCGTGAAACACCCTGCATAGATCACTCGACTACAAAGCCACCAACCATCAACATGAAGAAAAACATCGATCGCATTTCGATCAGATTTAATTTGAACGGAGATTAGGCCTCTTTTGCGATTCACACTCGTGTTTCTGATTTATCGTACGCCCTACTCTTAAATTCTCGTAGGGAGCGAACGGTTTGTCCTAAAGAGGTCCGCGTGGTCTCAAAAAATTCTAAAAATTCTGTAGAATCTTAAATTGAAGGAAAAACAATATCTTTATATCAAACTATTCGAGTTAGGGCGTTTTCAAAATTTCAAAATTCATTTTTGAACCCTTAGAAGTGATTTACATCAGCCAAAATCTTCGGGGCACAACTAGACCTCAAATGGAGCCTACATACCAAATTTCATCAAAATCGGACAATGCTAAGTGGCAAAAGTGCCGCCTACGGCGTACGGACGGCCAAATTTTTATTCGATTTTTGGATTCTACGTACCTTGAAACTAAAACCATCAAATTTTGAGGGGTGTTAAAAATGTTTTTCCTTGGTCGATTCCAATGGTTCATTATTTAAAATAATAAACCAAAATGTGCTATTAACCAAAGATGTTATTTTTTATACATTTCTAAATTGTAATGAATATTTTTGGAAAAACGGTAAATTAGTTCCAAGTTTAAAATCATTTTGAACGAGATTTGAAATATCATATTTATGAATATATTACTTTTTGAAACAAAACAACGCATTCGGTACTTTTGGTTTATTGTTTTCAATAATGAACCTTTGGGATCGACCAAGAAAAATTTTTTTCAACACCCCCTCAAAATTTGATGGTTTACGTTTCAAGGTACGTAGAATCCAAAAACTTGGATTCATAAGCATTGACCGATTTTGATGATATTTGGTATGTAGGCTCCTTTTGGGGTCTAGTTGTGCCCTGAAGATTTCTGTTGATGTAGGTCACACGTTCAATCTCAATTCCAGTGGTTCATTATTGGTTATGGCAAACCAAAATGCAAAATGGCGGAGCTAGGTTTACCGTACTCTCCAATTTTTGACGAGCAGGGAATGAGCGGTAATGGGGTCTCAGTCGGTCGCCGTTAGTTCCTCGTTCCGGGTAAGCATTTCCCTAAATTACAGGCGCTCAAACTTTAAAAGTTGTGCCTAAATTTGAAATTTTCGAGGATTTTCGAAATTCATTAGTGCAGCAGTCTAGCGTATTGAAAAACTAAAAGATTGCCGCTGGAATCATCAAAATCGAACAGTAATTGTCGGTCCCATTTTTCTCTGGCAATTATTGTTCGATTTTGATGATTCCAGCGGCAATATTTTAATTTTTCAATACGCTAGACTGCTGCACTAATACAATTTTGAAAATCCTGGAAAATTTCAAATTTAGGCACAATTTTTTTAAGTTTAAGCGCCTGTAATTTAGGGAAATACTAACCCGGAACGAGGGACGAATGGCGACCGACTGAGACCTCCAAAACGCTGTTCTCTATCGCACCCGAGGTTTCGACTGGTGTTTGTGAAACGTAACTTGCCCATGAATTGAACTCGCTTCAATCTATGAGCTGCGTATATCGTCGGCTCAATATTGTACATTCACATCCCTTCTCAGTATTGACATTGCAGTATATCGTCAAGCAATTTCGTAATTTGGAAGGAACGTGAAAAGGCTGGGTCGACGATTTTAGAGAATGTAGATCGTTGACAGTTCTAACCTGAAGGCGTTAAAACAGTTAAAGTGAATAGATAAACGAATTACGCTTTATCACTTCCACCCCAACAACTTTAAATTGTGGGGTCCTTTGAGAACGACGCTAAGCCCGGTGTCCCGTTTTCCTACTAATTTCCAAACCACTCGGAAAGCCCCGTTCGCAAAAAGTTGGAGTTTTTGGGGGGTTGGAATTTATCTTAATCTTGGTTCTGATAAGGTATCTCGCTCAGTTGACGGGATGATTTTCTCCTTGATGGTTCCTTACGACTCAACAAGTAAAGTCTCTTCACTGAAATGGTCATGTAGGTACACATTTCAGTGAATAAATCAATTTTCATAAGTATCTTGCCTTTGCGATTTTCGTATGTTTTAGCTGCATACTATTCTCATGCCAGGATAATGAAAAAGCTTGGACTTTTTGGAGACGCTACCATGTAGGTTCAAATCTTGTGTAGATTCCTGTTTACCGTGGCTGGCCATTAGGATATATTTCGTCTTATCGACGTTCATTTTTTCACTTCTTGGGGTAGATCTCAAAAACGGAGGCATATTAATGGACGAAGCTGAGAAAAGAATTAAGGAATTTGATACCAAAAGGTACTAAAGACCATTTTCATCGAAATTGAGTTAACTTTTTTCACTTTGGGTTTTAGGGGGGGGGGGTGTCTTCACAAAAATGCGATCTTTTTGGAGCAGAAGATAATCTATTCCCTTGAAAAACAAGGGTGAATATTCCGTGTAATTTCAAAAGGTACTATAGCCAGCTCGATAGCGGTTTTTTATCCGTTTTGTTTCAAAAAGTACTTAATCCACTTCATTTGTTTTCAAAAAGTACTTTATCCACTTCGTTTGATTCTAAAAACGCTGCAAATTATTACACAATGGTTTATTATTTTTCTATAGATCACTTCTCTGCAAAGCCACCAACCATCCAACAAGAAGAAAAACATCGATCGCATTTCGGTCAGCTATAATTTGAACGGAGATTAAGCCTCTTATACGATTCACACTCGTGTTTCTGATTCAACGTATCAAGTATCAAGTGGTGACAAACGTAATATTTTTTGTGGGGTTTAATAAGTACAGATGATTAGGATTATCTCCAGTACGCGACAGTGAGTATAAAAGCAGGGGGTGTAAATAATTACGGGGTGCGTGTCGGCATCCAAGGTCGAAATGAGCGCCAACACGCACCGATTCCATGTCGCATGTAAACAGAAACCTGAACAAATAAGGTTCAATAACAGGATCAAACCTCGGCGTTTAATAGCGATTTGCGGAACAATGCAGAAGTAACGAGCAGATTACAGCTTATGAATACAACGTAAGGATATTGATTATTAGTGAAACGAGTCCGTGTGCCGTTTATCAGAGCTTACAAACGACTTAAATCATCCCCAACCTTCAGCATTTCAACCTACATCCCCTACACTTGGCAAAATATCTTTCTTCTTTCCCTTGGGCGAAACCATCTCCTTTCCTTTTTTCCTGATTGTTACAAGAATGTGTGATTCGGTCCTGGAATTGTATGTTTTTTGTCGATAAGAGTTTGGTTATTCTATTGTACTTATAAAAACGTGTGATTGACGAATCAGACTCTCCACAAGAGTGTTTGAAAGCATAACCTTGTTTACAAATATGACCTTTCTTTTTATTTAAGATCAATGCGATCTTCCACTTAGGAGTTACTGTTAAGTATTATTTATTTATTTATATTGGTAACACCGCGCAATTATGGTGACGTCCCAATAGAGTCCAGTACAGATCTTGTAACAGCCACGTTCATTCCGCTTCCCTTCCTCACGTTTATTATCCTTAATTAGCTCATTTATTCCTGGTTTCAATTGGCGACGAAGGAAAAAGTTGTACATTCATTTTTTTATTTTTTCATTTTTATTCATTACAGGCCACGTGATCAAAGAACTACCCGAAATAGGACTGCGAAAGCTTTTATATTTGATAAACGCTGCGTTTCGGTTAAAGCGTTCCTATTACCTGGAAGATTGCAGAAGTAATTATGATACTAAAACCGGGTAAAGATCCATCAGATGTCAAGTCTTACAGGCCTATCTCGCTAATCCCAGTTCTCTCAAAGCTGTTTGAGAAGCTTCTCAAGAAAAGACTCGTCGGGATTATAGAAGACAGGAATCTTATCCCTTCCCATCAGTTCGGTTTCAGAGCCAAGCATTCCACCATAGAACAAGTCCACAGGATAACTGATACGATTGAAGATGCGCTAGAAAACAAAAAAGTCTGCAGCGCAGTCTTTCTTGACGTGTCGCAAGCTTTCGATAAAGTTTGGCACGAAGGGCTAATAGATAAATTGCATGGGTTGCTCCCACAGAAATATTGCCAATTGATTGAATCCTACCTTGGCAACAGATACTTCAGAGTAAAAATAGAAGATGAATATTCTCAACTTGAAAAAATCGAGGCAGGTGTTCCACAGGGAAGCGTCTTGGGACCTCTACTCTACTTATTGTACACATGTGACGTCCCAGTCACTGACGGAACATGCATAGCAACCTTTGCAGATGACACAGCGATTTTAGCGGTTGCAGATTCGGTAGAAGAGGCGACACAAAATCTTCAGAAGGCTACTATTGCAGTTGATAACTGGACAAAGACATGGAGACTGAAATTGAATAAAACCAAGTCCACACATGTCAACTTCACGTTCAAAAAAATAATAAATATCCCACTAGAGCTCAATCACAACATCATTCCTTATGCCAATTCAGCGAAATATCTTGGGATGACACTGGATGCAAAGCTGGAATGGAAAGAGCATGTGAAGAAGAAACAGAAAGAGCTGTCAATAAAGTACAGAAAGTTATATTGGCTTATGGGCCGTTACTCCCAACTCAACTCCCACAACAAAGTTCTGTTAAATAAAACAGTACTGATGCCGATTTGGACCTATGGCATTCAACTATGGGGCTGTACTGCCAAAACAAATGTGCAAATAATACAGAAATTTCAAAATAAAGTACTCAGGAGTATTGTAAACGCACCTTGGTACATTAGAAATGACGACCTCCACAGAGACTTGGGAGTGGAGAGCGTCACTGATGTCATAAAAACAACAGCAAGACGTTACGAGAAGAGACTTCTCGTACACTCAAATCCAGAAGCCATACAACTACTGGACAATTCACAACAAATTCGGCGACTGAAAAGGACCAAACCCCTGGACCTTGCAAGCTGACGTTGTAGTGTAAAATTAGTGTGGTGCCTGCTAGTGAACATTCGCCATAACAGACTATGCGGTGATATATTAGAAATAAATAACTAGATAGTTACTTGTAAACCATACAGTTTGTAACTAGTTGTTATAATAAATAAACGCTTAAAAACAACAAAAAAAAAAAATGTATTTCGGAAGGCCCGAATTTCTTTTATTTTGTTTGTAATGGCGCCACCAACTACAACGGCTCCAGTGGCCCACGTCGACGACTACAATCAGCGAGTTTCCCACTCAGGATCCCCGGGTACCAGCCGTCGGAGATTTACCGTCATTAGCGACAAATGGTCAACATTTATCGAACGGTTAGACCAGCATTTCACTGGTAATTTCGTGCAAGGAGCACGCCGTGTCTGGTAACTGCAAACAGCGATCACATAGCGATCACAGCGATCATATGTGACATTTAGCGAGAATCATGCCACCCTGTGACGAGCTGCTGGCAAACCAGTTACCGTCAGATATCGGTGTGACGGAACAAAATCATGTTCGATGACTCACGACAAAACCAGAATCGTTTGAATCGAAAGGTTCTCTATAGATTGAGAATTCAACTGAGGACCGGAGTCTAGTATTTAGACGAGAAAAGACACATCTACTTGAGATGGTGTTTCGGATAGCATTGATAACAATTATGGCTGTATTTGCATGAAAAATGTTCTAAATATTAGCTCTCACTAAAGCGAATAAATAATAAAAGATGATAAAAAATAGAAAATTCGGACATGATACTGTTCAGAGCCACTCATTTACAACACAAATTACTATCAGACTCCATGCAATGGAAACTGAACTGTATTTGAATTGATTCTTGCAGAAAGGGTCCTTAGCGTCACATTTGACCAAATCGAGATAATGATGGATTTTGCGTTTTTACCTTTGGTTTCACCGATTCATGCGGATTGGGATCTTCTCCAGGCACTGCTTTAGAGGACGTAGAAAATGGAGGACGCATTCTTAGTTTCATGCAAGAACTGGCCTTACTCCTGGATTAACACCTCATCGTAAGAGGCTTTTCTCCGGGCTTTGTTTCCCTGATCACCTGGCCAATCTACTCAGCCAATCCAGAGACGTATGAGCAAAAAAATGAAGTGAACTGACTAATAAATTTAAAAAACATATAAAATAACGTAACTTTGTGACTCTGCTGATGTCTTTATTTTCAATATATTCTGATCGTAAAAACTTCAATTTGTTCAATAAAACGTGGTCATGTTGTTTTCGCGTTAGACCTGAAAACTAAAAATTCAATAAACAAGAGCAATTTGGTTTCTAACGATGAATAATTGGAGGAATGCTCGAGGAAAATTTAATTGAAGTGACCCAAAATTTCAAAGAGAAATTTTTTTGTCGATTATCTCGAATCGGAAAAATATGCATGAGGACCCTTTCTGCATCAAGCGATTCATTTGCCTCATTTTTTGCCTAAATGCCTTTGAGGTAGGGACGGCACGATACCACCGATATATCGGAGTATCGATACTTTTTGGTATCGATACCGATATTTGTATCGATACTTTTGATAATAAAACTCTTACCGATATATTGGTATCGATACTTTTGCCCGAAATATCGGAGGTATCGATACTTTCTTGACGATATTATCGATATTTTTGCCAAAGTGGAATAGTAAAAAAAATACCAAATATCAAGTACTTAGATACCATACTATATCTGCCTCTGAATAATACTCGGAATAGTATCAATCGAAACGATATATCGCTTCTAATATCCTTCATCGATATTCAAAAACTTTCCACAGTAACTCTGTAAACCTCACATTTTTTTGCGGTTTTCACAGGGACCAACTAGGTCCATGGGTTTTCATTTCTCTGGGTTTCTTGAACAGTTCGAGTTCCTTGTGACCATTGTTTTACTTTCAACAATTTTTTTGATTTGCTTTTTTAAAAATTCAAGTCAACATTCACTTCACGACAAATTTTTGTTTTCATGATTCTATGATTAATAATGTAACTGATTTAATTTTATTACTGAAGTAATGTAACTGATTTATTACTTGATCCTTTCCATTTGTGGTGGATGAAAAAAATCATTTCATTGAACGGAGAATTCTTAGGAACAAGAATTGGAATAAATATAAAATGAAATGATCATTCATTTTTATTAAATTTTAAATTATTGACTTTTTAAAAATATATTTATAATGTTGATATTTATAATTCTTTATTAATGGAGTTTTTATTTGGTTTGCGGAATCATTTGTGGGTTAATTTGAAGTATCGATAGTATCGATACTTTGAGCCGATATTATCGAAGTATCGATATCTAATAATATCGGTATCGAAAAGATATCGAGTATCGATACTTCAGGAGAAATATCGTATCGAAATGAGTATCGATACTTTGGAGTATCGTGCCATCCCTACTTTGAGGTCAGACGTCTTCTACAGACGTACCTAAAATTCATATTGTATCTGGCGACACACGAACCCGTAAGTCAACGCATAAGTTTAGTAAAGCAACGCATTATTTGAGCAGTCTGTCAACTAATTCGGAGATCATTCCTCAACCGACACACAGTGAGGTACTTGTCGAGAAGAGTGACAAAAATTCAAATCAGGAAATGGTGATTGTGTATGGAACAATCCTCGGAAAGATCGCCCAGACTCTTGGGGCTCCTGGATAACTTCGTCGGAGAATGATCGTAAATCAAAAACCTGAATGTTTTTATACAAATTTATATTTTTGATGAGTACCCTACACGTGTGGAATTTTTGGGAATGAGGAGTGAAAAATCGTAAGGCAGGTCCATATCTGCGAACCGTACACGACGCAAGAGGTAAATGGAAAGTTCGCCGGACAAAACCGGCAAAAATGGTTCGAAAGCACGTGCTGAACGCCTGTACGCGAACGGTTTGGGTTCCTGTAATGATTCGCAGGTGTGGAGGGAGCTCAATGATTAGGGCGGGTTCCGTGAATGTTTATCGATCCATCGTAAAAGCTCTGAATAATGAAATCCGAAGTAGAGGTGGTTCGTGGTCCAAGGTCAAAGTTTAGAACAGACCAGGTACTTCCTGGATATTAATGGACCGGAAGGTGGACATAATAAAGTGAGGAGGAAACAATAATTAGTGTTAAATTGGCTTCCTGAAAGAATTTCTCGTTCCCTAAGAGCTAGACCACTCTCAGCCAAGATCGTGGGGGTGAAAGAAAAGGTCATTAATAATGATACAAAACGTCTTATCTCCCGAAATCTTGAGAAATCGGTAATGGTAGATGCGCTCTGGCTACAACCACTCTAATCGCATTAAAATCTGCAGGTACACGTCTCATATTGTAAAGAAATACAATAATTACCACACAATTAACGAGAGAATTGTTAAGCGGCAACTTCATTAGTTTTGTGAAACAACCATCGAGAGTTGAAGAAACTTGGAGCAAGGGAGTCTGAAAAACTGGTTGTGAAGTTGCAAATCAATTTTATGATTAATAAATCGTTTCTTCCGAATCCCGTGATGTGGCAGCATTGCGGTACTATTGAGAGTATATCTTCAATTCAAAAACACAACACATAAATTCTGATCATCCCAAGACAGCTGATGACGTTCGCGACGCCTGGAAATGGCAGTCGGATGAAAATTCAACATGGTATGGTTGTTTACATTACTTTTACTCACTTAGTCCCTTGCAAAAGTCTAGTATTACCAATAAGTTGATTTGTCTCAGTAATTGTATATAAATACCAATCCCACTAAATAATACCGTTGCAAACCAAGATGGTGGCTGTTGAGACCAAGGAAAACCAAGAAGGAGTCTATTTTACCAGAGATTTTTTCAGTGATTTGATTTCGTTAAAGAGAAGTTGAATCATCCAAGAACCTGAAAATACGATCTGGATTTCAATATAAAAGAGAGAATTGTAAAGGATTGTGACTGTAGAAAGAGGGCTGCACCGGTTGGTTGTTGAGATGTGTTATGTTCTGGTGGGGCGCCTGTGTGAGTGGATGATGCATCTGTGGACGCCAAGTGACGTCTGTATGAGTGTGTGATGTGGATGTACAGCTGGAGATGGAACCCGCTGCGCCTCCTCCGAAAGCGTAGAATTTAAAAACAAACAAAAAACTCCCCTTATCCTCCCGCGATCCCGAGCATTTACATCAAAAGAACGTTGACTCGGAGGGAAGAAGCGACTTCATCAAACTTCCACCTTGTTTACTGAACGCATCTCCTCTTACATGAGATGGTTCAGCCATTCCAAGTCCCTTGACGCCACACGTCTCGATTCGATTTTACCGTCAAACTAAAAAGTTGAGCAAATCTGGAATCATTCACAGCCTAAACTGAGCTTCAAGCAAATTTCAGCATTGCAATAGAAAGGCTGCCAAGTGGGTTAGGCACATAGCATCTTCGTATCCATAACACGACAGTAAAGATGAATTGAAACGTCTCCAATTAGGTACTCTCCAGAATTCAGATGATTCTCGGTGTTTCAGATGATCCGATAACGAAAAATTTATAGGGAGAGAATCTCAACTATACAGTCACTGGACATTTCTTCGAATTAAGGTGGGAACTGTAGAAGTTTCAGTTCCTCCTAAAGATTTTCAGCCTCTTACGAAGATTTTGCATTTGCGCCTCCGCAGAAGCTGTTACCAATCCGGAGAAATAAAAAAATCAATTGGGACCATCTAAATAACGTGCACAATTCCTGGTACAAGGATTCGCGGACACATAGACAGACAGGCATGAAACCGAAAATGACGGATCAAAATCCGGAAATTGTGCTGGATGTGCTTTTGGTTTATTATTTTCAATAATGAACCTTTGGAATCGACCAAGAAAAAAAAATTTTTAAAACCCCCTCAAAATTTGATGGTTTACGTTTCAAGGTACGTAGAATCCAAAAATCGAATAAAAATTTGGCCGTCCGTCCGCCGTACGCCGTACGCGGCACTTTTGCCACTTAGCATTGACCGATTTTGATGAAATTTGGTATGTAGGCTCCATTTGGGGTCTAGTTGTGCCCCGATGCTTTTGGTTGATGTAGGTCACTTCTAAGGGTTCCAAAACCAATTTTGAAATTTTGAAAACGCCCTAACTCAAAAAATTTTGATATAAAGGTATTGTTTTTCCTTCAGTTTAAGATTCTATAGAATTTTTAGAATGTTTTGAGACCACGCGGAGCTCTGTAGGACTAACCGTTCGCTCCCTACGAAAATTTAAGGGTTTATATTGAAATATATATATAAATCAAAACACGAGTGTGAATCGCAAAAGAGGCCTAATCTCCGTTCAAATTAGAGCTGACCAAAATGCGATCGATGGTTGGTGATTTTGATTTTTTTTTTTTTTCCCTCTCTTCATAGGTATTGGATGGTTGGTGATTTTGTAGACGTGTGATCTATATAGAAGAATAATAAACCATTGTGTAATAATTTGCAGCGTTTTTTTTTTCTTTTTCTTCATATTGGATGGTTGGTGATTTTGTAGACGAGTGATCTATATAGAAAAATAATAAACCATTGTGTAATAATTTGCAGCGTTTTTATGTAGAAAGAACGGAATACAACGAAATATTTAAGTTGCCCAATACGTCATCATCCTTCAATACCGAAGTGAACGCAATGATCAAATCACTGGGATTTATCAGCAATCAGAACAGCAACGGCGGACAACACATGATATGCACAGACTCGTTAAGCACATTCCAAGTTCTCAAAACCATCTCCATTAAGGGAACCCAGCAGGGAAAAAATGGAAAAAAATCGATTTTCGTTTTTTTACATTAACAAATTCTTTATTTAAATGCGGACAAAATGGTGTATTATTTTTGAATTTTGCACAATTAGAACTGGAAGAAAAATTAGTTCAAAGTTGGGAAAGTAGGTGTTAGCCGGCGCGGAATACGTTGAATACACGAAACTTGGGAGAAAAAACCAACTAACAATAACAAAATTGGCGAAAAAAGATAACAAACCTGATTGAAAATAACCTTCTTTCTTATTCTTCTTCACTTTCTATCATTTTTTGCATGTTTGAAGTCATTGTTGTCATTAGGAGTTACGTTTTACTTTGTTTGAGATGCGTTTTGCGAGGTTTTCAGAAAAAGTGCTCTCCTAAAATCACGTTTTTGGACCTTCTTGCCCCTGTTTCTCTGCAATGGTTGAAGTTATCGTAATCCCCCAATTTTTCCTCGAAACTGCTATTATTGAACTCCACTTTAGTCGGATGGTTTCTCAAAATTCCAATTATAAGGTGTAAAAAAATTTTTATTTGAAGTTGAAAAATGCAGATAAAAAAACGGAATTTTTGAAAAATCATACCTAAGCTATAAATTGAAAGTTTCAAAATCCATCTGACTACAGTGAAGACGACTATATGTACTACCACTGGAAAAAAATTTAATTTCAATAGACTGAACCGTGTTCAAGATCTAGGGGTACAAAAATGGGTCTGCCGACCCACTTTAGTACTAGCTGCTGGGTTCCCTTAAAAGAGTAAAGAACGGTCTGATCGTCCGACTACTCCAGACACTACTCCTTTCTTCCAAATTCTTATCAAAACAATAAACAGGAGATCATATTCGTCTGGGTAAAGGCTCACGCAGGACTGATTCTGAATGAGCGGGTTGATCGGCTGGCGAGGGATGGTTTGGTGTCGGGAACCTTCAATGAAAGAAAATCTACGTGAAAAATGGAAACAAAAATATATAGAATCAAGTAACGGGCTATCATACAAAGAAGTTCAACCACAGATCTGCCTAAAACCATCTGCCGAACAATTGTCCGTCAGAGATCTAACCACGGTGTTTGTGACGCATATTTGTACAAAATCGGACGAAGGGACTCCCCACAATGCCAAAAGTGAGGTCATCCAAATGGAACGCTGCGTCAAACGACAATGGAATGCCCAGAATATGAAGACCAATGGCACGTATTGCTTAGAACTGTGACAACCAAAACAAATGTTAACATAGATTACTCGTCAATTTCATCATGTCAAATGTGTGTATGTGTGTGTGTGTGTGACAAAAATTTAAAAATTGCCTTATATATTAGGTAATCCTAATATATAAGGCAATTTTTAAATTTTTGTCAAATTGCAACATTATTATATGACACATTTAGAATGACAATTTCTAAATGAAAAATTAAAATAATTTTGATTTTTATAGCTGTATACAATATTGTAATGCCAAACAAAATGAAAAAAAAAAAAGTTCAAGACGGTCTAAAAACGTGAAATACGAGTGGAATTGTGTTTTCTCTTTTCCTTAAAAGTGAGAACAAAGCATCCACTATCTTGGTAGACTTCAAAGCATTTTCTAATCAATTTTGCATAATGAAATTTTAATAATGAGCCACGATGTTGAGTTGATATTCCAACACTCATAATAGTAAGAACCCTTTAAAGGAAAAAAATAAAGAATCAAGACAATAATACGAGTGCCCGGAAGTGGAAATTCACACTGGAGAGCTGTGAGAACTGACATTTCCAATGCAAATGGTGAACAATATTGGAGCTAGTGAGATTTCTTCTGTCGACTTGTATCCATGTGCAACAAACAATTCAATTCATGTTTCAAGAATGTAAATGTATTAATTTATCTTTTGGTTTGTAATTCAAGTATTATGATCTGAAAGCACTATTTACCTAAAGTTATTCAGGATGCATTCAAGTTGTGAGTTGCCAAATACTTCCATTCAACCGCTACAGTTGTCCTCATCTTACGAATATGTTGTGAATGTGAGTGTGGAAAAGCAAAAATGAGCTCAGGTGTGATCATGATCAGGGAAAAGGATGAGGTAACGAGCCTTTCGAGGTATGTTTAGGAATTTTTTGAAAATTGTGGTACAAACATTTAGCAGTGAAACTACCAACATTTTCCTTGGATTCTCGTTGTAGTTCAGTTCACTCTCTCGGTTCTCCCACCCCTGCGTACAAGGCTGATTGTAGCCTATTCTTGATCGACCAAACAGAACGGCCTCCAGGTTGTACCCCACAAAGCTACAAGTACGGACTTCGATGTGTTCTATGTCCTATGATCACCATAGCTGCTAATTAGTATTAGAACAGCATCACGAGCGGTAACGCGCCAGAGGGTAGCGGAGGTCAGAAGGGTCAGCAGTTCACACCCGCTACCAGTGCTTAAACGCTCAAGTCATCTCAACGTCACTCTGATATGGAAATATTGGACATGTTATCCAACACCTTCCGCGGAGTGGACGCTTCATACGACTCCCAACTCTCAGTTCCACGTTGACGGCGAATGTGGCAGACTGATTTGAGATTTGTTCGAACCAACTGAGATAATAAATTTATGTTGTGGACAGAGTACTACTATGGCAAAAATGTCCCTAATAAAAAAGACCCGATACTGACTCAGGTGATAAGGGGGGGGGGGTGCGCCTAATACGTAACCAAAGTCCGTTAACGACTAATGAGGAATTTCACCGAATTCTGTTTGCATTTTTCCTGAATAGTTAATGGTGTGGGATAGATGAAAATCGGGTTGATTTCGGAAAAAAAGTTTCCTGTTATTTTTGGGAGACAATCAAAATTTATGATTTCAAAAAATAACCGGGAAAACGGACCTCTTCAACGTGTGGCGGGAACGCTCCTTGATTGGCTGTTCGGATCGCCGTCTCCTCCCAGTATGACAAAATCGTGTGGTCCAAGAGGAAAGTTATCAAACAAAAACAGGGGAAACCTAATTTTCCCCATCTTGCTTTTTCTATTTTTTTCGATTTCGATCTTTATTGGTTTTGTGAAATGTTGCGTCTGGGGACTATAGATTTCACAATCTCAGCGCTTCAAGCGGTCGTAAATGAACTATTCCCGGATGATGTCATCCTCCCGGTTTTTTTAAACGTTCATATTTTCTACGCTGTTTTGTTTATTTGTACATTAGGAAGTCCGGGCTGAAAGTTTGCCGTAGGGGGGTTTTCGAGGTGCTGAATCCGATTTTGGGGTCAAAAATAGGAAATTCCGACATGGTGAAATTCCTCAATGAGGGATGCAGAAGTTGAACTACCAAAACAGCGCATGATTTTCAACATCTGAAGAAAACGTATTGTTTAGTAATGCATGCATTCCAGGGGTCGTCCCATTGGATAAGCATTAGGTCAATTAATACTAGTTGGTAGGCGAAAAAAAATTTTTCACTCGATGTAATTTATTAAGTAGGTATTTTAGGCAAGAAATAGTGATCCCCCTCCCCACTTACCCTTTTCCACCATAACATTTCTAGCGGCATGGGAGCCTCGAATTTGAAGAGCATTTTGAAATCCATGATCTGCGACACCCAACAAGCGAATTCGAGTTCACCCCCCTCCCCCCCCCCACAACCACCACCAATGGTGCCAGTCTGGAACCGAAGCGTTAATACTTCGTAAAGTTGAACTTTCATCTATTTGTTTTGGTAGGCAGTCCGTCGAAGTTCATTTCCGTATTCAAGTTGCAACACAAAAAAAAAACCATGAAATAAGCAGTTTATGGTGTCCTGGCACCATGATGGCACCACTATTAGTTCTATGGTGGTACAGAGAATAATTCATGAAAATCCGGAGGTTTGATGAGAATTTTTTCTCAATTTCAAAGCTTGGATACAATTAGTAAGCCCTAAAGGAACCGAAATATTGAAAAACCGGATATTTTCTTGATATTATCCCCCCATGCTAATTTTGATACTCTGATGGAATATTGTGCAATTTGAAAGATTTCTGAGTCGAACAAGAAAAGAAACACTCAAATTGGTTGGAAATTGAGGCATGGGTAGATTTTACAAGATTATACCCCCCCCCCTCCCTTTAAAGGAAAAAATTCTAAATTCCGGCGACGTAGTGCACAACTAGATAGGTTTTCGCGTCGAATAAAAAAAGAACCACGAAAATCGGTTGAGAACTAAGGTCTGCGCAGACGACACAAGATTTTGTCACACACACACACAGACATACACCTATGGTTTTTTCCCCGGATCTGGATTCAGAATGGTCTAAAACGGATTATTGTGTGGTTTTTTTTCTGTTGAGTGTTGTCCAACTTCACCCCAGATCGATCGCATAAGGACGCCCAAGTCTTACTGTGGGACGTCCTAAAAATCTGGGTGGAAGATTCTCAACGCTAAACAAGCCCGCATGTAATTGATGTAATGACTGCCTTCCACATGTTATGCAAGAAATGCGTAGTTGTTCAGATTTTAGAAATTTTCATGGCACTTTCTCCGAAAATGTTTTAAGAAACATTACTTTGGGAAAGTTGAGCGATAATTAGACGCAAATGAGCTTTCCGACGATCTTTATCTAGTGGGGTGACATTAATAATGACTTAGTTCATGAACTTATTTTGTTATTGCTAGAAGAAAAAACAATGACAAATCAAAACGATATGTCAGAATAAATGTTAAAACATCACCTTGACGAATTTGCGTAATTTAATCCATTTCAACATCATGAGAAAGAAATTTGATTTGTTGTCCTTCTGATGTCACGATTTGCTCCCGATTTAGCTCGTTTCTCTTGCTGGCAGAATGTGGTTCCTGGAAGAACATCCTGATGGCGCTTCTCCGGTTCCAAATTTCTAATAAATCTACTGAGACTAGGTGGACACCAATAGGTTTTCTTTGAATACAGGTACCTATTAGATATGTTCAGTAATAAATAATAGATTTAAAAAAATTTTTCTTCAGAAAACAAGTAGTACAAAGCAGGTAGTAGTATCTGCAGGACAGTTGAAAACCTCAAACAAGATTATGAAGAGTCAAAAAACGCAAACACGAACCCCAAAACCTAAACATGTGCTGCAAAACCAAGACGGATGGCAATCCTACCACAGGAAAAACATAGGAGAAACTTTTCCTTTCTGGTCTACGATTTCGCCTCTTGAAACTTAAAGAACATTCTTCAATCTCACAATTCGAACATTGAGGTACAGCAGAACGGTGATTCATCAATTATCGTCTTATCGAGCCCACTACTAAAGAGCAATGGCACTGCGAGTTTATTATGGAAACATTCACTAACCATGACGTGAGGTTGATTAGATATACAAAATAAGAGATTTTAATATGCCAAATAGTTGTGAGACTCATTTTAGAGGAAATTTGACGCAAAGATTAGTCAGCGACCGAAACTCGGGATTTTTCTTTCATCGTGTCTGAGTAACATTCTTTTACTACATGAAAAGAAAAGAAAAAGAGAATATTGTTTTTCATTTTTCGTCAGATTTGCCTCCTAAATTCCTTGATAGTAGGGTTCTCCCGATACCGAGGGAACAAAGGAAAACATCCTCTTCGTGAATATTCTCGATATTCCCAACTTTCCCTGTGCTTAGATACACGAGGAAAAGTTCCATCCCCGGGAAATTTGTTTAAAGGTCAAAGGTAGTTGAGACCACAAAAGGTTGGGTATCAGGGCCTAGCGAGCGAGAGAATAATAAGTCCTTCATCTCAAACGTGAATTGTTTGACTTCCATCTAAACAAGAAAGGTTATTAAAGCTAAGTCTAAAGCTCCAATAAAAATTATGAACGACAATCAGAAAAATTTACCTACTGACCGGACCTCTCATTAACCACCACAACATTCATTGTGATGCCCAATTTCGATGAGGAAGAAAAAGCCACTTCTGACTTAGAAGGACTTGCTTTAGGGACTTTCTTATATTGTAAGTATAATAATCAAAACTGACGATAAAACTCAAACTCAAGTTTGGAGTCGCTGCTAAAGAAATTTATCGCATCCGAACCGTTCACCAAGCCGTCCTTACCAACGGCCGTCAACGGGTTTACTGAACCGGTTCCAGCGAAATCACCCATCCTGGGGGCCGCAGTAGCTACGGTCGGTGAGGCGAAGGGTTTTTGGAGGTGGAATTTGGAATGACTTCTGCAGGGGTCGTGGGTTCGAGTCTCATCGCCGGCAGCGTGAATTTTTGTGCGTCCGGGTCTTTCATCGCCCCCCTCGTCGCAACCCAGGGCGGTGAGCTAATGGGAAGCCATGAGCGAAATCATCAGAACAAATTCTGATCTTCCCTTTGGAAGACAGCTGATGACGTCCGCGACGCCAGGAATGGCAGTCGGACGAAAATCCAACCTGAAATGTTTCTTTACTATACTTTACTTTACTTAGGGTCAGTTTATCAGTCACCAAAGTTAACGGAGGTTTATGTATCCCACTGTTAACTTTAACGATGGGATAAGTTATGGATACTATAAAGGTGCTGTTTATCAGTGCTAAATTAACCCACTGGTAACTATTAACTGGCTGGTAAACTTAACTGTCTGTTAGGCCTGTCTGCATGGAAGAAATACTTCTTCCATGCAATAAAATCTAGCTTCCTCCACATAAAAAATCGTTTTCGCAGTGTGTTTTGCTTCAGAAAAAAGAAGAAATTAGAAGAGGATGAAGCAATGTGCTTTGTTTTTTGTGTTTTCTTTTCTCGATCTCGGTACCTATCTCCTTCTTGGCACGGCAGTACCTATTGTTTTTTGTTGAAAATTGTCTGGTCATGACAAGATCCCGTCCACCGAGCCACTATGTCCAGAATTTTCAAATTTGCAGACGAAATAGTTTGTACGTTAATAGAGAAGTAGGTACCCTTTTCGATTTCGAAAATTTTCGGCGTGTGACCCTCCTGGCGACGCACTCCTGGCAGTCCATAGCTCCAGGAAACCTGGTTTTTTTTGTTTTTTAAATAAAATTCCATCCGAGATTGAAATAATACTTCCTCGGTTGCTGGCATTTTGATAAATTGGGCGGATAGCCTGGCAGTTCCCAGGGACACCTGCTTGACAATTTTACAGGCACAGCTTTTACTGACGCCAGTAAAGTCGCCGACAGACACCAACATGGTTTTTTATTCTTTTATCCAATCAAAATCTCATCAAAAAATCGCAATCGTCCCACTTCGCCAAATGGTCAATCCGCGATCTATATTGCCGCCTTTCTTCCTTCCGCCATCTTCCCAACTGCAGGAATTCGACCATAAACACACATCTTCGTCGCTGCTGTCTGAAAAAGAGCCCCACACATCCATTTTCGATTGTAGCATAATTCACTAACAATCAACAACGCAATTTGCAAAAACAAACGTTCTGGGAAACAAAAACACGAGAACTGAATCTTTGAGGTTAAAAAGCCTTGCATAAATCGAGTTACCCTCTAGTAACTTTTTATCCGGTCCTCAGACGACCAGTTACCATTTAAACTACGGGTAACGGCTATCTGGGGACTGATAAACGCGTACGATTGAGTTACCCGATGGCCGTCGGATAAATCTGCTTTACCGGGGGTAAAATGTGTCTGATAAACCGACTGATAAATGTGAGTGAGATCACCGGAGTAGCCAGTCGGCCCAGGCGATTATCTGGATTGGTGGCCGCTCGTGAGGGAGATCGCAAGTTCTCATAATTTTTCGAGTTGTGGCGTTGGTGAACCCCCTCCAATTAAGGGGGTGAGGCAATAAGTAGCAGTGAGAGAAATCACCAGAACCAACTCTGATCTAAGGTACTTATTGTTTTTCCATCAATTTGAGAAATGAGAACTATGAGAACTTAATTGTCGGGCTTACGATAAATCAGAAACACGAGTGTGAATCGCAAAAGAGTCCTAATCTCCGTTGAAATTTTAGCTGACCAAAATGCAATCGCTGTTCGTTTCTTCGAGTTGTACTCAGTTTTGCGTCCTTAGCAACCAGTAATCAAATCTCCTCATGAAGGCACTAACAACTCTGAGTGAACTGAGAGTGAAGCGTTTATTTCATTAAATTAAACTTGATTGTGAAATAGGTATATGGTAGGTAGGCAGTATCTATGATTGGAAATGATGACCTAACCGTCGAAATCGATGTTAACTCATTATTTTCGTGGAAATAAACAACGTTTAACGCTTAACTCCGTTTTTTTAAACGGATATAGTATACCTATCCGTAGTTTTTGACATTAATTGAAAATTTTGCACGACCATGTCTCAAACAACTAGCTGTTGAAGAGTGGGGAAACTTTCATGTCCACCCCAAGTTGACACTCGGTTTTTCATATCCAATGTTATTTAGTTTATTGGGTTCGGAAAAATCGAAAATGATTCGAAAACATTGGTCAACGTTGTATGACACCAGAGTTCTAGGTACTCTAGAGAGCCCAAATAAGGAAGGTGAAATATTAAAAAAAAAAAAAAAAACACTAATATAAGTAATACTACATATTCAATGACTTAACAATTACTGACTGCAAATTATTACACAATGGTTTATTATGATGTATAGATCACCCATCTGGATAGAACGCGGTTTTACCGTTAATAATACCTACTCTAGCAATAACATCGCTCTATGAGAGCGGTGGGTGCTTTCATTACGAAATTTGATTCTTGGTTGCTAAGGACGCATAAGTGAGAACAACACTAAACTCATTCCTATGAAACGATCAACGATCGCATTTATTAAGATGAGATTTGAACGGAGATTAGGCCTACTTCCGTCAATGAAAAGTCTTTTGGAAGTAACACTCGGGTGTCTGATTGATCGTACGTCCAACATTTAAATTCTCGTAGGGAGCGAACGGTTAGTCCTACAGGGCTCCGCGTGGTCTCAAAAAATTCTAAAAATTCTCTACTATCTGAAATTGATATAAAACAATACCTCTATATCAATTTTTTTTTGAGTTAGGGCGTTTTCAAATTTTCAAAATTCATTTTTGAACCCTTAGAAGTGACCTACATCAACCAAAATCTTCGGGGCACAACTAGACCCCAAATGGAGCCTTCATACCAAATTTCATCAAAATCGGTCCAAATTTATGAATACGAATTTTTGGGTTCTACATACCTTGAAACGTAAACCATCAAATTTTGAGGGGTGTTAAAAAATTTTTTTTCTTGGTCGATTCCAAAGGTTCATTATTGAAAATAATAAACCAAAATTTGGCCGTCCGTCCGCCTTCCTCCTTACGCCGTTGTTTTCCCTTCAATTTAAGATTCTATAGAATTTTTAGAATTTTTTGAGACCACGCGGAGCTCTGTAGGACAAAACATTCGCTCCCTACGAGAATTCAAGGGTTTTACGTACGATAAATCAGAAACACGAGTGTGAATCGCAAAAGAGGCGTAATCTCCGTTCAAATTAAAGCTGACCGAAATGCGATCGATGTTTTTCTTCATGTTGGATGGTTGGTGGCTTTGCAGACGAGTGATAAATATAGAAAAATAATAAACCATTGTGTAATAATTTGCAGCGTTTTTTATATTTTAATTAGATTTTTGGACGGATTCTGCGTACTTTGAAACGCAAACCATTAAATTTATAATAAATCAAAAGTCGTAGAATTGAAAAAAATTTCGGGAGTCGAAAAATGGCTGGTTTTTTGTGTGTGTATGTAAACACATCCATCCACCCACGGTATCTTATACTGGTATTATCAACACATTGCTCGATAATCATAATCAGCTCAAACTTACCGTTAGGTTAGAATACGCCTTCTGCCTCTTGATATTACGCTTTGTCCCGTACCTGAACAAAACAAATTGAATTCGTTAGAATTGGTGACCCTACGATGCAAACAAGACATGACAAGGGATTCGTGGACCTGAAAGATGTTAATGAGTATTTTTGGCGTCACCACTCACCACCGGAGTTCCCGAGGTTGATGAGCATCAAATATTTTAGCATAATTTAGCAGCACATTAATTTATTCTCCTCCATGTTGTGCATTATCCTAATCTAAGCGTTATTGGAATCACCTACTTAGCATTAATTCCCACTTAGTAAACTTAATCGAAATGTTAGCTAAGTGACAGAGAAGGAACCTTGAGGGTGTGGCACATAGCACGAATCCTAAAGATAATACAACAACCCCTTGTTTAAAATATTTAAATTCATAAAATACTCTCCTTGTCATCCCAAACTCATAGAGTAACCACGTAAATTGTTATTTTTTCTTACTTTCTGTATACCATACAAACATATTATGCACAAGGTTTGTTTTGGTTTATTATTTTCAATAATGAACCTTTGGAATCGTCCAAGAAAAAGAATTTTCAATACCCCTCAAAATTTGTTGGTTTACGTTTCAAGGTACGTAGAATTCAAAAATCGAATAAAAATTTGGCCGTACGTCCGCCGTCCGCGGCACTTTCCCCACTTAGCATTGACCGAATTTGATGAAATGTGGTATGTAGGCTCTATTTGGGGTCTAGTTGTGCCTCGAAGATTTTGGTTGATGTAGGTCACTTCTAAGGCCTAATCTCCGTTCAAATTATACCTGACCGAAATGCGATCGATTTTTTTCATCATGTTGGATGGTTGGTGGCTTTGCAGACGAGTGATCTATATAGGAAAAAATAAATCATTGTGTAATAATTTGCTGCGTTTTTTCGTTTCAGGTCCAATTTTACTCGTTATTTCAATTTTTTCAAAAAAATGTTTTTTCCATCAAGGAGATAGGATATTTCACGCTATTTCTAACGGTGGCTATTACTCCCCGAATTTTAATGCAATTTGAATTTGCATTAAAATTCGGGGAGTAATAGCCGTTTTACTGAGATAAGATCGAAAACACACAAAAAAAACTTGACAGTTATACTCGAAAACGAAACCTCTAAAAAAACATTACTAGGAGGCATTTTTGCTGGAAATGAGCTCTAAAATTGATTCCTGGCTTGTGACCGTTATGAAATATAAAAGCCTCTATAAATCAGGTTTTATAATCCCATAAAAAAATATAAAAAATAGGGGTTTTTCGGGTTTTATATAAATTATATACGATATAATTTATATATATTAATTTACTATTCTTGATTTCTGAAAATGTATTTATATTAGACATTTTGCGCTGAATCAGAATATAAGTACCATGTATTACGTGCTATGTTCACAAAAAACCCTAAAATACGTTTTCTGTTTTTTTCTGACCAATTTCTTGAAATTGAACACCTTAGGGCCGTCCAAAATTCTGGGCTAACAAACTCGTCTTTAAGTTTGTTATGAACGTTTAGCAAATAGGTATTCGAATTTTTCTTTTCGAAACAATAAATTACCAACTCAAGTTATCGTCTGGAACAACACACATACATAATACAGTGATGTAGTGATACATACGAGTGATTGATGTATTCGAATATACCTTTAAAAGTATATACATTTGATTTTTGGAAAAACTTCAGCAATCGTTTTAGAATGTTCCAAAACGGATTTCAGTTAGAAAAAATTCAGAAAAGTCCATGCAAAAAATTTTGAGTCCATTAAACGTTCTACTACTATAAATAATACAGCAATTACAATCTCCATTCAACGAAACAAAACTAACTACCTACTTTACGTAGTCCTACATTGGACAAAACCGTATTCAATCTACTCGTTTTACTGTCCACCAGAGTCACAGGCACACTTCATGTTTTTCTGCCATCTTCGAAACTTGTCCACCAATAACTCCGTTCTTCCAGTAACCCCAATGGAAGTGGGAAGGCCAACCACAATGGCTGCAAGAACCCACCTGACTGGTTCCACGGCTTCCCACCCCTCTCAGGTAGTACATTACATCAACCTACCTGAAGCTTCGTTGCCATGAGAGTGAGGATAGATGATCCTCCTTCATGTACTCAGGAACCAAGAGAAGATGCAGGTTCCTCCTCTCACCCATAGGCGCTTTTTACAGCCGTCCTATTACCGTAGCATCGGTACAGTAGCTACTAGACTAATACCAGTAGTCAAGTATCCGTGGTTGTTCTTTACCCACCCATTTCCTCTTCATTATGATCTCCCTATCTGTCCACGTTCTCTGAATATCTTGCACAAATTAATATAATAAGCTTCTAGGGCTTCCAGTTTCTTCCAAGTTTCTTCTAAAATGTTTTGGTAAAAAGCTCCACAAGGCCGAAATGAGGGTTCCTCATCAGAAAGCCCAAGATATTTTTAGGGGCTTTTGTTGCATTTTTCAATTAAACTGATGTGAGGAGTGCAACACCTTTGTTTTTTGTCTTTACAGAATAATTTGGTTTATGGCACTCGATCGTCTTTGAATGGATGTTCTCACCAATAAGTGGAATGTATCAAAATTGTTCTCTTGATTCGTGTTTCTGATGGACATTTCCGACTATTCCAAATGACCAAGTTCAAGACAACTAGAAGTTTTACTGTAGGCGCTTCTAGAACTTATCATGGGGTCTACGGGTCCCATCGCATCCCTCAATGTTCTAGACTCTCTAAACTGGTGACTTCGAAGTGATTTCGTTGAGGTAATACAGCGCAAACTTGCTCCTGACCGCTAGAAACCAGTACCGCCACGATCAGAACTAGGCTAGGAAACATCTCTTACAAGTGGTGATGGTGGATTCATGTCCTCCTCGGTGACCCACATATTTATTCTTCACAGGTGTCACATCAAAATCAGAGTGTTGGGAAGGCGAGTCCTGTGGTCGACACATTCCCGATTATTCAACGTGACCAGGGTAAAAGATTCCAGATGGAATTTGGATTCCTGCTTTCCTGAGCACTGAGGACTTTTTCACGGGGACTTCTAAAGACCATTTTCAACACATCACCCAAGGTTCCAGGGTCTCTAAAGTTCCGTACTAAGGCGAGGAAATGTATTATGCCAAGGAAAAAATACACGATTAAGGAATTAAGGTTGACACAAGATTTATTCAATAATTTATCCAAATGTATGTATGTAACGAGTGTTTTGCTTGACCGATTCTCAAGTTTTTTTAAGATTATATTTTTTACTAATATAAATAAGGAGGTTACGACATCTGAATTAAGTTTTGCCCGTGCGTTACCCAGTAAATTTCAAACAATTTGAGCCAATCTGGTTGAAAGTTGTGAATCAGCTTCGCTTTAACAACCTATTTTAACACCTCTTTGTATCAGTCAGGGAAAGAGTAATTCAATTTCAGGGAACCTCGTTTGTGATTCGAAACTGGATCGATACTTCAGTTCCGACTGGATCTAAATATTGCCAAGGATATATTAAATTGGATTGGACCGAATCTATGCATTGCCGAAGATTTGGGCGGTGTAAAGACTGCTGAAAAGGGTAAACGGTCAAAATACTCATTAGGTGTTAAGTACAAGGAAGTTCAAGTTTTACGTTTGAGTAGGTAAGTTTGATGGCAAAGTATTCTTCCATGTTGTTATTCTATTTAATTTATTTTCTTGTATTCTATTTAATCATTAATTTCGTGACAACACAAACCTGTGAGACTACAAGCATGTGACCTAAACCACATTGATGAGCCAAGGCCATTGACCCAAAATGAATCTAGCTCATGAATAATAGCAAATTATACACATAATTGGATTCGCACTTTTGATACTATCTGTAAATGTTCAACAGGCTAATTCACTCTTTTACCAAGCTTTCTGCTTGTCTATGCCTTCATCGGGGTCACATAAGATTCAATGGCTGCATTCATATCACCTTTAGTCAACTGACACCCTTTAGTTTATATTAAAATGTTATACTAAATTTGATTCCAATTTGATTGTACATATATGGAGACAGGGAAAGGGGGGTTTTACAACCCTATACTCGAGTAAAATACCAATTTTTGAGTTATAATAGGTGTTCTCATCAAACTCTTCTGACACTGTTGAACACAGTGAACCAGCCGAAACCTTGTTGAAGAAAGAGAATTATTTTGTTGGACCCCAATCCCGATAACATTGTAAAGAATTTTAATCGTGGAAAGATCTACTCTTGCACATCAAAGATAGAATACAAGCTGTAACTTGATCAATGTAGACGTTTTATCATACACTATGCTAATAATTATTCGAAATAATTGGAAACACCTTGTTGGTTTGTTGAGATGAAGGGGGGTTTCTTGTTGATTCTGAATGATTCAGTCGGTTCTATTGAGCTAGTTAATTTTAATGAATTCTTGTGAACAAGAAGAAGAACCCGCCATCAGTTCCATACATTATTTCCAAGAATAGTTTCTCCCACATGAGTTTCACATGAAAATTCCAAGAAGGGTCCTTTCAATATACTAATCATCACTGTAAATCAACAGTAGACGCAGGTGATATAAGACAAACCGAATCACGCTCTCAATCTCAACAGTGAAAAAATCTCAACCCCTTTCCAGATGTTTTCCGCTTTCTCGCGATGGCCGCAAGATGTTCGGCTGGTGAGTCAGCATATGACGTGAACCGAGTTCTTGGGAGGCGCCCAAAGAATGTAACACAACCCCCAGCTCAGCTCTCCCTTCTCTGCATGCCGCTCCGCAATACCACTTCTGTTACCTCCAGAAATGGGCGTACAATTCATAGGGGCAACGAATTAGTTGAACGCCCATCTTCTGGAAATCGCATTTCTCGATTCAGTAATCACAAACTTGTGAATCGATCAGGCCAGACGGAGGTACGAAAATGTGTATTGGTTTATTAATTTCAATAATGAACTTTTGTAATCAACCAAGAAAACAATTTGACCCCCCCTAAAAAATAGCTTTCTTTACGTTTCAAGGTACGTAGAATCCAAAAATCGAATAAAAATGCGGCAAATTGTTACTCAAAGGTTAATTTTTTTGCTATATAGATCACTCGTCAGCAAAGAACTCTTCTTTGTCATTGTCACCACCTACCAACCGTAGATAATACCCAACTACCACGTACCTACAGCGATCGCATTTTGGTCAGCTAAACTTTGAACGGAGATTAGGCCTCTTCTGCGATTCACACTCGTGTTTCTGATTTAACGTAAGTCCAACCCGTTCTCGTAGGGAGAGAACGGTTTGTCCTACAGAGCTCCGCGTGGTCTCTAAAAATTCAATACTATCTTAAATTGTTGGAAAAACAAAACCTTTATATCAAAATTTTTTGAGTTAGGGCTTTTTCAAAATGTCAACCCTTATTTTTCAACCCTTAGAAGTGACCTACATAAACCAAAAGCTTCGGGGCACAACTAGACCCAGAATGGAGCCTACATACTAAATTTCATCAAAATCGGTCAATGCTAACCGAGGAAAGTGCCGCATACGGCGGGTGATCGGTGAAATTTGTATTCGATTTTTGGATTCTACGTACCTTGCTACGTAAAGCAACAAATTTTGAGGGGGGGGGGTTAACTATTTTTTTCTTGGTCGATTCTGAAGGGTATTATTGAAAATAAACCAAAATTTGGCCGTCCGTCCACCGTACGCGGCACTTTCCTCAGTTCCCAAGGACCGATTTTGATTAAATTTGGTATATGGGCTCCATTTGGGATCTAGATGTGCCTCGGAGCTTTTAGTTGATGTCAGTCACTTCTAAGGGTTGAAAAATAAGGGCTGACATTTTCAAAATGCCCTAGCTCAAAAACTTCCGATGTAAAGGTATGGTTTTTTCTTCAATTTAAAATAGAATTGAATTTTGGTTTATTATTTTCAATAATGAACCTTTGAAATCGATCTAGAAAACATTCTTTCAACACCCCCTCAAAATTTGTTGGTTTACGGTTCAAGGTACGTAGAATCCAAAAATCGAATAAAAATTTGGTCGTCCGTCCGCCGTCCGCAGCACTTTCCCCACTTAGCATTGACCGAATTGGATGAAATTTGGTATGTAGGCTCCATTTGGGGTCTAGTTGTGCCCCGAAGATTTTGGTTGATGTAGGTCACTTCTAAGGGTTGACAAATAAGGTTTGAAATTTTGAAAACGCTCTAACTCAAAAAATTTTGATATAAAGGTATTGTTTTTCCATCAATTTGAAATAGTATAGAATTTTTTGAAACCACTCGGAGCCCTGTAGGACAAACCGTTCGCTCCCTACGAGAATTTAAGGGTTGGAGCTACGATAAATCAGAAACACGAGTGTGAATCGCAGAAGAGGCCTAATCTCCGTTCAAATTTTAGCTGACCGAAATGCGATCGATGTTCTTCTTCATGTTGGATGGTTGGTGGCGTTGCAGACGAGTGATCTATATAGAAAAATAATAAACCATTGTGTAATAATTTGCACCGTTTTTAGAATCGATTGAGACCACCCAGAGCTCTGTAGGTTTGTACAACTCGCTCCTTCGAGTTGTTCTCAGTTTTGTGTTCTTAGCAACCAGCAATTAAATTTCCTAATGAAGTCACTCACTCGAATTGGGTAGCGGAAACATTGTTTTCACTGTTCAAGGTTGAAAAAAAAGTTCCCCAAAATCAAAATTTTCCCTCGCGTTTTACGTTTTAGACCTTCTTGAACGATTTTGGTTCCGTGACTGTGTATCCGCGTTTCTATAGCTATACGGAGTTATTATTGATTCAAGGTTGAAAAAAATGTTCTCCAAAGTCAAAATTTTCATTCGCGTTTCATGTTTCGTGCGTTTTGGTTTTTCTGTCTCTATGTCTATTTTTCGTTGTTTTTCAAGTATATATTGTAAATTGTGTGTATGTGTTGTATTTAAGTACCTATATATTGGAATTACTCCAAAAATGGAGACAATGCATCCTTTTATTACCTACGATAGACGAAATTGGTCCAATATGTTAGAGCATAAATGTTTTTTAAAAACACGATCTATGGAAAATCGGTTTTTCAACATTCAAAATCAAACAGGAGTGTCAGTATCACATTCAGAATGGAAATTTACCATGATGAACGGTCCTTCACTCCTCCGGTCAAGGTTTGGAAAAGGTTCACCCTAAAATACTAGATTTTAAAAAATCACGTAAAAATAGCTTTCTTTTCTAATTTCACCAGTAAAACTGAAAAAGTTGCATTGTAACGCGAAGCGTGAAACTGGGTGATTGAAAACAAGCCCTGTTAGAAAGCATGTGATCGGTGGACTCCGGAGCAGAATGTTAGAAATACGAACGAGTCCTCAAAACAAACTTATCTTCTGTTTCCTTGTTCCCGATGAGATCAGAGAACTGTGCAGGAGTATATCTGGGAACCCGACTCACCTATATTTTATTTTGGCGACTAGACGGGTTTATTATTAGGAATGAGGGTTATAATTGGACATGGTGTCAATAATAAACGGGAAACCTCTCGTCTGGCCCATCAAAGTATCGGTCACTGTTGTTGTGACGATCAATCCAAGATATGCAGAACCAATCAATAGTTATCAACGATTTGTTTACAGATTGCTCTGTCATCCAACATGTTTGAGCTTAAAAGAGGAGCGAAGTGTCAGATTTGATGCCGAATTTGCACGAAAAAAACCAAACCAATATGCCAAGAATTCATTCAGAAGTTCTTCTTGAGTGATTCACTACCTGAGCAAATGATCTTGTAGTTGCAATACATCCATTGTGAAGCCATTGAAGCCTTACATTACTTTCATTACCCGTATGAACCCAACTGTGGCTTTTTCAGGTGCTTAACATCTTGAAAATTAGTGACGTTGAATTTATTAATGATACCTATAAAAAGAGTCTAGACGATTTCAAGCAAACGTGTTATTTTACCTCACATTTCTGACTAATCTTTCACGGTGGGGTGGGAGGACATTTTGCTCACTTCAACTACCTTGGTAACCCTGAACCATAGATTATATATTACGTAGTATATACCTACGTAGTTTACATCTATGCCCTGAACCGAAGAGATCTCAGGTACCGAGGTTAAAAGTGAAGTCCAACACAGTACTCTCAATCAATTAGGAAGCAGGACTACATATGAATGCGGGAATCCTCAGCCGAACCGCTAGCAAGAACCTTTTTTAGCTAATCAAATAATCGGAGTTCAGGAGAGAAAATCCATGACTATGTTGTTCCATGATGGACGTATCTCGTGAAGGCGGGAATCAAACATATTTGCATCCGAAATTTGCCTTCAATCAAAGAGAACTTGAAACTTGAGTTTTAATAGATTTCATAAGGCTTGTTCTCTAACTACAACAAAATGGAGATAGTTAAGTAGTGGAAACTTCCACAAACCAACCAAAAATTTCAAAACACGCAGGAAATTAGAAGGACCAAAAACAATTGGAACGCACAATAATCGAACTGGAGGCTCAAGAAATGGACGGGCTAAATTCAAGCCCAAGTCATTCAATTCAAAAGCCCTCCATGAGTTGGTCAATCGGTTGTAACACATTTTAGGATTCAAAACTTGACTTGAACTCACTCGTTTCCTCCACGTCAATACGTTCATTTATCTTACCCCATTCTAATCACCAATACTCAATAATATTTTTGGAACAAAAATAAATATATATTCCAAAGAAAGGAAACTTTCGATCTTTTGGCCTTCAGGGCTTAAGAGGAGAGTTCACAGAGCTGTTACCGAGAACTGTTAATTGCGAAGATGGAGGCTCTGATTGTTATCGGGTTGCAATTACGAAAGGCGAACAGTCGTAATCACGTCACCTTCTGCACAGCGAAAAATTCCTCGAGGAACAAAATTCACCGAACAACCTTCCCCTAAGCTCGCAGGTCTATCACTAGTTTACCATTAGGGTTGCCAGACGTATTATAATATTAATTTCATACAAGACGTTCCAATTTTGGAACCAGGAAACTTCAGGAATCCATTCCAAAAAATTTGTTTCCAACAATACGATTGTCTTCTCAATTTGTGAGTTTCTCAACTACTGACATTGTTTCCGTGCTCGACGTTATATTTATAACATGGCCTCAACTTCCCTCGTGTACTCGGTAAATTAATAGTCCCATTCATGCATGAGTAAGAGCGAATTTTTAAAAAAGGTAAGCCGATATTCAGAAGATTTTCAATTATGAAATTTTTAGAGTTTTTAAGCTATTGTTATTTTAAGCAATTGACTATTCTTATAGAAAACTATGAACGGAAGCACCGTGCATATAAATTTTCAGTCAATGTAACGATCGATAAATCAATTGTCGAACAGATTGGAAACAGTAGCCACTGAAGCCTAAGCTACTAAATCAAATATAAGTTGTGTACATCTGGGAATTTTGACAGAAATCTGAAAAGCAAAGTTGTGAAGAACGATGGCACGATTTGGCTATAGGTATCAATTATTCAGTTAGGTATTGATTCAGTTTTCAATATTTTGTTCATGTTTTCTCTAGAACCTATTAGTTAATTCGGAAGAAAAGATTTTTGGAGAAAAACTATAGTAGGTAGAGAGAATTTTATTTTCAATAATGAATCTCTGGAATCGAGGAAGAAAAAAAGTCTCCCAAGTGGGTGTGGCACATAGCTTCCTCGTATCCATAACCCGATTATATAGATGATCCGATGCATAGTAGTTATTCTCAAAACACCAATCTCTAAGTAACTTGCACTACCCTCATAGGGGACCGTCTACACTCCAATTCGCATGAACCTTGAAATTTCGTCGAAATCGGATGAGAAATGTAGAAGTCATGGCTGTTACATGGAATCCACGTTTGCACATGCGCAGTGGGTACCATCAGTCTGGAGGCAATTTTCGTAGGGAACCATCTACACGCCAATTAGAACAATCCTACGAAATTTCATCAAATTCGGATGATCAATGTTGGTGTTATAGCTGTTACAAGGATTTTACGCTACTGTCGATATGGGGGTCGTGAATTTCATAGAGGACCATCTACACCCCTATCCGCACACGTTTGCGCATGTGCAGCAGCTACTATCAGTCCTGGGGTGATGATTTTCATAGTGGACCGTCTACACGCCAACCCGCACAACCCCTGAAAATGTCATCGAAATCGGACAATAACTTCGTACAGTTATGCCCGTTACAATAATTTCATGACAGACACACAGACAGACAGACACGGAACCAATTGTTCAGGAAGGTCTGAAAAGTAAAACGCAAGTGGACATTTTAAATTTGGAGAAATTTTTTCTTCAACCTTGAAAATTGAAAACAAAGTTTCCACTACCTTGGTAGACTCGGAAGCAAAATTACCCTTAGCTTGAAAACTCGCAAAATAAAGATGTTGTGTTTTTGAGAATAGAATTGATTTTTAGAATCAATGAGACCATCCAGACATCAGTAGGACAAATCGTTCGGTCCCTATGAGATCTTGAGTCTTGGACAGACAGTAAATCAGAAACACGATTGTGACTCGCAAAAGACTGTTTACTAACGGAAATCGGCCTAATCTCCATTCAAATTTCGATATATTGCAGCTGATAAAATTCGATAATTGTTCGTTTCATTGAAATGAGTTTTGAGTTGTACTCAGTTGTACGTCCTTGGCAACCAATAATCAAATTTCGTTATGAAGACACCCACAACTCTCGGATAGCGATGTTATTGCTAGTAAGTGGTATTAATGGAAAAGCCGCGTTCTATGCAGAGGGATGATCTGTACAGCAAACAGCAAATAATAAACTATTGTGTAATAATTTGCAGCGTTTTTCATACGTGTCAGAATCTCTGACCCCCTGTAGCTTTGGCTTTGGCTTTGTGTTCTAAAAAACATGTCCACTTTTGTGTGGCTGAATAATGAAGGCTCATTATTCACTTGTCAACAAAAATTTAACAGTATAGCTGGGGACACCTGAAATTTTGTTATGACAAAAAAACAACGTTATGCGATTTAATGATGTTTTGATTTAATGTTGATTTTAATGATGCGAATTTGATGCTTTTTTAATTAACAAAACCATCTTGAGAGAATCACGGAATGTGAGGAATGGCGTCAAGAAATGACTTCTTGCATGGCAACGTCGACTCGCATAATGGTGTTAGAGTGTTGCACCGCAGCCGAGATGGGTCATGGGATTTGGGATCGTTAAAGCATTTCTAGCCCTGAGATTGACAGGAAAAGTATTCGGAGAAAGTTTGGTGGTGTGAGTCAAGTGGTAATCGCCTCATAACTGCGACTCCTTCATTAGTGCTAATCACCTCCTAGTCGGCGGTTCGAGCCCCCTCCATCTCGCCGCTCCAATAACAATATTTCTACTCGCTTTGGTTACTTTCGGTTTATCCAGATTCGAACGCAGTAAAATCGGATCATCATGATTGATTGTATTCTGCACACGTTAGCTCGAATTCCAGTGCATTGCACCAAAATTTGATGCAATCAATACAACGTGGTCACTTACTGGATAGGTGTGTAGGTAGTTTTTGGCATTTAATAATATATTGTCAATTACTGGGTACAGAATTCATGATAAGGTGTTTTGGTTTCATTTGGCCCTCTCAGCTTTGAGAATCGTTTTTTGCTTCCGAGTCTACCAAGGTAGCGGAAGCTTTGTTTTCACTTTTCAAGGACGAAAAAAAAATTTCTCCAAAATCAAAATTTCCACTCGCGTTTTGCGTTTTAGACCTTTCTGAACAATTTTGGTTCCGTGTCTGTGTGTCTGTGTGTCTGTCTGTCTGTGTGTCTGTCTGTCTGTGTGTCTGTCCGTCTGTCATGATTTCCTTGTAACGCGCATAACTATACGAAGTTATTGTCCGATTTCTATGAAATTTTCAGGGATTGTGCGGGTTGGTGTGTAGACGGTCCCCTATGAAAATCATTATCCCCGGACTGATAGAAGCGACTGCGCATGCGCAAACGTGAATTCCTTGTAACGGCCATAACTTCTGCATTTTCCATTCGATTTCAATGAAATTTTCAGGGATTATGTGGATTAGATTGTAGATGATCCCCTATGAAAATCATCGTCCCCGGACTGATAGAAAGCACTGCGCATGCGCAAACGTGAATTTCCTTGTAACGGCCATAACTTCCACATTTTCCACTCGATTTCGATGAAATTTTCAGGGATTATGTGGATTAGGTTGTAGATGGTCCCCTATGAAAATCAAGGCCCCCGGACTGATAGAAGCGACTGCGCATGCGCATACGTGAATTCCTTGTAACGGCCATAACTTCCACATTTCCAATCCAATTTCAATGAAATTTTCAGGGATGTTACAGAGTAGTGTTCAGATGGTCCCCTATGAAAATCACAGAGAATTGTTTTTCATAGAGGGATTCTTTCATAGAGGAATCCTGTGGGAATCTCAAATCCCATCAATTGCAGGTCATCGGTAGCTCAGAGGATAGAGTCTTGATTAGAGCTCCTAAGGTCGTGGGTTCGAAACCCAGCCGAGGCTATGTATTTTTTGATCCAATCACATACACCTACTCACTTAATTTTTCATCCGAATTTGATGAAATTTTCTAGGATTGTCCAGATTAGCGTGTAGATGGTCCCCTATGAGGGTAGTGAAAGGTACTTAGAGATTGGTGTTTTGAGATTAACTACTATGCATCGGATCATCTATACAATCGGGTTATGGATACGAGGAAGCTATGTGCCACAACCACTTGGCAGACGTTTTTTAATCAAAATCATGCAGCCCCTTTCTGGTGATTTCCGGTCATCAGATACCACTTTTATTGTGTGAGCTTGATTAGTTAATTATCTTATCTTATTATCTTTTCTGAAGTCTTAATGTTTCCATAATAAATTGTAGAATTTTTGAAGTTCATGATAGTGAAATTCTTCTTGTTACTGCAATGAATCGACATTCTTAGTTCTTTGTGTAGATCTTAAAGTGGCTCTTTCCACAACCTAGAATGATAACTCTGCTAGCAATAACAATACCCTCAAAAATGGCTAGGATCAACGGATGAAGATCTATTTCTGAACCAACAGAGCCATTCCCCAAAAATGGTCTAGTTATTTACCGTGACTTGGTTAAGTACCTCATGAACAAGAGAAATGAGGCCTAGAAGCAACAGCAAATAATAAGAACGTAAATTGTGCGTCGCCGGACAAAAACCATCTGCCCAAACTCCACTGTCGTTTCGTGGTGCCCCACACCAACACAAAATGCTTCACAACGATCAACTGAATTCTTATTGGCCATGAGAACACCACGAAGTTCAAATTTCTGAGGGGCAAAAGAGTTACTCCTCATTGTTTTCGCAGTATCGGTGAACAATTCACCAACGTGGGTCCTGCTCAACCATTGTAAGCCAACATTATAGCTAGGAATAAATTCCGTACAAAATTCTCAACAAAGAACTAGACACAACCATCCAAGACCAATCACGATTTCCCCTCAGACAGAAAACCCTCTCCAGCGTCTTAATCTAGGTACAAGCCATTTAGGGACTGTGCGCCAGGTCCCTCGCTCTTCCAAAAGCCATACAAATCATTGAGTAATTTGTACGTTTCAACTTCATGAGAACTGTTACTCATCATAGCCGGAAAAACGAGTAAGCGAGATAGAAATCAGTAAGGAAAAAAGTAGAAATCAGCTCAGCCGATAACTGAGAGAAAGCTGGTAGTCGGTAGTTGGGGAGTCCTGAAGAACCCAAAAATTCCTTACAAGACACACCAAACTGAGAGACCTCCTCCTTCTCGTTTTGTTTGTTTCCAAGTCGAGAAAGACAGTTTGACAGATACATGATTCTGTTCACGGAAGTCCCCATCCAACCTCATTTCGGGTCGTGACGAGGTGGTCACTGGCGCCAACCTGACGGTGCTTCAAGACCTTACTACGGTCAACTCCCTCCTCTATTTTGCACTGAAAATTATTTCCGGCAATGTTTATGGATCAAATTTACGTTTCAAACGAGAGCAACGTATTTTCTTGTTTTTGAGTGGAACAATCCCGAAATTGGGTGTTGCGAATGCGAAATCTGTTATACCGTTTAATGAAACGAACCTTGCATGAATTCAAGGCTGAAAAAAAACAAAGATAGATCCAATAAGAAAAATCGAAATGATAGCAGAGGAAGATATCGGATATAATTATAACTTCGAGCAACATAATAACATTATACGTTTCAAGGTATCACTTTATAGATCAAAATTCTTGATTGCTTGAGTGATGAGGAAATCAGGTAAAATCGAAAAGTTGTATATTGCACGGTGTGACCAAGGATTGTATAGATCTTGTTTCCATTACCCAACTCCGGTCTTTTCGATAGAAATCGAATTATAACTCCAATTAAAAAAAAATTAGCGCCTTATTGTTTTGTAAAGTGCGAGGTGGAAGTAATGATTAGGGTATAAAGAGATGTATTTCAGGGAATAGGTTGTGTTCCAGTATGTAGGATTGTAGGTCCGTAGTCATTTGTTCTAAATGCATACATTCAAGGAGATTTAATTAAGTGAATGATACTCTTCAAAAACTAACATTATTGAGGTTTGAAAATGCGATCCGAATGGAGCGAAGTAGGTTTCAATCAGTCTGAACTTTCTTGGAGATTGTGGAGGCGGGTGAGAGTGGGGCGACACTAACGCCACAGCAGTCAGCGGCTCTCATATACACTAAACTGACGGTTTCTAACCGTTTCCCATTGAGAAATGGCATCGAGAGCACACAGAGACCGTGTGTCACTCTTCAAATGGACACCACAGCAACATAAACGCTGTACGAGAAACACTACACATGAGACGGTACTTAGCAAATTACGATTTTTGCAAACTGAATCACAACGACGGAGTCAGAGGATAAGTGAGGAAAAGCGGAGCGCTGAAGGAGATCTAAAATTGCACTGAAGAGGAGGTGAACGCGACAAACCGCTTTTAATTATCACAATCTAAAATTGACAGACACAAGCGCGATGTGATTCACGAGAAAGCAATGAATGAAAAACGCAACAAGACGAGCTGCCGGGTCCGCGATCGCTAGCATACTGCAGCCTAGCTCTACACAACCAAGTCCCTGTGTTATTTCAAGCTCATGTTCCTTTTAGACCAATTTAAATATACACAGCGCACAAAGTTAACTATAGAGGAAGCCCTATTTCTGATCTCCGTGCCCCCCCGAAATATCACAATTCTAAAATACTTGAGTTGGGCCAGACGTAGGGGTCGATGGCAAAGGAAGCCCGGGTCTCAGGAGGAATGGAAATACGGAATGTGGCGGGAACCCATCAAAACAAACATGAAAACGGAAAATAGCCCGGACGTCCGGGGACAGGCCACGGTTATGCGGACAAGAAATCGGTTGGCGGGTTCGAGGGTCACGGAAATGACCTTAATACCAGCACAGACAGAGGTCATAGCTCTCAGCCTACGCACGATTCAAGATGAAATAAATAATCATTCAAATAAGTGTTCAGGAATTGTGATGCATGAAATCAGAAACTGGTTCACATACTGATTTTTGTGGTAATGGTCGACGTATAGTCCACTTTTTGGTAGATGAATTATTCAGTGAGGTGTTCCTGTGTGTCGGGATTATGTAGGATACACTTTTTGTTCTCAAAAGAATTATGTTTTGAACTGAAAACGCCCAAAAAGAAGGTGAGAAGTGTAACGTAATTTTCTCTCCAACAAACACTAAGGCACACATTAATATAATTAAATTTATTTGACCACGTTTGGAGAGCATCTATTTCTTGCGATGTAGTGGAAACATTGTACTCACTAATGGGGTATAAAAATTCGTTTCCTCTAAAATAAAAATTTCTTGAACAATTTTGTTTTTGTATCTGTTTTTCTGCATCGGAAAATCCTCGTAACTGGCAAAACTATACCAGCTTGCAGTTCAAATCCTATGAAATTTTCACGGATTATGCTCATTGAGCCACTGGAATTAGAAAATCCTGAGCAAATGTGAAATCCAACATACTTTCCACACTACGCAATTGTCGGATTACGATCACGACTGGGACCACCATTGCATGTGCTACCACTACGCATGCGCAAAAGTAAAACCATTGTTACAAGCTAGACATGTTGGGCTCTCTATGTGAGATTGGCACAAGATGGTTCCTTACGATTCCTGTAGTTATATTAGGTAATTTCGATGCATAGTTATAATACAATGAAGGTAGTACACATAGGCGACTCTTATTGGAGTAATACCTAGTTCTATAAAAATCGTGAAAAGAAGGGTAGTTTCTTCGCAAGGGACTTTACGTTTTGTCGAACGCGGTAGTTTCTTCGCAAGGGACTTTACGTTTTGTCGAACGCGACAAATCCTAAACTACAAGACGTATTGTGTATACAGTCTTGTCGAGTTGTACTGAAAATGTACGAAGCATACATTTGCCAGGTATCGTACTATTTGTTGCAGTGAGCCTCTCAAGGGGTGAAATGGCTTCTCTTAAGTCAGTCTTTTTCTAGATGTATGGGGATACCAACTCCAACAACTCACTATAGACTGATTTATCCATATGAAAATAATTGCGCCAGTCGAGAATAATTATTTATTTTTAAAAGTCATTCTCTTGACTATCTTGTCTTTTTCCTCCTTCTCAACACATTTCTCCCCCTTTGAACCCTTACGGGGGATGAAATGGTAAAAGAAAGCGATTGGGCTCACTCCATAGCCTCAGGTACAATACTCAGCTGGATTGGAATTGAAAAGACATTGAAGGGTAAAACGGACGATAAAACGGAGGGTAAAACGGACTGCGTAAACACTAGACAAAACGTACGTTTTGCATTACCTCTAAAACGTACGATAAGACGTTGCGTGTTACGTGTAAACCTTCCCTTGAGCACGCGTCAAATATCTAACGTTAGCACAAGCAGTGTTTATAATGGGGTAGTTGCATGGGTCGGAATTTCGTGTTTTTGACTCCAGATTCGAATTTAGCGCACTTAAAAACGATTCTGTACCGGTTTTCAGTTTGAAATTCCATTTAGTTTAGCCGTATTTCAATGAAGAAGTACCGTCATTTTTAGTGTTGGCGGGCCACTCCTCTTACGTCATCCCTAAACGAGAATCTCACGATAGAGTGCGTTGAGATCACTGCAATCGAGGACAATTCGAGTCAAACATTGAAATATAGTTGCAAAATAATGGTGGTGATTAAAAAAAACTTTGAAATATATTTTTCATGCTTTACATGTTTGAATTAATCGTTTAAATTGAAAGTTTTGAAGCATATTTTGGTTGTGTTTCTTGTGGTTGCGTTGGCGCTAAAACCTCGCGTTACTTTTACGGTCATGTTATCACGTTATCAGTGTACATTTTCGAGTACTCTGTGGTGAGTTGAGTGCGGTCTGAGTTCATACGATAGTTTATACCGGTATTTACCATAATTTATTAGTTGATTGGTTTGGAAAAGATAATGTTCTCTGTAAAGTTTCAAGAAGCTTTTAATAAACACTTACCTACGAGTCTGCAACACATGTCTTCATTTTTTCCCGCTACCTACCCAATCTGCTTTCGAATTTTGTTGACAGTTCTTTTAACTCAGGGGTATATCTCAGTTTCTTCCGTAAGTACAGCGGTTTTGGCAGCATATAATTTATGCAAACATTTAGGGCTTTCCAACGAATGGTGAACGATTTTTTTTACGAACACGATTGACGAAGATGAAGTTCTGTAGGAACGACTTGGTTGTAAGTAGAAATCATCAGAAAACCAACCGTAACTTTTTTTCATTATGTGCCAAAGTATTGAAATAAAATTTCAATACGCCAAAAAGGAGAGCCATCGACTAGAGTTTCGAGGTGTCTTCCCTGAGAAATATTCCGTATATCGATATTGGCATGTTGCACGATTTTTACGTCAATAACAAGTTCGTCAGCGCTGAAATAAGAGGAGCCAAGAATGTGAGGTAAGTTGACACTTTTATAGAAAGTAAAAGGTCAGTTGTTTTTCTTGAGAGTAGTACTTCTTCATCGAAATGGTTGCAGTAGCTCATTTATTGGAAGTTTCATCGTAGTGTCATTATCCTGTACAACGTAGTACCAATGAGTGTTTGTAAATTGTTAAATAAAAGGATGTTGGTTATGTCCAACTTAGAAGTTGGTTATGTCCAACTTAGAAGAATCTAGCAAATTTGCGAGGTTGTGGCTCGAGTATCATCAGAACACCGCGTTTCTTCACAACCATATTAGGTTTCAGTTGCAGTGGAGGGAATGCCAGAAGGAAACGAAATCTTGGATGCAACATGTTTTGATTGCGCTGCTAGCAAAATTCAGTATGAAAGCACCACAGACGAATGTAAACAAACAGAAAGCTCGATAACCTTGCGTCAGGATAACAGTGGTGTAGCGGTCTCTTGGCCCCCTTCACACTTGTGACGTAGCCCCCACCCCGCAGCTTCCAAGCCATGTGTAGGTTTTCCCGCCTGAATCCGAAAATCCCGTTCGTTGAAAGACTCTCTAAATTTTTAGGAAGCGTTTCTGGGAGTTTTATTTGCAGATACGTACTTCAATAGAGATTCTCTACACAGAAAAAATACAAAAAAATATCATGCAACTACCCCATTGATCCTTGAACGGTGATATTTAATGTCATCAGACATCTATCCCCAACCAACACAGAAGTTCGATCAGAATCAGCAAAAAGATAATTATGTTTATGTTTGCGGACGCTCTGAGGCTAACCAATATGGGAGTGATGAGATGTTTATCCAGGGAAAACTAGCACAAGCTCTTAGAATATCACCGAAATAGGATGAGAGCAGTTGAAATGATGATTGTTGGAAGGACTGCACAATCCCGCACGAGCAGTGGGTATTAACAATACAATGAGAAGAAATTTACGAAGAAGGGAAATTAAACAATGGGTGGTGTGAAAGATTCTTGGTGGACTTTTTTTTTAAACCTCCCCTCAAAAACAAAAGGTCTATCTAGCGGAGGGGGCACGCCATAAAAATAAATAAATCAAATATAATGGGGAGGACGCCCAGGACTCACCCGACGCCGGCCCTAGGGACGAGGGATGATGAGGAAGGTGGAGGTGGGAGAGAGGGATGAAGGTGCCTCTATAAAATGACCACCAGTTCAACACAACACAACAGCAACACCAGCTAACACATACGCAAAGGCTACTCTTTCTAGGAGCAATGGAATTTAAGCCTTGAAAATATTAGCTAATTCCGATTGTAAGTTATACAGTTTGCTCGATTGAAATATGATAGACACACCTACACACAGACACAAAACAAAAAGTTTGGAAAGGTCTTAAAAGCAGTTCGTTAAATCCCTACTTAAGTAGGTAGTTGAAGCAACAAGTCGATGTACTGTTTCAGGGGGCTAAATATTAATTAATATGTTACTAACTCTTTCGTGTACGATAATGCACCCGTACGTAGGTATAAGAATCTTTACACTAGGAAGCCAAAAATTTCCTACGAATTCTGCCTATTGAGATTCCCACGATTTCAAAGGTTGTTGAAAATTAACAAATAAAACAATACAAAAGAGAAGAAAGAAGAACTAAGAGAAGAAGGTACCTAATTATCTAATCGCATCAAGGTAGCACGCTTCAAAAAGGCACACAGCCGAAGCTGTGCTGTATGGTACGCTAAATAGAAAGAGATCTATTCGTAGAAACAAAAGAATATATAGGTCATTTTCAAGGTTTTAGTAGGTAGAAGTATTGTGAATGAGCCTTCAACAGAGCGTGGGAGCAAGTAGTACACAATTAGATATCTTGTTTCAAGAGTATTTCAGTCTAGTTGATGTTGAGATTGACAAACAATAACAAGGAGTTGAGAGGAAGAGACTTCGTTCCAAATCCATTGTGAAGATATCGTTAGCTGTCTTCCTCCACCGCCCACCACGACGAACTTGAACTGCGATTGTGCACGATCATACGACGAGAGGTAGGCTATTCGGCACGATAATTAGGATATTCGGAAAATTAGAACAGATAGAATTGGTGGTAGAAGTTGTCAGTGACCACAATTCGAATTTTATGTGATTCATCCACATGTTCAAAACTGTGATGTGCACGGTGCCCGGACACCAAAACATTTCATTTTCAGTCAATCACTTTGACTTCAGAGGTGATCTCCCCCTTCTAAACCCAATCGAATTTACAAGTAGATGTAGTATGGCTACGTTGATCAAGGGTTTTGAAATGCCAATCTGCTGCGGGGACTTGATGATGCCAGAAATGTTTTGGTGCTCCCATAAAGAAATGTCCACAGCTTAACCCTTTTTCGGAGTTTTTCCTTTCAGATGAACTCCTACTTCAAGGCTACCTGCATACTTCCCTTGTTTTTTCATCCATGGAGTTTCGGTTTGAGTCACCAATCGATAGATTTCTAGACAATAACCTATACAACTGAAGCGTGCCTCCTCCAGTCTGTTCGGTGAATGTGAAGCCTTTTCGCATCAAGAAAGGAACATCTTCGCAGATGGTGAATTGAATTGACTGGGTTGTACATAATTGTGATGATATTCTAAAAGTAAAGCGCAGTTTTACTTATGAATGTGGAAACTATGTTCCTCTGAAGGTGCTTATTCCTGAAGTGAAATACAGGAGTCCCTTCAGGGCACACAACAAAATCTCATTTGGGAAAGCTTTTTCCGAGAAACATTTAGTTGATATTGTGTTTTTGTCTGTGTTTTTTAAAGCAAATAATGGACCGTCTGTGAGAAAGATACCTATCGGGGGCTCAAAAGTTGTGGATCTCGCTCTCGCAGTGATTCCCAACAATAACTCAAGTTCGGAAGACGAAGTAAAATACTACAACGCCTAGTAAAATTGGACGTCGGCTAATCGTCCCAACTGGGCCCTCCAAAGTTGTGAAGAGCCGATCATGCCAAGACCTAAATCGAAATATGAGTGTGAATCGCAAAAGAGAACTAATCTCTGTTCAAATTTTAGCTGACCGTAATGCGATCGATGTACGATGTACGAGTGATCTATATAGAAAAATAATAAAACCTTTGTGTAATAATTTGCAGCGTTTTAATGCTCATGTTTTCCTTGCAAGAATCATTATTATTTCCCTGTAAATTGGTACTGTTCAAATAAGGAAGCTACACAACTTTCGTATCACCTTGTTGATATATTACAATCCTATCATTGAAAATGTGATACAGTGTCTCAGTAATTCTGATAAGACTCGTTTATTTATTCAGGTAATTAAACAAGTAAATACCGAAATTATAATCCAACATTTCATCACCCTTAGTTTCATCAAAGAAAGAGATAGTGCCACTATCAAGGAATGTTTCTTCTAAAGAAAACCTACAATGTTGATGCGGAACATATCCCTTTGACGGAACAACTCAAAAATGGAATGGTTTACGGGTTTCTTTAGATTTTATTTCATTTTTGGTTATTTGAGGTGCAAGGAGGATAAAAATGACGACGAAATAATTTTCAGGTCGTGGATTCACAGAGTGAACTATAAAGGGATAATAAAATTGGTTGATCCTTTTTTAGGATGCAATGGAAATTTTCACTCCGCAAAGGGAATGCATGTATTATTAAACAACGTGTTTTTTAATATTATTTTCAAGACTTTTTAATATTTAAATATGGGTATAGAATACGGAAACTTCCGGAAAAACGTTCCAAAAGAAACAGACTATTCTGACCCTGCACATCTTGTAATTATATTTAGCTTGAAAGAACATTTTTTCTTGGAAAGATTAATAAAATCACAGCTTTCTTGATTTTGGGTTTTGAGATCTACAGTTGGTCTCATTCGACCCTGACTGTCTTGTCTGAATGGAAAAGATTCAAGAGGAACAGGCATTTGGGGGGAGGGGGGGATATCGATGAATTAGTCAAAGCCTCTTCCCATAAAAAACTATGCATATTATTATTACTCGACGGTTGATTATGTTTCTGCAAAGATCACCCGTCTGGCAAGAACTCGGCTTTACCATTATTAGTACCTACCTGTTGAAAAAAGTATCTACCAGCAAAAAATTTTAATTCCAAAGGTGTGGGTGCCTTCAATACGAAATTTGGTGTTTAGTTGTTAAGAAAGCATAAATTGAGACATTTAAAATTCTATTGAAGGAATAAAAAAGATCACGTTTTCGGCCCAATTGAGACCTAGGGAGTTTAGGGTGCATTAATTACGAAATTTGATTACTGGTTGCTAAGGACGCAAAACTGAGTACAACTCAACGAAAAACGATCGCATTTTGGTCAGCCAAAATTTGAACGGGGCTTAATCTCCCCTCTCTGCGATTCACACTCGTTTCTGATTTATCGTAAGACCGACCCTCAAGTTTTGATATGAAGCGAACGGTTGGTCCCACTGAGCTCTGGTGGGTGTCAAAAAATTCTAAAAACTCAATACTATTTCAAATTATCGAAAAATAGATAGATACTTTTATTTCGAAAGTTTTCGAGCTAGGGAAAATTTCAACCCTTAATTTTCACCCCATAGAAGTGACTGACAATGACCGAAACTTTCGGGGTATAACTAACCCCAAATGGAGCCGATATCCCAAATTTCATCAAAATCAGTCCACGGGAACAGGTCAAAATGCCGGCAGACGGACGGAAAATTTTTTATTCGATTTTTGGATTCCACATACCTCGGAACATGAACCATCAAATTTTGAGGAAGGGTTTTTTTCTTGCTCAATTTCAAAATTTTGAAAATAATAGACCAAAAAAACATGGATTTGAAAACGACCCTTGAATTTTATTCGAATGGGCCTTTGGCCTTTATAATCTGAAAAATGTTATGAGTTCCACAAAATATACCGATAATTGATGGTTAAAACAACATACAAAATGACTGTTTTCGCAAAATGTAAACACAATTTATTAAAAATCATGGTTTTTGTGAACCTTTTTAATAGGGTTGGTAAGTGGGATGAAATGAGCAAATCGGATCTTAAGGACCGGTTTGAACAGCCAAGATGAACCTCTAAGCGACTTAAACTACCTGGAAGGATGGTTTAAAGCGTGATTAAGGCCTAGTTGAACCGTGATAGAGCATCGGTGAACCTGTAACAAGGATCAACCCTAGTTAATCCGCGATGGTGAAACCAGCCTGTGTGATTAGGACTGCAGTTCAATTTCAATATTTTTTGGTGATTTTTTCGTCCTCTTCTGAGAAATTGAATTTTTAGTTAAGACGCTGTACAAATATTCTAGAAAACAGTCCGTTTTGAATTGGCCTGTCTGAAAAGAACTTGTGAACTCATCCTACAACACGACTGATATGATCGGTATTAACCCCCCCCCCTCCCACAACTTTTTTCTATCATTTTGGTTTATTATTTTCAATAATGAACCTTTGGAATCGAACAAGAAAATAAAAAATTTTAAACTACCCTCAAAATTTGTTGGTTTACGTTTCAAGGTACTTAGAATTCGAAATTTGGTATATGGGCTCCGTTTGGGGTCTAGTTGTGCCCGAAGCTTTTGGTTGATGGCAGTCACTTCTAAGGAGTGAAAATGAAGGGTTGAAATTTTCAAAAGTTCCCTAGCTCGAAAACTGTCGAAATAAAAGTATCAATTTTTGACCAATTTGAAATAGTATTGAATTTTTAGAATTTTTGAGACCACCCGGAGCTCTGCAGGACAAACCTTTCACTCCCTACGAGAATTTAAGGGTTGGACGTTCGATAAATTAGAAACACGAGTGTGAATCGCAAGAGAGGCCTAATCTCCGTTCAAATTTTAGCTGACCAAAATGCGAACGTTGTTCGTTTCTTCGAGTTGTACTCTATTTTGCGTCCTTAGCAACCAGTAATCAAATTTCCTAATAATTAAGGCAACCTCAACTCCCTCTTTCTTCGAACTGAGTGTGAAGCGTTTAATTCTTCCAAATAAACTTTTGATTACGATGTGGGTATGTGGTAGGTAGGTAGTGACAATGGCAAAGCCGTGTTCTACGCAGACGAGTGATCTATATGGAAAAATTATAAACCTTTGTGCAATAATTTGCAGCGTTTTAGAAGATGGAAACGTTTTCATGGAACTAATGACGACTAAATGATCTCCAATGTGTTGATTTTAGCCTCGGTAAGTCTCAGGTCTGAAGAATAACTTTGATTTAAAAAAAAAAATTAGTTCACGTTTTTTCATTTGTTGACGTCACAGATGTTTCGTCGCAAATGGAGCACGAAGCAATATTCTATTTTTACGGACAAATGAAATGGAGAAGACGACGAAGGAGCGAGCATTAGTCAATGAAAATTGGATTCTTGAAGTCGGAAGATTTTTTTTTTTTTTTTTTTATCTTATGCCTCGACGGTTTGCGGCAACTTCGGCCATTCGTCTTCTCGCAGCCCAATATAACGTCGAGTTTCTGATGTAACTACAATTTTCGGCCTCCAAGGATGCACGGACGTCTTCAAGCTTTGGACAATTACCCAGATGCTGACCATCCATGAACCCGCCTCCACAGAGCACACAATCCGGGCTCTGAAATACACCTATTCTGTGCAGGTGGCCTTGGAGGTAGTCATGGCCTGTGGTTAGCCTAAAACAGGCTACAGCTACTTGTCGAGGAGGGTTATGTGGAATCCGTCCGTTTTGTATAGTCAGTGATTGCCACTTCCTACCTTCAGCTTCCCGCTGCTGCCTTACTTCCAAAGATTTCATAATACAGGTCTTAATAGCTCTTTTGGAAGTGTGGTACGTGACGCTATTCTCAAATTGGGCGGAAAGGGCACCCTCTCACGCCAGACGATCAGCTTCCTCATTCCCATACACTCCACAGTGTCCGGGAATCCACTGAAGCACCAGTTCCACTCCTCTGCTGATCAGCTCGTGTGGAATCAGCCAAAACAGTCATTGCAGGACCTCGAAGAACGCTTGCCAGTTTCTTTCTTTTTCGGACCTCTGTCCATTCATTAACTTCAGCAGTCACACCCAAATGGACCTCATACTCCTCCCAGGTAATTTTTCCATCATACGGCATCAAATTACCTTCATGTACTGTGAGGGTGGGGTTACATGAAAATTGCCCCATTTCTTTGTGACGAGGGGGTGACACGTCATTTCTTCCCTCTTCCATGAGCTGAGATGGCAGTTGGGTTGGTGCATTACGAGACAACCATAATCGCTCGTGTATTCCTTCAAGAAGGGTCTCTAGATTTGCCACACGGACTGACAACGTTGGGGCTCTTGCTGAACGTCCTGTGCATCGTGCCGAAATGGGCCTGGACGATGGAGTCGGACATGTGCTGCTAGAGGTAGCAAGGTGGCGAGCTGACATAGCACGCGTAGTTGGTGGATCATTCTGTTGCGGAGGACGGGTAGGAGCCATGTTACTGTCACACTTCCTTCCTTTTCCCTTGTTTTCTGTCTCTGCGTTTTTGGACGGGCCTCCAAATTTAAGAACACGCAACAATGAGACAACAAAAACAATCTATTTTCCACTTCAAGTCCCAAAACACAACAACCAGATTTTCTACATCAAAACAAAAAGTCCCCAACAAAAACATATGTGATTTTGTGTGGGTTTACCACAATATACACGCCAACTCGCACAATCCTTGATAATGTCATCAAAATCGGACAGTAACTTCTTACAGTTTTGAGGACACACAGACCGACAGGAAACAAAAATTGTTCAAGAAGGTATAAAGGCGAGTAGAAATTTTTATTTTGGAGAATTTTTTTTTAGCCTTGAAAAGTGGAAACAATGCTTCCGCTACCTTGGAAGACTCGGAAGCAAATATGGAGTAGTAACAGTCGAATTTTTTCTAACGAACGACAGAAATTCAAGCTTTCAACGACCCTGATAATAAATAAAATTAACAGGGGACCTTTTGTTCAACAAATTAGGTGTGAACGCAGAAAAGTTTATTGTTTTCTTTCTTTTTTCTCATTGTTAAATAATATGTCTTGATAACTGGATTTTCGTTCTACTAAAAATCCAATCACTAAGACTTTCATCGTTTGGTTTGTGGCCTTCTATCCATAGTTGAAACTGGCTATTTAAAAAAAATGTTTTTCAGTATCATCTCCACAAACCAAAAAATACGAGAGAAAAAGATGTAAAATTATGTTCTAGGCTGATTACGGATATAACATATATTAAGGGTCTCTTAATAATAAATAAACGCAGATTTTTGCAATCAAAATAGAAGATTTCCATTTCATAAATACTAAAAAATTTATGTTCAAAGAGAAAACGCAGTGATTCACACACTTCTTGATAGGCTCTGAGCTAAGCTTAAATTCCTAAGTTATAAGGTTGTCAATATTCCAGATTGAATTATTTAAAGCATGTTATGTATTGTTATACTTCAAATCCTTGGTGCCAGATATTTTTTGAACTGCCTCCTGTGTTTGGTCTACTCGCGGCCGCACTGAGTGGAGTTTAAATTCACACTACTTCATCCTCAAGCATATAAAAGAACTTGAAAATTTGAATTGCTCCACCATGTTTGAGGCTTATTGTAGTTTACAATCGTAAAATGAAACCAATGTCCATTCAATGTGTCAAGGTTTAATGTTAATGGAAGTAAATCCATTGTATTCTGGTAACGTAAGAGATGTTCCCTTCAACTATTACAGTTCCGACTGACTTGAAAAAGATTTTACTGAATCAAGTGAAATGTCAACGAATGTGTTGGTTATTGGTAAACTCAATAATGTCAATCATGGTCTAGCTCATTTTCGAACGGCATTTCAAGCTGGAACGTCTATATTCCTTCGGGTGGCGTATCCCCAAGGAATTTTTTCCTTTCGTGAAATAGTTGAACAGGAGGAATGCTGAGGAGACTCTCAATTGTGAATGAGATATTGTCGCACTCGCCTCTGAAGCTGAAGATGAAGTGGAGGAGGGTTTCAGAAGGTGAGTGAGAGTGCTGGACGGGGAGAAGTTGGTTATCACACATCTGGAGAGGAAAGCCCCGTGGCACGAGCCTACCAGTTGTCGGAGGGTTAAAAATACCTAGGGCACTGTTGGGGGGAAGTGTTCAACACACACACACCCAGACGCACACGGACGTCTTCCGACCAACTGGTTGTAAGACATCATTTAGAATCTCTGGCGCGGGGGGGTTTGAGACACTGGAGTCGGATCCAGAAGGAAAGCGGCTTCATCCGCCCTGTTTCATCTGCCTTCCTCATTATCACAGGGAGAAATAAATGGATGGAAGGATATCGTACAGTTAGCTTCAGTTCTCGTCCAAACTCTTGAACGGACGGAGTTCAGGGAACAGAGGTCTTGAACCTGCATAAACTATCCATGACACTATGATAAAAACATTTTGAAGGCCGGGCCAAGCCTAATGTCGGGTAGGAAATCTGAGCAAATTGCATCCCTTCATGTATTTATATTATTGTAAAAGTGTACAAAATGGCGAAATAAACATATCTATCTATCTATCTATCAAGGAACAGGAACAGATGGAGGGAAGTGCGCAAAGGCCAGTATTTATCAACAATAAAATCATGATAAATAAATGACAGAATAAATGTCACGATGTTCTTTTGCTTCTCCAGAAAGCTTACAGTCATTGGATAATCAACGAATCCTGGTTCCCCTCCCCAGGCTTTGGCAGGAAGATGTTGGACACGGGTGCTTCTTCTTCATAATGAATTATCAATGAACATTGAACAAGACCTGTGTTTGTGTCCTCGGACAATGAATTCCACGGGAGACAGGAAGCCAATTTGAAAGACTGGGGGATTGATGATGATAAACCTTCTGTCATGTCACGGCATTGAGATAAGGCGGTTTTTATTGTAGTCGTTCAACAGAAAACGCTGTTTTGGCACATTTACTGGCATTTTCACGGACAAGACAGATGTTGAAGGCATGACACGGGCTCTTCAAGCTCGTTCGGCGGGTTTAATACATCTATCAGTAACAACCTCTGGGGATCTTTCGAAAATGACCGTCCAATTTGACCCAGAACTGGTTTTCAAGCAGTTTTTGGAGAATCCATTAAAAATTAACCACTACTATTTCTGCCTCGAATTTTGGAGGTTGTCGAAAAAGTCAAGTGATTCTCTTTTGTCTTTTCACCAACTTGAAAACCCATAAAAACTCAGAAACTGGATGAGAAATGAGAATGGCCTGTAACAGGAGAATCACTCGAGAAAGAAAACAGGGAAATGTCACATAGAATGAAACCCATGAACTCGTGATTGTTTGATATACCGATACCAGTATTTATACGTTGTCCGTCTATAGACATGATCCGGATAGATCCATCTATAAATCTAGATTTGATTAATGCCAATGGCATTATCAATAAACCAAATTCGGAATCGCAAAACGAAGACGATCCCAATTGCAATCGTTTATGCAGTTAGCAAACCATTTAATGGTAAGGTAGTAGGGTGTTTAGAGCATTAAGCGCAATCTCTAGATGTTAGGGCCGGATTGAAATTCTTTAAGAGGTGAGAAATCACATCAATTTTAGCAAAAGAGAATTGGTTGAAAGCTACGAGGAAGCCGTAGAAAAAGCAGGTACAAGGCGGTCATCAGGGATGTCACCCAATAATAATAAGTTATTTCATCAGGAAAGGTGTTGGATCACTTTCCCACCAAACACCTTGGACCATTTAAAACTACAAGTGCTGTAAAACGAGCAAAATGGATGAAACTTGAAAAATATACAAGACAACCTATGTTCGATCACTTTCTCAATGGTCAGGGAATTGCGAAAACTGGACTGAATATGCCTTTGGAGACATTGATGTGAAATTATATTTAGTAGTGTTTGTTAATTAAGTGTGAGCTCCCCATGCCAGTATATATATTATTTTTTTCAATTTAAGCTCGTCTGTCAAAAGTTACCATAACGACAAGGTTTCCAATTCACAGGGAAATTGGAGAACCGCAATCGAGATTTCGGTATCACATAATCGAAGATCTAGAGAGAAATCAGCGGGCAGTTTCGAAACTCGTTTTCTAGGTCGAAGGAGAGCATAAGGCGCTAACAGAGAGCGGTTCGAGGGGTGCTGCTGGGAGTTGGCATCTCACCAACACGCCCCACCACCAGTCCGTACAGACTTCAAAGGAAAACGGCAGAACACAAATTGCAAGGGAAATCCAACGTCGTCCCTTGAAAACGACTACCCGCGACACCGACTAGAGGCAGCAATCCGTTAAAACGCTAAAGGAATAAAGATCTTGGCCTTGGAAAAAGTCTCCAAGTTTGTGGAGAATCGTCTCAATCCAGTTGAGTGGGAAAATATTAAATATTCTTAAATAAAATGTAAATTATTCTACAACATCAATATTCAATTATAGTGTGGTATCTCTAATTCAAAGCCTTCTTGCATTTATGTATAAATCCAACCCAAATTAAACGTATTTCCGCTTCACGGAAGTTCGTAGAAACATCGATCATTGTCTTATGACATGAATGGGGATACATCTTCGTGTACTACTAAGCCGTTGGTAAGCCATGAATAAACTGTTCGGGCTTTGCTAGTTTAGCAGTTTGGGCGTGGTTGATTCATACGGACGTAGTGCACCTTTTTGGCGTACTTTGCACGAGGTTAATCCCCATAGTCCCTCCACCACCACCAACAATAAATCGAAATAATTCGTCTCGATCAACTTTTTGGGATTGATCCCTAGCTACTATAAATTAAGCAGGTATATGATCGGCTCATTGCCCGAGATGAAAACATCATCGTATTGAGAATTTGTCGACATATTTGAACACGTGTGGGTCCATAGCGTTAATCCTGCACGATCAAAACAACAAAGGACCATTTTAATGATGGTTTTAAAAAAATCGGAAAACGAGCGATTTTTACGATTTTTGTTAATTTTCAACGGCTTTGCGCAAACTAAAGACTCGATAGGAAAATTTTTAAAAAATTGTCCCTTCATTTGGAGCAATTTTGCAACTTCTCCGCACTATTAGAATACGGAACAAACAAAAAAGTGTTTTTCGGCCTACCCTAATATCCATCCCTAAACAGTGAAATTGAACGTAAATCAATGGATCCATTTAATTTATTGTTCCGCTCGCACATTAGGGTCGAGCCTTAAGAGAGCATTTTGGAGGAAATTCCTTTCTAACCAAGAGTTTCCAGAGGGGATCAAGATAACCTTATCAAATCAACAGGCTGATGTTCAAAAGAGCGAATTCCTTGTATCTGTGAGCCAAAAGTCACTAAGGGTCAGAGCTAAGTCTAGGAATACAATGGGAGGAGCACTCCAGAAAGAGCGACACCAAAGGACCTAAACGACGCACAAAACCGGTCAGTTATCAAAAATATTAGGAACTGATTATGAACTTTTTCCGAAAACAATCTATAACATCTTAACAAATGTCCTCGAGTGTTTCAATATTAACCCGAGGTCAGAGAGAGAGAGAGTGTATATTTGTGGAAATACAATGCATATCACAATTGTCAACAATTCAGATAATGGAATAACAAAAATAAACAATGGATATAAATGATACATAACAAAACAATGTAACAGTCGCATATAATAAAATGTCACTGTGCATATTGCAATGCGTGCCAGGTGTGAAGGGGCACTTAGGACTCCCCCTGTGCCGTCAGACTTAAAAATGAAAAAAAATAAGAAGAAAGATGGCGGTACCTTAACTATCTCAGATACCAAAAGCACGATCAGACTGTTATTGCTGCCATTCTTTGTAACTAATAAGCTACTCTTATGACCATTTAGTGCAGGTTCCAAATATTCCATTTGCTGGCAAATTCACTTGAAAGCAAAATTTTAACGATCCAAGAACGAACACATCCTCCTTACTTTGCATTGATACGTTGGCATCATTTGATGCCGTTTAGATCTATGAACTCTACATAAATTATAAGCCCAAATATAGTCTGAGAGAAACTTTGAAAGCTTTTAGCAAACTCTGAACCTTTATTTTTAAAACCTTGAAATTTCCAGAATAACAAATATTAATTAAGTCGTAATTTCCACATCCTTTCCATTTCATTATATATTGCGATTTAATGTGACCAATCGAAGTAGTATTTAATCGACAACTTTTCCGTGGTATAACTTTCTCAGTGGGACTAGTTTATTCTGTATACTTATAACTGACTTCGAGATTCCGTTCCAGTCAACCGATTCAGCGCTGACCAGTGGCGACGACGGCGCAGTGATACTAAACTCTCATCTCTTCGCGGTCTTGAGGGTTTATAGTCTACCCATCAATTCCCAACTCGATAGCAGCAATGTAGATGGTAGAACCTTCGTATCATTATTACTCGTAGAGTATATCTCTACTCACCTTGAAACGGTAGGTACTAGTTTCAGACCCATGTCCCTATGGTACTTTAGAACCCTTAGAAGGATTTAAAAAGTTTTACTTTGAAACTGGAAGGACCTTGTTTCGTAAATACAACCATTTTGAATCAGAATCTACCTAACTGGTGGAGGATTTTAGTTTTAACTTTGGAGAGGTGAACATTGTTCCCACTTCAGAATTCCTCCCTGTTCTGTATAATCGTGTGTCCAAGAGCCTAACCACACGCAATCGCTCAATGATTATGCGAGTAGGGCCCTACATTGGTGCCATATCGGAAACGGCCCGATTCTGTTCAAAATTGGAGGGTGGTAGGTACGAGAGCTGGCTTCCCGATGACTTCCTATGAATGTCTCGCAACCCCAAACCAGTCTCATCACACTAATCCAGTCCAAAAAAAAAAATAATAATAATAATACAATACATTTTTTGCGAACACCTAATTTTATGACCACGTATTATGATCCAATAAAAAGTCAAGTCTCAACACAATACTATGAAGATCATATTTGATTTGACAAGTCATATTTGAACTTTTAGTTGAAGTAAGTGGGAGCAGTGAGCAGACAAGTATTTTAAAAAGATAGGCACAAGGTGAATGAACCGATAATAACCGTGTTATTAACCGGTTTATTTACTTTTATTTGTTGTTATTGTTGATTGTAGTCCTGTTGATCAGAGGTGTGATCGACTGATCGAATGTGATCCTTTTAGCTGTCCCCGCTTCAACGCCTAACGTTCGAGCTTAATATTGTAGTCAGTTTTATCTGCGAACTTGCACGCTGAATGCAAAAAGCCCACGCGCAACCTTTCTCTCGCCATTCAAAAATTGTGAATCAGAATCGGGGTGAATTCCTTGTAAAAACGCATTTTCTACGCTCGAGCCACCACCTATCGAAGTTCTTCTTTTAAAAGAAATCTACTATGTAAATCTACAGTTTGGTAGGTAACTCAACCCTCTGGTTTGCGTCCGGACTTCCGCACCGTCTTTTTCACTCGAACAGTAGGTAGAAAAACTCATATCTCAAATCCCTATTCCTACTACTCCTCTATTACCCCTCCACCTATTTAAAATAAAATATTATTGCTTCGGGAACTGGAATCCTACGCATGCCAGCAAGGTGAACACTTTTTTTCGTTTTTCTTTTATTTTCCCTCTTTCGTAATATTTATCTCCTGATTAAATTCGCTGCCCAGGAGGAAGCTGGTCCTTCAAGAATTATTACAGAGAACTACGGACACATCCCGCACACGCACAAGGTCCTTATTTTCATTCAAGAGTCTGGCCATTAACCAATCCTAGGAAGTTTTCTTCGCAATCGGATCTGCTCTAATCGAATCGACAGAGTAGGTAGCGAGTATCAGTTCTTGGTATGGCAGAAAACATCAAGGTGATGAGAGATAAGAAAGTAGCACAAAAAGAACGTGTTTTGATAGAGTAATTAATTGTCGACATTTAGTAACTTTTATACATTCCATGCTTCAACATTTTGATCAGCTCTGTTTGGCACATGCACTTCACTTTATAACAATTTCCACGATTCCAAAATGGTGATTCACAAACGCGTATTTTCATAGAGAAATAATGAGTAGGATTGTGTCTTGATTGAGTAGGTCTCGTCACCTCAACCCCAGAAAAATGCCGGATTCTGAATATTAATGGTCTCATTTCAATTTTTTTCAAATACAATACATCCTTGAAAAGAGGATGAAAAAGAAATTAATCATCAGCTGCACTTAGGTGGTTGCTTAGTTGATCCCGACTGGCATTTCCCCATCCCCCTCAGAAGCCTATATGTTTCCGACACACATTCCGAAAATTCAGAAAAATTACGTCAGAAACGATGACAACGTAGGATAGGACTGACCAGAGCACGTGCGGATCGATAGAGACACGTGAATTACCAACAGAGGACCTATTCAGTCGTTTACTCTGCCTCTACCTCTACCTATTCTCGGTTAACGTCCGCATCAGCTTCAGCCTATACCTACGTGGTCTGTAGCTGGCATCCACACTGAATGACTGTCATCACTACGGACCAACGCTAGGATTCTTCCTTTTAGCAACCCATCTCATTTGGATCCGTTACGGAGCAACAAGTACAGATCTCATCCTTTACAGATAGGAAAACAGACGTTCCGTTTTTTGCACAGTCCTGGATTTTGGTGATTTGGAAAAAAACTGTGAGGCCCATTTCATATGCCATATGGAACATGAAATGTTACGCTGGACGCAAAAATACCAGACATCTAGGCAAGTGTCGCTGTATAGTCCTTCAAGATTATTTCATCGAAAGAATGCATTTTCCCCGGGCGTAGCAAGTCCCCACTAAGGGAACATGACTGTGATATGGGTACTCTGAAAACATGGTGTTTCCTATACATTAAAATGGCCAATTTTTATCAGATATTATAATCCAAAAAAGCGTCTTTCCAAATGCTTCATTACATCAATAATACTGAGTAAGAGGCGTAAAAATGACGAAACGTCATCTAATTTTTTTCTTTTATTAGGTGCCTATGTTTGAACACATCACACCACCGTCAGCCTATTTTTTGGGATATTGCCAGATCATAGTCTAGAAGTCTTATCATTAATTCACTTCTTCTCATCAGTGCACTTTCACTTCTCCCTCTTAATCGCTTTCTAAGGGAGGGAAATCAGATGAAGATTGTTTAGTTCTGACGTCAATTCGTATTCACGCGCTTTTTTCCTCCTCTATTTCATTCACTTCCAGTCATATAAAATCTTTTTGGAAAGTTCTCTGTTTAGACCATAATTTGGAGTAATCAAAAAGGGGCACACAAATTCCCCATTCTACATGTTAAATTGTGTCTGTGAGCGATTTATCAGATCAGTGTTGAAACATACTCTAGACAATATTTGAATAAGGAAGTATCCGACGGTGGTTCTAAAAACTATTGCATTTAAACCACGACCTGACCACTCAGTCCAACTATCCAGTATCCTCAGTCCAGTATTAATCATAACGGAAATGCCGTTACTTACAAGACCCCCAACCAAATCAGGTCAAGGTGTACCCAGCTCAACCCCGCAGTCCAAGCGTTTGAGTTTCATATCATTAAATGTGGTCGAGGGATGATTTTGGGCCGTTTGCAATCATCGCGGGTAGCCTCGGGGTAAATCCAGTGTTTATTGTAACACCTAAAAACAAGGATTCTGAGTATTTTTCTTTTAAATGCTTGAACAGCCCTCATTTTCTCATCAGCCCTCTGTTTTTGCATCTTGATTATGGAAATCATGGTGGTCCCATTTCAACCGGATTTAATTTTATCGGGTAAAAAAATGGAAAAATCTGTTAAAACATATGAAAAACTTGGTTTCCTGACCTCTAAAGATCGTCAATATTCGCCAAACTTCCTCCGTAACTTTAAACTTTTCACGAAAATTGTATAACCCAGAGACCTTCATAAAACAATGTAATCACAAGAGTACCCATTCAAGGTATCCATGACCTGTGTCCCCCTAAGGCCAGGCTGAATTCGTCCATGACCTCCAACCCTCATCAGATGGGTTGCCGTCATTTCAATTGTTTGAATGAAGATACAAAGGACCTACCCTATAAACTCTTCTAGGTAGTGATTAAAAGAGAACTCGATCAACTAGAACCTGGAATTTTTTTTTCAATGCTCTCCAACATTTCAAGAACCGTTTGACCTTATGTACAATTTTTCTTGATAATTTGTAATTGTTTTATATGTATTTATTGTTGACGTATATATTGCCTGCTGAGGCCTTTTACAGATAAAAATATTTTGAATTTTGAATTTTTCATGTTAAATTGATAAAAAAAAAATATATTGTTTAGTAATGCATGCATTCCAGGGGACGTCCCATTGGATAAGCATTAGATCAGTTTAACCAGTTGTTAAGTGATAAAACTGTTGTAATGAGGCTAATTACTGCCTACCTAATCAACTATTGGTAGATGAGGTAGGCTGTGGCTCCCCTCTCTACAGGATCACCTGTGAGTGTCGATTCTCTCCCCCGTAAGAAATTGCTTCCATCATTGCTGTGTTTCCTAAATATAATTATTGTTCACTAAAGAACCCGTGTGATTTATATCGTCCCGATACGTTACAACTGTTGCACTCGATGTAATTTATTTATTACTTTAGGCAAGAAATACAGACCCCCCCCCCCCACCATTATCCACCTTAACATTTCTAGCGGCATGGGAGCCTCGAATCTGAAGAGCATTTTAAAATCCATGATCTACGATACCCAACATGCGAAATCAAGTATAACCCCCCCCCATCACCACCACCACCACCAATGGTGCCAGTCTGGCACCAAAGCGGAAATACGTCGTAACATTGAACTTTCATCTGTTAGTTTTGGTAGGCAGTCCGTCGAAGTTCACATCCGTATTCAAGGTGAAACACAAAAAAAAAAACACGAAATAAGCGGTTTATGGCATCATGGCACCATGTCCTGGCACCATGGTGGCACCACTATTAGTTCCACGGTGGTACAGAGAATAATTCATGAAAATTCGGAGGTTTAATGAGAATTTTTCCTCAATTTCAAAGCTTGGGTACAATTAGTAAGCAGTAAAGGAACCGAAATATTGAAAAATCGGATATTTTGTGAATATTATCCCCCCACTCACCCCCTCCCCTTGCGAATTTTGATACTCTGGTAAAATCATGTACAACTCGGAAGTTATTTGAGTCAAACAAAAAAAGAAACACGCAAATCGGTTGGAAATTGAGGCCTGGGCAGAGTTTACAAGATTACGCCCGCAAACGCACGTTTTTTAAGCATTAACCCCCCCTTTCCCCCTTTTGAAAAGCAAAATCCAAAATTCCGGCGCCGTAGTGCACAACTAGATAGTATTCCGCGTCATACGAAAAAAGAACCACGAAAATCGTTTGAGAACTAAGGCCTGGGCAGAGTACACAAGATTATGCCCAAAAACGCACGTTTTTCGAGCATTAACCCCCCCTTTCCTCCCCTTAAAAGGCAAAATTCGAAATTCCGGCGACGTAGTGCACAACTAGATAGTTTTCCGCGTCGAACAAAAAAAGAACCAGGAAAATCGGTTGAGAACTAAGGCCTGTGCAGAGTACACAAGATTTTGTTACACACACACACACACACACACACACACACACATACACACACACAGACATACACCTATGGTTTTTTCGCGGATTTGGATTCAGAATGGTCTAAAACGGATTACTGTGTGGTTATTTTTTTTCTGTTGAGTGTTGTCCAACTTTACCCCAGATCGATCGCATAAGGACGCCCAAGTCTTACTGTGGGACGTCCTAAAAATGAGACTAAAATTTTAGGCCAATTGGAATAGCTCATGTTTTACGAAAATTCCGTCAACCGAAGAGTGACAAAAAATTATAGGACTGACTCATTAAATGAGAGCTTGTTCTCAACCATTAGGTGGCCTTTCTTCGAGCGGAAAACCCTAAGACGTGCCAAATCTATTCGTGGAACATACGCACAGGAAGGCTGACTCTCTGGATTTGATTTTACTTCTTCGATGCCAACTTACTAATGTCACCTTTGCCTCGTGGACGTCACATAAGGCGGCCAAGAGCGTTGAGGGATTCCTTCGGCTAAACAACCGCATTCAGAGCAAATCCAACGAATCGACAACAGTGCAGTATGCTCCTGCTCAAACTGATCTCTTCTAGTGTCTTTAGAGGCGAAAAGGAGACCCGAATCATATTTTGTGTTGTGGCGGGACTACTTATTAAATTTTTTAAATCTTGATTTCGAATCAAGAATCTTGAATAGGTATATAAAACAGAATCCCATTTGAGTCGCAAGACTGAATGAGCAAGCTGTCAAAGAAATATATCAACCATTTTTGAATCATGATCATTTTTATTCTTGATGAAGCGATATTCTTATATGAAATTTTTCTCTGATTCCGAAAGTATCATAGTACAGTAACATATACATAACATTAGTTGCCAACATAGACCTCAAAAAACCGTGTTTGGTTTATTGTCTTCAATTATGAACCTTTGGAAACTTGCAATATTTTTTTTAACCCATCAAAATATGATGGTTTACGTTTCAAGGTACGTAGAATCCAAAAATCGATTTTGGAATCAGACCATGGATCGATTTTGATGAAATTTGGTATATGGGCTCCATTTGGGTCTAGTTGTGCCCCAAACCTTTTGGTTACTGTCACCCACTTCTAAGGGGTAAATAAATAGAAATTGCAACTTTCATAAAGCCCTAGCTCGAAAACTCCCTATATAAAGATATTTTTTCTTGGAATAGAATTATGAGACCACCCAGAGCTCTTAGGACAAACCGTTCGCTCCCCATGAGGACTTGAAGATTGGGCTTACAATAAAATAATTAGAAACACGAGTGTGAATCGCAAAATATTGTTCACTGACGGAAATAGGCCTAATATCCGTTCAAATTTCAGCTGATCAAATTCTTTGAATAGAGTTGGCCAGTTAGATCCTGCTCGTTTCTTCAAATACAGTTTCATGTCACTCAGTTGGGATTCTTTAGCAAACAAAAACCAAATTTCGTAATGGAGGCACCCACAGCTCTCGGATAGCGATGTTATTGCTAGTAGGTAGTATTAATGAAAAAGCCGATTTCTATGTAGAAAGATGATCCTTACAGTAAAATAATAAACCAAAGTGTTACAATTTGCAGCTTTTAAATCCTATTTTTCAAAAAATTTGACCCCCTAGATCTAAAATGCTGTCAAAACGAACGTGACCTTTCTTTTGATATTATTGGTATTTTGGCAAATTTTCAACTTTTAACAAATTACACATTTTGATGGACATAGTTGGAACGGGCTCGTAACATCACTGAATAGAGTGTCTTGACATAATAATCAATGTTGTCCAGTGAGTAGGCCACCTAAATGTCAGAAATATGAACAGAACCGATTACAACCGAACTGATCAATTAGGTACCGAATTTAAGGAAACCGCCAAATTCGATATGGTTGAGTGCTTAAGCTGGCCGTCCACTAGGTCTACAGCGCGGCGCGACGCGAAATTCTTGAGCTCCGTCCACTGGAGCGGATAAAATTTTTCGACCGGCCGTTTCGCCACGTAGATTGAAGGTGCCTTCTCAGGAAAATGTCGGGCAGAGGTATTATGTTTTCATCGGACCACGAAGAAATGTTCATTTTAGTCGCAGCTTTGGAAACATAAGAACAGGACCAAATCGGTGGGAAAAGCAGAAGATTTTGGGTCCATCCAATAAAGAGGATGGACCTGGGGGAGCACAATCACCTGTTCCAAGATTTTCTAAGAGACGAGCAAAAGTTTATAAAGCATTTTAGAATGTCGAAGGGGAAGTTTTACGAGCTTCACACATTGATTAAGCCTCGTATACAATAGCAGAACACTGTCAAAAATGACCGAGGTCGACAATTTTTCGCTTCGCCCTCCGTCCACTAGGTCGACAGCGCGGCGCGGCGCGGCGCGGCGCGGCGCGGGTCGAAAATTTTTCGCAATCTGCCGCTCTCCAGACTTCTGGAGCGCGGCTCCGCGCCGCGCTGTCGACCTAGTGGACGGAGGGCGAAGCGAAAAATTGTCGACCTCGGTCATTTTCGTGAGTGTTCGGCTATTGTATACGAGGCTTAATCAATGTGTGAAGCTCGAAAAACTTCCCCCTCGACATTCTAAAATACTTTATAAACTTTTGCTCGTCTCTTAGCAATTCTTGGAACAGGTGATTCTGCTCCCCCAGGTCCACCCTCTTTATTGGATGGACCCAAAATCTTATCCTTTTCCCACTGATTTGGTCCTCTTCTTCTGCTGCAACTAAATTGAACATTTCTTCGTCGTCCGATGAAAACATAATACCTATGCCCGACATTTTCCTGAGAAGGCACCTTCTCAGGCGTGGCGAAACGGCGGGTCGAAAAATTTTATCCGCTCCAGTGGACGGAGCTCAAGAATTTCGCGTCGCGCCGCGCTGTCGACCTAGTGGACGGCCAGCTTAACATTGAGGATCTCAGAATCGAACATAATGATTTTCATCAAAAAATTAAATCGAAATTATTGTTATATTAAAATATAATTGATAATATATTAAAATAATTTATTATTATTATCGTGTTCTATCAAAGGGTGTAGTTCGTTATCCGCCCCCATTTTGTTCTCTCTTTTGCAAGCACACCCGACCACCTTTTTCATTTTTTGAGGAGTGTTCCGTAAACTACATTTCATCTTCTTGAGCACAATCGTGACGAATTATAATTTTTGATTGGTTAAGATTGGGAAATTAGGTGTTGAAAAAAGTGGGGGCGAATACCGAACTATTTCTCTAGTGAAAATGTTCGGTATGCGCCCCCACATAGTTAATAATGGAAAACACAACATTTTTGGTTTAAATAATTCATTTATTAATATGATTATTACTTCTGACACATATTGTGGTTTTGTATTATTCTATGGTTGGGTCATACAAATTCTTGATGCAGTCCAAAAATGCTCAAATGGATCTATGCCCATTGACTTCACACATCTCCTCCACAAAAATTCGCTTCCACCCTATCGCTTCTCGAACGTTGACCTACGGTCGGAAGTGATTTCACCGCTACAGTCAACATCGTTTTTATTTTATTTATGGGCATCGCATCTCAACCTCTTAACTTTCGATCAAAGTTATTCTCTGCCTCACCAGTTATCTCTCCCAAGAAAACGTCCCAGGCCGAATCAATGCAATTCGGTCGTGGGGGCGGTTATCGAACTTGTTCTCTAGGGAAATAGTTCGGTATACGCCCCCACTTTTTTCAATGTCTAGTTTCATTGCTTGGAGTATTTGAAAACATAAGTGCGGTATATTATTCATACAGTACATGAAATCTAGTTTACGGAACACTCCTCAAAAATTGAAAAAGGAGGTCGGGTGTGCTTGCAAAAGAGAGAACAAAATGGGGGCGGATAACGAACTACACCCCTATCAAAAGTTATATGGATTGTTTGGTACTTACTGCGTCGACGGAACGAAAGAAACAGGTCCTGCTAGAGATACCGGTATCCACTGCTGCAACAAATGACAAAAATGTGTGAAAATTACAATTTATTTTATTTATTTATTTATTTGAAAATAGCATCATCGTATCAATAACACTCTTGTGTAGACTGTCAGAGGTACACAGCATCTTGTGTAGCTATACACAGCTTTAAGTGGAATCGTACAATTGAGTAGAGATGATTAGAGGTATTTTCTTAGCGTATACACACGCTTTGTATTTGTAATGGATACTTTTTCCGATTGCATTACAATTTGTCGGGAGCTGGAAGTAGTCGTAAAGCATGCGCAAGCGTCGTAGCTATAAATGATCCGATAATAATGAAATTCAAAGGGGGCCATCTAGAATGAAGATCACACAATCCCGGAAAAACAATAGGTTCTCAACTCCTCACATTTGCTACGTATAAAAATCCCGAATCCGCAATCAAAATGCATGAGAACTTTGGGAAAGTTTACAGTTGGCTGTATTTACCAACCTCCTTGTTTTTAGGAGGAAACCAATATTTTGTAGACAATATGGACTTCGACAAATTGGAATTTCATTCGAATTTTGGAGGGTTTAAAAGTCCGTAACTGAGGATTAAGAGGACACTATGTGTGTGTTAGGACTTCAAGTGTTGTGCTTTAAAACTTCCAGCATGCGAGACCCGAAATTCTGTTCACCTCACCTTATGATTATCTATCATACCTCATAACTCCTAGTAATTTGACTCCTTGAGAGACGATATTTCCTCATTTCCAGCCACCAGAAGCTTGCATTACCGTCTTCCACTTTTGAGGAGTGGTAAATAAGGGATGACAGTTTCAAAACACACTAGCTGGAAAACTAGAAAATTAAAAATAAGGAATGAAATTATCAAAACACCCTAGCTAGAAAACTAATAATTAAAAAATAAGGGGTGGAATTGTCAAAACACCTTAGCTAAGAAACTAATAAATGAAAAATAAGAAATGAAATTTTCAAAACACTCATAGGAAATTATAAATAAGGGATGACACTTTCAAAACACGCTAGCAGAAAAATTAATCAATTAAAATGTGGAATACAATTTTCAAAACACCCTAGCTAAAAACTAATGAATTAAAACGCTGCAAATTATTACACGAAGGTTTATTATTTTTCTGTATAGATCACTCGTCTGAAAAGAACACGGATATGCCATTGTTACCGCCTACCAACCATAGGTACTACCTATCTACTGTACAATCAAGTTCATTTGGAAGAAATAAATACTTCATACTCAATTCGAAGAAATAGGGATTTGAGGTGCTTTCATTAGGAAATTTGATTACTGGTTGCTCAGGAAGCAAAACTGAGTACAACTCGAAAAAATGAACAACGATCGCATTTCGGTCCTCTAAAGTTTGAACAGCGATTAGGCCTCTTTTGCGATTCACTCTTGTTTCTGATTAATCGTAAGTTGAACCGTTAAGTTTTGATGGGTAGCTAACGGTTGGTCCTACAGAGCTCTGGGTAGTCTCATTCGATTCTAAACATTTAATATTATTTTAAATTAGATGAAAAAACAATACCTTCATATAGATTTTTTTTAGCTAGGGTGTTTTCTAAATTTCAGCCTTTATTTTTCAACCCTTATAAGTGACCTACATCAACCAAAAGCTTCGGGGCACAAGTAGACCCCAAATAGAGCCCATATACCAAATTTAATCAAAATCGGTCCATGGGAACTAAGAAAAGTGCCGCTTACGGCGGACGGACAGCAAAATTGTTATTCGATTTTTGGATTCTACGTAGGTACCTTCAAAAGTAAACCAACAAAATTTGAGGGGGGGGGGGGTTAAAAAAATTGTTTCCTTGGTCGATTCCAAAGGTTCATTATTGAAAATAATAAACCAAACCAAGGGATGACATTTTCAAAACACCCGAACTGGAAAATTAATAAATTAAAAATACGATCTTAAAAATTGATCATTTAATTTTTAGAATCGAACGAGTGTAAAGGCAAGTGTGAATAGAACGTCAATTAATTTCTGAACCCCACTCTCGGATAGTAATATTATTAGGGCGAGGGTAGGTATTTTCAACCAAACTAAACAGCCATAAACCTTGCTATAATATTGCTGGTTATTATTGATCTTATAACAAGATAACGAGAACGTATTTAGCTAATAGTTCATTATTACGCCTGGAGCGACCAATAAAAAGACTGTCTTTTTCAGATGGTCCTACAGAAAAAAAATAATAAGTCGATGTGTAACAATTTTTGTTTATTCTCGTCGTGAATCAGATGGCTGCTGAACAACGAGCTTTGAAGATTGAAACATAATTCGCAATGGCAGTTTTTGTTGCCTATGAAACCTAAAGCTGCTCTTTGAAAGAATTCCTTTATAAATATTAGTTTATAATACGAGTGTCTTTTTTTTAACTTTGAAAACTTGAATTAAAATAAACTATTCAGATTCTATATAGTTTAATGACGTCACAGTTGTCCAATTCAACAATAATATCTCCATCGAAAAACGACTACATAACGATCAGAAACCGCACCACATCTATCGTAATGATACACGAAAGCTCAGCAAATCCACTTCGCGATTTCTGAAATACAATAGACTGAGTGATTGAATCGCAGATACATTTTAATCCCAATACTGGAAGTAGCACTACGAGTGTAACCAAATTACACCCTATGGTTTGCATTGTATTTTTTCTTTTTTTCTTTTCAGTCCTGGAAACTAGTAAACTAAGAAACCAAAAGTCCTGATTTCGAACACAACGTTTACGTGCTTGACTGAGCGAGGTGATCCTGTTGGTTCCAAAGTATTCGTTAGGATGCAAGGAACAAGGGGCAATAATTACTAGATTTACCATAAATTTCCATGTTGAGAAGCAATTGCGTTTACAGATGACACAACTAATGAGATAAATGATGATCACTATGACTTCACATGCCTCAATAACACCGTGAGATAGTTTAGTGCCCCACAAAATACAGAAATAACTCATTGAAAGTAGTTTGAAGCATTGCACCAGCTATTTTTAAAGTGAAAATTGCTGTCTAAAACAGTGAGGGGTCTTCTCCTTGTTGCTGGGGGTTTTAAAGTTGGTCAAAATAACTTTTGAAATAGTTAAGTTCCAAAAATTCGTATTTTGATTCATATGGTCCATTCATCGGGCATTCAAAGCTAGCAGGTTCAAAAATTAATTTCAACAAACCGATAGGAAAAGTGTAAAACCTCGTAAGTCGATTTAGGTTTGAATCAAACCTCTAAGTCATAAATACCGAAAAAATACGAAATTTGTGCAAAGAAGTCTTGCAAATAGGATTCACGTTCCACCAGCTTGCTTTTATTAGAATCTCCATCCATTTGAAATACATAAAGGGGCAGCCCCTGAAACTAGTTCTTTTTTTTTCGTCCCCTGAAAAATTTATTTTTCGGACTTACAAGGATTTACACTTTTACTATTGAAACGTTGTCGGAAACCGCATTTAATGTTGATATGACACTTCAGCCCTCTCTGACCGATGAAGTTTGCTGAAGGACCTTCAGAACAAAAGTGTTAGCGCAAGATGCGTCAAAATCGTAGTGAATATATCATGCATTGAAATATTTGTGCCTAAAATTGTTTAGTTGAGTAGAACACATTATATGGGGTACCGATTGATGTTAGATCGATTATACTCTCCTAAAAGCAAAAAAGCATTGAAATACTCATTTTCAATCCACATTGGCTTACTAAAGGAGGGCCAAGGATTGTAATACTTTACGATTACTTCCAAGAACAAGGCAATCTATTTTATTCGGAAATCAATGATTCATTTATGCAATATTCGAAAGGTATGAGGTTACTATGATTCATTAAGATCGAGGATCCATCAACCACAGGAGGTTACAAGGCTCAATACATTCTCCTGCTGTCTCGTAGTTTCAGGGTAGGTAGAAAGATGGGTTTCATGGCCTACCCGGTTTTTCATGGTAATTTCATATTGGTTTATTATTTTCAATAATGAACCTTTGGAATCGACCAAGAAAAACATTTTTTTAACACCCCCTTAAAATTTGATGGTTTACGTGTCAAGGTACGTAGAATCCAAAAATCGAATAAAAATTTGGCCGCCCGTCCGCCGTACGCGGCACTCATGCCACTTAGCATTGACCAATTTTGATGAAATTTGGTATGTAGGCTCCATTTGGGGTCTAGTTGTGCCCCGAAGATTTTGGTTGATGTAGGTCAGTTCTAAGGGTTCCAAAATGAATTTTGAAAACGCCCTAACTCAAAAAAATTTGATATAAAGGGATGGTTTTTCCTTCAATTTAAGATTCTATAGAATTTTTAGAATCTTTTGAGACCACGCGGAGCTCTGTAGGACAAACCGTTCGCTCCCAACAAAAATTTATGGGTTTTACGTACGATAAATCAGAAACACGAGTGTGAATCGCAAAAGAGGCCTAATCTCTGTTCAAATTAAAGCTGACCGAAATGCGATCGATGTTTTTCTTCATGTTGGATGGTTGGCGGCTTTGTAGACGAGTGATCTATATAGAAAAATAATTAACCATTGTGTAATAATTTGCAAGGTTTTGTTTCCGAGTCTACCAATGTAGCCGAAACATTTTGTTTTCATTTTTCAACGATGTTAATGAACGTTCTTCAAAGCTCGTGTCCGTCAGTCGATTTGTGTGTTCCCAAATCCTTCTAAAGTAACTGTCCAATTTGTATGAAAATTTCAAACCAGGGCCCCCGGATTGAAAACTCATGCACAACCGTGAAATCCTCCGCGCACGCACATATAATTTTCCTCAACATCAATACCATTGTGCTCAAATTTGGGCTCGTCTCCAAATGACCACTTATTAATTTCATCATGATCCGATCAGTAGGAAACACGGTACTTATGAAATAGTGAGAAAAACGTCAACATAACAAGGAACAACTTTTCGATTTCGTTGATGTGGATCAATTCCAATAACTATCAACGTGATCAAATATTTAATAACTGGGACATTTTCAGTGGTATCTTCTCAATCATAGTGGTACCTTCTTTAGTGTGAAGTGGTACACTCAATCATTTTTACACCAATTAACTCTTATGTACATGTTTGCTCTGAGAGCAAGCTATACTGCCCACCCGACTAGGCAGACAAGCCTTTTTCACCTAAAGAAAGAAATAGGTATTTCGCGAATTGCGAACCTTGATATATATGCATACTCCCATTCATATTACATATTTTTTAAACTCTTCTTAAGTCGTACGATTTGGAAGGGTTCAAAAAAAGATATGGCAAGTCCCAAGTATGCAAATGTGTAATTCTGATGCTTATATTCTGCCGCCTTTAGTTGAAATACCCTATTTAAAAAAATTTCGTTTAAAGAAAAACACGTTCAAATGAGATTCTTCAAGCGAATCCCCCATCACATGACAGTCTGAAAATTAAACCAGATCTTCCTAGAATATTCTTAAAAACATAAAAATTGCAGTAAGGATCTTCTAATCTAGCACGGTAGCATTGTAGTCTCGGGATGAAAAATCAACAGAAGTTGAAAATTATGGAGGAACGAAACGAAACGGGGATGTGAAGGGGGATGCGACCAGCAGACGAGACTTGCGGCATACCGCGAGTCAAGCGGAGGCTAAACTTAGCTTTGGATCAACTCCAAACCTGTAGCTCCATAACACCTCCGCTCTGAGTATCCTGCAGTTTAACAACTAAACACAAATAATACTGGAATGGCGAGGATGAAAACCATGACTTGAGCCCCACACGGGCTCCAACAGCTACGACAGTAAAGTAAGGATTTTCCCAGCGAATAAATGCGAGCGATGAGAAAAATTGCCAATAAATAAATAAAACTTTCCCATACGTACCAGAGGAAGTAAGTAAAACCTCAACCAAGTAAAAAATGTCAGCGAAATCGGACAATAACTTCTTATAATTTTGCCCTTATAAGTTCGCACGAAACCAAGATTGTTCAGGAAGGTTTAAAATGGAAATAACAGGTTATTATTTATTTTAAAGATTCATTCACGCAGTTTGAGTTGACGAGCAAAGTTCCACTGTAATGTATAAACCGATCTCCAAACATTAGTGAATTAGGTAGCGAGGGTATTCTTATGGAAAATTTTCGGCTGAATCCAAATATGCCATATTATATATTCTTATGCTTCTTAGGATAACTGTCACTAAAACCTCACACAACTCAAAACACCTCATAAGTCGAAAAACTCATTTACCAACTACAAACTTCCAAGAACAAGGAGGACGTTACCTCCAAAAGGGTGCTCCAAAAATTCCGGGCAAATCATTCATCCTTTCTTTTGACACTATGGTTTTTTTCGTATTATTTGACGCTGAATTACGTGATGATGACTGTTCTTCAATCAACATCTCTTCTAGCAGGAACCATCATTCCAGTGCCTATGCGGTTTTCGAGCCAGAGCTAGCAACACCGCGCGATTCTTCGTCTGAAAAGATCTGATAATTCGTTAAGTTTCTGTTCAATATTGACCATTATTCGTCTGATAAATGTGAGAAAATAATTTCTCACCTCCCTCGATAGACCTCATACTGCCCGACTTCGAGATGAAAGTATCTAATGAGCGGTATGGCCAAATTAATCATTTTTTTCGGAAGTAAGTTTCTATTATGTAGTTCCTATGTCTATACAGGGTGTTTCACGAAAAGGTTACAACCCCCTTCATTTTCACAAAATACAGCGTGAAAAATTCCGATCAACGCAATTCTTCATGATTTTTTTGTGAGAATCTCAGGAAAAATACATTTGCGCAAAAAAGTTGCGCGCAATCGTGCGCAATTGACACTAACTTCATTTTGGTTTATTATTTTCAATAATGAACCTTTGGAATCGACCAAGAAAAAAAAATTTTAACACCCCCTCAAAATTTGATGGTTTACGTTTCAAGGTACGTAGAATCCAAAAATCGAATAAAACGCTGCAAATTATTACACAACGGTTTATTATTTTTATATAGATCACTCGTCTACAAAATCACCAACGATCCAATATGAAGAAAAAAAGAAAAAAAAAATCAAAAAAAAAATTAAAAAATCAAAAAAAATAAAAATAAAAATCACCAACCATCGATCGCATTTTGGTCAGCTCTAATTTGAACGGAGATTAGGCCTCTTTTGCGATTCACACTCGTGTTTTGATTTATATATATATATATATATATATATTTCAATATAAACCCTTAAATTTTTGTAGGGAGCGAACGGTTTGTCCTTCAGAGCTCCGCGTGGTCTCAAAAAATTCTAAAAATTCTATAGAATTTTAAATTGAAGGAAAAACAATACCTTTATATCGAAATTTTTTGAGTTAGGGCGTTTTCAAAATTTCAAAATTGATTTTGGAACCCTTAGGAGTGACCTACATCAACCAAAAGCATCGGGGCACAACTAGACCCCAAATGGAGCCTACATACCAAATTTCATCAAAATCGGTCAATGCTAAGTGGCCAAAGTGCCGCGTACGGCGGACGGCGGACGGACGGCCAAATTTTTATTCGATTTTTGGATTCTACGTACCTTGAAACGTAAACCATCAAATTTTGAGGGGATGTTAAAAATTTTTTTTTCTTGGTCGATTCCAAAGGTTCATTATTGAAAATAATAAACCAAAATTTGGCCGGCCGTACGCCGTACGCGGCACTTTTGCCACTTAGCATTGACCGATTTTGATGAAATTTGGTATGTAGGCTCCATTTGGGGTCTAGTTGTGCCCCGAAGCTTTTGGTTGAGGTAGGTCACTTCTAAGGGTTCCAAATTCAATTTTGAAATTTTGAAAACGCCCTAACTCAAAAAATTTCGATATAAAGGTATTGTTTTTCCTTCAATTTAAGATTCTATAGAATTTTTAGAATTTTTTGAGACCACGCGGAGCTCTGTAGGACAAACCGTTCGCTCCCTACGAAAATTTAAGTGTTTATTTTGAAATATATATATATATATAAATCAAAACACGAGTGTGAATCGCAAAAGAGGCCTAATCTCCGTTCAAATTAGAGCTGATCGAAATGTAATCGATAGTTGGTGATTTTGATTTTTTTTTTTTTTGATTTTTTTTTTGATTTTTTTTTTTTTTTTTGTTTTCCTTCATATTGGATGGTTGGTGATTTTGTAGACGAGTGATCTATATAGAAAAATAATAAACCATTGTGTAATAATTTGCAGCGTTTTTTCAAATGGAACCCCCCTTTTTTATTACAGATTCGGATTCTTCGTCAAATTTCATGAAAAATTCATACCCAAACCGATTTTTTTTATTGCGCGCAACCTGGCTTTTTGAACGCTCTAAGTTGCGCAACTTCACAATTGCACAAAAATTAGGTTTTGGAGAACCCTAAGTGTGGCACATGTTTTTTCATCATTTTTTGACTCTGAATCACAGGGTGTCATCCGTTTCTCAATTTGACTGGATTTTTTCTTAAAGGCGGCCAAAAATTCGGTTGTTATTAGTGAAAAAATCGCTCTTATTAAATCGTTATGAGTTTTTAGGCAAAAAAAAAAACATGTGCCACACTTAGGGTTCTTCAAACCCTAATTTTTGTGCAATTGTGGAGTTGCGCAACTTAGAGCGTTCAAAAAGCCAGGTTGCGCGCTATAAAAAAAATCGGGTCGGGTATGAATTTTTTATGAAATTTGACGTAGAATCCGAATCTGTCATAAAAAAGGGTGGGTTCCATTTGAAAAAATGAAGTTAGTGTCAATTGCGCACGATTGCGCAAAAAAGTTGCGCGCAATCGTGCGCAATACTAAAAGTATTTTTCCTGAGATCCTCACAAAAAATCATGAAGAATTGCGTTGATCGAAATTTTTTACGCTGTATTTTGCGGAAATGAAGGGGGGTGTAACCTTCTCGTGAAACACCCTGTATACCTACGTAGCAGACATGACCATGTTCCAATGAACTTCCCTGAAGCTGAGGTACGTTTTGTTTACCCTCAACTGTCTATTCTCCTTGAAATCCCGTCATTTTTGTCTCGGACATTTTATGACTTCTGAACAAAAGATTTGTTCATGTCAATAGTGCAAAATGTGATGGGGAGGTCCGATGCGATCCATGTGTCACATCGTCAGCAATGACCAAGCAAATGAATTCAGTAATTGATAAAAGTGGATCCGGTAGAGCCACGATCGCTCGGGCATGCGTTTCTGGGTGCGAGACACGAACCGACTACTGTGGGAGGTCGTGCGTTCGAGTCTAGGTCCTGTGGCATGTTTCCGCGCGTTCGGAGCTCGCCGCCTCCCTCGCCACAACCCAAGGCGGTGAGGCAATGGGAAGCCATGAGTGAAATCATCAGAACAAATTCTGATCTTCCCTTTGGAAGACAGCTGATGACGTCCGCGACGCCAGGAATGGCAGTCGGACGAAAATCCAACCTAAATGGTTGTTTACTTTACTTTTTGCTTCCGAGTCTACCAAGGTAGCGGAAGCTTTGTTTTCACTTTTCAAGGATGAAAAAACAAATTCTCCAAAATCAAAATTTTCACTTGCGTTTTGCGTTTTAGACCTTTCTGAACAATTTTGGTTCCGTGTCTGTCTGTCTGTGATGAAATCCTTGTAACGCGCATAACTATACGAAGTTATTGTCCGATTTCGATGAAATTTTCAGGGATTGTGCGGGTTGGTGTGTAAACGGTTCCCTATGAAAATCATCATCCCGGGACTGATAGAAGCGACTGCGCATGCGCAAACGTGAATTCCTTGTAACGGCCATAACTTCTACATTTTCCATCCGATTTCAATGAAATTTTCAGGGATGTTACAGATTAACTTGTTTTGATGTTTTGAGATTAACTACTATGCATCGAATCATCTGTACAATCGGGTTATGGATACGAGGAAGCTATGTGCCACACCCACTTGGCAGACGTTCTTTTCTTTACTAGTGCAAAATGTGTGTATCTGATGAGCGGAAATGGGTCTTGTCTTTTGGATCCCAACGTAATGTAACCCATAAGGGTGGTGTAGGCACCTAGAATTTCCTGTTACAAGCTCTTTTCCCTCCCGGATTTATTGCCAAAATCCGACTGTGTTGAAAGTCGAAACTTACACGTTTACGTACTTAAGTAATCGTAAAATGGTATACCATAATGTTTTTCAGGGCACCCAATTTTAATTAGAGGTCAGAACCAGAATATTCCCACCCAAGGGCAGAACCCGTTAGTGAAGTAAAATCAATAATGAGAAAGCAAGCTTACTTACACATGTCCAGGATATCGCCTGTTCTGACAATCAGCGAGCCTGAAAAAAGAAAAATCTCGATGAGAATTTTGGAAAACATGAAAATCACTTCACTTCAACGTGAATTAACTTTTATCCCATATATCTTCAATTCCTACATTGAACTGAAGGACAGATTACAAAAAGGTTACATTCTTCCAGAACAGACAGCAGCAGGTGTTTACGCAGACACATGAGCGCCGAAGTATTTTTTTTAATTTGTTATTCCTTCAAAGGAAAAGTTAAAAATCGGCCACTAGAGAATAAAATATATGATAAAGGAGATCAAAAGTTTCTGCATTGGAAACCCTTTATAATGTTTTGTAGAGAAAAACCTCATCGTCAAATCTTCAATAAAAGATAACCAGAGCCAAGAAACCCACATCTGGAAAGGCTGACTGAATTGAACTTAAACATTTTCCTTCACCTTGAGAAGATCTCACCTTATGAGATCTCGTATAAATGTTTGCACAAGCAAATCATATATTCAAGATGAATGGGGGGAGGGGGTGTGGTGGGAGAAGGAGCTCTGAGTATCCCCTCTGTCGAATCGATGTCAGTGTGGCTACTAGATTTCATTTCTCATTTTTCCTGAAATTTGTTTGGAATAATCGACTTTCGAACAAAATAGAGCTCCCCATTCAATTTTGAATCAGAATCCAAAAACTATGTTTAGGCAGAAGAGATCAAAATAAATGTGTTTTCGAGCGAGTTTAAAGATTTTTTACCTATTAGTAGAAGGTGGGGTCGAATTATATCGAATAGGTGCAGGTGACTGCAAATGTAACGAGGTCAACAAGGGTTACGAACTTCGATGAAATTCAACCTTCAGGATCCGAATTTCCCCCAAAACTCTCGTCACTAATAAAATTATCCCTGACAGGTTTTTTATTCCCCTGGATTACGAGGCAACCTTGGAAAATAAACGCAAAAAATTGCATAATTGGCTCTTTTAATTGTTGATGACCTTTAATAAGAACTTTGGGGAAGTACCAACATTGGAGGAAAAGAATCTCAATTTTTCGAAATAAATTTCCGAGATAGTGTTTCTAACTCGAAAAAGAGAAAACACGTTTCACATACAACTTACCCTCACCGAAATTTGTAATGTTTAGAGCGGACGGATAAGAAGGTGAAAATATAAGGGATAAAGGACCTATTGTTTTTGGTCATGAAGTTGACTGTGCATGAAGGTTGTGGACGGTAAGTTAATACCTACCTAGATTAGGAAAAAGTCTCTTGCTCCGCCGGAGTTTAGGCAAGGATTTCACCGAATGACAGGTAGGTATTTGACTGGAAGAGTAGAGCAGAAAAAAAAAATGGAAAAAGTGAAATGAAAATCCTTCAAATATTTGAAACTCCCCCAACAGACATTCCATGTAAAGAACGATATCAATGTATCCTCCACGGAACAAAGAATTCCAGTAGGAAGGGCGAATTCGACCATCTCGTCATTCCTTGCTTTTATTGCCTACCTTCTAGTAAATAAAATTGTTCGTAAATTGCAGTTGCTTAGTACCAAAATAAGTACCCACCAATTTTGTTTTCGGAAGTTATCTACTTATTTATTAATAATGAATCGGGCTAGGCCCAAGTTGGTCAAATAAGACTGACCTACGTTTTCCACACCCACCAGGGTAGAAAATAATCTGAGCTGAAGTTGTCCGTTCAATGGACCAAACGAAAAACCTCCGAGTTCATGGCAAACGGCGTTCACTTTCATAGCGCTATGTAGGACATACGTGAAGCATGGCCATATCCATTGTAAGGGTTTTTGGCTTCTTTGCTACCAAAGAATAACTCAGTATTATTGCAGCTTATTGAAAAAATTTGGGTTCTCCAAACTCTAAATTAAAGAAACATTGATTTTTAGAGATCTGAGAACAATTATGGTTCCAAGATAGTTTATCCTCGCTGATTCCTTGTTCCAGCAAAAAAAGTGCACAATCATGATCCAGCTATGCTGAAATGTACAATGTTAGCGGAGATCGAACTCTCGAAACGAAATGATTTTCATTCCCATCGAATAGTGAAACAACTACTTCTGTACCTCTCATGGCTAAGGAGGGTAGTTTGTGTCTGGCCGCGAAATGATTGCTTACTGATTCCATCGTGATCCTATCAGTAAAAGCCATTGCAGTGTAGTGTCACTACAGTTGTTGTTAACAAAATTCCAAATTTTCCAATTAGAACGCATGCAAAAAATTGTCTGATTTGATTCCCTCATCAATTTTCGCCACCGTTGTTTTCCGTGCATGCTCGCCGCTATAAATTCAAGTGAATTTCTTCTCTATAATTTCAGTTCGTGCAAAATTGCTAAAAAAGTTCATTCATTTTCGTAATACAATGTATTACACAACAGAATGTCATTCTATCTGTTGGAGTCAGATTGTTATTATTTGTAGAGTGAGTGGATACCTTCCCGCAACAAAAGTGTTGACCCAAGACGTGATCTGTGACTCGTTTTGCGTATGGATCCCCCACTACCTGCTGGAGCACAACTTCAGGCACCGGTACAGGTGAGCCGAGTGGCTATAAAAATTCCACCTTTTTGGAAGTTAAACCCAAAACTTTGGTTTCGACAATTGGATTCTAAATTTTTTAACGCGGGAATCACTAATGATGTCACCAAGTATCATACGTTGGTCGGAGCTGTAGAACGTCACATTGACGTTCTAGCCTGCGTGAGCGACATCATTCTAGAACCTCCAACCGAAAACCTGTATACCACCTTACGTCAGCGCCTTGAAGACCACTATTCCGATTCTGAAGAGAAACACCTGCGGAAACTCCTCAGCGACCTGGAGCTTGGAGAAAAGCGCCCTTCCCAGTTTTTGCGTGAGATGAAAGATCTTTCAGGAGGTAAAGTAAGTGACGCCTTACTTAAGTCTCTGTGGCTACAGCGCCTTCCAACCCAAATTCAGGCCATCCTCACCTCTAGTACGGACGACCTAGCCTCTTTTGTCAGCTTACTACCGAGGCAGACAAAATAAATGAAGTTGTTTCCATGTCTACTCCTGCTGTAAGTGCCACAGCTCAACACAAGCCAAGTACAAGTAGTTCGAGTAATAGTAACCTAAGTAGCTCGCATTCACCACAAAAAAAACGGAAAGTAGTACAACTCTAGAACAAATTTTGGTTGAATTTCACAACTTATCGACACGAATTGATGCAGCTCTCAGCAGGAGTAGATACCTCGTGCACGAAGTTCCTCACGCTCTCGAATGGGGACAGAACCAAGCCATTTTGATGGTGTGTGCAAATTTCACCATCGTTACAGAGAAAAAGCTTTTAAATGTATAACACCTTGTATCTTCATGTTTCCGGCATACTCCAAGACGTTTCATGCGTTGGAATTTTGTTAACAACTGTAGTGACACTACAGCAGCTTACTCAATTACCTCAACGATATCGCGGGATTGTCTAGGCTGCTACTCGGGTCAACGAGCTGACTTTGCTCTGGCTTCCTGGCCAAGAGCGAGGTCACAATGAAGAAGACGATCGCCTTGGGAAACTGGGATCCAAGCCTCAATGGCTTGGCGCTGAACCCCTACTAGGAGTTACGACGAGTTTAATTATTATACAGGTTCAGAACTGGGAGGATGACAGAAGTGCTGCACATTGGCGCAATACTTCAAATCAGAGACGAGCCAAGCAGATAATCACGATTTCCAAGAAAAGAACTTCTCTGCTGTAATTGAGGATGAAAGACCACTGCTTTTGAGATAATATCTCAACAAAATGGGATAGGTCAGGACAGTTGAATGTCGACTCTGTTGCGAGGTAGTCGAGACAGCAGAACACGCCTTGCTGTAGCAACTACTGAATTGCAACATTTTGGTAAGGGTCCCGGCTGAAAGCGCTCCAGAAACGCCCCATAAAATCCTTCACTATTCCAATAAGGAGATCCTAAAGAAGGTACCTAATTGAATAGGGAACTTTGCGGCAATAGATCAACCATGGTCTAGGTCTAAGTGACTAAGGGCCCGTCCCATTAAAGCATATTGTTCAGTGATGCGTGCATTCCAGGTGACGTCCCATTGGGTAAGCAACCGGTGAACGATAAAACTTTTTTTGCCTTTCTACTTCACAAACAATTTCATTCAACGTAATTTAGTTAAATGTTGAGGAAGTAACATCATCATTAGTATTATGAGAACCCAAAACTGGATATTTTGATATCGGTAATCTTCTATAAACATGTTGTCAAGTAATGCATGCATTCCAGGAGACGTAGGTCAATTTAAACCAGTTGGTAAGCGATAAAACTGTTTCATTGGATGTAATTTATTTAGTGTTTTGGGCAAGAAATAGTGGTTCCCCCCCCCCTCACCATTACCCACCATAATATTTCTAGCGGCGTGCGAGCCTCGAATTAGAAGAGCATTTTAAAATCCATGATCTACGATACCCAACATGCAAATTCGAGTTCCCCCCCCCCCCCCCCACTCCACACAACCGGGCAATGGTGCCAGTCTGGCACCATGGTGACACCACTACTAGGTCCATGGTTGTAAAGAAAATAATTCATGGTAATACGGAGGTATAATGAGAATTTTTCCTCAATTCCAAAGCTTGGGTACAATTAATAAGCTGTAAAGGAACCGAAACATTGAAAACGCGGCAAATTATTACACAATGGTTTATTTTTCTAAATTCAAATTCGTAGGGAGCGAACGGTTTGTCCTACAGAGCTCCGCGTGGTCTCAAAAAATTCTAAAAATTCTATAGAATCTTAAATTGAAGGAAAAACCATCCCTTTATATCAAAATTTTTTGAGTTAGGGCGTTTACAAAATTTCAAAATTCCTTTTGGAACCCTTAGAACTGACCTACATCAACCAAAATCTTCGGGGCACAACTAGGCCCCAAATTGAGCCTACATACCAAATTTCATCAAACTTGCAACGTGCAAATTATTACACATTGGTTTATTATTTTTCTATATAGATCACTCGTCTGCAAAGCCACCAACCATCCAACTTGAAGAAAAACGTCGATCGCATTTCGGTCAGCTTTAATTTGAACGGAGATTAGGCCTCTTTCGCGATTCACACTCGTGTTTCTGATTTATCGTAACTCCAACCCTTAAATTCTCGTAGGGAGCGAACGGTTCGAACGGTTTGTCCTACAGGGCTCCGCGTGGTCTCAAAAAATGCTATACTATTTCAAATTTATGGAAAAACAATACCTTTATATCAAAATTTTTTGAGTTAGGGCGTTTTCAAAATTTTAAAATTAATTTTCAACCCTTAGAAGTAACCTACATCAACCAAAATCTTCGGGGCACAACTAGACCCCAAATTGAGCCTACATACCAAATTTCATCAAAATCGGTCAATGTTAAGTGGGGAAAGTGTTGCGTACGGCGGACGGACGGCCAAATTTTTATTCGATTTTTGGATTCTACGTACCTTGAAACGTAAACCAACAAATTTTGAGGGGGGGGGGGGGGGTTAACAAAAAATTTTCTTGGTCGATTCCAAAGGTTCATTATTGAAAATAATAAACCAAAATTTGAAATTTTGTGAATATTATCCCCCCACTCGCTAATTTTGATACTCTGGTGAAATAGTGTGCAATTTGGAAAATTTCTAAGTCGAACAAAAAAAGAAACACGCAAATCGGTTGGAAATTGAGGCCTGGGCAGAGTTTACAAGATTATACCCGCAAAAACACGTTTTTAAAGCATTAACCTCCCCTTTTCCACCCTTAAAAGGCAAAATTCAAAATTCAGGCAACGTAGTGCACAACTAGATAGGTTTCCGCGTCGAACAAAAACAGAACCTCGAAAATCGGTTGGAAATTAAGGCCTGTGCAGACGACACAAGATTTTGTAACACACACACACACACACACAAACACACACACACAGACATACACCTATGATTTTTCGCGGATTTGGATTCGGAATCCTAAAACAGATTAGTGTGTGGTTATTTTTTTTCTGTTAAGTGTTGTCCAACTTTACCCCAGATCAATTGCATAAGGACCCCAAGTCTTACTGTGGGACGTCCTAAAAAGGTACCTAACATAAATATACCCCCCCCCCCCCCTCCGTCACCCTTACCCACCGTCACAATTCTAGTTACATTGGAACCCGAATTTGAATAGCATTTAAAAATCCATGATCTACGATACCTACCCAACATGCGAATTCGAATCCCACTTCCCCGCCCCTTCACCACCGTCACTACCTGTGCCAGCGTGTATGTATTACGTATATTACTATTATTATAGTAATACGTATTGTAGTATTATGTAATTACCATAACGGTAATAAATTAAAATCCAAAGGTAAATTGATTATGTTCACTAAATTAACAAGCTTCGGTTCCATTAGTAAGCCAGGAAAAGGAATATTGAAAAATCTGGTATTCTCTGATAATCTGTATTCCGTGTCGAACAAAAATAGTAAAGCGCAAATCGGTAGAGAATTGAGGACTAAGCAGGTCGCTCGGGGTGTTGTAAGAACGCGCCATATTTTCTGTAAACAACCCCCCCCCCCACCCCTAATCAACGCTCTTCTTCCCTTTCTTCCCTCTTAAAAACGAGAATTTCGGCGAGGTAGTACACAACCAGATGAATTTCTGCGCCGAACAAAAAAATAACCACACAAATCGGTTGGAGAATAATTCCTGAACAGAGTACACTTTGTTGAGTAGATCTTGTCACACACACGCACGCGTACACCTATTGTTTTTTCGCGTATTTGGATTCAGGAAGGTATAAAACGGATTTGTATGTGGCTAATTTTTTCTTCGTTAAGTGTTGACCTCCTTCACCCCAGATTACTCGCATAAGAACCCCCAAGTCTTACTGTGGGACGTCCTGAAAATCTAAAAACCCTCGCAATTTGCGGTTACTGGTGTCCTGGCACCAAAATTACACAACTGCTTTGTTCCACTGTGGCACAAACAACAGTTCATGAAAAGATGAACATTATGTTTTTATTGTTCATGTATTGATTATGTTCCAAACATTTCAAAACTAGGGTTTCATTAGCAAACCTTGATACGAACTGAAATATAGAAAAATCGTGTATTTTGTGAATATTATCCCCCCACTTGTCCACTACCCATGCAAGTTTCGATATTCAGGTGAAATCGAGTTCTGTGTCGAACAAAAGAAGAAAAACGCAAATGAAACATTCAATGATGAAATCGCTCAATGTATAGTCAGAATGCTCCTTATTTTCAGTAAATACTCCTAACCCCACGTTCTTCCCTCATAAACGCAAAAATCGAAATTCCAGCGACGTAGTGCACAGCTAGATAGATTTCCGTGTCGAACAAAAAAGAACCTCGCAGATCGGTTGGAAACTAACACACACGCCAAAGGATTTTTTGCGGATTTGAATTCAGAATGGTCGAAAACGGATTTGTACGTGGTTGGTTTTATCGTCGAGTGTTGTCTTCCTTCAACCCAGATTAATCGCTTCAGGACACCCAAATCTTAAAGTGGGGGGGTCCTAAAAACGACAATGTTGGAGTCCCTCATCATGTCGTAGATGCAGCCGCCACGAGTCCACTGACACTACAGCCCTGCACAGCAGAGATGCTCAATATCACTCCGACATGCACGAAAAAACGTACCAGTTGTCCCGCAACTACCTCGTAAACACTGTACTGTTGTTGGAAGCGTTGCCACTCGAATTGCATGGATGTCCAAGAAGCCACGGCCCCCAATGCTCATGAAAGCCCATTTCCATCTATTTGGGTAGTGAACCTACTGAAAACTAACCAGTAGGTTAGATTCGGCGGAGGATGTCTAATTTTTCTGTGGCTTCGAAGGAGCGCGGCAAGGTGAGCAACAAAGCTACAGGTCAACCAAGAAACACAACTAGCAGCTATGATAAAAACCCGCACCCGCGATGCTTATATCACCTGACACCCACCTCCTTGAGGACCACCACGCCTTCTTGGTACAGACATGCTTAATACAAGATAAATCGATCAGGAGCCCCGACACCACAAAAGTAATTGGTCAAGGGGAGGTGACTAACTGTTGCTGTGTCAAATGCCATAGCAACATCCAGAGCTGCTAGATGTAATTGCCGGTGCTTAATACAGGCCAGTGAGATGAGAGTATAGGTTTCTAAAGTTTCTAGTTCTAATCAGCAGCTTAACTGTCTTTGGGGCTGTACCATATTCGTAGTTAGCGCTCCTAGTAGCGAACATGGAACTACTACGTACATTCAAATGTTTAGGAACCTATAATAAGGATGGCTGTGTAGTGGTGACGTACCTACCCATTGTATCCGACATCTTGTAATGCGAATGACTGCCTCCCTTGCTCTCTAAAATATAACGTTGTGTCGTATCTAATTGTGAACCGGATTCTCTATCATTTACCCCGATATACTACATTGGCGGCGAGGATTTCAGTTCGAACACCGTGTAAATCTGTTTACCTACTGCTCGGATTGTTTTCACAATGCAAGGTAACCGAAGTGACCAAGTTTCCGCCGTTCCAACAAACCACGTTGGCTACATCGGTACTCTCCATACATTTTCTCCAAAATCGAATCAGTGGGCGATCGCGAAACCGCGTATGAACAGTTTTTTTGCCGCGAATTCGATCGTAAACGATTCACTGAAAGTGTCGTTGTTTATAAACTCGTTAGATGAGGACGGCTACCGACTTATTGCTAACCTCACTGTGCCGGGTTCGCCTGAAGAGAAGACTTTCGCGGAACTCATTGCCTTGTTTGACAAGTATTTCCTTCCCCAGGAATCTGTATTCGCATCGAGATACAAATTTGTGAATGCAGAAAAAGGTCAACAAGAGCCTTTAAATGAGTGGCTGGCGCGGCTCAGGTCGCTAGGCTCGGCATGCAAGTTTTCGGATTTGGACGACCGAATTCTCGATCAATTCGTTTTCGGCCTACCCAAGGGCCAAATTAAGGACCGATTGTTCGAAGAAGAGCGTACTACGCTAACCCTGGATAGAGCATTGGCGTTGGCAACGGCCAGAGAAGCTTCACTGCACCAGTACGAGCTCTCTACTTGTTCTGTAAAGACGGAGCCAGTTTTTCGAATGGCCAGTGGCGGAAAATTCTACAAGAAGGGGTCAACGGGAACCGGGAAGACACCTCGCAACTCGCAAGATGGAAAGCAACTCGCCTCGGATCGCCTGAAGTGTCGGATCTGTGGAAATCGACATACAGGGGTATGCTATTTCAAGGACGCTTCATGTGGTATTTGTTCAAAAAACCACTTGACAAAGGTATGCCAAAGCAATTATTCTAAAGATGGTGATAAATCAAGTTTCAAACAATCTACATCAAATCGGAAAAAAAATGTTAAAATTCGTAATCATTTTGTAACCGAGGAAACTCACATGCCTCTTTATCATATCAATGCAGATTGTCAAAGTAAACCCTTCGTAACTAAATTGTTCCTTGATAACGTTCAAATTTCGTTCGAAATTGATACTGGTTGCGCTTCAAGCATCCTGCCTTTTTCTCTGTATAACCTGCATTTTCAACATCGTGAAATTAAACCTACTAATAAGATTTTCTTGTCATATTTCGATGCAAAAGCAAAGCCTTTAGGGGTCGTTGATGTAAATGTGTCTTTTAATGATAAGAATTATGGTAAATTATCCATGTTTGTGGTCGAGACTCAAGGTCCACCGTTGCTAGGTAGGAGCTGGTTCGAGAAATTTGGGTTAAGGGTTACAGCAATCGAAGATCAAGGTCGTAGGGTAAATCATGTTGATTTGAAACAGGAGGATTTGTTGGCTGTGGTTAAGAAAAAATTTCCGAATGTTTTTTCTCCTAAATTAGGATGCTTTAATAAGGGAAAAATTCATTTGACGCTCAAAAAAGGAGCTCAACCAAAATTTTTTCGTCCACGGCCAGTGCCTTTTGCGTTGAAGGGCTTAGTGGAAAAAGAATTATTGCGCCTCATTGATGAGGGTGTACTTGAGCGAGTGGACTACAGCGAGTGGGGCACACCTATTGTACCTATTCTCAAGAGTGGGGGAACTTCGGTTAGAGTTTGTGGTGATTTTAAGGTCACTATCAATCCATGGCTGGAAATTGATCAGCACCCGTTACCGTCAGCCGAATATTTATTTCAAACCGTCCAAGGCTGTACGATTTTCGGTAAATTCGATCTGTCTAGTGCTTATCAACAATTAGAGTTAGATAAAGAATCTCAAGACATTACCACTCTAAGTACTCATATAGGATTGCTTAGGAATAAGAGACTACCCTTTGGAGTGGCTCCCGCCCCGGCTAAATTTCAAAAGAAAGCTGAAGCTTTAATTGAAGGTATTCAAAATACAGCAGTACTTTTGGATGACATTTTGGTGGGAGGCCGCACAGTAGATGATCTCATGACGAAGGTCGAAGAAATCTTAACTAGGTTGGGGAATGCAGGATTAACATTGGCAGAATCGAAGTGTGAGATAGGTAAGACATCCTTGAACTATCTGGGGTTCAGAATTGATGCTCAAGGGCTCCACACCACTGACGAAAAAGTGGCTGCGGTGCTCGACGCACCAGAACCGAGTTCTGTTAAAGACCTGCAGGCTTTTTTGGGATTTGTCGCCTTCTTATCAAAATTCTTGCCAAAATTAGCTGACACACTACACCCACTGTACCAGTTACTTAAAAAAGATGTTCCTTGGGACTGGAACTCACAATGTGAACAGTCTTTCTTGGCAGTAAAAAAAATTGTTAAGGAAAATAGGTCTCTGGCTCATTATGACCCTTCCTTACCACTTAGGCTGTCTGTTGATGGCTCGGGAGTGGGGATCGCCGGGGTCCTAACACAGGTACAGCAGGGGGTGGAGCAGCCACTGGCATTTACCAGTAGAGCCCTTTCCGACACCGAGAAAAAATATCCGGCCATCCATAGGGAAGCACTGGCAATCATCCATTCGGTGAAAAAGTTCCATATCTACCTCTTTGGTAGGGAATGGTTGTTAATCTCCGATCATAAACCTCTAATAACTATTTTTGGGCCGAAAACAGGCATACCAGCTTGTAGTGCTAATAGGTTACAAAACTGGGCACTATTTCTAGCCAATTATACCTTCAAAATAGAACATGTAGCGTCCTCTAAAAATATTGCAGATTGGCTCTCACGGGCACCAGATTCCAGAAAAAAATATGTAACACCTAACAATGATTGTCTTACAATTAATTATGTTTTTAACGAAAATAGTGATCTGCCGTTAAGCTATGATGACATAGTAAAAGCAACTAAAAAAGACAGCGTTATCACGAAAGTTGTTACATTTACCAAGTGTGGATGGCCCAGTAAGGTCGACGAAAATTTGACACCATTCTCTCGGATCAGGGACGAACTGCATGTCGAAAAGGACCTGCTTTTTTGGGGCTATAGAGTCATTATTCCTGCTGATTTACGCACAAAAATTCTAGCTGAGTTGCATAAATCCCACATGGGAGTTGTCAAGCTCAAAGCAATGACTCGATCGTATTTATGGTGGCCAGGACTTGACAGGGAGATTGAGTTGTTGGTTAAGTCATGCACTGGTTGCGCTAAATCTAAGGATGACCCCCCCAAAAGTACTCTGGTTCCCTGGGAATGGACGAATAAACCTTGGGTTCGCCTCCACATGGATTTTCTGGGTCCTATTAAAAATCATTATGTCCTCGTAGTGCTAGATAGCCATAGCAAATGGTTAGAGGCTTTTCCAACTAAAAATATGACAGCGGCAGTAACCATCAAGTTACTGCGTCAGCTATTTGCAAGGTTTGGGTTACCCCAAGAATTGGTGGCGGATAATTTCTCAGCTTTTGTGTCGGAGGAATTCCAAACATTTCTCAAAATGAACGGAGTCAAATTTAAATCAGGCGCTCCTTTTTCCCCCCGTACCAATGGTGCGGCTGAGAATGCCGTACGCACCATTAAACGTGCCATAAATTCAGCATTGGGAGAAGAGGGAGATTTAGACGCCATTCTCCAAAGATTTCTTATTGACTATCGTAATACTGAGCATTCAACCACAGGCAAAGCACCGGCGGAGGCTCTCATGGGTAGAAGACTGCGAACCAGATTTGATTTAATTAGGCCGCCTACCACTGAACAACTTGTACACAAAAAACAAGAAAGTCAAGTAAGGCATCATGGGGGTACTAATGAAAAATCATGGTCAGTCGGAGATCTCATATGGGCTCGAAATTATAGAAAAAATGAAAATAAATGGATAGCAGGAGTAATTAGAAAAATTTATGGTCCTCGTAGAGTAGGAGTTTACATTCCAGAGTTGAATCTAAGTTGGATCAGACATGTTCACCAAATACGTGATCGTGTAGAAAGAGAGAGTTCTAATGACATTGCCACAATTAGTGGGCCTCTTCTTTCTCACAATGTTTTTCCCTCATTAGTTAGGGCCGTCGAAAATGTTTCCTGTCAAACTAGTCCAATTGTGAGCAAAGCTGTGAGTCAAACTAGCCAAACTAGTCCAATTGTGAACAAAACAGTAAGTCAAGCTGCGTCACAGACTAGCCCAACTCTCACTACTTTAAAATTTTCTTCACGAGGCCGTCAGATAATGAAGCCTCGACGCTTTATTAATGAATGAATAAGATTAGGTATAAGGGATGTAAGATCTTTCTAAATATTAATGATATATTATATTTACTAATTATGAATATGCATTTAAAAAAATGGGTTTGGAAATTATGTACTTATATGATATTAACAAATATGATATATGATATTATATTGTGATATTAACAAATTAATACTAATATTTTTGTCAAATTAATAGATAATGTGATGTAAAACACTTAATTAAATGAAAAATAATGTACCTATTATTTGTGCTTGATAAAATTTAGAGAATTTTTTTTAAGGGGGGAGAAGTGTACCATATTCGTAGTTAGCGCTCCTAGTAGCGAACATGGAACTACTACGTACATTCAAATGTTTAGGAACCTATAATAAGGATGGCTGTGTAGTGGTGACGTACCTACCCATTGTATCCGACATCTTGTAATGCGAATGTCTGCCTCCCTTGCTCTCTAAAATATAACGTTGTGTCGTATCTAATTGTGAACCGGATTCTCTATCATTTACCCCGATATACTACAGGGGCTTTGACCCAGCATCGGACTGAAACACCATTCGGGTCAGTGAAAGTGGAGTTCTTGACACAACACTTGCGTGGTGGTGGTGCTTACAAATTAAATACCATACAGCGTATTCTAGTGGCTAGTGCGCCAACCTTGTGTAATTTTCACCTGTAAGGTGCTGCACTCTTATGAGCATTTTGTACTTCTAACCCCCTTCTCCCTCGTTTGTAACCCTTTGTTTTCAAGAGCCATTATCAATTGAGTATTCGCACGTAAGTAACGGTCCGTCATTGTGTCACTATCGAAGTCAGTCACATTACGATCAGCTTTTATTTTGTGTGTCAGGGTTTGTTGTGAATAGTCAGCGTACTACCACAAAGTCAGGTATGAACGTTCTGTTTATAGTATAGTCGTAGTCATTCGTCAAAAGTACCTACCACACCGCCCACCGCCCAGTAGTACGATTGTTGATTCTTCAATAAACCTATCAGTCGTCTCGATCGTCTTCATCGTTTTCTTCATCGATTAGAACCTATTCCGAATTTCTCATTTACAACTCTGCATACGGTAAAACATTACCACGTGGTTCGGCAAAAAGCACTGGCTGCGTAAGGACCCTCTTGTGGGGTATGGGAGAATCTCTGCACAGGTCGCTCTCTACAGGTCGTAAAGAGCAGGTAAGAAACAGATGGGATCTCTTGTAATATTTACAGTTTACATGTTTTCTAGCCTCAACATATAAATAGAAATGGTTTTGAATAATCTTGATATAATATATATAATAATTGATATAATCTTGACTCCTCAGAACGTACCAAATAAAAACACTTTTTCAGAAAAAATACAATAAAAGAGGACCATGGACCCTTATTTTTTAGAAAAACAGTTCATTTCCGTCCTATCATTTGTCTGATAAAATGCATTTTCCTATAGGATGAACTGTGTTGTTGAAATACTTGGTTTTGTTATCTTGTCAAATACCTATTTTGTCTAACTTTGGCAGATTTTTTACAATAATCTTTCTTAGAGTCTTACTTATGGGAAATACCTAATTACTAAGACGCACCAAAATTTGCTAACAAGTAAAATGTTTGTAGGTAACTTCCGCAAAAGATGTCACACCACACATTGAAAAAAAAAAAAAAAATCTGTTATCATTTTCTGCTGGAAATCATGCGGTGCTCCTTCTAGTCAACTTAGTTATGTGGTATCTACTCAATGAGATGTATTGTTCATCATTACGACACAGATAACTCTTGGCAATGTCAACACCATCCGGCTCTTCTAATTGAGCCTTAATCTAGCTTATTGACTACGCATAGCACCCTGATAATGTGATACTACTTCCATTGTGATAATGTCATCATCGAAACTTCCAAATCAGCAACTTTTGTGACATAGAATATAGTATTGGTTAGTTTATTCATTAAAAAGTTAAATTGAAAGAGTTCCTGCAAAAATTGATGTAGTTGCTGAAAAGCCTTGGAAAGGAGGCTATTTACCTCAAATTCCATCAGAAGCTCTAGAAGCGCTCATTTTCATGAGCTTTTTAGTATTACTTGACGTAAAGTTAGCAACACGCTAAATGCATTTTTACACTGACAATTCAGGGAGGTTATAGAAAAAGAAAGTAGCCAACTTAATTATGGGTTGTTAAGGTTTTTTGTAAGCATGGCAATGTCAATTTTAACAATAAAATTCTTCTTATTAATCATTAAATTAAGAACATTGAAAAAACTACGCACACTATTTTTCAACTTAATAATAAACGATGAAATGTCCGTTCCAATGTCAGACACTTTCCTTGGAGTCTCGAACCTGCTTATTCTATCCCAACTAACTATTATTTTAAAAAATATAACATATTTTGCAAAACGGGATTCAAAGTCCAGTTTTTCCAAGATCAGTACATATTTATTTGCAACAAACATAAACTGACGAAAATTGTTCGTTTGCTACAGATCAAAATCAGTTTCCAGTCTGATTTTGTAATTGGACTATCCCACATCTAGGTAGTTAGTACCGAGAAAACAATTTCTAGCAACTAAATTATTGAAATGAGTAACATTTCCAAATAGGAGCTTCCTGGTTCCCTCTTCCGAGATCAATTTTGACACTGGAGCCGTTCCTTCACCCTTTGGCCAAGAGCAGTGATGGCAGCTATAAGCGCCGATTATCCAAGGAAAAACTTTTTTTTCACACCGACTTTGGGGTAAACATTGACAGCGTGAAAGGCTTTTGACCCGTCATGCCTATTTTGCCATGCCACGGAGAATAAAGTCACAAATGTGTCAGGCGAGTCAACACAATATTTTTTCCTAAGAGATGGACTTGTGGCGACGCAACAGGCTTTCACTAGCTGGGAATGTTTCTATCTGCATAAAACCTTTCCCAGATTAACTGCACAGTTAAAAATAGTTAATATCTACTTACAATGAACGAAGGGTAAAACTGTTCTCCATAATCTTCAATTGACCACCTGGAAAAAATAAAAAAAAATTGAACTTGTTGAACGAAAACCTTTACATCTATACTAATTCATGAATCTCTATGTCTGTCTGGACCGATTACAGCTAAACGGCTGAACCAGTACTCACCAAATTTGGTACGTTTATACATACTGTTCACTGGAAGGTGTTCACCTTCCAGCTATTTGAGAATATTGAGTAAAACTTTCAAAGGGCTGGAGCGATTTCAATGAGAATCTTCGCATCGTGCTCATTAGTACCTCAAATAAGGGATCTCGACGATGTCAGAATCGATTTGTAAAAGTGACCCCCCCCCCCCCCCCACTCGCCAAACTCCTCCCATCCATCCATTTTGTTTCTGACGCCTGGATTCTCCATGGAAGAGAGCAAGTTTAAAAGATGCCCATCAAATTTACCAAGACGATTGATTTACTGGGTACTGCGTTTACAATGTCTTCCTGATAGTAAGTTGAGTTGTAATACAATTGTGTGAAGTATGACAAACCATACATTCTCCCAATCTCCTATCACTTAGGATGTCCTAACTAGGTAAGGATTGGATCTCTGACGAGGATCTCTGACGAGGAAACTCAACTAATAGCCTACAAGGAGAAATGAGAGTAGAAATACCTCGAAGGCCTTAGCTTCGTTCGTAGTGCAGTCCGGGGCTGTTCTAGAACAGTCTGGGCATGCGCCGTGGACGAATTCTGAGTTCTGGAACTGAGTTCACTGTCCGCAGTGACTTTCGGACACAGTTCTGGACTAGTTCGGAACTCAGTTCTGGCGTTCTGGATTTTTTTCTCGAACTCGTTTTCAGAACTCCGGACACCTACAAAGGAGCTCTCTGGTGAGGGTTTCAAGAAACTTTAATAAGAGGCGGCTACGTGGCTTATCAGGAGTTTTTTGAATGCAGTGCCTCTGATTACTTAATAATGATTACTTATGAATCGACTTTTTGAATCGAATTTTTATGTTGTTAGGATCCCTAATGATTGGTAGTTTATCCCCAAATGTGCAACGTTAAAACCCTTCGTTACTGACGAAGTGCCCTGAAAACCATTGAATTGTTGCACTTTTGAAACCACAAAACGTAGTCACTACCTTCCTTATTATAAATTTCGGTAAGGAGCCAGTTTTTTTTCCTCAGCATTTCATTCATACCAGATAACCTGGAACTGGATTTTGGTTTATTCCTTTTTTAAACCCTCTGGAATAGAATAAGAAAAAAATACCCCCATTCAATATTTGATGGTTTTCATTTCAAGGTATGTACAGTCCGAAAATACAATCAAAAATTTAACAGTCGTCCGTAGTTGGGTAGTTATTTACATTTAGTTTGGTAATTATTTTATATTTTCACTAACAACCAAATAACAATGCTTTGCTGGTAGAACCTTATTCGTTTCGAAATGGACTTGACAATGAAGCTGTCTTCGTTGCAGCGTGTGATCTATAATAAAAAAATAATAAACCGCTGTGTAATAATTTGCAGCGTTTTATCACGATGAAGGAGAAGATTAGGCGATAACAGATTAGGTACAGCAGTTCCGATTCATGAAAGCGTTCGCAGTGTAGAAAATCCGAGAACACAGTTCGAAATTCTGGGCGGCCATTTTTCGGAACTCCTCCAGTTCCGGACAAGTTCTAGAACTGCACTACGAACGAACCCCCTATTACAGAATTATTATGTTTTTCTTTGAGTTATTATGATTTTATTATTACGTATTCTTACACAATCGATAGTTGGAATATCAAAATAGCCACGGCAATCAGTTTGGGTTTAAAAGTGAATAAACTTTTGTAGGTAAAAATTGGACTTCCAAAAAGATACCACTGGATATTAAGTATAATTTAGCCAGTTTTTCAACAATGCATCCGAGCAATTTTAACGTTTTAAATTAATTCCTTTCAATCCCTTCAGAATGGCGAAACTTGGTTAGTGAGCAAAGCCTGAGAAGACTCCTATTCTCAGTACTTAGAAAAAAAATCAATTATCAAATCAACTATTGTTCCATCAAGTAGAGTTGATAAGGGACAACCTAAGGTATTTTGTCTTAAAATGTCCGTGCTCACCAGGAGATAACTAAGTGGGCTAACTAGATAGGTTTAATATAAATAGCTAGAAGCTATATTATTTAATTAGATAACTGTGTTATCCCTCTCTCCCACTAGTTAGAAATATCGTATGCGTTGTACAGAAAGAAAGCCTCAATACTTCCAGAAAAATGCCTTAGGTTATTGAATCTAACTAGTTACCTAGTCTAAGTACCCTAACTACATCGACAACTTCGACCCCAACATTGTTGATCAATTCAAATAATCTATAGGTCCAACAGAGATGGTTTATGTCCTAAGGTTGAGCACTACTGCTCGAGCACACATCACAGAGAAACACGACCACTGCATCCGAAATTATGCAAAACAATTTATTACTTGCTAGTCCAAGACGTTACTTGAGAGAAGCCAGCTAAGTGTGCAGCATAGACCAGAGAATTTGAATGGTCACTGATCTTACATCGGTAACAGCCAGGAATAACATAATATTATGAACTCACTCTATCTACAGTCACCTTAAAAATATAAATGACAAGAATTAAACAGTTGCAAATCCTCACTAGTGGTAAAACCCTCTGAAATTCCAAAGGAATGAATTCATTTGCAGCCTGTTTGTTTTTACAATTTTGGGAACTGTCAGATATGAGTAATACGACGTTTTTACACTTTCCTTCAAAGAATATATTGGTCAGAAAGGCGGAAGAATAAAGATACAAACATATTGTTTAGTAATGCATGCATTCCAGGGGACGTCCCATTGGATAAGCATTAGATCAGTTAACCAGTTGGTAAGCGATAAGACTGTTTCACTGGATGTAATTTGGTTTATTAGTTTAGGCAAGAAATAGTGACCCCCCACCATTATCTACCAAAACATTTCTAGCGGCATGGGAGCCTTGAATCTTAAGAGCATTTTAAAATCCATGATCTACGATACCCAATATGCGATTTCGAGTTCACCCCCCCCCCTTCCCTCACCAATGGTGCCAGTCTGGCACCAAAGCGGAAATACGTCGTAACATTGAACTTTCATCTATTAGTTTTAGTAGGCGGTCCGTCGAGGTTCACATCCGTATTCAAGGTGAAACACAAAAAAAAAAAAAAGAAAAAAAAACACGAAGTATGCGGTTTATGGTGTCCTGGCACCACGGTGGCACCACTATTAGTTCCATGGTGGTACAGAGAATAATTCATGAAAATACGGAGGTATAATGAGAATTTTTCCTCAATTTCAAAGGTTGTGTACAATTAGTAAGCAGTAAAGGAACCGAAATATTGAAAAATCGGATATTTTTTGAATATTATCCCCCACTTGCCCCCTCCCCTTGCGAATTTTGGTACTCAGGTGAAATTATGTACAACTCGGAAGTTATTTGAGTCAAACAAAAAAGAAACACACAAATCGGTTGGAAATTGAGGCCTGGGCAGAGTTTACAGGATTATGCCCGCAAATGCACGTTTTTTAAGCATTAACCCCCTTTCCCCCCCTTAAAAAGCAAAATTCAAAATTTCGGCGCCGTAGTGCACAACTAGATAGTTTTCCGCGTCGATGAAAAAAAGAACCACAAAAATCGGTTGAGAACTAAGGCCTGGGCAGACGACACAAGATTATGCCCAAAAACGCACGTTTTTTGAGCATCAACCCCCCCTTTCCCCCCCTTAAAAGGCAAAATTCGAAATTCCGGCGACGTAGTGCACAACTAGATAGTTTTCCGCGTCGAACAAAAAAAGAACCAGGAAAATCGGTTGAGTACTAAGGCCTGTGCAGACGACACAAGATTTTGTCACACACACACACACACACACACACACATACACACACACACACACAGACATACACCTATGGTTTTTTTCGCGGATTTGGATTCAGAATGGTCTAAAACGGATTACTGTGTGGTTATTTTTTTTTTCTGTTGAGTGTTGTCCTCCTTCACCCCAGATCGATCGCATAAGGACGCCCAAGTCTTACTGTGGGACGTCCTAAAAACGGAAAAATCGGACGAGCAAATCATGACAGGGAGCAGGAAGGTTATATGGCTGGATGCTACCTTACATGGATAGTATAAGCTCATATTAGGTTTATCCAGTAAGAACTGCAATCAAACAGAAAGCCACCCCAGCATGCATTGTTCCTACATGACGAGCAGTCAAACGGATCAAGTCAACTGCGGTTCCAACAGGATAATTTAGTTAACCCCAGTTGAATTGCGGTCAAACAGAAGTTGACAGTTCCAAGGAGTTCTGTTAAGATGCTCGATGCTGTCAAAAAGGAAATCACTCTCATATGAAACCTCCTACATAACCAGCTCTTTATAAAACTGATCTCCTACCATTCACTTCACCTCACCAACTCATTGCAAAATCCAATCTGCCTGCGTTTTCTCATAATTCACTTTTCTTGGTAAATTTACGAGAAAAAAATTCAACTACCTATTCCAAAAATTTTCTCCACTGAAATCCGTTTTGGAATTTCTTGAAATATTCCAGAAGTTCAACCCTTTTTTATTCGATAATATAAAAATTAAACCAAAATTTCAAATTAATAATTTCGGATAATATATTCACAATACTAGCAGAAACTCCTAGAGGACCCCTTGACATAGAAGTAGATAATCTGATAAATCAATCTATCTGAAATTCAAGAGTAACACAAGCTTCAGTTTGTGTAACGTTAACTGCAAAGCAAAAGCCGTTGAACTCTCGACAGAATTTGGACGGCGAGTAAGAAGGCTGTGAACCTTGTAAACTGAAAACTGTAGGTTTGTTCGGCTAATGATTCTGAATGGTTCGGGACGGTTCCAACCTCCTTTGGGGCGTTCGGTTAGGCCCAGAACTGGTTCGGAACTGTCAGTCCGATGTTTGGTTAGGCATCCGGAACCATCCAGAATCAGTTCTACCAGTTCTGAGATTTTCTCTCGGAACCAACAGTTCCGCACATGCGCACTAGAAGCTTATCAGCTTTGCTTATCAGGAAGTCTTATCGTTTCGCTTATCATCAATTTTTTGTTTATTTTATAGTAGTCTCCTGTGGTCTGTCATCTGGGGGTTTTTGGTAATCCTAATCCCACTCCTTTTGACGATTCTCATGAAGTTTCGGAATCGCATGATAAATTAAAATGTTTGTTCTTCTTCGTGACCATCCAAAAAATAAGAACTTTTTTAAGAACACTGTGCCTTTTCTAACTGAACATGATCATCGAACACTTCGTAGTGAGTAGGAACAAGGGGCAGTACAACATACCTACTTTAAACTTCATTAAACATACCTTCTTACTTAGAAAACTGAAAATCAAAACTAGTTCTTTAAAAACATTTTCGACAGCTAATGGAGTCTTTGTCCAACTTTTTACTCCTAAAATGTTCAATAAATTAATCATTTTCTCTCTCTTAACAAAGTTCTTTAAAAACATTGACTTCCCTAATACAACTAGAGTTTGTTGAAGAAGAGTTGAAAATGCAGAATAGAGAATACAATATTTATTGTATTGGGAAAAACGAGAGAAATCTGAACTGCGAATACGGATTATTAATAACTAACAATTATTAATAACTACAACAAATGGAAGGAGGTTACGATGCAGGCTATTGATTCCCAACGAGTTCCAAAGGCGTTCTGTTAACAACGATTTCGAACTGATTCTATCCCTTCCACTTTCAGAATCGCGTTCCGTCCGGAACTGGTTCGGAATCGTTAGTCGAACAAACCTTGTGAAAACATGAAATTGAAGACACATCCCCCAGCGTGTGTATAGTCATACCAGAGATTTGAATATACGCTTACTGTATGACAAGGTTTCATGATCGAGCAGATGTGCCCCCACCTTGAAATCTGTTGAGTGAGAATGCTAGGCATCTCATCTACTATTTATCTCAACCACGTATCCATCATCTACTCGCACAGCTACCTACCCCCTCTTCATCACCTCCTAGATCGTGAAATTTCTGCCAAACAGGGTCAGCAGGGAGCAGGGTCTCTGCCCTGGATGTTAGGAAGTGAACTGGGTAAAATTTACCGACCCAGCACCATCAAAGGTTACACCTAGGTAGGTAACTAGAGATGGGCGAAACGGTTACATTTGCGTATTAGGTTCCACCGTTACCGCTCCGGGTCGGTAATAGGTTCCAATAACCTGTTATTTATTAATAGGTTATCTCAGGGACCTTCTCAACTGGTCATTCCAAGATATTGTTTCTACTTTTCATTCCCTACGTGCGTTCGTTTGTTTATCATGTTATTTCGTTCCAAAGTATAATTTCGTTGATTTCTAGTTTTCGTTTCCTACCTAAATTGGTTCTTCTATCACGTTATTCCCGACATAATTACGTTTCAGCGTATTTTTACTCTTTTACCAAGCTATTGTTCCGGCTCCGCACATTTTGGAGCTGTCCCTGTAACGTTATTTAATAATAGGGTTATTTTGGTAATAGATTCCAAGCGGAATTAACAAAACCCGGTAATAGGTTATTTTTAACTGTTTTAACCACCTCTATAGGTAACACCAAAAAACTGTAGGCTTCATTATGAACTTTATAGTAGGTTTCTTGGGCATTTTTGTTCTGGCTTGACACAAACTGGAACCGGTAATTTCATAGGGGTTTCAGAGAGAATAATTATGTTTTACGTACCTGCTTCAATATTGGATACACCAAAAAAATACCAATATGTTCCAAAACAATGATTGAGCGTTATTATCTAATAATGAGCATAAATTCAAAGTGTGGAGGTTCGATAAAGAACAAATAAATCCTATTCATGTGATAAAAGTACGTAACTAATAATCTAAAATCATGACAATGGTCTACCTACTTCATCATGTACTAATGTGCTTATTTTCAAGTAAGTTGAGGGAGAACGCAGTCAACAATACCATATCTGGTGCGGAACTTCAATGTTCCAACTTTATCAGTACCTAAGCAACAAATTAATCTCATTCAGTTGGCAGATGAACTGATAATGAATGTGCCAATGAAACCCTATGACATGGTAGAGTGAAAACTGCAGTGATCGCGTGAGATTGATATAGCAACCGGAACGACAATTATCCGAGTTCATTTCTTTGCATCAGTTTTCTATTTGAATCATTATGAGCCGGAGTTAATAATTTATAGGAGCCATTATTGGGTAAACAAAGCAACCAGAACTAAGAATAAAGGGAGTAGAAGCTTCCTATAGCAGTCTACGTTAGCTCAACGAACCCATCTGATAACAAAGTATTATGAGAGTTCTACCCTCTAGATAACTTAGATAATCAAAATTGATTCTTTCCAATTAAAGCTTTACCTTGGAGCGTAACATAATCCTAAATACGGGCGGTAAATGTTCGTTTCGGCCTCACTTTCAACGGAGAACTAAAATGCAGTCATATCACAAACAGGACACATTTTAGTAGGACCACCGATTTTCCGTCCACAGGTTCCCCGACGAGTTTGAATAACCTTTCAGTATGTTTATAAAGTTAACAGTACAACAACATTAATACGAAAAATACTATAACGAATGTTTATTTAACAAGCAAAAATCTAAAATGCTCGCAACAAGAGATAAAGATGATGTCACTATGACATCATTGATCACAACCGTAGCTATAGGCTACGCTTGACCTTGATAAGAGCATACACCGCGATCTGAGCTAATTTATGCCGAATACGATATTAGCACTTCAACGCCATCATTTCACAGATTCCAAAAAACATTATAGATTCATATTGCTGTTTGCATGAGTACCAATCTATATGGTAATAAATAATAGCGCTTCAATATAAATTGGATCAGAACCTAGATTTTGAGCGTGAGCGGGAGGGGAGGAGAAGCAGAACTGGAAGAGATGCGGAGAACTTGAAGGTCGATAACGAGATTTGAATTTTAATAAGATGAAACACTTCGCTGGGGTTGTGAAGAATTATGTAGAATTTATGATCTTTCCTTCATTATTTTTAAAAGCTGATAAATGGAGATAATTGAATGTTAAGGTTTGAGAGTCCTCTTCTCCCTCAACTTTTGATGTTGACGTCTGACACATGTCATGTCAGACATAACGCTCTTGGCGTTTATGTTATCAGTTGACATGATAACTACTATCAATAGATCCCGGTCACTTGATCTTGATCATTTTTGGCTTTGTATTACAGCTAGTCTTTTCTAGTATATTTACGATAAAATATTTGGAATTGGAAAGTCAGCTACACTGAAAAAACAGAGTTCTTCTGGAACCCTTGGAAAATCTTCGCGCATTAGCGAAACGTTCCTCATTCAAGTTATATCTTTCAACCATCGATAGGCCGCAAACCACTGGAAATGCACTTTTTCCTCAAAGAAGTACTGTGATGATACCTGGAACATCTGCAGTCAAGGTAGGTACACTATTATTTCAGTCGGAGATTATTAGGTACTTTTCCGTTATATCCCCCCAGTCTGTCTTCAACAGGCCCGCCCGGTGTTTCTAGGCATTCCGTCTTACTTATATACATATTTACGTTTACGTCGAATTCGTCACAATTTCAAGCCGTGGGAAGGAATTATAATATTTTAAAAAAGAAGGAAAAAAGGATTACCGAGTCTTTAGAAGTTGCCAATGTCGGTGAGGATTTGTTGAAACAAATTGCCGAGGTTGTGGTTTGATTGCCTCCATATAAATTCGCACAAATAGGTATCGAGTAATGAATTAGCTGTTTGGCATTGTCTTTGTCTTTGTCCTTTGTGAAGAGATGTTTGTAAACCAACCGATTCATCGGGAAGGTATTGGACCCAAGCAAGCGCGCAGCGCCCGTGGTCAATCACTTTACCCCCTTCTTTTTCCTAGAATTCACCGATGTCTCTTTACTCCCTCAAACTGAGCGTACATTAATGTATTAACATGTGAAAAGGAATCATTACGCCTAGAAGCATCGGGTGGGCGTGAAAAAGTCGCGAAACAGACTGGGGGGGGGGTACCTATAACGGAAAAGTACCGATTATTATTCTGCCCTCCTTAGTAAAAACGTCCTACCTATGCCCATTTTTCAAGTTTCGAGAAAATCGCGTTTTAGTTTCGGCTTCTGCGCGCACCCCAAACCATTGAAGCTTGAGATTTCGTTTTGGTCAGCTTGGGTGATGGTCAAAAAACGAAATCTCAAGCTTCAATGGTTTGGGTGGCGCAGAAGCCGAAACTAAAACGCGATTTTCTCGAAACTTGAAAAATGGACATAGGACGTTTTTACTAAGGAGGCAGTATTGTACTCCAATGATTGACCTGTCATTGGATCATTTTTCTGGCTACATGAGCACTGTAGTATCGGGTTTGTCTTGAGAATGACGACCCCCATCATCCGACTGTATCAGTGGCGTCAACCGGAGAAGGGTTCTGAACTGGAGAAGCGTTCTGATTAGTTGACCGAGGCTCATCTCACGAGATAGCAGGATTCTTCAGTTTTGTTCCATGCGAGCTGAACTCATGAACCAGTTCGGCGCAGTGGCCACGCGCAGGGATGGGGGCAGGTGAAATGTGTTCCAAGCGGTCGAGTTCATGAACCTAACTTTTACTTTCTACTCGGACTGTACCTACACTGAACCGTGTTCCAAGCCCGATGGGTTCATGAAATTTCTGCACCGAGTTCACGAAAATTCCGCACTATCTGAAAAGGAGGTGCAGCTTTTGGGTTCGGGTGCAGAAATAAACGTCCATTTTTGTTTTGGCGGCAAATTGAAGTTATTCGTTCTAAATCGTTGTTGTTTGATCGTTCCAAGCGTTTTGTTCTGATTTTTTCTCTCCAATTTTTTTTTATTTCAAAAGTGTAGAACTCTCAACGAGAATAATGGATGTGAATAATTTGATTTATTCTTTATTATTCGATGAGGATAGCCTTCCACTGGAACAAATCCTTAGGACAGAAGAGGAAATTGCTGTTGTGTTCGACGACCGGATTTGTAATAAAAAAAGATTATTTGAAAACAGTACTATTATACGACCATGTCCAATTATAGATCATTTTAGGGTATCTAAAAATCGCGGAGGGGATCAACCACTCTGATACCGGGCCGTTTGCTTCCAATTGAGCAAGTACGTACATTTTAGCGAATTATTTAAGGTATTTTTTATTCATCAAGTGAATAATTTAGACAATTAGGTATTTAAAAGAAATTTGCCTGGGTTTAAATTTCAAAAATGCCCGAAAACACGTGAAACTCGCTAGCCCATACGGTCCAAAACAACCCGTCTAAATTTGCCAAGCAATGATCCAAAAATCGAAGATAGGTATGTACCATAATATGGAGTGTCATTTTCCAGGCATTTAACCACGCTGGGTCGAATGTGAGCGGTCTCACATCACCAGCACTAGTTCATAGCCAGGGTTTGGTTTCAAAGAAGGAAACCTGGCAATTATTCGAAATTTCTCCCTTAATGGGAAAAACAAGATCATGGATATGTCTAGGCAGTATTTTGTTCTCCATTAAGGGAGAAATTAGATGAAGGTTACCGACTTATACTTGAAATGAACGTAGGAAGATGTGGGTAGGAAGAGAAAAAAAAAAAACTTTTTTTCCACTTTTCGTGTTCCAAGCGATGAGTACACGAACTGAGAAATTTCTGCACCCGCTCTACACCTTCCCCCACTCCTCAATGAACTCACAAGAACCGAACCTGCACTCGCACCTGCACTGCACCCGAAATCGCCTCGCATGGAACAAACCTTTCATTTCCATGTTCTCAATGTAACTCTCATGAGTAGAGCTCGGAAAATATGCACGAATATTTCCCGAAAATATGCACCGGAAACTGGAAAAATATGCATTTTTCCTTAAAACTGCATACGGCTTTGGAATTTCAGTATTTCAAGAAAGGATGTTCCATATCGTCGGCGAAGCGGCAACATGCTATAACTTAATTTTTTACCAAAATGAGTTATACATCAATCTTATTCAAAATTTCCCGCCGGATCGATTGGTGAAGTCAGTTTGGCAAAAAAATGATTCGTTTCCGAGTTATTGACAGTATTGCCAACTTGAAATAACTCAAATCAGAAAGCAACAAGTGATAACTCATTGTTGTCAACGTTGTTTTGACTAGAAGCGCCGCATCATAGATGAGCCGGTATTTTCCTTGTTTTTGCACTCATTTTGGATTTGTCCTGGTTTTTCGCTTGATAATAGTACTCTAGATAATCCTGAATTAGTAACGTTAAAAATCTCTTAGTTAGCATAAGAAATTGTTACTAAATCACCGCTTGAAAACCACAGAGGCAGTTCCATTGGTATCGAAATTAGCATAGGGAGGCGGCAAGTAGGGGGATAATATTCACAAAATATACGATATTATATTTTGGCTCCTTTATACCTTTCTAATTGTACTCAAGCCTTGAAATTGAGGGAATATTATCATTATATTATTATCATTATACCTCTGGATTTTCATGAATTATTCTTCTCGCCACAACTAGTAGTGTAACTAGTGTGGTGCCACGATGGTTCCAGGTCACCAGAAACCACGTATATCATGTGCTTCTGTGTGTTTCACCTTGAATACGGATGTGAACTCCGACGGACTGCCTACCAAAACTTACAAATCAAATTTCAAAGGTTTAAATTAACCTAAGGCTTATCTAAGGGGACGACTTCAGGAATGCATCCATTACTAAACAATATATTTAGGAACTTTCTTCGTTATCTTGTCTGTCAATGCGTCGATCCAAATCTAAGAAAATTTTCCTACCTTATTATAATGTTGTCAGGACGAATCTGTCTGCGATCCAAGTTCTATTCAAAGGGATGTTGATGATAGTTGTTCTTTTAATGACAATATATTTAAGGTAGGCACGCTTAGAACTGGCGTTTTGTTGGTGACCAAATTCCGATTGGAATCAAGTTCTAATCTTTTTCATTTTCATCTGTTTTTGATTTTATTTGGTCCTCTGGTTTAATAATATTTTTACTGAACCATACTATTTCTGCTAAACAAAAACCTCAACCACCAACCAAATGGAAATGAAGGTTGAATTATCAAAAATGCCCCAGTTGGTAGTAGATACCCTATGGTTGGTAGGGAGGGATCTATACAGATGGGTAATCTATACAGAAAATAATAAACCTTTGGGCAATGATTTGCAGCTTTTTTTTACCTACAACTTTTTCTTACCCATTGGAAGGTACTACTTACCTACTACACAATTATACTGCCTTCACACCGTCACAATAAAGTGTATTAGAAAGAATAAACGCTTCATACTCGATTCGAAAATATGGAAATTTGATTGCTGGTTGCTCAGAAAGCAAAGTCGAAGAAATGAACAGCGATCGCATTTTAGTCAGATAAAATTTGAACGGAAATTTGACCTCTTTTATGATTCACACTCGTGATTCTGTTTTATCGAAAGAAAACCCTTAAGTACTCGTAGGGAGCGAACGGGTTGTCCTGCAGAACTCCGGGTGTCTCAAAGATTTTAAAACATTCAATTCAATTTAAAATTGGTGAAAAAAACGATACCTTATTTTCGAGAGTTTTTAAGCTAGGGCACTCTAATAACCCTGAAAACGTTCACTACTTCTGCAATGATTAATTTGCTATAACTAAATATCCTCAATGGCAACACGCGATAACTCTTGCTCGACGGGGACTGTAACTAGCTATAACTCAGAGTAAAATGAGGTAACATGCTATAACTCACGTAACTTTTTAATAATTGAAAATATATGGTAAAATCCGACAAAATTGATGAAATGGGCCTAATTGTTGATGGAATTGTCAAAAGTTTCTGTTTCAAGGAAGTAGTATTAAATTTAGACAGTTTTTTGTTGTCTCCTGAAAACTTGGGAAACTGAGATATAGCATGTTGCCGCTTCACCGACGATATTATTACATTTTTTAGCCCTTTTTTCTCATAGAAAAAAGTTACGAAGCATCACGTAAAGTAAACAAGCAATTCAAAAAATCAATTATACATTTTTTATTTACTACATACTATATACCAAAAAAAAAAAAATGTATAATAATACAAAAAAAAAAAAAAATGTAAATGTATTATTAAATGTATAATAATACATTTATACGAACTAGGTATAAAATGTCAAGATGAACTACATATTATATTGGACAACATTACACGCTCCCAATTATCAGGTGTAAAACAGTGTCTCCTGTCACTTAAATTTCTTTCAATGCAGAAACGATCTCTCTTCATCGCAAGATACAATAGGCAAAAATTTAAAAGTGGAAATCTCTTTTGGAGAGTAGGGAGAGTCCCATGAGCTGTCTTCTCCTTTGAGAATTTCGCGATTTGAACCACTGAAGACCACCCTGGATTTTTCGATAGGACCCCCCTCCAGTTTGACGGCTTTTCCAGTCATCTATTCATTAGAAAACAGGCATTACCTGCTGGGTGATGTGAGTGAGGGGACAAACATTCCTACATTCATGTTGTTGGGTGCATGCCGTTGCAGTTTCAGCAGGGGTTGGTTGAGGGTGAGGAAGAAGAAATTTCCGACATTCCTCGGTTGTGAGATTTATTAAATTTCCATGTCCAAGATCTTTCCAACCTAAATTTCTTGATCTAATAGCTAACATGTTGTACCTTTTGCATTCACCAAACACTCATTCTGTCTTTCATCCTTTAATTGATTAGGATCCGAAGAGTCTGTTCTCTGATTAAATTAAAAGAAAACTATGGCTGGAGATGTGAAAATTTGAAGAATCTGTTTTCTGATTAATTAAAAGAAAACCTATAACTGGAGATGTGAAAATTTGAAGATACTATTGCTCTGTAAAAGGTATGTACCTCTAGATAATTATTACTCTTAAGACTCGGATGCATACCATCTATAACATAGATGTGGGATACCTGTTAGCATTATAACAACTTCGGTTGATCCGTTCTAGCCCTGAAGATGGTCGAATGACCGAAAGATCTTGGACAATGGAAATTTAATAAATCTCACAACCGAGGAATGCCGGAAATTTCTTCTTCCTCACCCTCAACCAACCCCTGCTGATTCCTACATTCGATTTCGAATATTGTCAACTTCCAGCACTGACGTATAAAAAAAATCCAGAATACGCAAAAAACTGGTAAAATATGCTGCAAAATAATGCAAAATGACCAAAAAATGCAAAATCCCCAAAATGACCAAAAAATGCAAAAATCCCCAAAATGACCGAAATATGCCAAAATATGCAATTTCAATTTCAATTTAAACCACCGCATACCCTTTCAGAAACCTTCAAAACGTTCAAATACAAAGATATACCGCATAATAAATATATGCCAATATGCAAATTCCAAGATTCCAAGCTCTACTCTGAGCAATGGGAAAAGGATTCATTTGACAACTGCTAATAGTGGTGAGCGAAATGATTACTTTTTGGTAACAGGTGACTACGTACGTGACAGTGACTGGCTGGTAATAGAGTGGTCTACTGATCATGTGATCATTAAACACAGATGTTAACGGTAAGGCCCAATGGGGAGTGCGCCTTGATTTTTTTTAGATTTTTAATCGAAAGTAGACTACATCCTGAGAATTTGGCACCGCGGTTGGTCCAAAAATTCTCAGGATGTAGTTCTACTTTCGATTAAAAATCTAAAAAAATCAAGGCGCACTCCCCATTGGGCTTACCGTTAATATCTGTATTTAGTGATCCCATGATCAGTAGTCCACCCTATTACCAGCCAGTCACTGTCACGTAGTCACCTGTTGCCAAAAAGTAATCATTTCGCTCACCTTCACAAGTGTAATAAGATTTATTTTTCCATCACATCGTAAATAGTACAAAAGTTATCAACATCATATCCAATCATCATCCACTACTTCACCATAGTAATCATTAAATGTCTGGCTTGGCTCCCGTAAGATATTAAAATTAAGCCGTGTTTTCCTGCCGACGGTTATATCCCGTCGCGTCGAGCGGAGTACGCTGGCGGGGTCACGTCGACCACTCCTTCAATGGAAAAGAAGGCAACCGTTTTCCTGTCGAGCGGAGTACGTCTTCCGCTGGCGTGTTCCGTCGGCGTAAGACGCTCGAGTGCTTCAGGAGGTGTCTATGACGCTCGACGCTGCGGGATTCGCATGCGCATCTGACACTTCCTATTTGTTTACTGTCAAAAAGTTTGAGTTCATTCGCAAAAAGATTAATTTCATTTGAAAAAGGTCTGAATATGTGTAAAAATAAATAAATTTACTTGTAAAAAGTTGAATTTTACTTTCAAAAAGATTAATTTTATTTGTAAAAAGATCAACTCTATTTGGAAATACTATATAATATATAGTATTCCAAATAGAGTTAATCTGTTTACAAATAAAATTAATCTTTATATATTAATCTTTACAATATTTAATCTTTATAATATTATTATCTAGCATATGTACCATATGTACGCATATGTACCAACCAATGAACTTTATTACCACCAAATTATATTTTTTGATTTAATAACATACCCCAGGGTGATATTCGTTTTGCTACTCTCTACCGAAAGGGACTCAACTTTTCTCGTACCAGGGAAATCGAGAAGGAGAATTGAACATGCGTGAACCGACAATATTCTTTGAATCTAACTCCATTGTCTAGTAGGTGTTGAGAGATGAGAGTGTTGAATGCTCATTCTTCTCCTCTTTCTAGGAACATTTGATCCGTAAGCTTCCGTCGGAGGAGTTCAGCAACAATTATTATATCTTCTCCATCATGAACACAATTTACCTAATTGGTCTATGATGGCCAACAAAATCATTTTTTACCGCACCGGGAAGACATGGTTGACTTTTGACTTCTAGACAGCTCAAGTGAAAACGGTTGTCCCGCCGCGTGACATCGGTTGTAACACGCTCACAGGAAAACATATCACGCTCCGTGGTACGTCGCTCTCCACCCGACGGGATCCCGCCGGCGTACTCCGTTCGACGCGACGGAATATAACCCGTTGGCAGAAACACGGCTTTAGAAGAGTTTGGAGTTGAGGAGAACTTCCTCACAGACCCGCAAGAGTGCATTCGGAATGCCTCGGGGCAGTGCACATCGGACGCAAGTCTGTTGGAACCAAACTGGAACTGAAAAGGGGAGGGGATAGAGGCAAATGAACTCCTCGGGGCTCCTCCAAACCCCTCTGAACCATTCAGGACTGCCTTTCCGAACATACCAACTATCATCGTAACACTAGGTACAGGATGCTGAACGTTGCATTATAATGCGTTCTGTACGGCAAAGCCTTTAAGCTTTCTTTTCGTCCTGTCCGCAGTTGCCATTGAATCCCTCCCTAAATGTTCCCTGAACTGTCTGAGGAGTTACTAAAGGTTGAAAACTACATGCCCTTATGCCGTTACTTTCTGATTAATGTTTCAAAATGGCGAAGCCCTTCTATTAAACAAAACGTTTCTCCGCAGTCTGACCCATGTTGGGTTTTTGTTTCACCCAAACGGATTTTGCCTACACATTTATAAGTTAAGGGAGTCTCAGTCTGTCGCCATTCGTTCCTCGTTCCGGGTTGTTATTTCCGTAAATTACAGGCGCTCAAGCTTTAAAAGTTGTACCTAAATTTGAAATTTTCAAGGATTTTTGAAATTCATTAGTGCAGAAGTCTAGGAAATTGAAAAACTAAAAGATTGCCGCTAGAATCATCAAATCGAACAATAATTGCCAGAGAAAAATGGGAAACGCGTTTATTCACTTTGGTTTTTACCCATTTTGGTTTATTATTTTCAATAATCTTTTAGGGCAATCTTTTAGTTTTTCAATTCCCTAGACTGCTGCACTAATGAATTTCAAAAATCCTTTAAAATATCAAATTTAGGTACAATTTTTAAACTTTGAGTGCCGGTAATTTCGGGAAATACTAACCCGGAACGCGCGACTGACTGAGACCCCCCTAATCAAACAACAAATCAGAATAACTAATTATACTCTTTTTTCCAGGTGCCTCAGTCTCTAACTATTCTCTTGCTGGAGGATTCTCTTACTCTCACAATTTGATGTAAGTAATTTTTTTTAGTTTATAGAAATTGTTTTATTTGTACTAACTACCTAGATGTGGGCCAATAAAATTCTAAATCAGACTAGAAACTGATTTTTATAAACCAAAAATTATTCACTGATCTCGAACAAACGATGTAGCAGCTGGGATGTCATCTGGTGGTTTAGACTCCAAGGAGATGGTGTCAGGTATTGAAATTTTTTTTCAAGTTCTATTATCAATTAAAAAATACTGTTTTTACTAATTTATCTTTGACCGACTTCAAAACCACCGAAGGCGCTAAGGAGGAGGTGACTCATATCGATGTGTCACGGGACGACGATTGTTTTTCAAATTTGAGTTTTTACCAACTGGCACTAAGTGCATACAGATTTTAGAAGCAGAAAGTAGCAGAAAAACAATCTAATAAATTAATTTATGGCTAATTTTAAGTAAAACCTAGAGGAACCAGGACCTTTCTCTCATCTTGATAATTTCCTTTTTCTTCTCTTTTTTAGCGTTTTTCTTTTTGGTGTTCAACTCTTATAACATAACTAGATATACCACGATGGTTTCACTATAAAATCAGACTTGAATAGCAATCACATCAATTTTGTATGTGAGGCCACAGAGCGCCACTGACAAATTAATGTCACAGAGAACTCTAAACAACTCTAAAGCTGGATTCACATGGGGCTGAAGAGGCGGAAACGGAAAAGATGGAAAGAAATATCACAATCTGATTTGCTGTTTTTTCCCCCGTTGAGAATGGCCATCTTGAGGGAACCCGTTGGTGGAAGGAATATCATACCTTCGTCCATCTTCCGCCCTTTCCGTGCACCTTTGCAGTCGTCAGGAATGATAACCATGGGTGGAGGTTGCACTAGTGGGGGCCAACTGTCGATAATAGCCAACAATTGATTGTTTTGATACAATCGACGCGTTGAGGATTGAGATAATGTATTCACAGAATTGTTGCAGAATCCCAACTGAGAATTTTCTCTCGAAACATTGTTCAGCTGACATTTGTAAAAATAAATGAGCATGTGGGCGAATTGAAATTCCAAGAGCAATATTACGACTTTGTTGAGAAATACCATAAAAGATATCGATTGTTTCAATCGACAACCAGGCACCCAAGGTTCCACGCTCATGCTTCATTTGTTTGTTTGTGCTGTCCTAATTTCCTCGTTTTTTTTCTCTTTTTTAATACAAAATTAATTTTAACGAGGAATGAACATATAATTCAAAACACAGTCAACAGAGGTTGCAGATTAGAGAGAGGTTATCATTTCAGAGGTTTCCTGGAGGAAGGTTTCATTCGTCCTTTCCATCCACCACCTCCATGTGAACCTTCCACCGACTCCACCTACCCCCTCCACTGGTTTTCTCGTCTTTCCGTCTTTTCCGATTCCGCCCTCTCGGTCTCCATGTGAATCGCAGCTTAAACCCTCCTCCTTCGTCCATCAGGTAGCTACTATGAACGACAGCACAGGTCCGCCAACTCATCTGTGGAGGGACAAAAATACTTTTGCACGATCTGTCAGATCGGCAGCAACTACTGAAGGGTTAATGATAGTTTTGAAGTTGGCAGGCTGTTGTTGCTGCAGGGTTTTCAATTTCCATTAGTAACCTATGATATGGTTTCAAAATACCTCAACAATCATCAAAAGCAACCATTATGGTTACCTTCTTCTCCTATAAACTCGCTGGATTGTTTGAGAAAACATCCACGATGGTACCACTAAATTAAACTTTAGTAGTTACACTAGAGAGTCGCGTGTGAAAGACGACTAGCGCTTCTGATAGAATTTTAGTAAACTAGCCTCCTCTCCAAGACTCTCAGCTGCTGCATCAATTGTAGCATGAACTCAGAATTAAAATTCAATGCTCGTTTTCTGTATAAATTAACCAACCTAATCATCAGATTATGTAGTCGATAGTGTTAATTTATTTTTCTACAAAGTATGGTAAAAAAGTAGGGAATTTTTAACCTGAAATGTTGCCCATATGAAACAACACCATCTTGAAGTTAGAAAAGAAACAATCTGCATGAAAACTTCAATTCGGTACCTACTAGCAACTAGGCACTTGA